>CM066334.1:34711554-35311554 GCA_033807585.1 Hydrophis major
ACAAAAAATACTTCCGACCCAGTGCAGTATTCATATTTCAGGTCCTCAGCCACCAGTCCTACATTTACGGCTACTGGCAATGTCTTGTGGTCATGTGGCCACAATTTATGATGTTTTTGCAGGAAACCAGGATTTATTTCTGGATTTTGGCAACAACACAATGGGAAGAATGGGTTTGCTTAATGATCATGAATTCACTTAATAGCTGCCACCAAGAAAGCCATAACATCGGATCAGTCACATTATAATCAATGGTGGGATTCATTTTTTTTTTTTTTTACTACTGGTTCTGTGGGCTTGGCATGGCTTGGCAGGCATGGCATGGCATGGCTTGGTGGGCATGGCAGGGAAAGGTTACTGCAAAATCTCATTCCCTCTCCACCCCACTAACCTGCTTTCCAGCTCCGTTCTCCTGTGCAGGGAAACAAAAGAAGACCCAGCCAATCAGCTGGGACTCGGGAGGCAGAGAATAAATGGGGGCAGGGCCAGTCAGAGGTGGTATTGGCCGGTTCTCCGAACTGCTCAAAATTTCCACCATCAGTTCTCCAGAACTGGTCAGAACCTGCTGAATACCACCTCTGATTATAATCCACTTTAGAACTGTAATGACCTACAACCACAATGGACAGGCTCCGCTGCAATTGTCAGTTGATCCTTAATTGCACATACTTATGTGTGAGAGAGACAGCCCATTGCAAGTATAAAACTTTCAGCGTTCTCATAAGTAGGAATGGATGCCTAACTATAGAAACTACCCTGTAGTTTGGAACTGTCTTAATATAGGTTAACGTCATTCCCACGGTGTGATAGGATTTCATTTTAGTGCTGCTTGAAAAGGCCAAGGAAAGACATTGGGGCCTTCAACATGTAGAGAGGAAGAAAAATCAGTCAATCATTTTTGTAGAACTCTCTTGCCTAGTGTTATTACATTTGTTCAAAAGACTCATAACTCATATGAAAAAACAGATTTGAGGTGTAGGATCAATAACCTTCCCTTATTTAACGCGAGCAAGAGGATGAATTCATCAGTCTTGCAACATTCTCCCTGATTTACTCCCTTGGTTTGGCCATCCCTCTGCTAAAAGATTAACAATACTTTCTGATTCTTCCTAAAGATAGGACAATTCCAAAAAAAGAGTGAAGTAATTAATGCCCAGGATTCAGATCAATTATAAAGGAAAAGATATAGGAACAGTGAATTAGTGAGTCTGACCGCAAAACCAATCATGGTAGCCAATCAGGTTAGACAATCCGTAATAAACATTTGGATATACCTTAAAGTAATGAGTCACTCCTGTATGATCAACACTGAATTTCTTCCTAGCATTTTCCTACAAGTGCAATACCTATTTTTTTTTTTTTCGAAAGTCTTGTTCCATTCGTGGTGACAGGGATTGATTGACCAATCTATCACCCAAGCCTGAAATCTTAGGCTGAGAATGACTGGCCCACAGCCAACTTTCACGTCTAAGGTAGGACTAGAACTCACCATCTACTGGTGATTGGTCATCCAGCTGGCTTTTATGGCTAAAGTGGGACTAGAACTCATGTTTTGCTGTGATTGGCTCAGTGTTAACCAGCCAGCTTTCATGCCTAAAGTGGGACTAGAACTCACCATCTCCTGGTGGTTGGCCCAAAATCACTCAGCTAGCTTTCATGATTAAGGCAGGGCTAAAACTCACTGTCTCCTGGTGATTGGCCCAAAATCATTCAGCCAGCTTTCATGCCTAAGACGGTACTAGAACTCACCATCTCCTGTTTTTTAGTCTGGTGCTTTCAACACTAAATCGAACCAGCTCACTATGATTAACACTGAACATCCATTTTTATTCCCTCAATATAAAATAGGATGGTAAGGAAGTTATCCTTGCAAGTTCCAAGCAACTCCTCAGGTTTCCAGCATCAAATGATTAACTCCTTAAATGGCAACATCCCCTTTGTGTAGGCAAGCAATGTGCTCACACAGGCCCACAACTCAACTTTTCTTCCTGAGATGATAAGGGCCGGCCACAAGCCTTTGCACCCTGTCAAGTTTGAAATCCCAACATTATAGATTGTAAGCAGCTACGGGTGGAGATTTGTTGGCAGGCTAGGGTTTGTTTGCATATAAGTGTGTGTGTGTCTGTCGTTTCAAATAAAAGCAACAACACATAGCTGGTGAGTGAAAAGGCACACCATCCTGCCTTGTAAATTGGGTTTGTGTCCCCTCGCTTGGTAGGCAATACAATGAGGGCCTGCTGCTTCTTTCTCTCCTTTTTTTCCCCACTCTCCATTTTTTCACACAATAGGCTGGCAGGAGTCTTCTGGCTTTTAGAAAATGAGATTCCCCACAGGTACGTAACGTGTTGCTTGGCCCGTTGTGCAAATCAATAAATATGCTCACAGAAAAAAAAGGAAGAGAGAGAGAGAGAGAGAGAAAGAAAGAAAGAACAGGAGGCTCAATCTAATACACAGAAAAACTCAATATGAGGCAATGAGGAGAATGTAAAAGCTCTTCTCTGGGGAATAATAGTTTGAAATGGAAGTTTGAGAAAATAAGGATTAAGGAAAGGAGGTGTGGGGAGAAGAAGAATTTTCCTATAGAACTAAGTGCCCGGAATATAAGAACAAAGAGTGCTAAGAGGTAGACTGCTGGCTTTTTAGATCTTGATTGTTCTTTTGTGCCATAAAAAGTTCTATTCTTAATAGTCAAGATGGAGGGAATAACTAGCTGGCTGGTTATTCATCCTAGGAACTAAAAGGATGGAATTTTTTGGAACACATCTGATAGGTTTTCAGAAGCTCGCCATTATTTCAAATTATTAGTACTTTTTCTTTCAGAAAAACAACAACAACAGCAACAACCCAAAACTCTTGATAACAGCACTTCTGCTTCATAGAATAGTTAGATACTAACATTGCAAACTAAGACAGGGAAAGAAATGAAGTTGATGCAATTGGAGAGAAATCTAATTTACCCTGGATCTAAGTCATCCAATCTAGGACCACAAAATCTGGGTGAATCCAGACCAGGGGTTACAAACTTAGCAACTTGTCAACTGTCTGACTAACAGATCCAATAAAAGCAGACATCCTTGGGAACTTTAAAATCCCAAAAGCAAAATTTTATTGAGTGCATCATTTTGGCACTGTAGAAAGCAAAGCCAACTCTAAATTTTCCCGTGCAACCCTGCATGGTTAAAATGAGTTTCATCCCCTCCTCCCTGGAATGGGTCACATGGTCCAATTAGGGATCAGCCTTTTGTTTTGATAACAGTCACATCTTGGCCAACATCTGCAGAAATGTCCTTGGCTCTCATGGTTGAAGGTTGTAGCCTCCGCATTCCATCTCATCCCCTAGAAACCTAAGCAATTTTCAATACTGACATAGAGCCCCCTTGGGAAAAAAAGGATCCCTGGGTTGGAAAAATGTAGACCAGGATCTCCAAACCTGGCAAGTTTTAAGACTTGTGGACTTCAACTTCTAGAATTCCCCAGCCAGCATGTTGAAGCCAGTTGAAGTCCACACATCTTAAGGTTACCAAGTTTGGAGACACCTGATCAAAACCACCACTTGTTGTAGAACAAATGGTGCATCTCCTTCAGACCTTGCTGTTTCTTCATAGCCTTGCTATGGAGGTCCTAGGAGCTCAAAAACATATGAACCATCCAAAAAGGTGTGAGAAAAAAGAATACAGTAAAACTTGAGTCAAGACCATTTGTGCAAACCATTCAAAATTACAACGGCACTAAAAAAAAAAAAAAGACTTACAAGCTGACTTGATACTCTCTAGATGAATTGGATTTCAACTGTCAGAATCCCCTAACAGCCCACTGGCTAAGAATCTCGAGAATTGTTATCCTATCTGAAGTGGTTCATGTGGTTAGGATGCTGGGTTAGAGATTAGCAAGCCCGTTTGAGACACAAGTGCTGCCATAGGGCAGAATGAGCTCCCATCCCTTGCTCCAGCTCCTGCCAGGGAAATAGCAGCCCCCAGCAATAGCTAATCTTTTCAACCTGGACATGCCTCTTGGTGCTTCTGGCACAAGGGAGATACGATCTTCACCAGGTTAAAAAAAAAGGGTCCAAACAAGTAGAACAAGAACAGACATGCCAGCTCCAATGAAACTGATCACTGTGATTAATAGAGACACATGTATCATTCTATTACATTTTAGGTAACTGGAAACAAGACAATTCTATTGTAGGCTTGCCATTTTGGTTGGGTTCCAAAAATCCTGAAACACTAAATTGACAGCAAAAGA
Source organism: Hydrophis major (assembly GCA_033807585.1). Classification (NCBI taxonomy): domain Eukaryota; kingdom Metazoa; phylum Chordata; class Lepidosauria; order Squamata; family Elapidae; genus Hydrophis; species Hydrophis major. Next base: position 34,715,800 of record CM066334.1, read on the forward strand.
CACTAAATTATAAGAAAAAAGGCACCAAAGACATTCTTTGTTCCTATTTAGTGAGGTGTGTGTATTTTTTTTTTTTTTTACAGCCTGATAAGGTATCACTGACCTTTGGAAGAAGCTGAATTTTCCAAATCCCCATTCTGTAGAATGCAGGAAGACATTTTGCTCATCGAAAATTCTGCTAGTTACGATTCCATACCAAGAACATGTCAATTACAGCTCCTTGCCTTAAAAATGGGAGGGAAGGGGTTAATCGCTTTAAAAATTGCTTCTGTTATTTTTTAAAAAATGAGGACAAGAGAATCTCTTCAGTTGAAACTGATTAGGAGCAGTTGGGCTGTCACCATTCTTGATTTTATGATAGTCCCATAAAGAGTAGCCGGTAATTCATTGAAACAGACGTTGGTTTTGTAGTGCTGTGAACTGGCACTGAATATCAAACAGGAGAGTCTTTCTGCAGGTTTCTACCTGTAGATCTTTCTGATGTGTCCAAGAGTCAGTTCTGTTTAACTTTCTTCCTTCCTTCCAAATGTGTCAAGGTCAGATCAAAGTGAAGCACCTTTCTTTTCTCATATGAAATGTTGTGGCTAAGAAATCTTGGATAAAAATGCTGGTTGTTGATCTGATGCAAAAGTCTTGCTACAGTGGTGGGATTCAAAAAAATTTACTACCGATTATGTGCATGTGGCTTGGTGGGCGTGGCAGGGAAAGGATACTGTAAAATCTCCAGTCAGAGAATGGTATTTGCCGGTTCTCTGAATTATTCAAATTTCCACTACTGGTTCTCCAGAACTGGTCAGAACCTGGTGAATACCACCTGTGTCTTGCTAAGCTCTGGAGGTGATCAGGAGTGTGCTTTCAACAACAACCAAAAAAAAAAAAAAAAAAACCCAAAGGAAGCAATATGGGAAAATAACACTTAGCAAGTGAAATCTTTGAGCTCTTAGATCAGCTGAGCCTCTGCAGGAAATTTCATCTATTATATGAATCTGTTACACTGGATCAGGCCTAGCTATAGAGTTTCAAATTCTGTAACAGCTGAGGTAGGGGTGTTTGGTGTGTTAGGGACGTGGTAATGATGCTGCACAGTCCTCTCCACTGGCAATTTTGTTGAATTTGATGAACTTTGCAGAGCTGCTCAAGCCAGCTAGATTTCCTCCATGGTCTTGAGCAAATTGCTAAGCATAGCTCTAGTGTGCTGGTTGAATTTCTCTGCAGACAGAGCACAACAAGAACTTGACAGAGGCTGAATGTTTATTTTGCAGAGCCTTTTAGTAATGAACCAGGACCAAGGAGAGATCCATACATCTTTACATTTTGAAATAAAATGTACCCATTCTTCACATGGGTCAGTTTACAAACCCAAGTGCATTTTTCCCTAAGAGGTCTCCCTGTTCATCAATACATTGAATGTTTGGTCTCAGATCTTCTGTTGCTTCCATCTGGTCCTTCTGCATGATCCACTAAGACCCAAATTAGCAAAGAACAATAGTTTCTCTGAACTTCCTTCATACTCCTGATGTCTGAAGCGTGTGAGACCAGTCTCCACTTTAATTGTATGAGAATATATTCATGAAATCTTGATGGCCCCCCTCTACAGAGTGAATGGTTTCAGACTGCTTTTGCTTTTAATTATTTAATCATTCTTTTCCCATCAATTCTCCTCCCTCTCCATCTTTTTTTTTTCCTAAACTTTTTTCTCGTAGAGGTGAATAAACAGGTTGTCAATACAACGAAAATGCAGCACCAGTATTTAGCCCTGAAAAAAAAAAAGTGTTCAAGAATTTCATTTGAGAAACAAAGTCTATCACTTGCACCTCTATAACTGTCTGGTTTGGTTCTGCAACCCAACAGGACAGATAAAGATTTCAGAGGATAATTAGGATTGCAGGAAAAAAAAAAATATTACCAACCTGCCTTCAATCAAGGACCTGTATCCTGCATGAGTCAAAAAGAGGGCTGTGAAAATATTTACAGACCCCTCAATCCCAGACATAAACTGTTTCAACTCCTTCCCTCAAAATGACGCTATAGAACACTGCACAGCAGAACAACTAGACGCAAGAACAGTTTTTTTCCGGAAAGCCATCACTCTGCTAACAAATAATTTCCTCAATACTGTCCAACTATTTACAAAGTCTGCACTACTATTACTATTAATCTTCTCATCACTCCTTATCAGCCATCCCCTCCCATTTGTGACTGTATGACTATAACTTTTTCGCTTATATCCTTAAACAATTTATATTGACTTTTCATAGTATGATTTGATGGCTTATTGTACTCTTTGACTTTTATTAAGTGTTATACCTTATGATTCTTAACTCTTGATGAATGTATCTTTTCTTTTATGTACACTGAGAGCATTTGCACCAAGCAAATTCCTTGTGTGTCCTATCACACTTGGGCAATAAAGTATTCTATCTAAAGTATTCTAAAGAGAAGAGAGTGATAAAGAGAAAGTTGTCATCATGATTACAATTTCAAAGCTGAATATTGACTAGATATCAAAGTTTATTTTTTCAGATAAGTCACATATAATTTTGCTCATCCTTTTAGTGGAATTATGTGTACAAACATGTCTCTTTTTTAAGAAAAAAAAAGCAAAAAAAGTCATTTAAAAATGTGTGAGGTTTGTGGCAGAAAAATAAATTTAAGCAGAGGACTATTAAGGGAGGAACAACTCAACTAAGGAGTATGTAGATATGCATTGATGTAATGGAAAGTTTGCCCTGTGCTTGAGTGTCTAGGGGGAAAAAAAAGATTTTTGAAAGAGATTGTAAGTTCTTATACTGACATAAATTGTATTTGATAGAGTCTGTGCTGTCATTGTAAAAAAAATGAAGACAGATTTCAGGAATAAACTTTTCAACTGGTACATTTTTTTTTTCTTTTTAAAACTCTGTATGGGGAAGCAGGAACAGGAATAATGTGTGAGAATTGAAGATTGAGAAAAGCTCAATCGGGAAAATGATTGAGATTTGTAGAAGAACAGGCAGAGGCTGGGGGTGGTCAAGAGAGGAATCAACCTGGAGTCATTATGTTCCCATGTCCAACTCCCCTTGAATTATGATAACTTTTACCTGGTGCTAATTTTGTTGTTGTTGTTGTTGTTCATCATTTCATGACCAGGCAATCCCTTGTGGGGTGGAGTCAGGGCAACTGAACTGAGCTGAGTATTTACTGGCTGGATGCCCTTCCTGTCACCAATGTGTAGTTTGGTTCAGCAGATATATTCTCATTGTGCCCAGAGAGAGAAATATTAGCCTCTACCTAGGATCGAACTCACAGCCTCTTGATTGCAAGGTGCCACCTCTAGGCCACAGCACCACTCATCTAGTGGTAATTTAGTGCTGACCATTAATTGAATAGACCTCTGTGTATAGTATGAGCAATAAATCAGCTCAGCTGAAATTAAACATGTGCTCCTGACAGGATTCCAGAATAATGTTCCAACTTCTCAATCTAAGAACTGGGACTTCCTGGGAACCCTTATCCAACTCCTAACCTGGTCTCAGCCTCCTACATAACTTTTTCAAGATCATCCATCTTTGGCTATTTGCCGTAGCACCACTAGAAACCATGAAGAATATGAAGGCGATGGTGTGAATCAGGAATCTCCAAACTCAGCAACTTTAAGATGATTAGGAAACTGGAGACTAAAACATATGATGAACGGTTGCAGGGATTGGGCATGGTTAGTCTAGTGAAGAGAAGGATCAAGTGAAACATGATAGCAGTCTTTCAATATTTGAGGGGCTGCCACAGAGAGGAAGGGGTCAATCTATTTTCCAAGGCATCCAAAGGCCAATAATGGATGGAAACTGAACAAAGAGAGATTTAACCTGGAAATAAGGAGAAACTTTCTGACAGTGAGAACAATCAACCCATGGAACAGAAGTTGCCTTCAGATGTTGTGGGAGCTTCATCCCTCGAGGCTTTCAAGAAGAGACTGGGCTGCCATCTGTCAGAAATGGTATAGGGTCTCCTGCTTGGGCAGGTGGTTGGACTAAATGACCTACAAGGTACTTTCCAATTTTGTTTATCTGTTATCTATCAGAAGATTGTGGATTTCAACTCCCACCATGACTGGCTGAAGAAATTCTGGGAGTTGAAGTCCACAAATCTTAAAAGTTGCCAAGTTTGGAGACACCACTCTAAATTCTTGACTTTACAATGAGTCACTCCATGAGGAGGTGACTCTGAGTAATTATTTTTGCAAGGTGTGTTTTTGTATCAAACACTTTTTGTTGTCTTTTTTAAAAAAAATGATTTAATGGCCTTTCATTAGAAGGGTTTTTTTCCTCTCTCCCACTTCCTCTCCCTCCTCCTGGGAATAAACCCAGAGTAGTAATATAGGTTTTATTTTTTTCTACACTTCCCTCTTTAATTACTCGTCTTTGTTTTCAGACCACTCCTGCCTACTTTTTTCTGCTTTCCTGTCAAGCTACTGAAGTATATGATTATTGTAATTATATTATGGAAGGCAAATAGCATTGTCCCAAAGAAAAGCAATAATCAGTGTAATTTAAAAGTATTTAATTCGACAAAGTCGATTTCCAACATCATCTAGTACAGTAGCTGTACCCACCACTGTCAAGAATAGAGAATGAAAAATTCACATTTTATTTCTATCCAAATGTATTCTGGATTCAGGGGGGAAAAAAACCTAATCCAGAGGTGGTATTCAGCACATCCTGACCAATTTTGGAGAACCAGTAACGGAAATTTTGAGTAGTTTGGAGAACTGTCAAATACCAACACTGACTAGCCCGGTCCCCACCTATTATCTGCCTCCCATTGAGTCCCAGTTGATCGGCTGGGTCTTCTTTCATTGCCCTGCACAGGAGAACAGAGCTGGAAAGCAGGTTAGTGGTGTGGGGAGGGAGTGGGGATTTTGCAATATCTTTCCCCTGCCACATCCACCATGCCCACCAAGCCATGCCCACAGAACCAGTAGTACATTTTTTTGAATACCCCCACTGCCCCAACCCTATCAGCATACTCAAATTTCTGAATAGGTAGGCTCAGATTTGAATCTCTTTAAAACAATGTGTTGAAATATATACTTCTTCCATTGTCTCCCTGCCTTCTGCGATGAAACAAACACTTTAAAGGCTTACATTCTGCTTCCCTTTAAACAAAGTTGCTGCAGGATGTATCTGCGGGTAATATGGCATACTCTAAATAAATAAATAGACACAGATTTATTTATTTTATTTATTTTATTTTATCTGGTTTCTCAATTGCTTACAAGATACTAGGTATAAGTAAAAACATAGTTATGAATACATGGATACATATAAGAAAAATAAAAGAAACAATAGAACAGGGATGGTGCACTTATGCACACCCTCTACAGACCTCTTAGGAAAGGGGTGAGGTCAATATTAGACAGTCTAAGGTTAAAGTTTTTGGGGTTTGGGGAAGAAACCAGAGTCAGGTAGAGAATTCCAGACATTGACCACTCTGTTGCTGAAGTTGTATTTCCTGCAATCAAGTTTGGTGCGATTAACCTTGAGTTTGTATCTATTGTTTGCTGTTGTGTTGTTATGGCTGAAGCTGAAGTATTCATTGACAGATAGATCATTGCAATGTATGATTTTATATACTTATATTTAGATCGGACCAAAGGCAGCGTAGTTCTAGGTTTTCTAGGTCTAAAATTTCAAGTCTGGTGGCATAAGTTATTCTGCAACGAGTAGAGGAGTGGAGAACTCTTCTTGAGAAATATTTCTGGACTTTCTCAACTGTGTTAATATCAGATACATAATGTGGGTTTCAGACTGATGAGCTGTATTCGAGTATTGGTCTAGCAAATGTTTTGTATGCTCTAGTTCAGGGGTGGGCAAACTATGGCCCACGGGCCACATCCAGCCCGTTGGTCTTTTTAATCCGGCCCGCCAAAGATTGGTACAGAATTAAGGTTTGATGTGAATGATTGAATGATTGCATTCATTTGATTTTGACTTGTAATGACAGGCATTTCGACACCAGGTGGTGGCCCGTCTATCAAATTTTAAAAGTCAATGAGGCCCCCGAGCCAAAAAGTTTGCCCACCCCTGCTCTAGTTAGTAGTGTGATACTACCAGAGAAAAAGCTATGTAGGATGAGGTTAACAACTCTTAATGCCTTTTTGGCTATGTAGTTACAGTGGGCTCTAGCACTTAGGTCATTTGAGATGAGTACTCCAAGGTCCTTGACAGAGTTTGGATCATCAACAAGGTCTTGACTATTCAGCCTGTATTTTATTTTCTGATTTTTTTTTGCCAATATGTAAAACAGAGCATTCGTTTGTTGAGATTTGAAGTTGCCATTTGTTTGAGCATTCTGATGCATCATCGAGGTCTTTTTGAAGGGTAGCAGTATTGTTTGTGGTGTTGAATAGCTTTACATTGTCAGTGAAGAGGACACAATTGCAGAAGTAAATTAGAAGATGCAGTCAGATAGCAGAGAATTTTGTGTCATTATTAGTCCAAAACCACTGCTAACCTGCTGTTTGTAGGGAAAACCCATTTGGCTGCCTTTAAAAATTACCTGGAATAAAACCTCCGAATTAATTGCAAATTTATCTTGAGCTTAAATCTTGCTGGCAGTCTTGCTAGGAGGCATGTGGATGACTGCAGATTTCAGCAGCAGAAGGATGCAAGCACAAAAACCCTGGATACAGGACATTAGTGCCCTGTAGTGGCCATAAACTGGCAATTCATCATCTATCAATGCCAGTTAAATCTGACCAGGGAAGTACAGGTTGATATTTTGGTCACAATTCAAAATCAATTCAATTATTCAACAGTTCTGTTGTTTTTTTTCCCCCCCTTCCTCTTGACAATTCCCATGGGTTTAGTTTCTATTTTTTAAAATTATATAATTATTATTCCAATTCTCTTTTTCAATTCACCTGTGCGCTACAGCAAGCCCTGGCATTTTGAGAGCATTGCTCACTGGGAAAATTAATATGCTAGCAAGCACATAATACCTTATAATAAAACCCAGTGGAAACAATCTGTACATTTTCCCCCTCCCACTGAGATCCACCAAAGAATGGTATATGTGTTTTTCTAAATGATCTTTGTTCTGCAACAGTGGATTCCAGCAAGCCCTGCTTAAGCATTTACAGCTTGGGCATTGTGTTCTGCAATGTTAGATTGTGGTTTGTGGCCATGGGAGACCCCCCTGGGGAAACAGAATAGAAAATACAGATTTTCAGCCTTCGCTCTGTCAAAAATGTTACTCTTGCACGAGGGTGAATTCCATTTGTTTTATGCATGTTTGGAATGCATCTGCACCCCTCATAATGAAGTCGGAAACCTTCTGAGCATTCAGAGTTAGTGGCACATTTAGAGTACATTTAGGCACTGTCACCCAAAGCTGTGGAAGGTTTTCCCTTCACAAAATGGTTGTCCTGGTGGGCATTAACTGTCAGCAATTCTGCTGGCTTCAAGGAAGGAATTATTTGCATGTGAATGTTGTGTTTTTGAATGCCAGAAATGGAATGTACAGCTTTTTGCATACATGTGAACCATGACTTATCTTTGCCACTTTTTAGAACTTCAGTTTGGATGGTAGTGGAGATTCTCAGTAATCCAGGTCATAGTTGTTTCAAAGGTTCTCCCCCCCCCCACACACACACAAAAAGGCAACTGGACTGTTTTTTTTTTTTTTTTCCTTTGAGGAAGAAGAAGAAAACATTTTGTTTCTCATCCAAAAAGCTTCCATCATTTTTTTGATCCTTCCATTTCCTCTCCATTGGAACTGATAAAAGCTTTTCGGATGAGAAGCTAAATATTTTCTTCTTCTTACTCTATGGGAAAAAAAACAAAACAGTCCAGCTGCCTTTGGGAGAGAAAAAAAAAAAAAAAGCACCTTTGATATTCAATTTGGTATTGGTCATCACTCTTTTAAGGGATATGTTGGCCTTAGCAATTAAGATCCTTCCATTTTCTTACCATCGGAACGGATGAAGTTTCTCGGATGAGAAGCGAAACATTCTCTTCTTACTCCAGGAAAAAAAACAAAAAACAATCCAGTTGCACAGCCTGGAAATAATGCAGAGTCACCTGGCCTGTTCAGCAGAAATGCTAAAACCATGGCTTGGATTCATGTCCCATTGTGTTTGCGGCTAAAGGAGAACTTAGCCATGGCTAAATGAAATCCCATTGCTTTAAGTGGGTATAGCGGAAAGACATTTAAATCTGTGTACAAACCTTCATGTGACCCTTAGTTACCGAACAACTTGGATAGGAAATAATAATGAGCAGAAAATGCCATCATAGTGTTGATAATTTAGCTGAAGAAAAAGAAGTTGTGTAGCCTGCTTCTTGCCTGGGGAATGAGAGAAGTGGCAGATAAATAGAAAGCTTACTGCATATTGAAAGACAGAGTAATATGCATGGTTACAACATTACTAAAAACTTTAGTTTTTATTTTATTTTGTTTGATTTTTCAAATGTATAAGGCTGCCCACTCAAACAGATATACAAAGACCCTGTATTCCTAGTGTGCAAATTTCACCCAACGTCTTGTCTAGTTTGAAACCAGTAGCTTATTTTTAATTACATTTAATTACTGTTATAAAAAATCATACAGGAGACTTTCTCTGCCTGCTGTCATTGCCTTTAAGAGGCCTGCTGCTGTAAAGGTAAGAACCACTTTCCTGGGAAGACTCAAATCTGTGGACAGTCATGTCTGAAACATTGCAAATCATGAGTGCTCTTAGACCAGGAGTCTCCAACTTTGGCAACTTTAAGACTTGTGGACTTCAATTCCCAGAATTCCTCAGCTAGTTTTGCTGGCTGAGGAATTCTGGGAGTTGAAGTCCTCAGATCTTAACGTTGCCAAGGTTGGAGACCTCTGTCTTAGACTGTCTTCAAATTAACCAGCATATGGACACAATTTGGGGGTGATTTCAGTTTCCTGGATGTTTAGACACCTAGCTGCTCTACAGTCTTCATTTCAAAACGTCTGGTTCTAGATTAGCTCTGGCCCAGAAGAGGCAAGAAAGGAATTAAATTAATGAACACAATTTCTCCCTGCCACTGAACTTTGACTAATGAGCCTATTTCTGGGTAATAAAGAGGAGAAGAAAGTGACAAGGCAGTAGTAATGAATTAGTGGCCCAGAGCCTCATTAGTCAGAATAATCTCTTCACAAAAGATAAATGATGCAAATATTAATTATGAAGCTAGGGAGGAAACCCATTGCCTAGTTTTGGCATCCTCCACATTTTATCAGCAGCCCTTTACAAATTACAAATTTTGATGGAAGTCAAAATGAAATCTACGACATATGCATGTAGATAGAACTCTGGTAGGATCAATGGTGGGGCAGGTCAGTCCTTTAGGCCAGTGTTTCTCAACTTTGGCTACTTAGAGATGTCTGGATTTCAACTCTCAGAATTTAGTTGAATTCTGGTTGGGGAATTCTAGGAGTTGGAAGTACAGATGTCCTCAAGTGCCCAAGGTTGAGAAACCTGGCTTTAGATATTGGGATATATTGAAAGAAAATCTGGATTCTTTCACAATTTTGGCAGGGCTTTTCAACCTTGGCAACTTTAAGATGTCTGGACTGCAACTCCCAGAATTTTCCAGTTAGCAAAGCTTCAAGTTGCTACTGTTGAGAAGCATTGGTAGAGAGGCTTATTTTAGCATCAATCATCTTTAGTCCCTTCCCCCACCAAAATAATGTCAGAAATACTCACTTCCCACTGAGCTGATTTCTACTTTCGTCGAGATGGGAATCTCATCCAAGTTCTGATTCAAAACATTGGTGAGATTCAACAGACTAAGTCTTTTCATTCTTCGTTTTGTTCTGAATTGTCAGTTCAGTTCGAATCATTGAATCACGTCACGTGTTTCAGGCATTTCAATTCAAATTACCAATTACATTTAAGAGAAGGAATTTGCATGCATGTGCAAAAATCCATTGAATTGCTGATTCAGTTTGAAGGTGCTTGATTTGATTTAATGCATGGAATCTGGTGATAAAACACAAAGGGACAATTTCATCTTCACATCAGAAACCAAGCTTTGTACAACCCTATAGTTTCTCCACATCTGTCAAACTCCAGAGCTGCTTCTGAAATTTAGTTTTTATCTCTGTAAAACTTAGGGTTTCCCTAAATCATTATCTGATGCCCTTATTTCAACTGTTTTCTTTATCTGTATCTTGCCTTTATTATTTTTACATACCTAAGGTGGGACTAGATCTCACTGTCTCTTAGTGTTTAGCCCAAACACACCCAGCTGGTTTTCATGGCTAAGACAGGACTAGAACTCACAAACTCCTGGTGATTGGCTCAAAGTCGCCCAGAGGGACCAGTAGAAAAAATCACTTGGCTCTGTCTTGTGAATTAGGAAATTGTTTTCTGAGTCTGCTGCATTCAAACAGTACGCCTTCATTTTCCTTTGTTGTTCCTTCTTATAATAGGCAGCTTCAAAGAATCAACTTGTGGTACTCTGTTACTGTTGTCTCTGTGCCTCCCAGGTGCAATTATTTTACAAGACAGTTTTATTTTATACAGTGTTTTTTTATGCATGCAGTCTCCAGAAATGCTTTCTAAACTTGTGGAGGGTTTTAACAATATAGGGGTGATCAGGGGTGGGAATCAATTTTTTAAAAATCCGATTCTGTGGGCACGGTTTCTGTGGGCATGATCTGGTCTCTCATGACTGTGGGCATGTTGCAACAGTCATAAGTGTGAAAAATGGTCATAAATCACTTTTTTCAGTGCCATTGTAACTTTAAATGGTCACTCCAGACAAGCAAAGTACCAGCAAAGGAGGAAAAAAAACTCCAGAGTAGTTCTAGAGACAGGAAGTCTATTCCTGCCAAGAATGTAATAATGGTTAACAGAGAGGCAGTTTCTGTAAGCAGCACCAGAAAGTTTCCTTCCTGCCTTCCTTACAGGATTAGGCCAGTAATTTCTTCTAAAAACCGGTTTTCTGAACTGCTTAGAATGTTAACAACCAGTTCTACCAAATAGGTGCGAACTGGTAGAATCCCACCCCTGGGGGCGATAAGAATAGAATAGAATTAAAAACAGACCAGAGAAGGAACAAGGTTAGAGGGACTTACTGAAGGAGACAGACCATGCTTACTTCCTCCTAGCCAAGTACTAGCATTTTAATAACAGTTTCAAGCATGATTTCCTTTTTGAAATCTAAGTTACAAAGTAACTGCCAATGTTCCCTAGGATGGGCACTCTGCCCCCTCCCTGGTTAGGATATATGAGCTGTGGTGGCACAATGGTTAGAATGCAATACTGCAGGCTAATTCTGCTATCTGTCAGGAGTTCAATCTTGACTGGCTCAAGGTTGACTTAGCCTTCCATCCTTCCAAAGTCAGTAAAATGAGAAGTCAGATTGTTGAGGGCAAGAGGCTGACTCTGTAAACCACTTAGAGAGGGCTGTAAAAGCACAGTATATAAGTCTAAATGCTATTGCTATTTTCCTTCCTTCCCTCCATCCCTGTGGTTAGAATGCAGTACAGCAGGCTAATTCTGCCAACTGCCAGGAGTTCAACCCTGACTGGCCTTCCATCCTTCCAAGTTCAGTAAAACGAGGGCCCAGATTGTTGGGGGCTGTAGGCTGACTCTGCAAACTGCTTAGAGAGGGCCACAGACTAGACAACTATCAAGCAAACTATCTTTGCCCAGAAGAGGAGAGGGGAGAGATGGGAAAGGTTTCAGAAGAGTCCCTCCCTAATTACCCAGAAAGTAAAAGGAGAGGAAGGAAGAAATACTTTCAGATTTGCAAACTTCTGTTAATGTAGTCCAGGGATGTCAAACTCGATTTCGTTGAGGGCCGCATTAATGTTGTGTTTGACCTCAGGTGCCAGGGTGGGCATGGACAGGGCATGGCCAGCTCAATGTCACTAATGATGGGGGCACCTGTGGTGGCCCAAGCACTCTGCCAGTGAAAACAGACTCTAGACCTCCATTTTCAGCTGCTACAGCCTCCTGCAATCCTCTGCCAGCGAAAATGGTGCTCACGAGGGCTATGTGCAGACTTCCTGACCTCCCCTTTCACTGGCAGAGGCACCATGGGTGTTGCTGTTTCCAAGGCAGCCCCATGGGCCAGACCTAAGCACCCCGCAGGCTGGATTCGGCCCACGGGCCTTGAATTTGATACCCCTGATGTAGCCTAACAATCATTGTGCTTCTTTTCTAGATGCTTATTTCAAAGATTCGATACCATTAAACTGGTCCTTGGTGTTCACTTGCTTTCCTTCCCTAGCAGAATTTATCTTTAAGATTTATTTCATTAAAACTTATGAATGAGAAGGTAGCTGGGTTGCAAAGCAAAGCATCTACCCTGGATATAAACAGGCATATTGACATCGATCAGAGGTGGTATTCAGCAGGTTCTGCCCAGTTCTGGAGAACCGATAGCAGAAATTTTGAGTAATTTGGAGAACTGGCCAATCCCACCTCTGACTGGAGATTTTACAGTACCCTTCCCCAGCCACGCCCACCAAGCCACGCCCACAGAACCAGTAGTAAACAAAAAATTGAATCCCACCACTGCCATCGATCCAGTTCACCAATCGCTGAGAATGAAAGAACTGTATCAATAGCATTTAAAACAATAGCATTTAAAACAATAGCATTTAAAACAATAGCATTTAAAACAATAGCATTTAAAACAAATGAACAAACAGGCACCCCCACCACACAAGAACAAAAGATCACAACCCATCATGTCACAAGAAATCTGACCACGTTTCAGTGACAACAACCAGCTATTCCAACAGACCGAAACCAGACCAGGACTCAGCAGTATCCGAACAAACAACACACTAATTTACATCACACAGACGGTACTTAAAACCAAAAGGCCACGTCTCGGTAACAACAGCCAGCCCATCAAAACAGTCAGAAGTCAGAGCATGACTCAGAAGGAACCAAACAAACAACACCCACACAAATTTGCATCACATAAAAATGGTATCTAAAGGCCAGTGCTCTCACAGATGAGCACAGTCCAAAGCACACTGACGACGTCTCCTCGAATGGTGATGAAATTTTTGCAACCAAATTGCCAAGCTTGGAGCTCAGACCAACTAGCTTGTTTTTTTCCAACAATGCCTCTGGGCTTCCCCTTGAACCCAGAGACATTCTTTGAAAGTATTTGCTTCAATTTCTTTTGTGTCTACACTGCCATTCCCCCCCCCGCCCCCATGCTTTTTTAAAAAAAATAGAATGCATAGAGAACAAAAATAGCTAGACCAAACACCATTAGTACAACAGTTCGTTTAGTGACCATTTGAAGTTACATCAGGACTGAAAAAAATGACTTTATGGCCCCTTTTCAGCTTGTAGCATCCCCATGGACATGGGATCAAAACTCAGATGCTTGGCAACTGACTCATATTTATGACAGTTGCAGTGTCCCGGAGTTTTATGATCCTTTTTGTGACTTTCTGTCAAGCAAAGCCAATGGGGAAGCCAGGTTCACTTAACAACCGGGTTACTAACTTAACAGCTGCAGTGATCCACTTAACAACTTTGGCAAGAAAGGTTGTAAAATGGGGCAAAACTCCCTTAACATCTGTCGCTCTCAGCTACAAAAATTGTGGTCGTAAGTCAAGGACTACTTATATATGATGTTAGGTGTCTCTCATTGCATTTTGGCTAGGTACTATTAACTGAATCAAATAATAATGAAGATGGTTTTCACATGCCCACAAAGATTGTGTCAATCTGTAGGGAGCAGATTAATTTACCTTTTTTTCTCCCAAGCTTCCACACCAAGTGGCAAACTCTTAATGCAAAGATGGAATTGAGACAGAGAAGGAATAATTAATAAAGATTAATTTCTATTCTTCCCTGACTTGCAAGTTTGGGGAACTATAATGAGCTCTTTATCGTGTTGTTAAATTTACATTGTGCTTTGAAACTCTAATCATGAGGCTCAAAGTACCACAACAACAGAAGGGTGGCAGAAATTGTATCTTCTGCATCTTTATTAAGCAAAATATCAAAATATCCCACTGAAGTAAGCCTGCAGAGATTGTGGGATGTTTTGCATGAAGATGGGAAATTAGTTGCTGAAAGCAATTCAGAGCAATATATGACAGAATAGGATAGGATAGGATAGGATAGAATAGAATAAAATAGAATAGAATATAATTCTTTAATGGCCAAGTGTGATTGGATACTCAGTGTACATAAAAGAAAAGATACATTCATTCACAATCATAAGGTTCAACACTTAATGGTCCAAAACTTAATAATAGTCATAGGGTACAAAAAGCAATCAAATCATACTAGGAAACAGTCAATATAAATCGTAAGGATACAAGCGACAAAGTTATAGTCATACAGTCACAAGTGGGAGGGGATGGGTGATAAGGAGTGACGAGAAGGTTAATAGTAATAGTAGTGCAGACTTTGTAAATAGTTGGACCGTGTTGAGGGAATTATTTTTTTAGCAGAGTGATGGCTTTCGGGAAAAAAGTGTTCTTGTGTCTAGTTGTTCTGGTGTGCAGTGCACTATAGCGCCGTTTTGAGGGAAGGAGTTGAAACAGTTTATGTCTGGGATGTGAGGGGTCTGTAAATATTTTTACAGCCCTCTTTTTGACACATGCAGTATACAGGTCCTTGATGGAAGGCAGGTTGATAGAAATTGTTTTTTCTGCAGTCCTAATTACTCTCTGAAGTCTTTGTCTTGTTGGGTTGCAGAACCAAACCAGACAGTTATAGAGGTGCAGATGACAGACTCAATCATTCCTCTGTAGAACTGGATCAGCAGCTCCTTGGGCAGTTATGATGGCAATAAAGCAATGTTTCTCAACCATGGCAACTTTGAAGCATGTGGACTTCAACTCACAGAATACCCCAGCAAGTACTGTAGGCAAAGTTGAACAGCCCTGATCTCTACCTCCAAGTATACCACTACACCTGATATAAAACCACCCATTTCTACCACAACAGGGGTCAACAACCAGAGGCTCCGGAGCCATGTGTGGCTCTTTCATCCCTCTGCTGCGGCTTCCTGTCGCTCAAAATATGCATCACAACCGCCAATGTGCAATACCTGCTGGTACATGATTTATTGAGCTTTTTGACCCCTGGTAGGCCAACTGTCAATAAAGCCAAGGAAAGAAAAGTTTCAGAATAAAACAGAACGTTTAGTTACAGCTACATATGCTAGTTTTGTGGCCACTTAGGAAATAGTCAGGCATGGGAAGAGTTTTGTGGCTCCCGGTGTTTTCTTTTCTATGAGAAATGGTTCAAAATGGCTCTTTGAATGTTTAAGGTTACCGGTTCCTGATCTACAATCTATGTTAAAATGGCAATGAAATGCAGATTCCATTGTTTTGAAATCAGCATACATTTTTTTTAATCCTTTCCTTTTGGGCTTTGCTTCCTTTTTTTTCCCCCTTGATCAAAACTTTGTGATTGGTTGGATGAATGGTTATGTTTTTCCATATGGAGCCCACAATGTCTCTCCCAATTCCCCCTCCCCCCACTTTGGAACAATAACCTCTAAGAGCCTATGGAGATTCTCAGTCATTGAGGTCATGGTTGTCCCAAAGGTGCTTTTTTCAAGAGGCAACTAGACGTTCTGGTTTTTCTTTGAAGATGTCTTGCTTCTCATTCAAGAAGCTTCTTCAGCTTTGACTGGATGGTGGGGAATGGAAGGACCAGCTTCTCTGCAAGGAGTGTAAATCCTTCCATTCCCCACCATCCAGTCAGAGCTGAAGAAACTTCTTGGATGAGACATGAAATGTCTTCAAAGAAAAACTAGAAAGTCCAGTTGCCTCTTGAAAAAAAAGCATCTTCGGGAATACTCCTAGGAGTTACATTGTGTGAAAAACTAATTTCAGCCAGCCCCAAATTAATTAGTTTTCTATCAGGACTTCTCTAATTGATTTCTTGAAAATATTGATAGCTTATTGACTAATCAGAGTGTCTTTTGATGGATTGTCAGAGATCGAAAACTTCTGCATAACGGTTAAAAAAGAAAACTCAAAATGATGAGTGCAAACAATACCTGTGTGACATGCAATGCATGTTAAGGATTCCAACCACACTTTTGTACCCGCTGCCTTGATTTTTTTTTAACAATATCCTCTAGATACAACTCTTAGCCAAGCAAAATAAAAGTCTTATCTGTTCCCCATCTGTTCTGGTCCTGCATTTTAACTCATCACATGGACTCTTGATATCTCAAAACCTGCCCCTGGTTTTCTGATCTTTGATATAGCCCTCTTTAAATTATTGATTGATTGATTAGTTAACTAATTAAATTTATAGGCTGCCCATCTCACCATCCAAAGCGAATCTGGACAGCTTACAATGTGGTAAAAAATAAATACATAAAATTATTATATATAAAAAGAGTGTGGTGATGCAGTGATTAGAATGCGGTATTGCAGGCTAATTCTGCTGACTGCCAGCAAATCGATCTTGACCGGCTCAAGGCTGACTCAACCTTCCATCCTTCCAAGTTTGGTAAAATGAGGACCCAGATTGTTGGGGACAAGATACTGCTTTGTAAACCACTAAGAGAGGGCTGTAAAGCACTGTGAAGTGGTATATAAGTCTAAGTGCTATTGCTAAATGGGGAGGGAGGGTTGGCTCATCCTTCTGTCCTTCCAAGGTGAGTAAAATGAGGACCCAGATTGTTGGGGACAAGATACTGCTTTGTAAACCACTTAGAGTGGGCTGTAAAGCACTGTGAAGTGGTATATAAGTCTAAGTGCTATTGCTAAATGGGGAGGGAGGGTTGGCTCATCCTTCTGTCCTTCCAAGGTGAGTAAAATGAGGACCCAGATTGTTGGGGACAAGATACTGCTTTGAAAACCACTTAGAGTGGGCTGTAAAGCACTGTGAAGTGGTATATAAGTCTAAGTGCTATTGCTAAATGGAGAGGGGGGGAGGGAGGGAGGGAAGGGAGGGAGGGAGGAAGGAAAGAAGGAAGGAAAGACCATGATGGCAAAATGGTTAGAATGTAGTATTCCAGGCTAACTCTGCCGACTGCCAGCAGTTTGATTCTCACTGGCTCCAGGTTGGCTCATCCTTCTGTCCTTCTAAGGTGGGTAAAATGAGGACACAGATGGTTGGGGACAATGTGATGACAATGTGTACCTCTTAGAGAGGGCTGGAAAGCACTGTGAAGCGGCATAGAAGTCTAAGTACTACTGTTATTGCTGAAATTAATTTAAAATCCCAAGAGTTAAATAAAGGTTATAAAAAACCCCAAGGACTCAAGCATAGCGGAGATGGTGCCTTCTCTATTCCTGCACGAACCATCTCCAGTTTAGAGCTTCTGCAACCAGGTCCACTGACAGAGCCAGTTTTTAAGGAAAGGCCAGAAGGATGGGGGAAGATCTTACTTTCAGCAGCCAGATGTTCCAAAGAGCAAGTGCCACAGCAGAAAAGGCTTGTTGCCCAGACCCTAGCCATTCAAAATTTTTTATTTATTTTATTTATTCATTTATTCAGTTTGTCAAGCATGTATGAGAAAATAAGTGTAAGTATGAACATAACATATCAACATATAAGTATAAACAGGTATTATATACATAACAAATGAGTACAAGTAAATGGGGACAGTAGGACAGGCACGGTAGGCATGCTGCTACAGTTATGCACGTCCCCTTACAGACCTCTTAGGAATGGAGTGAGATCCATGGTTAGACAGTTTAAGGTTAAAGTGTTCGGGGGTTTGAGGATATAACAACAGAGTCAGGTAGTGAGTTCTCGGTGTTGACCACTCTGTTGCTGAAGTCATATTTTCTGCAATCAAGTTTGGAGCAGTTTGCTTTGAGTTTGTGTCTATTGTTGTTGTGGTTGAAGCAGAAGTAGTTGTTGACAGGTGGGACATTGTAGCAGACCATTTTCTATACTAAGCTAAGGTCAGACCATAGGCAGCGTAGTTCTAAGTTGTCTAGGTCCAAAATTTCAAGCCTAGTGGCCTAAGGTATTCTATTGCGAGCGGAGGAATGGAGGTCTCTTCTTGTGAAATATCTCTGGACTCACTCAATTGTGTACATTATACAGTATATATAATGTATTACAGTATATATATAGTGTTATACTGTATAATGTACATTATACAGTGTGGATCCTTGTTGGTTTTGTAGATGACTTGCTTTTTTAAAAGGCTGAATCTTTGCAAATGTTTTCACGTCTTCAATAAAAGAGGGGTGTGTGTGTGTGTGTGTGTGTGTGTGTGTGTGTGTGAATAATGCAGGTTGTGGTGGTGGTGGGAGAAAGGAGTGTTGAGAGAAAACTATTCCACTCTGCAGCCATCCTCATTGATTACCCGTTTATTGGTGGGTGGCGAGGGGTAGAGAAGGGGAAAGGGATGAGTGAAAGAAAGGAGGAGAGACAGGCATCCCCAGAGCCCATCAGAAGATAATTGACTTCAGGAGCTCTTTCTACGAGATCTGGGAAAAAAGCAAGTGAAAAATAAGTTATTTTACAACCTTGATATTCTTGACCTCATTGAAAATAAATATACACAGAACAAACTGCAGAAGACAGAAGGAGCTGCATTTAAATTGGGCAAGGAAGGCGAGCGTTGAGAATGTTAGAGCCTGGGGCGGCCTCTCATGGCTGGTGGTTGAACAACACTCGCCTTGCGATTGATCTATTATTATTTACGTTTTAAGGAGGTTCTCTTTTTCCCCACCCTCATAATTATTGTATTTTTATTTTATTTTTACAAAACGTATACACAAAAGCTAGTGTAAACTAACAATCAACAATAAAGGCGAAGAGGGATTTCTGAATTCTGGATTCTTTCACTCTGTTTTGCAGTGAAGAGGCTCATTGCCAACTCAACACACACACCCTTCTCTTTTCTTCTATTCCTATCCATTCTGCTCTATGCACTCCTGAGCTTCCTTTTTTTTTTTTTTTTTGAGATGGATAGATCAAAATGAAGAAAGTTTGAAGTGGGTGGGTTTGATTCAGGTTTTCAGAACCAGTTGGGCAATAAAGCTGTTCTCTGCCCGGGTTCACATGAATCAGTCCAAATAGGTGTGGCATTCGTTTGAGGATTGCAAACCGATTATTTTCAGTTCAGTTTGGAAAGTCAGTTCAGCTTAGATATTCAGTTGGAATCGGCTTTCAGATGAATTTTCCAGCCCTCTGTGCTTACCAGGTGAATCAAAAGAAGCCCAGGTATAGCCTCAGGGTAAAGAACATCTCCAGAAGCTGACAGTGATCCCCTTATTTTTATTTATTTAGTTTTCAAATAACAGGTATGAAGACATAATACCTTGAGCTTGGCAAGAGAAGGAAACATTGTTGAGATCTCATCAGCCTGCACTCTGTTGCAGTAATGCTGAAACTGTTTTTATTTTTTAAATTTCATTTAATTTGTTTTTTTGTTCATGTCCAGCCTCTGTTATTTTTACAAATAACCCAAGGTGGTGAACATATCCAACAAATCTTTCTTCTATTTTCTCCATAACAATAGTCCTGTGAGGTGATTGGGCTAAGATTGACCAGCCCAAAAACACCCAGTTGGCTTTAATGTTGGGACGAGAATTCCCAGTCTCCTAGTGATTGTCCCAAAGTCACCCACTGGCTTTCATTTCTAAGCTGAGACTTGAATGCAGAGTGTCTTGCTTGGTGCCCTAATCACTAGCTCTCAATCATTCTGGTATTGGATACCCACAAATATTCAGTTTGACCAGGTTCTACATAACCAGGGTCCATTTCATTGTTTATTCACAATTCTGGTTCTGCAAGCTAGCTGGAAAAGATAGGGGAACCATATACAGATAATCCTTGACAGACAGCAGTTCCTTTAGCAGTTCATTTCACGTTACAACAGCACTGAAAAAAGTGACTTATGACCATTTTTCACACTTATGACCATTGCAGCATCCCCATTGGTCATGTGATTTACAAAAAAACTGTAACTGTAAGTTCAAACAAGGCAAAATGAGAGAATTAATCCAGCAGGGCAGGGGCAAGAATTCCAGATGTGAAGGCATGGCAATAATTCAACAAAGTTGGGAAGACTCCAGGAACACAGAAACCAAAGTCAACACAAGATAAACTCAGCAGCTGCCACACTCAGCATGCATTTCTTTTAAACTCTCTTCCCAGCTATGGCTAATGAAGGGAATCAAGGCCCTTTCCTCCCCTGTAAGCCACACAATCCATGTTGCTCTCTTCTCCGTTCCCCACTGCGTGTTCTAGAATGAAGAGGGGGTGGGCCTGAGTCTTCCTCTGAACTCCCTCTGCCTTGTTCTACCTTTCCCCTGCTCTGCCCTTCCCCAGTTTCCTCCACAGCCAATGGAGCCACACGCCCAGTCCTTGTCAGCGGTTCATCTTCCTCCTCAGATTCAGACTCCAACAGGGGCATGACACAGTGTCCAGTGTTTGTGACTTTCTGACAAGTAAAGTCAAGGGGGAAGCCAGATTCACTTAACAAAACTATGTTACTAATTTAACATCTGCTGCAGTTCATTTAACAAATGTGAAGAAAAGTCACAAGATGTGGCAAAACTCACTTAACAAATTTCTCTCTCTTAGCAACATCAATTCTGGGCTCAACCGTGGTTGTAGGTCCTGTAATTTCAAGTTCCACCCAACTTTTCCTGTATTAAGATGGTTTTGTAAAAAAATAATTTTGAACAGCCATCTATCACCTGTAGCTAAAGGTGTGAAGGAGTGTTGAAGAGTCACATGGATGAATTGAAACTTTCTAGCAAGGGTAGAGAGGCAACCCTTTTAAAATTGTCCTGCCTCTTCCTCCTCTTCTTATTAGTATGCAGATATATGCTAATGGCTTGGTCGCTGTATTACAACACAGGTGACCTTCTCATTTTTATTTATTTATTAACTGAACCAAGTTGTTTCCTCCATTAGAAGTATAAATTAATTAGCTTCTCCTGCAGGAAGTGCTTCCTTAACAGCAGGCATTGGAAGAATAGAAGAGAGTTGGACTTATGTTGAAAAAAAAATCAGCAGTTTGGTATTCATGCTAACTGTAGTCATAGGCTCTATCAGGAAAGATCAATATGGAGATCTCTAACTGTCTTGTCCTAAGT
Organism: Hydrophis major; assembly: GCA_033807585.1. Lineage (NCBI taxonomy): Eukaryota > Metazoa > Chordata > Lepidosauria > Squamata > Elapidae > Hydrophis > Hydrophis major. The sequence continues at coordinate 34,736,818 of CM066334.1, forward strand.
GTCTTTTCTCACAGTCACTTACACACACTAGATAACCTGTTTCCCCAAAATAAGACCCAATTGGAAAATAAGTCCTAGCATGATTTTTTTCCAGATGCACATAATATAAGCCCTACCTCCAAAATAAGTCCCAGTTAAGATAGTCAGCCAGGTGGATGCATTTAGTACCATATTTTCCTGAAAAAAGACCCCATAAGAAAATAAGCCCTAATGCATCTCTTGGAGCAAAAAATAAAAAAAATATAAGACCAGGTATAATTTTCAGGGAAACATGGGTAGTACACCTCAAAGATTTGACTGGGCTGGAGTAATTGCAACAGCAGCAGGTAGGGTGTGTATGAAGATGCACCTCCAATTTCCAACAGTTTGCAGATTTCTTGATAATGTACAGGCAATATCCAAGTGAGCAAACTTCCAAGGAGCAGGCAGAAGCATCATAAAAGGTCCTAGAGTTCTTCTTGGTCTTTGGTTGATCCAGATCCAAAATCATAGAGTTTTCACACAGGTTGCAACACTCAGAGATTTGGGTAAACATAGCTGTTGTTTGCAACACCAAGGATTGCTTGCTTGCTAAAATCCGCCCTTTAAATTTATTTATTTATTTGCAGAATGCATGTTTCTCCTTTAGTTTGGTCATTTCACTTTTATGGAATAATTGGTATTCCTTAATGTGCAGCCTGATTGCAGGAATCCTTTTTTTAATACTTGTTTCTTATAGCTTCATCACTTTTTATGCTTTTTAGATATCTTTCATAGAATGGACATTTTGTGAAGCTTTTTCATTTGGTTCTTGCATTTCCCTTTTTAAAGCAAAGTTACATTTTTCTTTTTTATTCTTATGAACCTCTTTCCAATTTGACCCTTTTTTCAGGTTTGTTGTCCTTGGTTTGTTTTTTTTAATCTAAGAAAATATGGTTGCTGTAGCCATTCTTGTTATAAAGGGACAACATTCAGTTGAATCCCACCCTCTCCGTAAAATATTCCCATTTTTCTGTATAACAAGGCACCCTTTTCTTTTTGCAATAGACATTATTCAGGATCAGTAAATGGCATACAGGTGGTCCTCGTTTTACAACTGTTTGTTTGTGACCATTCAAAGGCACCTAAAACATGACTTTGGGCCATTTTTCAAACTTACAACCGTTGCAACATCCCCAAGATCACATGACCAAAATTCAGATGCTTGGCAACTCATATTTATGATGGTGGCAGGGCCTTGGGGTTGTGTGATTCCCTTTTGCGACCTTCCAACAGGCACAGTCAATGGGGAAGCCAAATTCATTTAACAACCATCTTGCTAATTTAGTAACTGCAATGATTCACTTAACAACGATGGCAAGAAAAGTTGTAAAATGGGGCAAACTCACTTAATGTAGCAAGTCATACATCAATGTAGCAAGTCGTAAGCTGAGGTGTGCATGTGCTTGTCCAAAGATGCTATCATACATATCAAGTTCAGTATTGTTTGAACAGAGAAAGGCAACAGGTGTGAAATGAACACGGCTGAAGGCTCACCTTACCAGATTGCTGCCCAAAAGTCAAAATCCGCAATTAAAGTGTCTGTGTGATGATCCAGAGCATGGCACAGAAATAACACAGGCAGTTGGCAGTTGAAACCACCCCTTTATTGCTCCAAATTTCCCCAAATGCTCCCACCTTTCTGGCAAGTTGCAGAGCAAAGTGATCACATACTCACACACACTTCAAGCAGCCTCTGGCTGCAAATAGCCCAGTCCAACGCTGTGAACACCACAGCTGCAGAGCAAGAAATGCAGAAAGAATGCAAGGAATCCATGAAAGTTCAAACATCAGCAATCAATACTCCAGGAATTCAGTGTTTGCTCCCAATAAATGCCCCTCCCCACAGCATCTCCTTAAGTCTCAGTTCCCAGGTGTGCCTTGTAGAGAGGGGCGGGGTGGTCTCTTCCTGAGTAATCGGGTCAGTCTGCGCTGTTCTCGCCTTCTCCCCACTCTCCATGCTCAAGTATCAGGAGTGGGTAGTCCTGGATTATCACTTGAACTCTGTCTCTCATGTTCACTGCTTAGCCTTCCTTGGTCATCCTGCCCCCCTTCCTTCTTGCCTACAAGCCATCCCAATCCTGAAAAGCCCTGGTCTGACTGGCCTGCTCCTCCCCATTTTTCTCCCAAGCCAACAAAGCTGCCCCCTCAATCTCCATTGTCTCCATTCTGTCTCCCCTTCCTCCGCATATTCAGGCTTTGATGAGGGCAGGACAATCTGGGAACCAGCCATGGGCATTCATAACCGCTAGCTGCAAATTTTGAGAATTGCAATTCAGGCTTCTTCGTACACCATGCGGGAACTTCACAAGTCTTCCAACTGGCGTCAGAAAAAGTCTGTCTTTCTTCAGGCATCCGAACATGTAATTTCAATTCCTCAGCCAAGAGTGCAGTGTTCCCAGGTGTCTGAGAAAAGCCAAAATTCATCCAAAACACTCTTGTCGAGAATGAAGCATTTACACTTATAGACAGCAAAAATGCCTCTGAGATTCCCTGCTCATTGAAAGCACAGCCTGAAAGGAAAAATGGAATCCTGGAAGTGAAGTTTAACATTACAAAATTCATCCTTTAATTGCTTTAAAGTCTTTTAATTACAAATAGTTATACAATAGATGTTCGAGCTTGCAAGTATAAATAGTATCCACCCCAATCTTAAAATCAAATAGGATTTTTATAGATTTTTTTTTTTTTTAACCTGCAGAAGCATCACATTCTTTGCAAACACAATGAGAAGTTTCTAAATTGGACATCATATTCTCCACTAATTTTGTGTTTTATTTTGCCCAGGTTTTTCTCATAACCCACATCTCGCTATTTGGCCTGTATGAAGCTTTGCTAGATTTGATTCAAAGCTATTTCAATCGAGTGCATATAGTTATAAAAATAATGCTCTCGGTACGCAGTTTAGGAGCGTAAACGAAGGGTAGAATTACTCAATTTATTTTTTACTTTAGGATATCTTTGATTATTAATGGCATAGCTATTAATCAAATCTGAACATATTTCCATAGAAGAGGAAACAATAGTTCGAAGGGGAAAAACAAAACAGACGTGCTCCTTTTATGTTTTAGACTTGGGTTAGGGGCGCTCTGAAGGTTGGACCATAACTTCATCATTCCTGAATTTAACTGTTCACTTATGGGCTGATGAAAATGACAGCTTGGTAACCTCTGGGGTCCCCAGAGATTAGATTGGCCCCCACTTTGACACTCTTTTGTAAGGTCCCGAGGACCTGGTTTTGCCAACAGGAACCCAGAGTGGGATGGAAACAATCAAGGAGCTTGTTGGATTGACTATAGTCATGTGTGGGGAGGCATGGCGGATATTTGTTGTTGTTGATATTGTATATTGGGTTTTTATTTCTTGTAAGCAGCTCAGAGTCACTTAAAGTGAGCTAGTAGGTAGATGGATGGATGGATGGATGGATAAATGGATGGATGGATAGATGGATGGATAAATGAATAGATGGATGGATGGATGGATAAATGGATGAATTGATAGGATGGATGGATAAATGGATGGATGGATCTATTGATCAGTCAATCTCTCACACCTACATTGGATAGCCCAGGTGAGCATCAGAGCAATTTCATCTAGACCTGATGGGTTCCTTGGACTAAGGAATAGCTTGTTTAATTCTGGCCTACTGAATAAACCTCCACAGAGTTCAAAGCCCATCCTAGGTCATAAATAGTTCTTTGCAAATCAGAGTACAGGTAGGCCTCAAATTGCAACAAATCATTTAATGACCTGTCAAAGTTACAATGGTATTTTGAAAAATGACTTGTGACCATGTTTACACTTATGACCATTGCAACATCCCCATGGACACGTGATTAAAATTCAGACATTTGGCAACTGACTCATATTTACGATGGTTGCAGTGTTCTGGGGTCATGTAATCCCCTTTTGCAACCTTCTGAAAAGCAAAGTCAATAAGGAAGCCAGATTAACAACTGCAATGATTCACCTAACAATTTGTCAAGAAGGGACTTCAAATGGGGCAAAACTGTCTCACTTAGCAACAAAAATTTTGGGCTCAATTATAGCCATAAGTCGAGGATAAAAGATAAAACAAAGGAAGATAAAACAAAGATAAAACAAAGGAAGTTGTACAATGATTTAGTGTGACATGTAAATCCAGGCACTTGATCCAGTCCAGAGAGAGGCGATGTCTTGAAAAAATGAAGGAAAAGGCATCTGATATGGGCATTTAATTGCTAAGATTTCTTCCCATAATTTATCAATAAATGGTGTCATCGGGTGATAAACTATAATAGCGCTAAAGACAGAAATGGATTGCAATGCATTTTCAAAGATCAATTGATTCCAACCTATTACAAAATATACCCATCTAATGTTTTGCTATTACGCTCCTGGGAACTGAGAAGTATCTTGAAGTTGGTTAGTTTAATCAAAAGATCGATAATGTCAATTGAGCATTTTTAAATGCCAGCTTAACCACAGTTATTGATCTTCCTTGTCAATGTGAAATCTTGGGAGAAGATTGGTTTTATCCCAGTGCACGTTGTCCGATGGGCTATGTTGATATGGAGAAAGTTGGTTTGCACATGGAAATAAGCCAAGGTGAAGTTGCCTTTGCTTTGACTTTGTTTGCTAGGCAAACAAAAGTACCAAAAACTGTGATTTCTTCAGTTAGAGACACAATATGTTTTATTTTAGTTTTTTTTTAAAGTTATATTATTTATTTTCCAAAGCACCAGAGGACAGGACAAGAAAAATGGATAGAAACTAATCAACGAAAGTAGCAACTTGGAATTAAGGAGAAACTTCCTAACAGTGAGGACAATTAACCAGTGGAACAGAAGTTGTCTTCAGAAGTTGTAGGTGCTCCATCACTGGAAGTTTTTAAGAAATAAGCTGGACAACCACTTGTCTGAAAACGGTATAGGTTCTTCTTAAGCAGGGGGCTGGATTAGAAGAAGAATGAACTTCTGAAAACTGGTTACTTCAAAAGGAATTCTTTATTGTGAAAAGGAAGTTATCCAGGTCCTAGTCAAAGCAGAGTCTAATAAGCCTCCAGACTTACAGCATAGATAAAGGGAGTTAGAAGCCTTCCCCTTCCTCTGATGTGGATTTAGTCAATACAAAGAAGCAACATGTTAATTACCCCCAACCCCTTTTCTGGGAAAAGGGTTTTAGAAAAGTTTCCCAGGAAGTTTATTTCGGAGCTGGAATTTTTATGGCCCCTTCTCCTCATGCTATCTCTCCAAGAGGTGACAAGTTTCCAGGCATCTGGGCTCCAGCCACCAGTTGTATATCATGTGCAAGTTATACAGATTCAATACAAGACTTAAGATATTCAGGTTACATCCAAAAGGATTGCTTGTACCAACTTCACCACCCCCTTTCTTCTTCCATTGAAGAATGGCAGATACATGGATCTGACACCAACTCTATTCTGATTGATTGTATGGGTTCACCCAATGGGCTTGATTTCAACATGAATTGTCTGTGCAACTCTTCTTTGGCAGACCTTATAATGGTGACTCATCAATTTGGAGAATGTACAAAGTGTTCACCATGCAAATTCAGAATTCGACTATTCACTGCTAAATTGATGAGTCACCATTATAAGGTGGTGCCAGAACTGTTTATCATCCTCTGAAGTGTTTCCTTTTACTAAAAATAACCAGGTTTCTGGTTTCCGCCTTTATCCTCAAATTGCTTTAGAATTTCTTTCAAATTTCTTTCAAGATTACTTAATTGTTCTAAGATGTTGACCTAAAAAAAGTTGTTTTTACTGACCTCCATCATTCTGCATCCTTCTTAAAATTTCTATTTATGTTTCCTTGGTTTGATGCGCCTTGTGGTGTTTCAGCTTGGGATTTAATGAGAAAAGAGGGAAGGAGATCTTTGGAAAGATTGCTATGTAATAAAAGTAACTCAATTCTCAGCTACCATGTATTTAAATTAAATGCATGTGCCCTGAGGACAAATTGAGGGGTATTTATTTTTCACCAGTGTGAAGAAAAATGCTTAAAAATACTGCCATAGACATTTCAGCATTTTTAACATACCAGATTATGGATTGAAAAAAAAAATGTAACATCATACCGAAATGACTTCATGCATTAAAATAGTGGAGGAATGTCTCCCCAAAAAGCAACACCTTGAACTATTCTGTAAGATAATCAAAAATGAACTGAATATTAAGCATGGGAGTTTCCATTACGAGAAACAGAGCACTCTTATCTCGGTTCAACAATGATGAGTTTGAAATCACTACATAATATTTACTTTATTAACAACTAGCTCGATACCTGTGCTTCGCTACAAAACTATGTGGTTGAGCTTAGTTTTGGGGGGGGAAAAATAAGGGGGGGAAATTTCTGCCTCTGCCTATCAGCATCCATCAGTATTCATCTGGCTAATGTCCTGTCAGTGTGTGAGAGAGTTGAGGGCTGTTTGGAAAATGAAACTGTATTTGCTGTGTGAGTAAGAAGGAGATAGCAAAGGATTAGCTCAACTGTTCATTACTAAAGCTGCTTGGTGCTATGAAACTAAAACTGAAACTCCTCTGCTTGTGTTTTGCATTTGAAACAGATTTCTTTTCAGGTGGGGAGGGGGAATAGAACTCCTTAGCATCACAGCGTGTTAATAATAATATAAGAAATACTAATGCTCTGATGGTCATTTTGAAAAATCCTTTCTTAGTGAGCACCTAGAAGCCAAGAGGAAAATACGTGCCAATTTTCAAGTTTTGTTGGAGTAGGGGAGTAGAACTCCTTAGTATCAGAGCGTGTTAATAATAATAATATAGGAAATACTAATGCTCTGATGGTCATTTCGAAAAATCCTTTCTTAGTGAGCACGTAGAAGCCAAGAGGAACCTACGTGCCAAAATTTCAAGTTTTGTTGGTTTTACGGTTTTGGAGATTTTGTGATGATGCATGAGTGGCATTTTGCTTTTATATATATAGATATCATGTCAAGAAGACTTTGAAAGACAGTTCAAAGCAGCTTGAAATTTCCTGGGTATCATTTTCCTATTCCAAGCATAGAGAGGCAGTTTGGTCTAAGTGATTAAAGCACCAGTCTAGAAAGTGGAAGGCTGTGAGTTCAAGTCCCATCTTACTCATGAACGCCAGCTTGGGTGATTTTGGGCCCAATGACCAGGAAACTGTGGGTTCTAATCCCACCTTAGAAATGAAAGTCAGCTGGGTGACTTGGGCCAGTTACTCTCTCTTAATCCAGCCCACTTCACAGGGTTGTGGTTATGGGGAAAATAGGAGGAGGAAGGTGTGTTGGCCACTTTGAGCTTTTTGTAAACGTAATAAAGTAAGGTATAAATAAACAAGCAAATAAATAAGTAAGTTGGAAATTTGAGTGACTTCCTTTCAACTTTCCAACTTCTTGCTGTTACAGTCTTATTTTACACATACACCAATCCTCATTTCCCCAAAAGGATGAATTGGAAGCCAATCTGTAATCTCACCTATGTCCTCATTCCACTTTGTGGTGTACTAAAGTGAATTTAAGGAAAACAAATCTCTACTAAGAAGCTCTTTAATGGATGGAGGTAGATAAGTTTCTGGGGCTGAGCCTCCTGCTAGGTGAAAAGAAACATATTTCAGGAGTAAATCAATAGCTGCCAAAGGTTTCAGGCCTTCTACAATATGCACAAACAAGGCAGGAAGTTTGGGGAAAGGCCACCTTCACTTCCGATGGAGAGATGACAAGGATGTTAAACATTTTTGGACTCTTTCTTGCTTTTGTCGAGGTGGTTTTCCTTGCTCAGTGGAAATGAGGGAGAAATGTACTGAGATCAAGAAGAAGCCAAAGTCAGAATTTAACTCTATCTAGGACACCTGCAGGGGAAGAGGATAAAAGATGTATGATGATAACCATCCAATATTTCCTCTCTGATTCGGTATTCCAAGGTTATTGGCTTTTTTTTTTTTTTTTTCAATTGCAGCTTTGGTAATACTTGCTGAATTGAAATTTTTTCTTCTAAATCCAAATCTCAGTTGTGTTGTGAGCTCAAACTTCTTTGGGGTTGTGCATAGTAAAGTTTTGACATACTGTACTTAGATACAACTGTCAACATGTTCTTTCCCTCAGGAACTATGAAGATCCTGAAGGAACAATAGAAAAAACATCTCCAGGGAATGGTCTACTGGTTTAGCTAAGGATCTCTACTCTTGCATGCCTTCACTGGATAAACAGGGGAACATTCCTATTGTTAAAATCAAAGCTATGGTTTTCCAAAGTAATGTATAGCTATGGGAGTTGGACCATAAGAAGGCCTGAGCACTGAAAAAATGATGCTTTCCATTATGGGTTGGAGCCTCTTGGACAACAAGAAGATCTAACAAGTCAATCCCAAAGAAAATCAACTCTGACTCTCCTTTGGAAGGACAGATATTGAATGTCTATGGAGATTCTCAGTCATCCAGGATATGGTTGTCCCAAAGGTGCTTTTTCCAGAGGCTACTGCTCTTTCTGGTTTTTCTTTGAGGACATTTTGCTTCTCATCCAAGAAGCTTCTTCAGCTCTGACTGGATAGTAGGGAATGGAAGGATTTATTATTTTTGCAGACAGCTGGACCTTTGCATCCTTTTAGAGAACCGTTGAGGCCACCTAGCTAAGTGTCCATGGAGATTCTCAGTCATCCAGGTCATGGTTGTCCCAAAGGTGCTTTATCAAGAAGCAACTGGAATTTCTGGATTTTCTTGGAAGACATTTTGCTTCTCATCCAAGAAGCTTCTTCAGCTCTGAATGGATGGTGGAATGGAAGTCAAAGCTGAAGAAGCTTCTTGGATGAGAAGCAAAGCGTCTTTAAAGGGAAACCAGAAAGTCCAGTTGCCTCTTGAAAAGCATCTTTGGGATGACAGATGCTTAAGATGAAGCTCAAATAGTTTGGGTATCAAATGAGAAGATGGGACTCAATGAAAGAGATAGCAGGGGATGATTGGTAATGTCATTGACACCATGGACATTAATTCGGCAAACTCCAGGAGACAGTGGAGGACAGGGTGAGGTCCATGAGGTCACAAAAGAATCAGATATGACTTAGCAACTGAACAACAACATTCCAAACACGGTTAGAGTTCGAGTCATATATTATTCTGAATAATAATAGTAATAATAATAATAATAATAATAATAATAATAATAATAATAATGATGATGATGATGATGATGATGATGATGATGCATACCTAAGCAAAAGATCTTGCAGCAGGAATTGTCTGTCTCCTTTTTTGGGTCCAAATGTCAACCATTTCTCAGAGATTTGAGAAAACAAGAAAACTGAAAAACTGAAAAGTGAAGACTGAATTCCCCACTAATTGTATGTTTTCTCTTCAGATGAGGAAAAAATACCACCAATAAAAAAAAACCCCATAATTTTGTTCCTGCAGCTCTGATTCAGAAACCATTGAGAAACATTGTCCTACAATGTCATCTCACTAGTCTTAATGAATCAAATCGCAGATTGTCTACATTACACTCAAAAAAGAGGTAAGGCGTGAATGGGTGTGCATATTTCAGGTAAAACTCTTCTGATGAAGTGAGACCTTAGCTTTTAGTGATGTTATGTACTTTTAATCATTTTTAGTTTAATTAGCCAGTGGGCCTCATTAGCATCATTGGGAAAAGTGGTTTGATCAAGTTCTGCCAGCAGGGAACCGATGTCTACCTTCACTGTTTGAACCCACAGAGTTTATCAGATAAAAGGAATGAAAGATTCATTTAACAAATGATAATTATGGAACTTGGAATGATCAAATCGCCCTGACAGAATCCTTCTCTAGAATACCCCAAAAAGAATAGAACTTCCCAGGCACTTAACACTGTTGGGATATAAATGAATCAGCTTGTTACAATGCAGTTTCTGTCACACAGAATTTATCTGGATTGCAAATTATAATGTATACAGAATGGAGAAAGCTCCGTTGTCCATTCCCATTTTGTCACCTATTCTTACTGAAAATATGATTCTCTAACGCCAGTTAAGGAGGTGGACCAAGAAATAGGAGAACACTAATCCATCCTCAGCCACAGATGTTCTCTGGGTGATTTTGGGACAGCCTCTTCCTCCCTCATTCCATCCCAGCTCATTAGTTTGTTACTATAGGGCAAGGATGTCCAACCTTGGCAACTCTAAGACTTGGGGACTTCAGCTCCCAGATTTCCACAGCCAGCCATTCTGGTTAGTGAATTCTGGGAGTTGAAGTCCACAAGTCTTAAAATTGCCAAGGTTGGGCACCCTTGTGCTCTAGGAAGAAGTAAAAGAGGAAATGCAGATCCTAGGTGTTTGTCTGAGCTAATTTTGTTAACCATTTGTTTGTTGCTTATCTGGAGTATCTGTCTGGCCCAGCCTTTCTGAATGGATTACCAAATCTGTATTTGTAAAAGCTGGCCTCCTCAGTTTCTGCTTGGCACAGGGAGACTGGGGCTGCTTTCTGCCTCCTTTAAGATTTTTTTCCCATTTCTCATTTAGAGGAAATATTCCATTCTGCCTTTTTAATATTCCCCCAAATATTTCATTCTTCTGGGAGGTGGGGTTCCTACACAACAATGTTAGTAATTGAACAACTGCAGTTATTCACTAAACAAAACCAGGAAGAAAATGGGGCAAAACTCACTTAACTAATTACTCACTTAACAGCATAAATTCTTAGCTCAATTGTGGTCATAATTCAAAGACAATCTGTACCTTCTTTTTCCACATATTAAGGAACTTAGTAAAGAACCATTTTTAAGGGGAAAAAAAAACAATTTAACCTGCATCTCCTAAAAAAGCTTATTCCTCTCCTTGTTGCCTCCTCTTGTTAATTGCGTGTTGCAATTCTCAGCTGTAAAAACGTGCATTGCTACATTATGACCCCCATCACTAGCGACGTGTGCAAGGATTTGTATTTTTGGCACACTGAAAATGAGCCCAGTTCCAATACAGATTTCCAGACAATTTTCTTTTCAAAATAGAATACGGGAGTGAGGAGACTTAACACTGCATTTTTTTGTGCTAGCATTATAAATTGGAAATGGGCCAGCCTTTAAATTTCATCATGTGTTCTGTTTTTATTTGGTTATTTTTTTCCCTAGCTCTCCAAAAGAAACAGGCGTATTCCGTTCCCTGTAATGAACAGATAGAGACAGGAGGTGTCAGCATTTCTCTATCTTAAAAAATGCTTAAGCCTCCTTTGGAAAGAGAGAAAGCCACTGATTAGGAATTAGAATTGCTTTTCAAACCAGAGTTTTGAAGCTAAGATGTTTGAGCATCATTGACCAATGGTGGTTGCTTGGTTTTGATACCTGGCTTTTCTCTTCTTCTGTGTATCTGAGTTGTGTTCATTTTTATAATATGTTCGACAAGACCTAGAAGAAAACAATAATACTCTGCAAATTATTTTCACAGATTAAACTACCACAGAGTTATATACTGGTTTATGATGGTGGCGAAGTATCCTAAATTCAGAGAAATCTGAATTGGTCATGATCAGGAAAAGGCTCTAGGAGTAATATAGTGAAAAACATTGAATAAAACTAGTGAGACAGTGGAGGGGGGGAATAAACAATTTCATTTCTGGAGATTATCCATTTCCAATTTCATTCTGGAGATTATCAGCAAAAGGATTAGCAGTACAGTTGACATGCTGTGGGTAATATTTGAAAGCCATTATATAAATATACGCTGCAGGAGCAAATAGGGAATCATCAATATGTGGTAGGCAATAAGCTTTTAGACTCAATGTTTATTATATTTTGCAAAAGAGCTGTGGTGGTGGCACAGTGGTTTGAATGCAGGATTGCGGGCTAACCCTGCCCACAGTTTGGAATTCAGTCCTGAGTGGCTCAAGGTTGACTCAGACTTCCATCCTTCCCAGATGAGAAAAATGAGAACCCAGATTATTGGAGGCAATAGGCTGACTCTGTAAACTGCTTAAAGAGGGCTGTAAAAGCACTGTGAAGCGTTATATGAGCAGTGGTGGGATTCAGCCAGTTTGCACCACTTCGGGAGAGACAGTTGTTGACTTTCTGAGCAGTTTGGTGAACTGGTTGTTGGAATAAATCATTAGGGCAGAGAACCGGTTGTTAAATTATTTGAATCCCACCATTGTATCTAAGTCTAAGTGTTGGGGCTATTGCCATTTTCATTCATTGGACTTATGTTTAGACCACAATCTCCAGAACATCCGGCCAACATGTCTCATGACAGCTCTGATTAAAAATACTCATCACAGGAAGGCACCAAGTATGACACACCAGGTGATGGCTTGGCTTTACCTAGTATGAAATGGTTCAGGTTTGGTAGAACAAGTCATTTCCTCCCAACATGTTCCTTCTACAGTTGAACCGAAGGTCAAGCAAGGATAAGTTGGAAATGGCCTGAAAGCAGGTTCAAATACTCAAAGAACCATTTCTTCCCTTGATGTGGCAAGTGAACTGATTAGGACTTGTGTACCAGGAAAATTTACTGTATGCACCCAGCTTTTACTTGCTTCTTTGTCTTGAGAAGATTTTGATTGGTTTGTTCATACTGACCAAGTCAGAGATTCTCCCATTTGAGGTCCATCTCATAACCTGAGGTTCTTCCCTGCTTTGAATTTCCTAACCTCATAACCTGAGGTTCTTCCCTGCTTTGAATTTCCTAACTTCTGGCCACATTTATTTGTAATTTACTTATTTTTATCCTATTATTATTATTATTATTATTATTATTATTATTATTATTATTATTATTTAGGCTGGCTATTTTGTCCAACTTGGCTGGTGATAATAAGACAAATTATAGTTGCTAGGCAATCATATTGGTTTTTGTTCCGCTCTGCAAATGACCAAAGGCCTGTTGAACAGCTCCAGAGACCTGCATCTCATGCTGCTTTGTGGATGATGATGGTTAATTATCCAAGCTTTTCGGGTTTGCATTGCATTCACACCTCGTATTTATCACTGACTTGCTTAATTAGGGTTTGTGGAATCCAGCACGATTTAGCTGGGTTCACCCGGCATCAAAATGAAACTCATTCTGGATCGTTTCATGTGTGAAGCCGGCTCCGTTCTCATCAACTGGGCAGTAGGAATAGTCCTCTAGACTCATTTGCAGTAATGTTGCAAATATTTTATTTATTTTACGCCAACGTATTTCTGGGTTGCCATGATCAAAATGGCTCTCGGTGGCTTATATGGGAAAATGCAGAACACATCCGAATGCAAAAATATTATATGATACAATGAAACAACACAGTTTAGTTTGGATATATAAATGTACATGGCGAGAAAAATGAATCTCTTGAGTTTACCAGGATGATGACACAGGGAACAAAGCTGTTCCAGAATCTGGTAGTCCTGCTAGAAATACTTCAAAACTTCCTCCCAGAGGGGAGCAACAGAAACAGACCATGAAATGGGTGTGTGGGGTCTCTAACAATTCTTTGAGCTCTAAGCACAGAGTGCTTATAAGCAGCATCCTGAATAATGGGAAGCGAGCTTCCTGTAATCTTCTTGGCTGTCCTCACCACTCTCTGTAGGGACTTTCTATCTGAGGCACTGCTGCCACCAAACCAAAGTCAAAAGGGAAACCAGATTCGCTTAACAACTGTCTGACTAACTTAACAACTGCAACAATTCATTTAACAACTGTGCCAAGAACGATCTTAAAATGGAGCAAAACTCACTTAGCCACCGTCTTGTTTAGCAACAGAAATGTTGGGCTCCATTTTGGTCATAAGTCAAGGACTACCTGTATATAGTTGTTTCCTTGAATTACTATTACTACTACTACTACTACTACTACTACTATTATTATTATTATTAACAATAATAATGCAAGGTAGTGAACATACCTAATACACCTTCCTCTATCTATTTTCTCCATAACAACAGCTCTGTAAGGTGATCTGAGAAAGAGTGCCTCGCCCAAAGTGCCCCAGCTGGCTTGCATGGTGAAGGTAGGACTAGAACTTCCAGTGTCCTTCCGGTTGGCCCAAACACACCCAGCTAGCTTTTGTGCTTAAGACAGAACTAGAACTCCCAGTCTCCTGGTGATTGGCCCAAACACACCCACTGGCTTTCATTCTTAAGGCAGGACTAGAACTCCCAGTCTCTTGGTCATTGGCCCAAACACACCCAGCTGGCTTTCACTCTTAAGGCAGGACTAGAACTCCCAGTCTCCCGGCGATTGGCCCAAACACATCCAGCTGCCTTTCGTGCTTCAGGTAGGACTAGAACTTCCAGTCTCCTGGCGATTGGCCCAAAGTCACCTAGCTGGTTTTCGTGCCTAAGGCGGGACTAGAACTCACCGACTCCTGGTTTCTAGCTTGCTGCCTTCACCACGAGACTCTCTCCCATCAGTGTGTTTTCTGTTTGTGTCCCTTTCCTGAGGAGAACTGTTTAAATGACAGAAGCTGGACAAGAGAGGGATACTAGATGGCAGGAAAGGGCCAAAGAGACTCCGGTACCAAGTCTTGTCTTGCCCTCCTATCATTGCTGCTGAAGACTTTAGAACAAAAGAGATAAGTAGAGGGGAGCGCAATTTATTTGTGTGCAGTTCCAGACTGGAGCACTAACTCTTCCCCTCACCTTCACTGTCCTTATTCCGAGAGGCAGCCTGGAGATGGCAGAATTATGGGTTTATCTGGAGCGGCTCTCCTCTGTCATATCCCCCCCCCTCCCCAGCCCCTCCTCTTCTTCAGTGTTGATGCATTCACGCTGTCATTTCAAGAGCAAAAGAGTCTGGCGAGAATCTCTCCCGCCTTCTGCAACCCTCGTCAAATACACAAGCACGTCTCTTTTATTAAACAGATGGACGGGTGTGAAAAGATTCTTGGAATTCAGGCCGTTGCGGATGAGCTAAAATAGGCAGGTGTAATAGCAGGAGAGGTGGCAGCTGGTATCATTCAAAGAAAAGGACCCTGGCTTGTGTCACATGGGTGTGCATCGCCCCCATCTAAATTACAGGTAGTCCTCAACTGACCACGATTTGTTTAGTGACTGTTCCGAGTTACGACTGCACCGGGAAAAAAAAAAGTGATCCTTGCACTATCCCCATCGTCATGCGATCAAAATCCAGATGCTTGACGAATGGGTTTATTTATGATGGTTATTGCTGTGTCCCAACGTTGTGCGATCCCCTTTTGCGACCTTCTGACAAGCCAAGTCAACGGGGGAAGCCAGATTCACTTCACAATCGCGTTACTAACTTAACGACCACACTGATTCACTTAACAGCTGTGGCGAGAAAGGGCATAAAATGGAGCAAACCTCACTTAGCTGCTGCCTGACTTAGCCACCATCTATCTTGCTTAGCCAATGGATGTGTTACGCTCAATTGTGGTTATAAGGTGAGGACCAGTGGTGGTATTCCACCGGTTCGGCCAGGTTCTAGCATACCAGTAGTGCCAAAGATGAGCCTGGCAGAGGACTGGTTCGCTCCAAGGCTCTCTGAGGCTCTGCAGTTGGGCCCACCTGCTCCTAGATCCTTTTTAAACTCTCAGCTGTTTGACATGGCAGAATGGATTGCTGTGCTAAACAGCTGAGAGGCACAGTAGCTTAGGTTTTTTTTTTACTGTTTTAACGTACACGCAAAGCATGCATTTGGCGCTTGTACAAGTTGCGCGATCCCATCCCTGCAGCCACACCCACAGAACAGGTGGTGGGAAATTTTGAATCCCAGCACTGGTGAGGACCATCTGGGTTGGCATTTTAAACAGAAGCACGGTGCATTTCAGGTGTCTTGAAAGACTTATGATCAGCAGTCTTACTTCTGGCTCCCATCTTGCAGGTGTCTGGTTTCTAATTTCCAGCCACCACTGGCTCACTGTTTGGTCATTCTTTTTCTTGAATCAGAAAAAGAAAGGCTTTCCATTTTTCACTCATAGAAATCTTTAAACAGAAGGCTCTCTGGTGCTAGCTTTTCAAGAAAAAAGTTACTCTGTGAGATTCTCCGAGCTTGGTTGTTTTCTTCCAAGTATATGAAATGGGTGAGAAATATAACTTCATCTAGCCTGCAACAACAGTGTCTTAATGTCAAGGCTGGAAATAATTGATGTAGCAGACAGAAAACACTAGAATAAGGAGGTCAAACTTGATTTCATTGAGGGCCGCATCAGGGCTGTGTTTGACCTCAAAGGGCCGGGAGTGGTGGGGACTGGGGAGTGGCAAGGCCATGATGGGTGTGGCTGGAGTAGGCATGGCCATGTTGGGCGTGACATGACACTCATGCAGAGCACCTGTGGTGGCCAACTGCTAAGGCAGGACTTCCCTGAGACCCACCCTCACTCTCATTATAATCTTCCTTCCTTCCTTCCTTCCTTCCTTCCTTCCTTCCTTCCTTCCTTCCTTCCTTCCTTCCTTCCTTCCTTTCTTCCTTCCTTCCATCCTTCCTTCCTTCCCTCTTCATTCTCCTATCTTCTTCCTTCCTGTCTTACCTTCTTTTTCCTTCCTTCCTCTTTTCCCATCTTTCCTACTTTTTCTTTTTCTTTGTTCAGATAAAAAAGGGGAAACATTTCTCCTTTTGGTTTGTTTTTGGTTTGTTTTTGTTATGAACTAATAAAAGTGTTTAAATAAAGTTTTAATAAAGCTTAAAGAAAAAGCAGGGTTCTAATCCTGCACTTCTGATTGGCCGATAATAGCAATGTTGGATTGGTCCCTTCTGGAGGATCTGATTGGCTGTTAACAAGCCACTCTCATTGGTTCAAGGGTTTAACATTTCCATGTTCTCATTGGCTAATAGGTCAGCAGCCTGCCCTATAAAAGGGCTGCTGCTGCCCTAGGGTTTTTGCTCTGTTCAGAATGATTAATAAAGAGTTGAAGTTCACTGTTTCACTGCCTCGTCTCCGTTCCTTGCACCCATGCGCAGAACTTAACAGTTTTCATAGCCCTCTGCTAGCAAAAATGGAGCTTGTGGAGGCTGTGCATGCATGAGTTTGACACCCCTGCACTACAATGGTAGCTGAGCTACAGCCTCCAAGTCAGTGCTCCCCACATGTATTGAAGGCTAAGGGACTAGGAAGACATTCTGGAAAACATGCCTTCCAAAGCCCTTGAGGTCCTAAATATGTGGAGATTTTGAATTCCTTTCTTAATACAAACAGAAAGGGATGGTTTAATATCAGACACTCATCCCTGTGGCTTTCTCCCGATTATGCAATGCTCCTCCTGCTGTTTAAGCTCTTCTCCATCTTCAGATCCAACCAGGTGACCTTCCAGATTAATGATTCAAGGAACAGGCAGGTGTTTAGACAGATATAGGGTTCAGCAGGGAGGCAGTCTGGCAGCAGGCTTAAACAGATGTTGGGCTGGTGTTAAAGTGGCCGCCAGGCAGGAAGGAACAGCTGCTTCCATCCTCTCGGCCTGGCCATCAGTGAATAAAACAATCATGGTTGGCCGGAAGCTCTCCTGACCAGCAGATCCGGAGATGAAGTCTTTGCAATCAGCCTGTCTCTATTGTGACTGAAAGGTACAAGTGAAAGCCAGAGAGGGGAGCAAGCCCCATTTCAGCAGCTGTGCCGAGCCTCATTGCACGAGCCTCATTGCACGCAATTTGGCACACATTGATGCATTTCCATGCTGATGTGATGATGATGAAGAAGAAGAAGAAGAAGAAGAAGAAGAAGAGGAGGAGGAGGAGGAGGAGGAGGAGGAGGAGGAGGAGGAGGAGGAGGAGGAAAGAAGAGAGGAGAAGGGGAAAGGGAGGAGAAGAGGAGGAGAAGGGAAAGAAAAAGAAAAGAAAAGATCCAGGCTGGCTATTTTGTCCAACTTGGTTGGTGATCATAAGACAAATTATAGTTGCTAGGCAATCATATTGGTTTTTGTTCTGCTCTGCAAATGACCAAAGGCCTGTTGAACAGCTCCAGAGACCTGCATCTCATGCTGCTTTGTGGATGATGATGGTTAGTTAAAAGAAAGGCATCCAAGCTTTTCGGGTCTGCATTGCATTCACACCTCGTATTTATCACCGACTTGCTTAATTAGGGTTTGTGGAATCCAGCATGATTTAGCTGGGTTCACCCGGCATCAAAATGAAACTCATTCTGGATCATTTCATGTGTGAAGCCGGCTCCGTTCTCATCATCTGGGCAGTAGGAATAGTCCTCTAGACTCATTTGCAGTAATGTTGCAAATATTTTATTTATTTTACGCCAGCGTATTTCTGGGTTGCCATGATCAAAATGGCTCTTGGCGGCTTATATGGGAAAATGCAGAACACATCCGAATGCAAAAATATTATATGGTACAGTGAAACAACACAGTTTAGTTTGGATATATAAATGTACATGGCGAGAAAAATGAATCTCTTGAGTTTACCAGGATGATGGCACAGGGAACAAAGCTGTTCTAGAATCTGGTAGTCCTGCTAGAAATACTTCAAAACTTCCTCCCAGAGGGGAGCAACAGAAAGAGACCATGAAATGGGTGTGTGGGGTCTCTAACAATTCTTTGAGCTCTAAGCACAGAGTGCTTATAAGCAGCATCCTGAATAATGGGAAGCGAGGTTCCTGTAATCTTCTTGGCTGTCCTCACCACTCTCTGTAGGGACTTTCTATCTGAGGCACTGCTGCCACCAAACCAAAGTCAAAAGGGAAACCAGATTCGCTTAACAACCATCTGACTAATTTAAGCACTGCAACAATTCATTTAACAACTGTGCCAAGAATGATCTTACAATGCAGCAAAACTCGCTTAGCCACCATCTTGTTTAGCAACAGAAATGTTGGGCTCCATTGTGGTCGTAAGTCGAGGACTACCTGTATATAGTTGTTTCCTTGAATTAACGTTGGCCTGCTAGTGACTGAATTGCTTCGAGCACCAGAAAGTTATGGGTAAATGCCATATATATATACATATATATATGGCATTCAGCTTTGTTCGGGTATTTTCCCACGTCATAGTAGTGGTGCTTTTAAAGTTGTAGCAACGTTTCAGCAGAATCTCATCTGCCATCATCAGGCTTCTGTATAGATGATGGGAGATGAGATTCTGCTGAAACGTTGCTACAACTTTAAAAGCACCACTACTATGACGTGGGAAAATACCCGAACAAAGCTGAATGCCAGACATGTAAGTACCCGCGAAAACTTAAGAACACAAATATATATATTTGTTTTCTTAAGTTTTCGCGGGTACTTACATGTATAGCATTCAGCTTTGTTCGGGTATTTTCCCACGTGGTGCTTTTAAAGTTGTAGCAACGTTTCAGCAGAATCTCATCTGCCATCATCAGGCTTCTGTATGGTGTTTGTCTGGGAGTCAGACTTTTACAGTGGTTTCAGATTTAAATTTGGGGCAGCCTATTGCTGTGCCAGAATGGTTTTTTCTTCCTCCTGATTGGTTGAGATCTTGGTCTGTGTTTATTGGTCTTGGAGTTTGCTGTGTTCTGCTACTAGTATCTTCTGTCTGTTTTTTTGGGGGGAGGGGCTCTTTTTGTATCTTGATTGGCTGGCAACGTTGTGTTACTTTATTGGAGGCCTTTAGTGCAGCTTGGCTTCGGGTAAATGGACGGCTATCATTAGTTAGGAAGCTGGGTTTCATCTGGGTGCCTGGTTGGGGTGTGTTTGAGCTGGAGGTATCAGGGGGGATCTGTTTGTGCCCAGGTGTTTGCCTGGCTTGTGGTGTGGAGATTTTTTTGTTTGTGAGTGCAGGCTTCCAAATGATTGACAGCCTGGTGGAATCATCTCTTCTGTTCATGCTTTCTGGTCTTTTTTCAATCTCTATGGCTTCTCTGATGATTCTGTGGCTGGGATTTTCTATGGTGGCTAGGGTTTTGGTGCCATTGAAGTTGATGTTATGACCTGTGGCTTCCATGTGTTGGACAAGTGAGGAAGTGTGTTCCAGCTTTTTTACTGCATTTTTGTGTTCATCCAGGCGGGTGCTTATTCTTCTATTGGTCTGTCCAATGTATGTGGCCGGGCATGATGCACAGGGGACTTCGTATATGCCTTGGTTTTCCAGGTCAATTTTGTCTTTGGGGTTCCTGAGGATGGTTGCTATTTTTCTGTCTGTTTTGAAGGCAGTCTTGATGTGGTGTCTGTATAGAATCTTACTAATTTTGTCTATAGTGCCTCTTATGTAGGGCAGGACAGCTGTTCCATGGGTCGGTTTATATATACATATATATATATATATATATATATATATATATACATATATATATATATATATATATATATATATATATATATATATATATATATATAATTTATATATATATATTCTCTTAAGTTTTCATTTCTTAAGTTTTCTTCAGTTTCATAAGTCTATATATATATATTTTCGTACCATTCTGCATAATTGCATAATGTGTTTGTTGTCCCTACTTTCATGGTTCATCTCTTGTTCCTCACCCGCTCCAAAAGTTAAAACACAATCTTTGTAATATTGTACGAAAGCTTTATCCTAACGCACTGGAGAGTGAATGTTCCAGACCATTAAATGCCAGCTGAAGCCCGTTTTTGTCCCCGCACAGCAGTACAGCACAAAAGCTTTTCAGTGGGAAAATTGACAGAGAGCTCAACTAGGGAAGGAAACTTCAGAGTTGTTGTTTTAATAGTTTGGGAGGGGAGGAGGGATAGAAATTAAAGGGAGACTTAGGCAGTAATGACAGTGTTCCTGCTGCATAAGGGACACTGTCATGGCAAGGGAACATAGGACATAGAATAATAAGTGTCCTAAAGGTGCTTTTTTTTTTTTTTTTCAAGAGGCAACTGGACTTTCTGGTTTTTAACAGATAACAGATAATCAGAGTTGGAAGGGACCTTGTAGGTCATCTAGTCCAACCCCCCACCCAAGCAGGAGACCCTATACCATTTCTGACAAATGGCAGTCCAATCTCTTCTTAAAAGTCTCAAGGGATGGCTCTCCCATAACTTCCGAGGGCAAGTTGTTCCATTGGTTGATTGTTCTCACTGTCAGAAAGTTTCTCCTTATTTCCAGGTTAAATCTCTCCTTCTTCAATTTCCATCCATTATTCTGTGTCTGGCCTACAGGAGCTTTGAAAAAATAGCTTGACCCCTTCCTCCTCCCTGTGGCAGCCCCTCAACTATTGGAAGGCCACTATCATGTCTCCCCTGGTCCTTCTTTTTACTAGACTAGCCAAGCCCAGTTCCTGCAACCGTTCGTTGTATGTTTTAGCCTCCGGTCCCCTAATCATCCTGGTTGCTCTTCTCTGTACTTTTTCTAGAGTCTCAACATCTTTTTTATAATGTGGTCATGTTGAGACTCTAGAAAAAGTACAGAGAAGAGCAACCAGGATGATTAGGAGACCGGAGGCTAAACATTTGAAGATGTTTTGATTCTCATCCAAGAAGCTTCTTCAGCTCTGACTGGATGGTGGGGAATGGAAGGATTTATATTTCTTGCAGACAGCTGGTCATTTGCATTCTTTTTAGAGAGTCATTGAGGCCACTTGGAGGTTTATCTGTGTCCTCACTGTCACCTGAATGGTGCAAATGAATGTGGAACCTTCTTGCAAATGTTGAAAGGACTATGTTGTAGATTGGAGATAGATGATGTCGTATCCCTCTCCTCTGTTGAGAGAGAAAAGGCTGTTCAGTTTTGACATAGATGGCCTCTTTGACCTCTCTTTCAAACCAGTGGTCCTCTCTGTCCAGAATATGGTCATTGTTGCCTTCAAAAGAATGGCCTGTGTCTTTTAAATGCAGATGGACAAACTTAGTCCTGATGTGTTTGTTGTCCTCCAGTGATGGAGCATCTACGGACTCTGGAGGCAAGTTGTTCTACTGGCTAATTGTTCTCACAGTCAGGAAATTTCTCCTTAGAAATTGCACTCTTTAGAGAATTGCACAGGGACACAATAGGAGAAAGTTACAGGACCTACAAGGATCCTATTTTAAGGACATTTCCTTTGTGTCTTTACCAGGTTTGATGTAGCTTGCTGGTACATACTTTTATCAAAAGTTATCACTCCGGATCCAACCACCATTTTGATTCTCACAATTAGTGTTTGTGGCCCAATGTATTATTCTGGGTTGTGCCACACACAAAAAAATATTTTTAAAAAGTGACATCTTCTATTAGCAGCTTATCATTCTGGAAGTTGCAGTGCAACACAACTGGAGGGCATCTTATTGGAGAAACTTGGCATAAGAAATCTGTACTTTCACTTATGGCATCATAGATTCAAAAAATTGTATACGTCTCTCAAATAGAAATGTGTGAACTGATACATGTGTGGGATCTCAATATTATCCAGGATATGTCCAACAGCACATTCTTTGATAGCAATAACAGTTAGACTTATATACTGCTTCACAGGGCTTTATAGCCCTCTCTAAGTGGTTTACAAAGTCAGTGTCTTGCCCCCAACATTTTACTGATTTTGGACAGATGGAAGGGCGAATCAATTTTAAGCCTGGTGTCATGCCCCCATTGGAGTCTGAATCTGAGGAGGAAGATGAACAGCTGACAGGGAGTGGGAGAGTGGCTGTGGAGGAAACTGGGGAAGGGCAAAGTCAGGCTGGGCAGAGCAGGGTAGAGGTAGAACAAGGGAGAGGGAGTTCAGAGGAAGACCAAGGCCCACCCATTCTTCATCCTAGGGCACGCAGGGAAGAACAGAGAAGAGAGCAATGTGGGTTGCATGGCTTATGAGGGAGGAAAGGGCCCTGATTCCCTTCACAAGGCACATCTTGGGATGGTGTTTAAAGGAGAGGCAAGTGGGTGGAGCAGTTGTCAGGAACAAACATTGAGTTTATCTTATGTTGGCTGCGGTTATCTGAGTTCCTGCCATCCTCCCAACTGGTTTGATTTACTGCCATGTTACTTCATTTTTGGAGCTCCTTATCTTGCCCCACCAGATTTATTACCTTATCTTGCCTTGTTGGATTTATAATTTAAAGTTTTCAGTTTACAATGTTTGAAATGGAATATATGCAGCTGTTGAAGGTTCATGGGAGAGTTTTTCTCCAGACTGGAAGGTAACCAGGACATTGGGGGCAAATTTGGAGCAAATAAAGGGACCCAGTCTTATTCTCTGATTGTGTTGCTTTTGTGTCACACCCAAGTCATCACACCTGGTGAGAATCGAACTGCCGAACTGTGGGCAGCCGGCAGTCTGTAAAAGTAACCTGCAGTACTGCATTCTATCCACTGTGTCACTGTGGCTCTTTGATGCTCATCATTTGATTGTCATCAAATGTCCTAGTCCAAAAAGTTCGGACCCCTTGTCTAAATTTAAACCATGTCAATCCAACTGGCATTCAAATTTTCGGTGTATTATTTTTACATGCAAGAAAATCTGCCTTCCTGTTCTTTCACGGTGGAATTCTTGACCTCAGCTCCAAATCATATCCTGAAGATATAATGAGCAGGATCCTGGGGCATATATTTGCAAGAGGCTACTGAGACTTTAGGCAGGCAGATTTGTGGGTGACCAGATCTAACTGTACATGTGTGTACGTGTGCGTGTGTGTGTGTTATGTACACTAATACAAAAGAACAGATAGCCTGAGAACTTTCCAAGAAAGGGACTTTTCAATTGCACCAACTAATGATGCATTTTAGAGAATATGAGAAAGCGCACTACTGAGAGCATTTTAATTTGGTCCAAATGAGAGAAATAGAATATATATGTATATATAAAAACCAGCTTGAATTTATACAAAGCCATCTTGTTTTCCCCACTGGGAGAAGGAACCTTTAATTCAGAGAAGACGTTTGTAACCCAAGCTATATTTTGATGAAAAGACTTGAATATCAAGGGATATTGTCGCTGATCATTGCCTGGATTATAAAAAGCCACATTTATTTGCATACATTAGATGTTTTAAAGGCAACTTTTTAAAATGGCTCATCGTGTTGTATTGAAGCCGTGTTTAAGAGCCCCATCTGGTTGCCGGTTTAACACAAACATGATGGTAACACCTGATGGGTAATTCAATGGCAAGACCAGCTGGTGATAAAATAACTTCCCTCCTTAATTTGAGGTGATGGCACAGCTCCTGAGAAAACCTTCTGCCAAAGGTGAATAATGTCACCTTCTCGCTGTAGTTTAAATTCCTGAAAAGTTGGCCCTTGGGAATACATCTGGTATCTAACTAGGGGATTGGTGAAGAATTGCATGTTTGGGAATTCAGCTACAGTGTGATCCAATCCAACCCCTTGCCATAAGCTAAGGTTCCAATGGAGCACCCATTTCCTCCAGATTTCAATTCCTGAAAATGTATGTGGCACAACTTAGCTTAAGAATGTACAAAGATGCATTTTCAAATCTTTATAAGGTTCATGAAATGTGCGCAATTAAATGAGACAAATGCACAACAGGAGATTTCTACGCAGTAAACTGAGCAGATGTAGAGGAAATATTGGAGAGACATACAGGTAGTCCTAGACTTACAGCAGTTCATTTAGTGACCATTCAAAGTTACAATCCTCTTCATTTATTTTTTTTTAACAACCCCATAATCCCTTGAAAGGTGGAGTCTGGGGATCTGAATGGAGCTGAGTTTTGATTGGCCGGATGCCCTTCCTTCCACCAATGCGGAGTTTTGTTCAGCAGATATATTCTCAGTGTGCCCAGAGAGAGAGAGAAAGATCTGCCTCTACCTAGGATTGAACTCACAGCCTCCTGATTGTGAGGCGAGAGCTTCACCTCTAGGTCACCGCACCACTCACCGTTCAAAGTTACAATGGTACTGGAAAACAGGACTTATGATCATTTTTCACACAGACCTTTGAAGCATCCTCATGCTCACACGATCAAAATTCATATATTGGGCAACTGACTCATATTTATGACAGTTGCAATATCCTGGGTTCACGTGGTCATCTTTTGCGACCTTATCATAAACAAAGTCAATGGGGAAGCTGGATTCGGTTAACAACCAGGTTACTAACTTATCAACTGTATTGATTCACTTAACAATGATGGCAAGAACAGTCGTAAGATGGGGCAAAGGTCGCTTAACAAATGCCTTGCTTAACTCAACAGAAATTTTGGGCTCAGATGTGGTCGTAAGTCAAAGACTATGTGCACTGTTGAAGATACAGCAAGGGTCTTCAACAAGGACTCTGGAGTGGAGCAAGTGACCAGTGTTGTTTCTGGGTGTTACCCTCAAAGAGGACCTGACCTGGGGTGCCCACATTGCAGCCCTGGTCGAAAGGGCCCAGCAGAGATTAGATTACCTGAGACTTCTCAGAAAACAACAACTGAATGAAAAACTGCTGGTGACTTTCTCTGCTGCAGTATCTTAACTTACTGCACTTGTGTAGGGTTTGCCAATTGCACAGTGGCAGATAGGAAAGCACTCCAGAAAGTTAATGTCATTGCCCAGAAGATCATAGGTTGCCCTCTCCCCTCTTTGGAAAAGCTTTATAGCTCCCGCTGCCTTAAGAAAGTTCAAAACATCCTTAAAGATCCATCTCATCCTGGGCACCTTTTTTTTTTTTTTTTTGAACTATTACCGTCTAGTGGAATAATAAAAACAAGGACAAATAGGCTGAAAAACAGCTTCTATCCCAGGGCAGTAGCTCTTTTGAATTCTGCTGTATAGTGCAGTACTGGTGCAGTGTTTGGGGTTTTCAGCTCAATGTGTGGAGGGTGAAGGATGTGTGTTTGTGTTTAGTTTCATGGTCATGATGTGCACTGAAAAAGGTGTTTGATTTCATGGTACGAGGTACAATGACAGTCAACTAAACTAAACTGTAAAGAATAGGCAAGGTGACAAACCATCATACGTTGGTGACCAGATCCCAGGCTCTCCAGGCAAAGGTCCTTGATCCAATTTTCAGCAAGCTCAAGAAGATCAGGAAGACTGTTGTCTGAAATCCTTGGGAAAATTATCAAAGTAGATCAACTTCGACATAAGGAGAAATTTTCTGACAGTGAGAACAACCAACCAATGGAACAGAAGTTGCCTTCAGAAGTTGTGGGAGCTTCATCACTGGAGGCTTTCAAGAAGAGACTGGACTGTCATCTGTCAGAAAGGATGTAGGGTCTCCTGCTTGGGCAGGGGGTTGGACTAGATGCTATAAGGTCCTTTCCAACTCTGTTAATCTGTTTAGAACATGGTCTGGGTGAATATGATTCTATGTAAGTTCACAATGTGCAAGCACCCTGCCACCATTTGAGTAGCAAATTCCACAGAGCAGCAATATCTCCTCTGCCCCCCACGCCCTCAGTTTGAATGGTTCTCCAGTCTACCAGAATTTCGAAGGGCTATGAAGATGTGCTGCTTCACCCAGTCCTTTGGTGAATTAGGGGTGACATGATAGCAGTATTCCAGTATTTGAGGGGCTGCCACAAAGAAGAGGGCGGTCAAATTATTCTCCAAAGCACCAGAAGGCAGGACAAGAAACAATGGATGGAAACTGATTTTTTTTTTAAAAAAAAGCAACCTGGAATTAAGGAGAAACTTCTTAACAATAAGGACAATTAACCAGTGGAACTGCTTGCCTTTAGAAATTGTAGGCACTCCAACACTGGATGCTTTTAAGAAGAGATTTTAGACAGTCACTCATCTGAAATATTACAGGTTCTCCTGCTTGAGCATGGGGCTGGGCTAGAAGACCTCCAAGGTCCCTTCCAGCCCATTCATTTTAGGTATAAATTTTAGACTCTTTCCCTTAGCTCCAGCAGAAGACCTTTCTAATATTAAGAGAGGAACAACATTTTTCTATGTATTTTTCCCTTGCTGGATTTGATTTTTGCATACAGCATATATATATATGTGTGTGTGTGTGTGTGTGTGTGTGTGTGTGTGTTTTCTTAAGTTTTCGCGGGTATTTACATGTATGGCATTCAGCTTTGTTTGGGTATTTTCCCACGTCATTGTAGTTATTCTTTTAAAGTTGTAGCAATGTTTCAGCAGAATCTCATCTGCCATCATCAGGCTTCTGTATGAACATGATAATTCCTTTGAGAGAAAAATTTGGAACCGCTGTACAAATGTGGCATCAGGTTCAAAGGCCACCTAACTGTAGCTATGAGGACCATATTACCAGACAGAAAAAAAAAAAGATGGAGCGAGGTCATAAGAATTTGGGAAGCGATTGAATGAAGATTGAATGAAGATAGATACCCTCAATGAGTGGACTATTGCCACACTGTCTCTTTGACGAATATCAGAATAGGTGAAGAAGTAGCAAGGAACTCAAAGCAAATAATTACAAAGTGGATCACCAGATTAAAGGATTTCTATAGATTTGTCCATTTTCTGTTCTGTGAAGAAATGAGTTAATCAGTGCTATTATCTACTGAGCTAAAGCAGGACAGGCAACCCATTTAAATGTCTTAAAATCAAGGCAAGTCAATAATTAAAAGACACAAATTCTGTGTCATGAATGGGTCACCATGACTCACAGGCTTTCTTACTGCCTGACTCATATTTCGTCCCAGAATCTTTTTTGCTGCAAATCTATCAACTTTTAAATGGGTTTAAACACCTCCGTTCACTGCCTGTTATTCATTGCTGTTGATGTCGACGTGTCCTTAACATGCTTCTCTGACATTTGGCAACCCCACTATTATTATTTGTAAAAAAATAAAATAAAAATAGCCAGAATTTCTTAATATTAAAATGTTCTTAGTTGAGATTTCAGAATGATTCAGACAAGAATGTCAAACACTGTATGAAATGTCAAGTTTTCAAAAGTGAAGTTTTTGCAAGCCTACGTGAAATGCTTCAAACCTACAGCGAGATTACAAGGTTTGGACCATTTTTTTAAAAAAATCATACCTACATTTAATGATATCTGGTGCTTGAAAAACCCTTAGTTACATACATACATGCAAATACACAAAGCTGCTACTTATTTTTAAAAGGCACTAAGTCCTGACGTGAGAAAATGTTAGAATAAGTACTAAAGTGAGCAGCTTGCTTTAAAAAAATAGTTCATCAGAAGATTTCTTGCAAAGTCTGTTTTTCAGTTTGATCTTGCAGTCTTAGTAACACAACCTTAGAATTCTTCTGTTCCAAAAATCTGGTAATTTAGTCATGCAAAAAATTAAATTATGGTAGGAATATCTCAGGCACATATTACAGCATTTTTCCCCCCCTTGATAGAGCAGAAATGAATCATCGCTTCGAAGAATATACTCGCTTCTGAAGGCTTTCTCCCCAGAAGAAATTAAATATTAGTTCAAGAAATCCTCGATTTATGACCTTCATAACGTGGTTGTTGAGTGAATCCCATTGATTTTGCTTGTCAGAAGGTTGGAAAAAATTTATCATGTAATCCCAGGACACTGAAATCATCATAAATATGAATCCGTTACCAAGCGACTGAATTTTGATCTTGTGGTCATGGGGATACTGCAATGGTCATAAGTGTGAAAAAATGGTCATCAGTCACATTTTTCAGAGCTATTGTAACTTTGAATGGTCACTAAATGATCTGTTATAAGTCAAGGACTCCCTCAAAGGGCCTGATCTGGGGCGCTTACATTGCAGCCCTGGTCAAAAGGGCCCAGCAGAGATTAGACTACCTGAAACTTCTCAGAAAACAACAACGGAATGGAAAACTGCTGGTGACCTTCTACTGCTGCACCATAGAGAGTATCTTAATTTACTGCACCTCTGTATGGTTTGCCAATTGCATAGGGGCAGATAGGAAAAGCACTCCAGAGGGTTAATATTGCCCAGAAGATGATTGGTTGCCCTCTTCCCTCTTTGGAAAAGCTTTATAGCTCCTGCTGCCTCAAGAAAGTTCAAAACATTCTCAAAGATCCATCTCGTCCTGGGCACCCTTTTTTCGAATTATTACCATCTGGCAGACGGTACAGAATAATAATAAAAACAAGGACAAATAGGCTGAAAAACAGTAGTTCTTTTGAATTCTGCTGTATAAGGCAGTATTGGTGCAGTGTTGGGGGTTTTCGGTTCAATGTGTGGAGGGTGAAGGATGTGTGTGTTTATTTTTATGGTCATGGTCACGATGTGCACTGAAGATGGTGTTTGATTTCGTTGTTAGAGGTGGAATGACAATAAATTAAATTAAATTAAATTATTGAGTTCCTTAGCCATTCTTGAACCAATTTGTCCTTTGGGGTTTGGGTGGAAGGAATATGCATGCCAGAATGGGACAACTAATTGTGGCCAACTCGCCACAGCCAACTCACCATGGGAAACTCACCAAGGACAATTCAACAAAGACAAAAGTTAAATTCAATTCAATGGAACGGTGGCCAATAAGACCAACAACCCAGAAATACAAGAGTTACGATGATTTCAATGAAAACAGATATGAGTTGGCCTTCGTAAGTTGTCCTAGACCCTGTGCATGCACCCTAACATACTTTGTGGGCAAAATATTTTATATTTCATTCCTGGCATTTTCAGGTAAAAGGAAATAAAGGGGAAAAAACTGAGGCCTCATGGGGAATGCTGATCTTTGGAAAGAGGTAGTCATGGCCAGCTTTGATTTTCACATCTTCTGTGGATTACTGAAAGAGCTAGAGCCAACTTTAATACATTTCTTCTTATGCATAGCATTTCTTGCTAAACAACAGATAGGGGTGTGAAGGCCAAACAGTTGAGCCCAGCAGGATTTTGCATTGAATATTAGTATTCTGGACAGCCACGATAGAAGTTTAAGTTGCAGATTTTCATAAATGCAGATTTATTTCTCGTTTCAACAGAAGAGAAGGCCTGGATCTGAGAGAAAAGGTTTTGGGGTTATTGATTTTTTTGGGTGACACTGTTTTATCATTGGTGTTGTATGAATTGCTACATGCCAGCAATGAATAGAGGGAGTCAGAGGTGGTATATTCAGCAGGTTCTGACCAGTTCTGAAGAACCAGTAGCAGAAATTTTGAGTAGTTTGAAGAACCGGCAAATCCCACCTCTGACTGGCCCCGCCTCCATCTCTTCTCTGCCTCCCGAGTCCCAGCTGATCGGCTGGGTCTTCTTTTGTTGCCCTGCATGGGAGAACAGAGCTGGAAATCAGGTTAGTGGGGTGGGGAGGGATTGGGGATATTACACTAACCTTCCTCCAGGAGTGGAAAGAGAATGGGGATTTTGCAGTATCCTTCCCCTGCCATGCCCACCAAGCCACGCCCACAGAACTGGTAGTTAAAAGATATTGAATCCCACCACTGGAGGGAGTTGTATGTATTTTCATCGGTGTATGTTCTCCTGTACTACATACCCCAAACCAGGGGTTGACAACCTTAAACACTCAAAGGGCATTTGGACAGGGGAAAGAAATTCCAGGAGCCACAAAGGTCCTAACTGGAAGCGCCCTGTTCAATTCTTACTGGAAGTCCAGTTCCCCCACCATAGAGACTCCTCCTAGCGCCACATCCTTTTTCCTCTACCTCTCCTAACCAAAAGCTCTATCAATTATGGAGCTGACTGGAAAACCCGCCCCTTTGCCATAGAGGCTCCTCCTGGTGTGCTATGCTTTCCCTCATCAACCAAAAGCAATTCCTATCAAAATTGTGATGCTGACCGGTGACAAGAAGCCGCAGCAGAGGGATGAAAGGGCCACATGCGGCTCCAGAGCCACAGGTTGCTGACTCCTGCCCCAAGCAATACTTCTACAATACTTATCATGTTGTATTACTGATGTGCTCTCTAAATTTACTAATCTAAAGGAATAAGAAGAAAATTAGCAGAATATATATATATATATATATATATATATATATATATATATATATATATTTAACAATGTCTGTGCAACTAAAAATCAGGGGCTGTATTCTTCTTAATATAAGCTGAATTAAAAGTCCAACTTTTTTTTTTTTTTTTAAATAAGGGATCAGATTTTTAGAATGAAATTGATATATTTTCAAAAAAAAAAAAACATGTTTAGGAGCATATGTGGAGAGAGGAACACCTGTTACTCTGGGCATCCTTCTGCAACTTGACAGCATGTGTACCATTCTAGGAGAAAATAACATAGCATCTCAATCGTGTAATATTTGGATAAAGGAGAAATCATAAATATCAGGGACTGAGAAATCAATAGGCCAGGTTGTAGCTTTCTTCTGGTTCAGATTCAAATGACCCCAGTTGTAAGAGGAGAATTGCAAGTTGGCCTAGCAGCTTATCCTGGTTTGAGCTGGAAAGAGGAAAAGGGCCATTCAATGAAAGAGAGAGAGGGGGAGAGAGAGATATGGGGTGCAGCCATTCACTTGAGCCTTTTTAGCTGTTATGATGGACAGAAATGAATTGTAGAGCATAGGACATAGAATATCAGAGTTGGAAGGGACCTTGGAGGTCTTCTAGTCCAACCCTCTGCTCAAGCAGGTATATCATTTCAAACAGGTGGCTGTCCAGCTTCTTTTTAAAAGCCTCCAGTGTTGGAGCATTCACAACTTCTGGAGGCAAGTTGTTCCACTGGTCAATTGTTCTCACTGTCAGGAATTTTTCTCCTTAGTTCTCAGTTGAGTCTCTCTTTGATTAGTTTCCATCTGTTGTTTTTTGTCTTGCCTTCTGGTGCTTTCAAAAATAGGTTGACCCTTTTTTCTTTGTGGCAGTCCCTCAGATATTTGATCACTGATATCATGTTTCCCCTGGTCCTTCTTTTCACTAGACTAGACCCACCCAATTCCTGCAACCGTCCATCGTATGTTTTATCTAAAAATCTTTTATCCAAAAAGCTTCACATGTATTTTCTTCCACATTTCTTAAATTCTTCTATGCCTCTTCCTCTCTTTGTATTATGTTGTCTAAGAAATTTTTCAGAACTGGTTTGCCATTGCCTCCTTCCTAGGGCTGAGTGAAAGGGACTGGCTCAAGGTCTCCTAGTTTCTAGCCTGATGCCTGAACAACTACACCAAACTGGCTCTCACGTCTTCTATAGTTTTATCAAATGAATGTCCTTCTCTCCTTGGAATCATGACATTATCAGGAAAGACTCAAGTCAGCCTTGAGAATGGAATGATATCTATCTTGGAATGATGTAATATTGGCTTGGAATTAAATATGGAATAATTTAGAAAACCACTGTCTCCCCTGCAGAAATTAAACTGTCCATTTCTTAATATTTTTGTTCTGACCTTCGTCTCTTCCTGGTTTTTCCTTTTATGGAATTGGATTAGCCCAGATATTGGCAACCTTAAAAACTCAAAGAGCCACAAAGGTGCTAACTGGAAGCCCTCCATTCAATTCTGGAGCTGACCAGAAGTCTGGTTCCCCGCACCATAGTGTCTCCTCCTAGCACACCGTCCTTTTTCCTCTACCTGTCCTAACCAAAAGCCCTATCAATTGTGGAGCCGACCAGAGACAGGGAGCCACAGTAGAGGGATGAAAGAGCCACATGCGGCTCCAGAGCCACAGGTTGCTGACCCTTGGATTAGCCCATGCCAGCTCCATATCAGCATCGGGATGAGTGTCTTTATGTTGTGTTTTCTAAATCTTTTCCCTCCCTGCTTCACTGTCATGGAAAAGCAAGCACAAGACTTTCAGGTTCCTACTTGGTAAAGTCTTTATTTGACAGTCAGTCTCCCAGGGTCAACACCCTGACTAATATTGCATGACCAGCTTTCTTCTCATCTATCAACCAGCAGGAATCAGGACATCAAACAAAGCGCAAGCAGCCAGAGTGGGTTAATGAAGGCTGTTTTGCAATGAGATACACATATTGAGGAGGGAACAAACATACAGACACCCAGTGCAGCTTGTCTTCCAATCACTCAAGAGGGCAATGGTCAGAAGAAAGGCACACAAAATATGAGAAGGACAACAAAGATTAAAATATTAACTCAGCCATGGCGGCCTCAGAATGTATTGGGCCTGCTGCTTCCAGAATACCCATCCAATCTCTTTATCCCTCTGTTTTCTTCCCATCAAGATATTCAAAACTTTGTGCAGGGTGGATCCAAAAAGTTGCAGGACAGACTGTTGAATGTGCCATATGCTTTGCTTGCCAGAACATCAATGCCTTATGGAAGTCACCAGTGGGAAAGCAGAGGCAAAGCAAACCATGCAAACTTGGTGCCTGATGTTAAAAGGTGACTTACGGACAGTGGACATTGAATGGGAAGATGGGGAAGACCCCACCGTAGATAGGATTCATTGGAAGAAACTTGCTGTTCTTTGTTCTTTGCAAAAAAAGACAAAGAAGGAGGAAAAGGGGGAGGAGAGGGGGGAGGAGGAGGAGGATACGGTCAAGACCAAGAGAAGTACTAATACCACTCTGTAAAGCCTTAGTAAGACCACATCTAGAATACTGCATCCAGTTTTGGTTACCACACTGTAAAAAAGATGTTGAGACTCTATAAAGAGTGCAGAGAACAACCAAGATGATAAAGGACCGGAGGCTAAAACCTAAGAAGAATGGTTGCAGGAACTGGGCATGGCTAGTCTAGTGAAGAGAAAAACCAGGGGAGACAGGGCAGCAGTCTTGCAATAGTTGAGGGGCTGCTACAGAGAAGAAGGGGTCAAGCTATTTTCCAAAGCACCTGAAGGCCAGACAAGGATTAATAGATGGAAGCTGAGCAAGGAGAGATTCAACCTGGAAATAAGGAGAAATTTTCTGACAATGAGAACAATCAACCAATGGAACAGAAGTTGCCTTCAAAGTTGTGGGAGCCTTCATCCCTGGAGGCTTTCAAGAAGAGACCGGACTGCCATCTGTCAGAAATGTTGTAGGGTCTCCTGCTTGGGCAGGGAGTTGGACTAGATGACCTACAAAGTCTCTTCCAATTCTGTTAATGTAATCTGAGGAGGAGGAGGAAAGGAAGATGATGAGAAAGAGAAAAAAAAAAAGGAGAAGATGATTATTATTGAAGGAAGCCTCCATCCAAACATTGAATGCATCAATATCATCTCATCATTCCATGCAACTTAGTCATTCACTGAGAATCTCAGATATGGACCTCCACTTTGGAAGGGAGCTTATGTACCACCTCTTAAATACAGAACCATGGACTAGTTTTAGCGCTGCTAAATCAGAAAGAAGTGACACCTCCTTCCCCCCAATTTTACCCTATGGTGTACTCCTTGCACCCCCAAACTGGGTCTTCAAAACCTTTTCTGAAGTTGTTGCTCTGCTCTATATTTAGTTCAAAGCTTATGCAGGGATTACAGCTTGTTTTGAACAGTGGACCTTTTAATTATTTAAAGTTTTAAAATGAGTTTTAATTATTTAAATAAATGCATAAGCCGGTCATTGAAGGATGAGTGCTGATCCCCAGCATGTAGCCCTAGAGATCTCTGGAGAATCGAGATTGGGCCAGAACCAGAAAGCTAATGGAGAACTTTTCGGGAATTCTCATTGCAAAAACCAAGCATGTATGCTTTGATAAATCGTGAGCAATAGCTGACTGCTCCTCTTGAAAGACTGATAATTTATAAACTCATCAAACTTCCCTTTCACTAAATGCCTAATGTCACCATCGCTCTCCTAGCTGATTGAAGAGTGTAAAAATGAGGAAGAAGAAGTCACAAGCTGTGGGGCGGATGAGAGCAGAAGAACAGAAAGCAATCAGTGTTGTTTTAATCTCCCCACGTTCTGCTAATGTGAATGGGTGATTGCCAGGTGCAGAGATGTCTTAAAAAAGGATTTCAGCGCTCCCTCTGTTTACTTTAAATAAAAGCAACAGATGAAAAAAGTTGGCTTAAGCTCTGGCCTCTATGAGTCAGTGTCAGCATCTGCCCTTTCTTCCAGTGAAGGAAGTTGGAGATGAACCAGCAGCTGGCAAAGTACGTCAGAGGCCACTGGCGTTGGTTGAAATTGGTGGCCCTGAACAAAGAAATGACTGACATACAGATTCCAAAGATAGAATTTGGCTTGGTGGACCAGAAGGCCGTGATGTCCACATGGAGGCCACCTATCTCATTCCTTCCAAATATTTCTGCCTCGTCTTTTCAGGGCTTACATTGTTATCATTTTCATGGATGGATTTCAACTTTTTCTCCTGTTCCCTTGTTATTAAAGAACAGCAGTGGAAGGACAAGCAAGATGTAACCATCTGCAGCCAATTCTACACAAAAAAGATGTTGAGACTTTGGAAAAAGTTGAGAGAAGAACAACTTAGATGATCAAAGGCCTGGAGACAAAAACATATGAAGAACAGCTGCAAGATTGGGGTTTGGCTAGTCTAGAGAAAGAAAAAAAAAGAATTAGGGGTGACATGATAGCAGTATTCCAATATTTGAGGGGCTGGCACAAAGCACCAGAGGGCAAGAAACAATTGATTGAAACTAATAAAAGAGAGGAACAACCTGGAATTAAGGAGAAACTTCCTAACAGTGAGGACAATTAACCAGTGGAACAACTTGCCACCAGAAATCATGGGCTGCTACATCACTTGAGGTTTTTAAGAGGAGATTGGACAGTCAATTGTCTGAAATGGTATAGGTTCTCCTATTTGAGCAGGGGGCTGGACTAGAAGACCTCCAAAGTCCCTTCCAGCTTCTATTCTATTCCTTTCTGTTCTGTTCCGTTCCATTCCGTTCCGTTCCATTCCATTCCATTTTAAGGAAACAAGCATATTTTTTAGATAACTGAACTATTGATTTGAGGAGTAGCATTGATTTGGAAGGTATGTTTAGTGTGTGCTCTCAGGGGTTTCAAACTCAACCTTGCATTGGAGAAATACTAGAACACTAGATAGTATGGAAGTAGATTTCCTTCTGAGAAATTATGAATATATGAAGCCCTTTTTGACTGCCACGGTGGCCTAGAGGTACAGACACTTGCCTCCCACTAGACAGTGACAGATGTTTCTCTATCAGGGCACAAAGAGAAAATATCTGCTGTGAACTCTGCATACGCATCAGGAAAGGCATCTGGCCAGGAAATGCTCAGCCCCATTCAGTCACCTCGACAGGACCCCAAATTAAAGGATTACAGGTTATAATAAGAAAAGATTCAACTGCATTTGTATTCCATGCTTAGGTTTCTTTCATTTTCTCCTTCATTCATGTCCTTGTTGGGTTGCAACCAACAGGTTTGATATTGCACGAACCAAGAAAATGGGTTAATTGAGTGAACTAGGTTAAATGTTTGTGTTTATCCAGTCGTCCAGAGTCATGGGTCAATAGATGAAGGCAGGGCTCAAGACACCACAGCTGGAAAGACTGCAGATCCAAAACCTACCTTCCCTTGCATTGATTTTGAGTTTGTTTTTTTTTTTATAAATAAAAACTACATTTGGTTCCTTAGAATTATTCTAGTCCAGCACTTTGGCAACCGATTCTCCTAAGAAAGTTACATTGTACTTTTTATATATAGAACTAAACTCGTTAAAACCCTTACATAAGCCTCACTTAATTAAGAAACAAAGTGTCCCGCTGAAGGCATCCCTGGATCTAGAGACTTAATAAGACTTTAATTGCTGTAGTACATCTTGAATCAGGTTGCTATCCATAGGTACCATAAGGCGTCTCCATCCAGGTGCTTTAAAAAGTAGAAGATTGCAGCAGAAAAGGAGAGGGAAAGTAATCAATAGTTATTTATTAAGGGTGCAAGAACTACCTTGTTAATTTTAAATTAAATATATACCTGGGAGATTGACAAAGCTTGCTTTAAAGTGTTACAGAGTTAGCTTGCACACTGTGTGCCAAAAATCTTTTAAGAAAAAACAAAAAAACCTGCTTACCTTAGCTTATTCCTGGCTGCCCAGTTTTGCACTGGGGCCTTTGAAACATCTGTACCTTTTTCTCTGATGTGCTGACTAAGGCCCGAGTGCTGGAGTTTCCTGACAAAATGAAAAGAAAAAGAGAACCAGTAAGAGAAGTTTATCTATAAATTATAAATCAGAATTTTATTAGAAGAGCTATCAGAAGGTTTGGTAGTAAGAGGTGGAGAGTTGGAGTATGTATTTTTCTCTGTGTAAGCTACCTGCTCAACTTTCAGATGATATTTTTTTGTCTCAGTTTCCCCTTCATAATATACATCTAGAAATGTCTGGTTAAAGGTGTTGGAAGCAAAAATAAAATAAAATGGGAAGAGAGAAAATGCAAGACATTTGTACAATTTCAGTAACTTACCACTTCTCTGATATTACAACCACAATTCTCTTCCTCCCTAACTCATCTCTTACCTATAAATAAGTTCCTAAAGCACCTTCATTAGTTCTTGGTTGCTTCTCCCCTTGATTAGTTTCCACCCTTTGCTTCTTGTTCTACCTTCAGGTTCTTTGAGAATAGATTGACCCTCTCTTCTTTCTGACACCCCTTTAAATATTGGATCACTACTATAATGTCACCCCTAGTCCTTCTTTTCATTAAACTCACACATCCAATTCCTGCAACTGTTCTTCATAAGACATTTTTCATGAGACAAACACGATACCAGCCCTGCCCCTATACCTCATCCTTAAAGTTGCAACTATCCCTGCTTAATTAACCTATTAACTTACCAACAAGTTAGTGGAATTCCCAAAGGTGCTTTTTCAGGAGGCAATAGGAATATAAATCCTTCCATTCCCCACCATCCTGTCAGAATTGAAGAAGCTTCTTGGATCAGAAGCGAAATGCCTTCAAAGAAAACAAACAAACAATAAAGTCCAGTTACCTCCTGAAAAAGCACCTTTGGGACAACGATGGCCTGGATGACTGAGATCCTCTACAAACACCCACTAACATATTCTTAAGCTAGCTAATTCCAGCTGTGGCTTTGGTGAAGCTTTAAACCCCAGATGCTTTCCTTGGTCATTTTCCAGAGAGTCACAGAGAAATGGATCAGGATCAATCTCTCCCCAATTGCCTTTGTTCTCTTTCATGTGGTGAACCATGCCACTCATCTGGGGATTTCATTTAAAAAGCTATGTCCAGCTCAAATTGGCAACTGCCCTAATGCTTTCATCACTGAAATGACAGCAGCAAATAAATGAACTTAATCACTTAAACGCCATGTGGTTGTTTACCCAAAGCTTTCATAGAGAGGCGTGTGACTGCCTTGGGACAGAGCCTAGAGCTCACCAACAGCTACTGTTCTTGGATAACCCACAAGTCTAATGTATGTTTGCATTTTAAATCACTGTTTTGATTTGGGATATTTTTCTACCTATCTCAAAATCTTGTTAGAGGCAACATTTACATTGGCTGGGGTTTGCATAATGAGAGCCTTTCTCCCTTCTCTCAGCTACCTCAGGAAATGGAATTTCTCAGCTTTGCAAACCCTGGAGATGATAAACCATTACAGACTCAACTCTTACTGCCTCTCCCTTCCAAGTAATCTCTAAACTAACTGTATTTTACACGCAGATCTTATGTACATTCTTCTAGTAAACAGAGCTCCATGCTTTGGGTGTGTTTGGAGTGTTAGTGATGTATTAAATGCTACATGCTAGGATTTCTGAATGCAGTTCAGCAAATTTCTGTTCAATGCTATAACTAACACAGTGGCTGTTTAATCCTCTGAATGAGCCATGAAACTTAACCCTACACAAGTTGACACAAAACAAGTCAATTTTGGATTGGACCCCAAAGTAAACGTAATTATCACTGTGGCCTTTGTTCACAGAAATCTCATGTAAGGTTTTCCTCTGATTGACTTTTTTAAAAAAATTATCTTCATTATCTTTTTGGGTCTCTCGGGGATAGGATGGTGATGCTTGCCTGTGAAAGCCCACATGGCTCCCTATTAAAGCTCATTAGTCATTGTGGTATCCCGTGATTTTTCTATGTCTCTTTACCAGGGTGCACTCAAGCAATCAATTCTCTGAATATGATTATCCAGTTAGGTAGGTTAAGTAGCGTTGAACCTTGTTAATTGGAGACTATCAGAAAAACTTAACATTGTTAGCTGGAATGGAAAATTGGGGGGGGGGGGGGCAGAAAAAAACAACCTGGAAAATGTCAGTGGTACATCTCTTCCATACTAGCCCAAGAATTACATTCAGGCATGCCTATGAAGTCCCAAAGTATTGAATTTGATGGTATGGAGACATTACTTCCCTTTTCTTAGGAAGATTGTAGAACTGGAGACTATTTTAGAAATGATTACAGACAGGGGTTGGATTCATTTTTTTTTTAACAACCAGTTCTGTGGGTGTGGCTTAGTTGGTGGGTGTGGCTTGGTGGGCATGTGACTGGGTGGATGTGGCTTGGTGGTTACATTATTGGCTGGGTGTGGCCAACTCAATATCATTCACATTGAGGCACGCATCTCCTCGCCTGGCCTCTCATGACTGTGGGGATGCTGCAACAATCGTAATGTGAAAAATGGTCGTAAGTCCACTTTTTTCAGTGCCTTTGTAACTTTGAATGGTCACACAAGCAAAGTACCAGCAAAGGAGGGGAAAAAAAACTCCAGAGAGGTTCCTGAGACAGGAAGTCTAGTCCTGCTAAAAATGTAATAAGGATTAACGGAGAGGCAGTTTCTGTAAGCAACACCAGAATGTTTCCTTCCTGCCTTCCTTACAGGATTAGGCCAGTAATTTCTTCTAACTACCAGTTCTCCAAACTTCTTAGAATGTTAACAACTTGCTCTAGCGAATAGGTGCGAACTAGTAGAATCCCACCCCTGATTATAGATCAATGTAAGAAGATCATGGTTATTTTTTCTTGGGACAGAGGACAAGTTCACTCAGAGCAGATAGGCTGAAACAGTTTTGAAGTCAGTGAAATCTGTTGAATAAATTATTGCATCTTACCAAGATTATTCTTAGCAGGTTCCATTGGTTGGTAGGATATTTCCCCTTAAGTGAAGGACAGTAAGGTTACTTGGGGGAAAGAAATGTATTTGGTGGCAAAACTGTGTGTTTCCAAAACTTCTAAATATCTGTTTTAGCCTGCTGGTGGCTGACAGAGCTGGCAGCAGAGTCGGACAGTAGCAAGGAGGTTGGGGAAGAACCTGGACCAGTCTTGGAAGCTGAGGAAGGCTCAGATGTAGCAGGGATGGAGCCAGGGCAGGCTGGCAGTCACCAGCTGCCTTCAGACTCAGACAGCAGTGAGGCAGGGAAGTTTCTGGAACTGGTTTCCAGCCTGCGCATGTGCAGAACTACCAGAAGGTAAGAACAATTGAGAAAGTAGGGTCAACTCAGGAGTAAGGTCACATCTCGGAGATGATTGGCTCCTCCCATAGGACATAAAAGAGAAGCGAATGGGACATGAGCTTTTGCAGGAAACAATTAGCTTGTCTGGTCGATTCAAGCTTTAAAATGTTGTGTTTGACTCTGTGTCAAGTTTGGCCTTGCCCTGCGTTTGGCAATTAGTTCTCTGGCAGCATCCCAAGTGTGATAAGGTGGGTGTTTATAAACATTCCCCTGAAAGACTGTTTGTGAAACCTTGCAGGCTGTGAATGAACGTAATTCACAACCGTGGAAATAAAAGAGGTTTTGCCAGAACTAAAATTGTGTTTTATGCTTTCTTAGGAAGCCTAAGTTAAAACAATATCTATGAAATTCTCAGTCATCCAGGGCATGGTTGTCCCAAAGGTGCTTTTTCAAGAGGCAACTGGACTTTCTGTTTTTTCTTTGAAGATGTTTCACTTCTCATCCAAGAAGCTTCTTCAGCACTTCCTTCTTGGAGCCCAAATGGATCATATCTGCAGCTTTGTAGTTAAGGATGCTGTACCAAAGTCAGTTCAGCTTTCCCTTTAGAATTGAGATCTGGAAGTCACACCCTGAGGCCTCTAGATTGATCTAGAGCAGGCATGTTCAATCTTTTAAACCCATGGTGGTACAGTGATTAGGATGCAGTATTGCAGGCAAACTCTGCCCACAATCTGGAGTTCAATCCGACTGGCTCAAGGTGCGCTCAAGCCTTCCATCCTTCCGAGCTTAGTAAAATGAGGATCCAGATTGTTGGAGGTAATATGCTGACAGTATAAATCTCACAGAGAGTGCTGGAAAGCACTATGAAGTGGCATAAAAATCTAACTGCAGTTGCTAAGTGTTCATATTACTGGGCTATATTGAATAACAAGAAATTCTCTTGGGCCACCTGTAAAATATGTAATGTAACTATCAGTGGAAACCGCATAATGATGTTAAAAGTTTGCAGTCTTGTGGGGACATATTAATAGATTTCCAGGGCCACATGTAGCCTGTGGCTCACAGGTTGGACACACCTGATCTCAGTGAGGTTAAGCTCCTGAGTCTCAACATATATTTTTATGATTTTTGTTAAATCAGGACATCAAAGTTTTTGTTATGCTGCTCTTAGATCATGTTCTGAATCCATTTAAAGTTTATTCTTGTGGCATTGTATTCTTGATGTTTAAGTAATTTGGAAAACAAGAGGGAGAGTAAAAAAGAAGAAGCAATGGACAGAAATTAATCAAGGAGAGAACTTCAAAATAAGGAGAAATTTCCCTACTTAACCAGTGGAACATCTTGCCAACTGGAGGTTTATAAGAAGAGATTGGACAACCATTTGGAGTGGTGTGGTGGCCTAGAGGTGGAGCTCATGCTTCACAATCAGCAAGCTGTGAGTTTGATCCTTGGTAGAGGTAGATATTTCTCTCTCAGGTCACAATGAGAATATATCTGCTGAACAAAACTCTGCATTGGTGACAAGAAGAGCATCCGGCCATTAAACACTCTGCTAGCTCCATTCAGTTGCCCAGACTCTACCCCACAAAGGATTATGGGGTCAATACAAGATGAAAGATGATGATGATGATTGGTCAACCATTGGTCTGAAGTGGTATAGGGTTTCCTGCTTGAGCAGGGGGTGGACTAGAAGACCCCCAAGGTCCTTCCCAACAATTCTCTTATTCAAAAGAGCAAGAAAAATATTCCAGGAAAGCATATAAACACTTGCCTGAGCTGATAAAATAACCACCCATCTGCTCTTATGTTTTTTTTTTTCCTGCTTATACCAAGATCAGCCAATATCAGATTTATGTTGTTAGATGACTATTCTCTCTTTTTTTTTTTTCTTCTCTTCCTTGTGCTGATTCTCAAATACATCCAAATTGCAAATGAGATTGAAAGTATTTTGCCTTGCGGCCATCTCTGCTGGTAATTAATAAGGCTAGTGATGAACGACACTAATTGTGTAGATGACTATGACTGTGAAATACTACTATTACAATTATGGAAGCTATTATTATTATTACAGCAAATCACTGATTTTGTTCTCCTCCTAGGAAAAAGGCAAGGATGGAAATACGATCCTGCAGGAGAATAATCTGGCCCATGAGGTTTCTCACCTTAATAGCTGAGAATGTTCCGTCTAACTAGCTCAAACTCTAATTAGATCAGGATGAAATTTATTCAACTGCGTTTGACATTTGAGAAATGGAAGAATAATCAGAAATATTTAAAAAATAAAAGAAGGACATAGTGCAATTGTCCATTGAAGGTGGTGCTAGGACTATAAGCTTTTGATGCATAGTCAGCGAGGTAGAATCAAAGTTTTGCTCGTCTTCTTTAGAATAGAATAACAGTTGGAAGGGACTTTGGAGGTCTTCTAGTCCAACCACCTGCTTAGGCAGGAAACCCTACATCACTTCAGACAAATGGTTATCTAATCTCTTCTTAAAAACTTCCAATGTTGGAACATTCACAACTTCTGGAGGCCAGTTGTTCCCCTGATTAATTGTTGTCTTTGATTAGATCCCCTACCCCCATCAGGATTGTGCTGTGATTAACTAAGATTTGTGTTGGTAATGGACATCTTAGGAATTTATTTTTAATTGGTTAAATCTATTTGCCGTCTATCTCACAGTGGGCTACTCTGGGCAACTTGCAACAACAAAAAGGAAGAAATAAAAAGAGCATAAACAGAACAGAAATGAAATAATAGAACAATAAACTAGACAATGAAAAAGAACATAAGGAAAATACATCTATGATAACCAAAAAAGATGGATAGGTGGAGGGAGTGTAATACATCAAACTTCTTGCATCCATGGGTTTGATTGGTTCAGAAGCTCCCTAGATATTTTTACAGGTTGGTTGAAAACTGGGCTGAAGTTTCTGTTTGGAATGTTGCCGGTCAAAATCAAATCTTCATTCCCTTTACTAAATTTGGTCTTTCAGCTATGGAGAAGAATTTAATTTAGAATAGAATGAGCTGGAAGGGACCTTGGAGGTCTTCTAGTCCAGCTCCCTGCTCAAGCAGGAGAACCTATACCATTTCAGATAACTGTGTCAACTCGTAAGGCATTCCTGGCCTGCTCTTGAGTTGCCATACCTTCTTCAAGGCTGCATCCCAGGCTATTGGGTCCAACCAGAGAGGCAAGATTTCTACAGCCTGGAAAAGTGCTCTGTTGGAGAATGTGATTTATGACACACCCTGGGAGGAGTGAGGAAACAGGGTCACAGGTGGGCCATAAATTACTTAAGGCAGAGCTGACTTCATTTGGGTGTGTGCAGACATGTTGTTCCTAATAAATAACTGGATTTCTTTTGAAACTTGCTCGAGGCTCTGATTTAATTAGAGCATCCATTGGAACCCTGACAAACTGACTGTCTAGTCTCTTCTTAGAAACCTCCAGTGATGGAGTGCCCACAATTTCTGAAGGCAAACTAATCCATTGGTTAATCCATTGGTTAATTGAATTCCTGACTGTTAGGAAGTTTCTCCTAAATTCCATTAAATATTTGTTCATAAGGAAATTTTCTCATGCTTCCATATGAAGTCAAGAAGCTGAAGATTGGGCCGAAGATTCTGTTCAAAATGTTGCCTGTCAAAATCAGGTCTTCCTTCCCTTTATTAAATTTGGTCTTTCAACTATGGAGAGAAATTTGTTCATAAGGATATTCTCTCATGCTTCAATGTGAAGTCAAGACTCATCACCTCCAATGTTTTAAATTATTCCAATATTTGTACACCACATCAATCATTCAGACTCAACCTAAGCTTGGCTTATAGCAAAACCTTATACCACACTAAACATATCAATGGAGAATATATATCGAACATCTGTTGATATACAGTATAACATCTCTATCGATTAGAAAAAATGATCTGTTATAATAGGCCACTCAATTAGGTTCATTCCAAGAGTACCATCATCTTTGTTATTGGGCCTTATTATGCAATGTTCAAAGAATCAAAAGGCTATCATAGGAATTATATAGCCTTAACAGAAGACAGTTGGTACACTTAAAAAGAAAAAAAAAAGGCTAGATTTCAAGAACAGATGGTCCTGTAATAAAATTGGCTCTCATTCATTAGTACTTT
Source organism: Hydrophis major (assembly GCA_033807585.1). Lineage (NCBI taxonomy): Eukaryota > Metazoa > Chordata > Lepidosauria > Squamata > Elapidae > Hydrophis > Hydrophis major. The sequence goes on from CM066334.1 coordinate 34,780,794, forward strand.
TTTAGCTTAAAAATCAGGCACATTGCAATGGTAACTAACTTACATCAACAAAGCTCTGGCATTAAAAGAGGTTTGAAATCCCTTACTTTCAACTCTGTGACTTTAGTTTTTTTTTTTAAAAAAAAAAAAAAAAACTGTCTGCAGTTCATTATTGATGGTCAACTAGTGCATATTTAATTTTTTTATGCATTGTCTTATATTCCTATGACAAGATAACATTCTATCTTCAAAACAGCCAAGGTACCTCAAGATGGCACTAACCACTCTGGCATCTTCCTGGTCACTTTTTCCAGCATCTCCATCCAAACGGGGGCGTTTTGATCAAAAGGATTTAGCAGAAATAAGCTCAATTACATAGGAAGTCTTTCTTACTGCTGAAAACATGCACTTTGCTCATGTGCATTCAGACTTCCCACGCAGATATAACTAATGTCTCCTTAGGCTGTTTTTTAGATGTTCAGCTGGATACATAATGGACAGCTTTAAGGACAGCAAAAATGATTTAAAATTTCCTCCTGCCGTGTTATTAAAGAGCTTATTCTTGATTTCATAACCTTCTGCACTTTATATGTCAGACAACAATCTGTCATTCCAAACTAAAATCTGACTTTTTAAAACATTGCCCATCTAGCAGACTCAAAGTCCACAAGTTTTCTCTTGTGGTTTATCCTTTGGAAATTATATTGTCCCAGTTACAATTCTCTCGACTCACATTGCAAATTAAAAAATAAAGAAATAAGGGAGTGGGGTATAACTGTATTAATAGTAGGATAAAGACACCTTTTACTAGGGAAGAGTGATCTACCAGTTTCTGAAATTCTAGATTCCTTTTCATGAGGACATTTTATACTAAAGTATGCCTTTGGGAGACAATGTTTCCTATATCAAATTTTGAAAATTAATATGGCTTCATAGATCAACAGGTGCTTTTTTTAAAGAGGCAACTGGACTTTCTGTTTTTTCTTTGAAGATGTTTTGCTTCTCATCCAAGAAGCTTCTTAGCTCTGACTGCCATTCCACATCATCCAGTCAGAGCTGAAGAAGCTTCTTGGATGAAAAGCGAAATGTCTTCAAAGAAAAAAACAGAAAGTCTAATTGTCTCTTGAAAAAAGCACCTTTGGGACAACCATGACATGGATGACTGAGATTCATAGTCTTCATCGATCAAGTGAGAAGAAGAAGCAGTGAATGGGAACTGAATAGAGAAGCAATCTAGAAATTTCCTGACAGTAAGAACAATCAACCAACATGAAGACTTTTAAGAAGAGATTGCACAACCATTGTCTAAAATGGTATATGGGTCTAAAATGGTATATGGGTTGGACTAGAAGACCTCCAAGGTCCCTTCCAACTCTGTTATTCTGTAGAACTTAACAGTTGCTAGAATTTAGATACTGTTTCTATGTAGGGATACATGAGCAGTTAAAGATCTTGTTTGCTTCAATGTTTATTTTAATGTGAATGATTCCTATTTTTTTTAAAAAAAACTCTCCTTTTACTGTTGGTTCTTTTTTTAATACAAAAAGCATGGGAAATTTTGTAAAAAAAATATTCATATTTATCATGTCTCATAGCATATGGATGCTTTCCATCTGCCTTTCAGTAATTTATGTAACATCCTAAATTGCCCAAGAATATTTTAAGGTAAATCACTCTGCTTTCATTCTTTAACCATCAATTGCCCTAATGCTGACTTTCTAAATGTGAATTGCTTTGATGTAAGTTTTTTTTTTAAAAAAAGAACTATAGCATTGTGACTCTTTAGGGGAAACTTTCAGTAGTGAGAAAAACTTTAGAGGTCCTTGATGGTAATGTTCCACTTTACTGCGAAGTCAGGTGAAAGTAAACCAACCAGATTCACTTCATTGCAAAATTCCTATCTTATGGTCTTGTCATCTATAGGGTAGGCTTGGCAGCAGAAATCAACTATTGGCTCCAGTGGATATCAATTATCCCCAGTAATGTAATCAGCTTTTCAGTATTGTAAATTGAAGCTTTTCTGGATCTTAGGAGGCGTGGTCTCCATAGGAGACTAATTGAGTCAAGCCATCTAGCTCACTTCAATGACAGACATTCATTTAGCAAAAGCATCAATATAAACCTTCCTCCAATCTCCTTGGAGATGGTCCCAGATGGAACCTATAGCTTGTTTCTGGATTTTTATGTATTTATTTGGGTGCCTTGGAGTCAGGGTTGGCTCCTGGTGACGGCTTCTTGCAGTTCTCCAAAACATATACTCTGCCAAATGTCTATGAAGATTCAGGTCATGGTTGTCCCAAAGGTACTTTTTCAAGAGGTAACTGGACTTTCTGGTTTTCCTTTGAAGGCGCTTTGCTTCTCATACAACTTCTTGCATGCCAAGTGAAATATCTTCAGAGAAAAAAAAAACTCCAAAAGTCCAGTTGCCTCTTGAAAAATACCTTTGGGATATACTCTGCCACTTAAATGTGAGTGTTTTGAAGTCTCCTAGGTATTTGTTGCCTTCTGTTTCCAGAGCAGATATCTCCTCATGACTTTCTACTAATGTAGAGAAGAAGCATAAACATTGTCCATTTTATGGCTAAAGGTTACAAGGGACCAACTTGCTAGGGAAGCATTCTAATTGCAGGGAACTAGGTGACAGAAATGTGCTAAGTGAGCAGATACAAATACAGTTCTGAAGTCCTTGGTGCTCTCTGAGCATAGTTATTTTCTTTCAGACATTTTTTTAGCTGGTGCCATGCCCCTGTTGGAGACTGACTCCGAGGGAGAGGAGGAACAGCCAACAGGAAGTGGAGGTGTGGCTCCGGAGGTTGTGAAAGAGGCTGGAGAAGGGCAGAGGCTGGCTGAGCAGACAGAGGATGACCCAGGCCCATCCCCTCTCCATCCTAGGGCACACAGGGAGGAAAGGATAAGGGAGAAATGTGAATGGCATGGTCTATGGGTGAGGAAAGGGCCTTGATCCCCTTCATGGTCTGCAGCTGTGAGAACTGGTTAAAAGGATGGACATGCGTATGGACCAGTACTGGAAACAAAGTGTAGAAATATCTCTAGTCTGTCATTCCTCTCTGAGTTTGGCATCCTTCCCAGTGTGTGTTCAAGCCCTTATCTTGCCTGGTTCCCTTAATTGGTTCAGTATGGTTTATGTTGTTTTTATACTTTATAATTTATAGGCATTTTTAGATTAAACAAGATTTCCTCCTTTTCGTAACTGCTTGTGGGGGAGGTTTTTTTGGTTCCAGTCAAGGATATTTGCAGCTTTGAAGCAAAGTAAAGGAATAAAAGGGGCTTCACCTGTTTTTGTGACTGTGTTTATTTTGTATCCCACCCTGGATCATCACAGCTGGCTAGAATAAAAAAGATGCAACACATTTGTAGTATATCTTCATGAAGTATGTGAAGATGCAGTACAGATGCAGCACTGCAGATGTTAGTTAGCTGGGAAAGGAAACATCTTCATGAAAGCAACCAAGCTCAGAGAGCACCAAGGACTCTACCTTGAGTTACAGATATTTCCTTTTATTGGTACAAATTAGATTCTCCATTCTGAAACATTTTCTATTCCTCTTTTCCCTCCAACCTATCTTTTATCAAGGCCACATGAATTGCGTAATGGATGGGAATACAGCCAGAACTACATAAAGCCATAATCTTTCTGAGCCTTCTTATTTTATTCAATAATTTTATTCAGTTTGGAATTTTAAAAGAAAATGCTTTTCATCAGTGCATACAATGATTTATAGTATCACTGCATATTCCAGGTTTGTACTGAATGTGTTACTTGTTGAGGACAAAATAGCCTTTGAGGGAACACTGACTGTCCCTTAACCAAAGACAGCTTTGACTCTAATATTTAAAAAGAGGGGGAAGTTCATTGAAGGGCATAAATTAATCAGATTATTCTGAGACAGTGGCAAAACTGGCAGGAATTTAAGCCCTTTTATCCAGTGTTTACCACTTAGTGGTCTCGTTGAAGTCAATAGGGTTACTCCCAATGACCTGAGCCTCCTTTTTAGAAAGGCGTGGAGTCTTTTTGAAATGTATCATAAATCCCATTGAGGCAAATGTGATTTATAAGCCCAAGAGGTACTTGAGATTTGTTGTTTATCTTCTTTCAATCAATCAAATCAGTACGAGTCTAGCTCCACCCACATTTGTGACACCACCATGGACTACTGTGAGGACTATCATTCTCAAGCATCAATTTATTGACTCTGAAATAGGCTGGGAATGAATGGTTTTTAGTTTATCCCATAGTAATATTCTTTCCTGTGACATTTAGCTCGCAGGGTGATTTCTTTCTTGCATTTTCATCTCTCCGAGAAGCTCCATTTGGCAGATTGGGGAATTGACTTAGTTCATCCTTAAAATAATCCTGCAGAGGTTTCAGTCAGGAAGATTAGGGCTGGTCCAGGAAACTCCATTACTAGGGAGACTTTATTTCAGCCTCAGGTCTCCTGATTTTAATCTAACATGCTAGCAGCTCTTTGTCCACATCTTGCTTGCCTTCAGTCTAAGTCGCTTGGAAATCCTTCAAAGAAGTACAGAATGCATCTGCAGAAAGCAAGGAGGAAAGCAGCATCTGCTAATGTCATGATTCCTATACAAATAGGATGAACATTGGGGCCCTTTCATCTTACAGATTAACAGAGTTGGAAGAGACCTTGTAAGTCATCTAGTCCAACCCTCTGCCAAAGCAGAAGACCCTACACCTTTTCTGATAGATGGCAGTCCAGTCTCTTCTTGAAAGCTTCCAAGGATGAAGCTCCCACAGTTTTTGAAGACAAGCTGTTCCATTGGTTGATTGCTCTCCCTGTCAGAAAATTTATCCTTATTTCCAGGTTGAATCTCTCCTTGTTCAGTTTCCATCTATTATTCCTTGTCTGGCCTTCGAGGTCTTTAGAAAATAGCTTGAGCCCCTTCCTCTTTGTGGCAACCTCTCAAATATTGGAAGACTGCTATCCTGTCTCCTCTGGTCCTTCTCTTCACTAGACTAGCCATGCCCAGTTCCCCCACCGTTCTTCACATGTTACAAGCCAAGAAGATAAATGGATCATTGAGTAAATCAACCAACTCACTCCAGATACAAACAATCAGGCTCAAATGACACATTATGCAAAGACCCACTTCTCTGGAGAAGGTTTTGATGCTGGAAAAGATGGAAGAAAAGAGAAGAAGAGTATTTAGTATTTATCTGATTTGTCAATCACTTACAAGATACAGATATAAGAATAAATATAGTTTTGAATACATGAGATAGACACAAGAAAAGAAAAAAAAAACCAATAGGACAGGGACAGTAGGCACATTGGTGCGCTTATGCACGCCCGTTACAGGCCTCTTAGGAAGAGATTGAGGTCAATAGTAGACACTCTAAGGTTAAAGTTTTTGGGTTTTGGGGAAGAATTAAGGTTAGCAGCGAGGTTAGAATTAGGGCTAGGCTCCATTACAGCAGAAGCAATGGGTGCTTCATTGGGAGATCTGAAGACCAGGTTGAAGGCAAAAACATCTACTGATGTCGTTGACACCAAATTGATGATGCATAAGCAATCTGTCAGTTTTAATATGGGATCAGTGATATGTGAGCCATGTGCAGCCCCAGATCAGTCTTTTCCATTCTCAGAGACTTTCTGTCCCAATCCTGCCATCAAAATTCAGTAGCACAAATTTGTTACTATTTTTCAGTAGAAAATGTAATATTTGGGTGAAAAAGTAGAAAACATAGCCTTTTGGTGAGGAGCTGTCACAGAGAGGAGGAAGGGGTCAAGCTATTTTCCAAAGCACCTGAGGACCAGACAAGGAATAATGGATGGAAACTGAACAAGGAGAGATTCAACCTAGAAATAAGGATACATTTTCTGACAATGAGAACAATCAACTCATGTAAGAGCTTGCCTTCAGAAGCTTCATCACTGTAAGCCTTCAAGGAGAGACTGCGCTATCATCTGTCAGAAATGGTGTAGGGTCTCATGATTGGGCAGGGGGTTGGACTACATGACCCACAAGATCCCTTCCAACTCTGTTAATCTGTTAATTCCAAGGCCTTTGGAGATTAATGAGAAAAATATAGCCATGGGCTGTATGCCACTTTGGCATCATCACCATGGCTGCTCTGGTGTCCTTGTTCGATTACATGGCTCCTCAGCTGCAGATATTGTGGCTAGGAGGCTAAAAAAGGATATGTTTCTGATGATCTACTGAACAGTCAACCTGAGTAGTGGTTCCTCAAGCTATGATGGGAAAAGAATATTTTAGGCAAAGTGGCTAAATCCAATAGGGGAGACATTTGGCTTTCCGGATATCATCAAGTTATTATAGCATTTAACAATAGCAATAGCACTTAGAGTTATATACCATTTCACAGTGCTTAAACCCCTCTCTAAGCAGTTTACAGAGTCAGCATACTGCCCCCAACAATCAGACTTTATTTTATCCACCTCAGAAGGATGGAAGGCTGAGTCAACCTTGAGCCTGGTGAGATTTGAACTGCCAAATTGCAGGCAGCAGGCAGCCAGCAGTCAAGCAGAAGTAGCCTGCAGTACTGCATTCTAACCAATGCATCACCACAACTAAAAGATTCAAAGGTAGCATCTTTTAGGTCAGGGGTCGCCAATCTTTTGGACTTCAGGGACCACCAAACTCATAATTTTAAATCCCAGGGACCACTAAACGGTTCGGTGGGTGTGGCCTAATTTGTGGGTGTGTCTTGGTGGTGATGTGACTGGCTGGGCATGGCTTGTATGTAAATACTATAAATATTTATATAAATACTGATTTTTTTTTATAAAAATCACTTTTATCGAAAATCAGGCAAAGCAGGCAGGCAGATTGGGTTGCTCACAGAATCACAGATTCATTCAGATATCTATCTATCTGCCATTGGCTAGCTCAGTCTGTCACACAAAATTAGCTTGCAAGCAAACTCACAAAATTAATTCACAACACTCTGTGTATGCAAATATTGATTTTTTTATTTTAAAAAAGAGCAACTTTTACCCCAAATCAGGCAAAGCAGGCAGGCAAATTGAGTTGCTCACAGCAACTCACATTCAGTGATTTATCTATCTTCCATCGGCTAGCTCAGTCTGTCACATAAAATTTGCTTGCCATGAGTCTGCACTGAATAATAGAACCTTCAGTCCTAAGGGAGGTTCAACTGTGCTTAAAAGCAGAGCCGAAAATCTAAAGAGTAGCTAGAAAGCAATAAATCCAACTATTTCCTGCTTCCCAGCTAATCTAAATCTCCCAGCACAGCAGAACAGCTGATAGTCGGAAAAATAGCAATTTAACAGGCAAGTTTGCTGGGTAAGGAGTAAGTGGCTGGGGAGGGTTCCCACAGGCCATGTGGGCAGCGCAGCCTTGTGTTTCTGCACAGCTTGGATTAATTGCTTTGGGGGGGGTGCTCTGGGGGTGAAATTTCTCTGCGGCCCACCAAAATTTTCTTACGGCCCACTGGCAAACACTGTTTTAGGCCAAATCCTTAAGTCCAATATGGTAGACCTTTGGCTTTCCGGATATCACCAAACTATTATAGCCAGTCTCGCTTGCCCTCGTCCCTATTAAGCATCTCCAGGAGTTACTATTTGACAATATTAGGAATTGCTATAAACCTTATTTGCTCCAAGCAACATGAAAACAACTTTAAAGACTCTAGATAACTGGAGATTGAAACGCAAACAACATTAGGAACTGGAGAAAGTTGGTGTGGAGAGTGACTTTCTTTTTTGTCTATTCACACTTGCCCTCTGCAAGTCTCCGCCATCCTTTTCTTCTTTTATTTATTTCACTGGTTATCTCTTTTCATAAGATAGAAGCTGTTTCAGCTCTTGCTAGCGATCCTCATTTTTTATTTGATTTAGCTTCCAGAGACCAACAAAAAGCATCAAACATTGTTTTAGTCCTACCCTTAGGACAAGGAAAGGGGAGAAGATTAATAGAGTTATGGTTCAGCCAGGTTGGTGTACGTGTGAGTGTGCATACATGAGTAAGTTAATGCAGCCAGCTCCTCTGTTAAAACAGTTTTTCCCTCCTGGAATCAAATAAGGAAATACTTTCCAATATTTTACAATGTTGCAAAGAATGTTCACTGTAGCTGTGAAGAAATATTAATCCTTTCTCTGGCAAGCCAAAATTCTGGAGGCTGCAAAATCTTTCATCACTTCCTCACCCACTCACCCTTCTTATTTATTTTCAGTTGTTAAATGCTTTCCTTTTGGTCTCCCAATTAATTTTTGGATGTAAAAAGAAATATATGCGTGTGCAAGGAGTTCAACTGGTATTGTCTCCCAGCTAGGTTTTAATTATAGACTATTTGAACTAAATTCTCACCCTTCTCTCCATTTAAACTAAGTTCAGCCATGTTTTCATTCCTCCTTGTGTGGCCTTGGAGGCTGCAGAAAGCCAAACTTTGCTAATTTAAAGAAATGGTGGGTGGTTAGATTTGGGAGGGGGTTTGTTGTCAATCCTGGCACATTTTATTTTGACTGCAATCCTGTGGCTCTGAAATCAATGGGAGCTTAATTACCATAATTATCTGCAAGGAAGGTAAATCCTTAATTAAAGATGATGTACCTACATTTACCCCAAAGAAGAAGAAAAAAATAGGGGAAAAGGGAAGGGGGAGGAGGAAGGGGATGAAGAGGATGAGGATGATGAAGAAGAAGAATATGATTCACCAAAATACCAGTAGATTGGAGACCATTCAAGGGTGATGGTGGAGGAAGAGGAGGAAGAAGGAGGCGAAGAAGGAAGGAGGAAGAGGAGGAATACGATGGAACAGAAGGAGAAAGAAGGAGATGGGGAGAAGGAAGAAGGAGATGGAGGAATAGGAAGAAGGAAGTGGAGGAGGAAGAGGAAGAAGTGGAGGAGAAGGAAGGAGAATAGAATAGAATAGAATAGAATAGAATAGAATAGAATAGAATAGAATAGAATAGAATCCTTTATTGGCCAAGTGTGTTTGGACACACAAGAAATTTGTCTTAGTGTAAATATTCTCAGTATACCTAAATAAAAGGTACATTTGTTAAGAATCAAGAATCATAACATACAATACTTAATGATAGTCATAGGGTACAATCAACAATCAAATCATACTAGGAAACAATCAAGTGGGAGGGGATGGCTGAGAAGGAGTGGTGAGAAGATTAACAGTAATAGTAGTGTACACTTTGTAAATAGTTGAACAGTGTTGAGAAAATTATTTGTTTAGCAGAGTGAGGGCTTTCGGGAAAAAACTGGAGGAGGAGGAGGAGGAAATGAACAAAAAAAGAATCTGTGTGACAGTCAGTTTCCACATTTTGCCAATTTGGTTAAACCAATGCTGGAAATTTTGTGTCCCCAATAAATATTAACAACTCAAGTAAGCCTACCTATATGTGTACAACATATTTATGTTTGCAAAAGTCAAAATTCCAGAAACAGCAAAACCACAACAAATATTAATTAGTGTTCATTCAATTAATGCTGTAGTACATAACTGATCTGATTTAGAATATGTCAGTCATTCTTTCCCATATCTGCAAACCTCTCCTATGCTCTAAATGTGCCTGTATGGGCAGACGTGCCTTTCTGTAAGAGTGAGTGGATGTATGCGCATATACACAGATTGCCCTCTTTGCTTCGAGTAGAGACAAGAAGGGAGAAATGCAGTTTTGCCCGTCTTCCTTAACTGGCGGTGACTGGTTTGTCTTCATATTTGCTCAAGGGAAACAAATTACTGTTGCTGAGTCTAAAAGGCAGGTTGTGCTGAGATGCTGTATTTTTTTTTTTTTAAAAAAAACCTCCACAGTCAACTGATTAATTAATTACTTAAGGCATTTAATTAAGGAACTTTTAACTAGCTGGACAGCTAGCTCAGTGCTTTGGAAAGTTGGGGTTGTTCTTAAGGCCGAGATGATGTGAAGATGTTGGATTGGGTTGGGATGGTGGAAGATCCTAGTTCCAGTCTATTTTTAGCCCTGTCATTTTTGACCAGTCACATTTTATTGGTGTCACTGCCTTCATATGACTACTGTTGTAATGTTGTGGAGATGAAGAGAGTTCATATAATTCACTTTAAGATCCTTGGAAGAAGTTGGGACATAGGATGGGATGGGATGGGATGAGACAGCATAGGATAGAACAATGGAATGGAATGGAGTAGAGTAAATAGAGTAGAGTAGAGTAGAATAGAATAGAATAGAATAGAATAGAATAGAATAGAATAGAATAGAATAGGAATAGGAATAGGAATAGGAATAGGAATAGAATAGGAATAGGAATAGGAATAGGAATAGGAATAGGAATAGGAATAGGAATAGGAATAGGAATAGGAATAGGAATAGAATTATTTGGCCAAGTGTGATTTGATACACAAAAAATCAGAGTTAACCATTATAATGATATCAATAAGAAGAGTTAGTAAAGAAGATGAGACAGATAACAACAACAACAACAACAACAACAATAATAATACAGCTACAGTATGGGTGAATATACACAGATGTAAGACATAATATTCTAAAAAAAAATCAAATATATCTAAAAGAGAAAGAGGAAGTTTGAGATAGGCACTTTCTTAGTGCACAATGTCAGGCTCAGATAACAAGCTGGTTTGTCAATTCCTGTTGCAACCTGAATTAACACCAGGTTTATCTGAAAAAAAAAAAAAAAGTGGGTCCTGCACTTTTGCTGGAAAGTGGGGAAATGTAAACTATGCTAACACAAGTTGTGGTTTGCTTGTTTATGCATTGGAGTGTTGTATAAGTCCAGCTGCTTTGTAGGCAATACAATAAACTGTCATTCCTCAGAAGATAGCACCAGAAGGCAAGACAAGAAGCAATGAATGGAAAATAATGAAGGAGAGAAGCAACCAAGATCTAAGGAGAAATTTCCTAACAGCTAGGACAATTAACTAATTAAAGGGGTTGACTTCAGAAGTTGTGTGTGTTTAAGACTTTTAAGAGGAGACTGGGCAGCCATTAACCAGAAGGGTACAGGGTCTCCTTGATCAGGGGGTTGGACTAGAAGACCTCCAAGATCCCTTCCAACTCTATTATTCTATCTTCCTATGTTCTATGAATCCAAGCCTAGTATCCTTCTCATTCAAACATCTGTAGAATACGTGCTTATCTGTGCACAACCTTTCAAGGGGAGAGCTCACCAGCTCAACAAGGTACGAGATAGGAACGAAAGATGAATCTGTACTAAATGCTTGTTTGCATCTCTTTTGCCTTGTAGCATAATCTACATAAACATTAACCACTTTGGAGTCTCTGGTGAGAAAGCTGCCTCCTGAATACACACTTAGCAAATTAAAGCAGAAGAAATAACTTTGACAAATCTTAGATCATCAAGCTAACAATTTCAGCAGAGTAGAAGGTTACTGCCCTGTTGGTTCTCTCATTTTCACATTATGGGTGGCAGATGAGTTTTGCTTGAAATGTGATGCCACAACCAATATGAAGATTGCTGACTGAAGCAATCTTTGGAGATGTTTCAAGGAAATCAGATCAAAACAAACATTTGGTCAAAATTAACAAATATGTCTTGTAACAGGCTAAACTGAGCTGGATAGAAATAGGGATAGTCCAAATAAAGATCTAAAAAATATATATATATAGAAGTCTCATTTTACTGAATAGCATTAAGTTGTGAAAAGTGTAGACTCTTGATGCTTGCCAGTGTTCTCCTACATATTATATCCATATTATATCAATATGAGATCAGATACAGAACAAGATTCTAGTCTTTGTTAATATCTGTATGCAATAACTTGAATTGCAAATGCGCATAACAGATTTAGCACCAGATTTTATTATATTCGGAGTATGGTGACACTGTTCTTTTTAGCTTGCAAATATCTGTTCGTAGATAGATGGATAGATGAGAGAGAGAGAGAGAAAGAGATGGTATATTCAGAGTCTGAAAAAGATTCACTTCCTGTCCACATGGATATTCTCCATCTAACAGAAAGTAGCCTTCTCTTTACAGTTCATACAAGGCTATTAAGGAAAGACTGGGAAACTGTAACCTAAAGCAGTTGAGAAATACAAGAACTTCTTAACAGATAACAGATAAGAGTTGGAAGGGACCTTGTAGGTCATCTAGTCCAATCCCTCCCCCCCCAAAAAAAATCAGGAGACACTACACCATTTCTGCAAAAGCAGCTCCGTTGCGCAGGTGTACATAACCTTGTCTTACTCTCATCAATAAATCTTGTTTTAAAAAAAGTTGGGAGAATTTGCTTGAGTTGAGATGGACTCCAAGAATTTGATTCAGAGAATAGATATGCTATTAAATATTTAATAAATACTGTTTCTATATCTGTAGATGCTTAGGGGTGCGTGTATATCTGTTTGTGTCCATCAATGCAAGGACAGAAATATACAAAACAAGAGATTTGTATAGCTTTGTTGAGTGTGTATGCCCTTTGGTAGTAACCTAGCTATTGGCCCTGTCATTTTCTGACGATGAGAACCATGCATCAGTGGAACAGCTGGCCTCCAGAAGTTGTGGGTGTTTTTATCACTGGAGGCTTTTAAGAAGAGACTGGAGTGCCACTTGTCTGACATGATATAGGATCTCCTACTTGAGCAGGTGGCCGGATTAGAGGACCTCCAAGGTCCCTTCCAACTCTATTATTCCATGTTCTGTATTTTGCCTCTGTCATGACTCTGTCATGGCATCCCATCTTGCAAAGGAGATAGATATCAGCAGAAACACAGATTAGGCCAAGTAGACCAAGTTGATGGCCGATCAATCTTCAAAAATATCCATCACTTGAACTCATTTTCTCTTCTTCTCTAGACATGTCTCTTCTCTCCTTTTTTTTTTTCCCCTTGGCCCTTTCTCCCTCTCCACCTTTCTTTCTGCCATCCATAAAGTGATGCAGCACTTCTGGCAGCCAGTGGCAAAGCAGCCAGCTGTGAAAAGGTGTTAAAGTAATAGTTGCTTGACCCTGGTTGAGGCAGCTGAAACGGGAGGACAGGCACAGCTCTCAGCAAAACATAATCCACGCAAAAGAGGCTAGATAAAGTTTGAATCACTTCCATGACCTTTGTGGAAAACAATAGGAGACTGGGAAGAAAAGAAAGTAAGTTTGGAGCCAAGAAGGATGTTGAAATCAGGTTGGCATTGGCATGTGTATATTCCAGTCTTGAGGTCAAGCTTTCAAAGGCAACCCAAGTCTGTTTTGAAAGAAATACTGCCCGGTTTATATAGTACATGCAGGATAAAGAGGGGAAAAATTAGAGTTGGGAAAGGATGAAAAAGAAGTCCACAATGTGTTTTCCATTGTTCTAACACACCCAGGGGAAAAAAAAATTGCACAAACTGAATTTCAAATTGTAAAATTGCTTGTTCGCTTTAGCCATCGCCAACTTGGTACCATTCAGTGTATTCAACCAATGCCTTAGTTGTTTCTATGGAGATTTTCAGTCATCCAGGTCATGGTTGTCCCAAAGGTGCTTTTTCAAAAGGCAACTGGACTTTGTTTTTCTTTGAAGACGTTTTGCTTGTCATCCCAGAAGCTTCTTTGGTTCATTGGTTGTCTTATCTTGCGTGATGTCCATGTTGACTGATGGTGTCCCATATATGCTGAGACATTTGATTGAGGAAGGCAGATGTAAGCAAGAAATCCAAAAGGAACTTCTCTAAGCCTCCCCATCTTTCTTGCTCACCAGAAATAATATTTTCTGCAGTCTTCTACCGTGCTTCCCGGTTCTCCATTATTTGACTTTTTTTTTTTAAAAAAAAAAAGCTCACTTTTCAGATTTGTGGAATCAAAATTCTGTTTTCCTTGAGCTCATGAAAGAATTCAGGAAGAGTAGCATCCCTCTATGTGTGCTTAGGGATGGATGTGTGGATGGGTGGATGGATGTGTATGTCATGCCCCTGTTGGAATCTGATTTGGAGGGGGAGGCCAAACAGCTGACAGGGAATAGTGTAGCTCCATTGGCTGTGGAAGAAAGTGGGGAAGAGCAAAGTCTGGCTGGGCAGAGCAGGGAAGAGGTATAGCAAGGGAGAGGGAATTCAGAGGAATACCCAGGCCCACCCCCTCTTCATCCTAGGGCATGTAGGGAGGAATGAAGAAGGGAACAATGTGAGTTGCGTGACTTACAAGGGAGGAAATGGCCCTGATTCCCTTCATAAGCTGCTGCTGGGAACATAGTGTTTAAAAAGGAAAGCTGCATGCAGCAAGCTGTTGGGAGCAGATCGTGAATTTATCTTATATTGTTGTGGCTTATCTGTGTTCCTAGCATCCTACCAACTGTGTGAGTTTTGCCATGCTTTCAAATCTGAAATTCCTTCTCCTTCCCTGTCAAGTTAATTACTGCAGCTTGGTTTGTTTGGATTTTTAGTTACAGTCTGTATGTATCTTGTTTTGGATTGAATTTTCTCCAGTTAAAGGCTGTTCTGGGAGAGTTTTTCTCCAGCCGAAGGTAACCTGGACATGGGGGGCAAAGTTGGAGATAATTAAGGGACTCTTCTTGCTTATTTGATTGTGTTGCCTTTGTGCCAGGCCCCGGGTCATCACAGAGTGGTTGGTTGGTTAGATGGATGGATAATAAATTCACATCAAATTTCAGTATGTTTGCTGAAACACACACACACACACACACACACACACTGACACACACACATCTATACATAAACATACATATAGCAATAGCAAAGCACTTATAATTATATACCACTTTATCGAGCTTTACAGCCCTCTCAATATACTTTGTCAAGTCCTGGCGAAATCAGGAGATTCCGGCAGTTCAAATGAGCAAAAAAGAGTACAACAATTTGTTACAATCTTAATCTCCCAGAAGAATCTGAACAACTAATGGTCAAGGGAAATTAGCAGGAGTTAAGAGTTCAAGGTCTGTGGGCCTTAGATCTCTTGTGGGTACACAAAGACTCATGACTAATGATATGCTTGACCCCCTCCCTCAGGCTCATCCTGGTCATTTCCTACATACCTATATCTATACCTTCAGTCACAAACATACACATACAAAGAGAGAGAGAAGGACTTGGAGACAATATTAGAAACACCGTTTCTTGTGCGGATCAGTTGGGTAGTTCATGATTTCATAATGTTCCATTTCACAAGAGCAATAGGGCTAGCAATAGCACAAAGACCACTTCATAATGCTCTACAGCCCTCTCTGAGCAATTTACAGAATCAGCATATTGCCCACCACAATCTGGGTCCTCATTTTACCAAACTTGGAAGGATGGAAAGCTGAATCAAGATTGAGCCAGTCAGAATCGAACTCCTGGCAGTTGGCAATGAGTTAACCTGCAATACTGCATTCTAACCACTGCGTCACCAGGTCTCTAACCCATCTAAGAAAGCAGACAGGAAAGTAAGCTTTAGAGTCCATGTTAAAACAGCATCACAACTACCAACAACAACTGAGGTTGGTTTGTAATTTATTTCCCTCTTTAGCTCTGCTGTGTATAGAGGTCATTCAGAAATATGCTAGGCATTTATTTTCTCATTTTGCTTTTTTAGAATAGAATTCTTTATTGGCCAAGTGTGGTTGAACACACAAGGAATTTGTCTTGGTATAAATACTCTCAGTATACATAAAATAAAGATATATTCATCAAGAGTCAAGAATCTTCAGGTACAACACTTAATGATAGTCATAGGGTACAATAAGCAATCAAATCTTACTAGGAAACAGTCAATAAAGGATACAAGCGACAAAGTTAGAGGCAGGAAGCAGGTAGATAGGTAGGTAGGTAGGTAGGTAGGTAGGTAGGTAGGTAGGAAGGAAGGAAGGAAGGAAGGAAGGAAGGAAGGAAGGAAGGAAGGAAGGAAGGACTTCATTTCCCCTTTCAAATATGTTTTCTTCTTTTGGGGGCTTCTATGGGGAAGCTTTTTGCCTTAGGCATTTTTAAGTGGAAACAAGAAAAGATTAGGGGGGCAGGAAAATGGGAACCCTGAATTTAAATGCCTTACTGAGCATTTTATAATCTTGCTTAAGCCAGATATAGAGGCAAAGATGCTGCTACTGGCTGTATCAGTAAGATACCATTTCAATTACAAATTATTATTAGTTATTTAAATTATTAAGAGCCACAAGGTATTTTTGTTCCATGTCTTCATAATAGCCTACATAGTAAAGTTGAGTATGCTACATTCCAGATAACAATTAGTCTTATAATAGTAATTAATTTGCTGCTGGTTATTTTTTACATCTAGGGTGGCTTTCTCAGTTTCTCTCTCTCTCTCCCTCTCTCTCTCCTTCTTAATACATGAACATTATTTTAAATAATTCCAGAAAAGCAAAGATGGAATAATTTATATTAATTAGAATCCTTCTGCCTCCTGATGATTCTATAGTCACGTGCAATGATTCCTGGCTAGATATACAACAGAGCCTCTTGAGACATTCACAAGGCTAGCTTGTTATATTCCTTCGCTCTGTGAGCAATGAGGTAGGTTCTAACAGCCATCCATTCTAGATAATTAGCAAGAGTGAGGGATTATGGGAGTTGGAGTCCAACAATCAGACTAATAAATTGGGGAGAATAGAAACAGTCTTTGACAGACATCAAGAAAGGAAGGAAGGAAGGAAGGAAGGAAGGAAGGAAGGAAGGAAGGAAGGAAGGAAGGAAGGAAGAAAGAAAGAAAGAAAGAAAGAAAGAAAGAAAGAAAGAAAGAAAGAAAGAAAGAAAGAATAATAATTCTTTATTGGCCAAGTGTGACTGGACACACAAGGAATTTGTCTTTGGTGCATAAGCTCTCAGTGTACATAAAAAGGAAAACATATATCCATCAAGAATCATAAGATAAAACACTTAGTGATAGTCACTGGTTACTCATAAGCAATCAAATCATACTAGGAAACAAATAAAAAACAATATAAATTGTAAAGATGCAAGCATTTATAGTCATAAGTGGAGGAGATAGGTAATAGGAAGGATGAGAAGAAGAATAGTAATACTGCCTTAAGTAAATAGTTTGACAGTGTTGTGGAAATTGGAAGTTTATCAGAGTGATGGCATTCGGGGGGAAAAAACCTGTCTTTGTGTCTGGTTGTTTTGGTGTGCAGTGTCCTAGAGTGTCATTTTGAGGATAGAAGTTGAAACAATTTATGTCCAGGGTGTGAGGAGTCTGTAGATATTTTCACAGCCCTCTTTTTGACTCCTGCAGTGTTCAGGTCTTCAATGGAAGGAAGGTTGGTAGTAATTGTTTTTTTCTGCACTTGGAGAACTAGAACTAAGGAGAAAGTCACTTTGAGAAGGGATTTTGCAAAAGAGGTACCACCCTGAAAACTTTCACCCTACTAGAGATACTGAAGAAGCTTTCACTTATCATTGTCTCCAGTTTTTTGTTTTCACATTAGCATGTGCAAAATGTTCATTCTTAATAATCCACCATTGGGAAGTACCTTTCTCCACCATTCTGCAAAATGTGTAGGTGTACCGTGTGTATCTATGTAGGCATGCACAAATTAGCATGTGTAAAACGTTTGTTCTTAATCTTCATTGACTGTACAAGGTCTTTCTCAATGAGCCTGCAAAATCTGTGAGTACCCAAAATAGACACATGCTGTATGTATTCTAGCCCTTGCAATATTCATTAAGGTCGTGCCAAGATTTGACTGAAAGGTTCATCTTAAAAGGTGATTTGTCACAATTGCCTGCTCAGAATCATTGAACCAAACGGGGAAATTAATTTGACAGGTCACTCCAAAATAAGATGACTCTGAACCCATTTGACAATTTCAAGTCAGATTTGGGCTGTTTTGCACTCCCCCAATATGAATGTCGTGCCTTTTTACATAGTGCACCTGAACTATTGGCAAGCATTTTTATGTGTGGGTGTGTGACACAGTAGAGAATCTTCCAAAAATGACACTGCCTGCCAACCTCTCCTGATGCTGTCTCATGAAATACATAGAGAAGGGAGTCTTAAGAAAACATCACCAGCAATCAGGATGGATGTACAGACAGTAGGCAGATAACAAGGAAAATTGATACAGTTCTTTGTAATGCAAAAATGAAGATAGAGGAAGGTGGAGGGAAGCCGGGGGGGGGGGGGAGAGGAAATAAAATGCAAAAGAACAGGTGCATAGAAGCGAGGTGGAGTGGGAGACAACTCACACCGTGATGAAAAGTCATAAAACTCCCTCTGCACTCTTCCAGTTTTTGTGCACAGATATATCGAAGTATCCACTTTACTTGGTGCATTATCCCCCTAATAAGGGCAAGACAAGAAGATCATTCAAGAAAGATTTAGCCTAGAACAGTGATGGCTAACCTATGACATGCGTGTCACTCGTGACACGCCGAGGCACGTTGACTGACATGCCTGTTGGTGTGGGGAAAACCGGCACATTTAGAGGCTGCCTGTGCTCTGCTCCAATCCCTGCTCCTTGCTTGTTGCGTGGAGGTGTGGTGTCACCGCTGCCACGAGATCTTTGCAGCAGAGAACCAGTTTTAATCGCCATAAACTGAGGTTTGTCAGTTTCATTACCTCAGGAACGCTACAGGAGGAAAGGAGATCCATGAGGTTCACAGCCCTGTAAGGTGGCCTTCTAATCCCCACATCCTGCACCTGCAGCCCTGAGAGCAGGGAGATGAGTTTCACAGCCCTGTGTGATCACCCCAGCCCAGTCCGTCATAAACATCGCAGGAGGACTGCACCACAACAACCAGACACAGTGCTCACGATATTACCAAATTATTGATATTTCTTGAAGTGACACACGACCCGAGGAAGGCTACACTTTTTCCCAATTTTCGACACACCAAGCTGAAAAGGTTAGCCATCACTGGCCTAGAACTAAGGAGAAATTTCCTAGGTACTCCATCCATGGAGGTTTTCAAGAAGCGATTGGGGCAACCCTTTGTTCAAAATGATACAGGGTCTCTTGCTCAAACAGAGGGTTGGACTAGAAGACCTCCAAGGTCCCTTCCAACACTGCTTATCTGTTAATTCCAAGGCCTTTGGAGATTAATCCCTGTTCTAAGTGATTTTCCTGGTCTTTTAGCTTGAGAGAGCTGTTTACATTTTGCATAGCTTCTTGACAAACGTGTCCTTTTGGGCTTTAATGAGGATCTACAAAGACTTCTTCTGCTTAAAGAACTTACCCATTTG
Organism: Hydrophis major; assembly: GCA_033807585.1. Lineage (NCBI taxonomy): Eukaryota > Metazoa > Chordata > Lepidosauria > Squamata > Elapidae > Hydrophis > Hydrophis major. The sequence continues at coordinate 34,799,860 of CM066334.1, forward strand.
TCTTTTTCCCTCCCTTCTTTTTAATGATAGCAGACATATAGGTTGTACTGTTTCTCATTAGGAGGAGATACATGGCCTTTCTGTGGAAATCTGAGTAATGATTTCTAAAATAGGATCTGTAGAGATAGTCGACATATTTCTCCAGTTTTGCTACTGCTTTTTAGTGATGGGCTTGCTTCTTTTAGGAAGTACAAATAAAGATCGCTAGAGAAACAACCTTGGTCTAGATTAGGGGTATCAAACTTGATTTCATTGAGGGCTATATCAGGGTTGTGTTTCACCTCAGGGGACTGGGGAGGGCATGACCAGGGTGTGTGGCCAACTGGAGGTCACTTATCAAGGCTCCATTTTTGGCCATGATGGCCCTCCCAGGCTCCGTTTTCGGCTGTAATAGACTCCTGCAGCTCTCTGCCAGCAAAAAAAGAGCTCGGGAGGGCCATGCACGGCCTTCATGTTCACTGGCAGAGGCACCATGGGCTGGTCTTTTGCTGTTTCCTGGGTAGGCCCATGGGCCAGATCTAAACACCCCATGTGACGAATCAAGCCTCCGGGCCTTATGTTTGACATCCCTGGTCTAGATCAGTAGTGTCCAATCTTGGCTACTTTAAGACTTGTGGACTTCAACTCCCAGATTTCACCAGCCAGCCATGGGAAAATTTTGGGAGTTGACGTCAACAGGTCTTCAAATTTCTAAGATTGGACAACTTTGGTCTAGATTAATTGCATTACTTTCACCAGTCTAGTGAAAGTGGACTCCTCCATCCTAATCATGAGTGCTTGCTGAAGCTTCAAATTGCCCTCCAGTTGGAAGATTGCTTCTAGATCAGGGCTGTCAAACTTGCAGCCCGCATCATGTGCTGGCCATGCCCATACCCAGTTTAGTGAAGGGGCAAAAAAGTCATGATATGTCACAGGATGTTGCTGTGATGCTGCGAGTTTGAAAATTCCTGTTCTAGATGAATTTCTTTCTAAAAACCCTCCTTTCATTTCACAGAAAGGCTGGCTTCATGCATATGTATAATGTTTCAAAGGAAGCCTCACTGACTCTGCCGATCCATTTAGCAAGGCCTTATAGGAGAAGCTAGAATATGATATTGCCGGGGGAACTCAAGGACCTCTGTAATCAAACAGCCACCGCAAGGTGAAAAATTGGACTATTTAATTTCAGGTAGCAAATAAGCCCTACTTCTGCTACATTTATTTCCTTGGCCTCAGGGAGTGTGTGTCATTTTTTCTTCTACCATAAGTCTTTTCCCCCCCTTCTTCCTTCCTGTTTTACTCTGGGCTAAATTTTGCACTCTCAACAAACTCTTCCCAGGACAATGTAATGTATATGATGACAGATCCAGATGGACTGGCGATGTCATGATGAGCATGCAGCTGTGAAATGAAATCGGAGTCTATCAGGATGGCCTCCAGCATCCACTGACTCTCCCTGCTTGATATCTACCTGTCTTTTTCCAACTGTGACAGCTGGGAAGAGGTCATTTTCTAAAAGAAATATAAAGGGAGAAATGAAGCTAGTGACCTGTCTTCACTGGAACTCTGTTGAGAGTTTTGTTCAATGTCTGGGTCACCAGTAGGATAGGATAGATAGGATAGAATTGGAATTGAAATTGGAATGGAATAAATAGAGAATAGAGTAGAGTGGAGTGGAATGGAGTGGAGTGGAATAGGGGTAGGGGTAAAGGTAGGAGTAGGGATAGCGATAGGGATAGGGATAAGAATGGAATGGAATGGAATAGAATAGAATAGAATAGAATAGAATAGAATTCTTTATTGGCCAAGTGTGATTAGACATAAAAAGAATTTGTTTCTGATGCATAAGCTCTCACTATATATACAACAATATTGGTAAGCAACAAAGTTATAGTCATAAGAAAATAAGGAGATGGGTAATGGGGAAAATGAGAATAATGATGGTAATTTTGCCTTTTTAGATAGTTTGATGGTGTTGTGGGAATTAGTTGTTTAACAGAGTGGGGGGAAAAACTGTCCTTGTATCAGTAAGATTAGATTTTCTTGAAATCAACCCAATATTAAGGACTTTAAAGACACTCTCTCATTAATTAATCAACTCGCTTACCAACCTACTCCCCAGATCTCTCTCTACAATCACAACATGTAGGAACTGTCAACCTGACTTTGAACCTTCAATTGAGACAATGTGTTTCTATCAACAAAAGCTGTCTCCGTCTCTGAGCATTTTGATTTACAATAGTCTCTTCCCAAATTTTGCCAGATTTTTGCTGCATTTTCTTCCCAGATATTCTCTCTTGTCAACCTTCAACCCATGATATTTTATTTTGATACTTGACAGCTGATATTTGAGAAATGTCAGAGGACGGTATTTTCATAGCCTTGGAAGTATATCATATGTACCTTCAGGAAACATTTTCCATATCTATTTGGCAGCTACAGAATTAGAGAGGTGTAAGCAGTCAAAAGGGAAGACCCTCATCAAAGCCTCACTCCATTGCAAATCTTACTGGGAAGAAAATTGGAACTGGGCTATTAGAATTTAAACAAGCAAGAGTTTTCCATTTGTTTTTGGAAAGAAATGTGGGCAGCCATAAGCATACAGCAGACCAGAGCTGCACAGTATCTGGCCCATGGGAACATGTAGCCTGCCCAACAACTTTATGTGGCCCACCAGTGGGTTTGCAGTTTTTTGAGTCACGGTGGCACAGTGGTTAGAATGCAGTACTGCAGGCTACTTCTGCTAACTGCCGGCTGCCTGTAATTTGGCAGTTCAAATCTCACCAGGCTCAAGGTTGACTTAGCCTTCAATCCTTCTGAGGTCATTAAAATGAGGACCCAGATTATTGGGGGCAATATGCTGACTCTATAAACCATTTAGAGATGGCTATAAACCACTGTGAAGTGGTATATAAGTCTACGTGCTACTGCTATTGCTATTCTTTTTCTTTTCTTTCTCCCTCCCTCCTTCCCTCCCTCCTTCCCTCTCTCTCTCTCTCTCTTTCTTTCTTTCTTTCTTTCTTTCTTTTCTTTTCTTTTCTTTTCTTTTCTTTTCTTTTCTTTTCTTTCCTGTGAAAACTCAACAAATGCACTGCTACTAAGCATTGTTACTACCAAAAAGATATTGCCACCTAGTTTTTTACAGCCACTTCTTCCCCGAAAGACATATTGCCAAATATCTTTGGGCTTTAGTGGCACTACTAGCATTTATCTGTTTCTTTCTGTCCATTGGACAGAAGATCTCTCTTACTGCCTTTATTTTCTTCCCTCTTCTAAAAAAAAAAACGCAATGGAAAATGGAAGGAAATGGGGTCATCAAACCTGAAAAGTCTGCAAAATGGATGGGGATTGTTGGCTAGATCGATCTATCTATCTATCTATCTATCTATCTATCTATCTATCTATCTATCTATCTATCTATCTATCTCTCGTGTTTGGATAATGGTTGTGTGATGGGCTTGTGAGACTTATTGCTGTGGTATCCTTGGTCTTGTGCTGTGATATCCTGGGTCATTTGCTGTGTTGTAACTTCTTGAGTTCTTGTGGTGTATTTTCCTGAGTTTTCTGGATATCACATCAAAAAACTCAGGAAATTGCACCACAAGAACTCAAGAAGTTACAACACAGAAAATGACCCAGGATATCACAGCACATGACCAAGAATACCACAGCAATAAGTCTCACAAGATCATCACATAACCCATTACCCAAGCTGTTACTACACAGGAGGCTAATGGAAAAGAGATCAAAACACAAACGACCCAGGAGATTACAACACAGGACCCAGGATACCACTACAAAAGAACTCGCAAGCCCATCACACAACCCATTACCCAAGCCGTTAAAACATGAGAGGCTAATGGAAAAAAGATCACTACAAAACAAACGACCCAGGAGATTACAGCACAAGATCCAGGATATCTCCACAACAAAACTCACAAGGCAATCACACAGCCCATTATACCAACATCGACTCCATCAACCAATCAAGAGGCAGAGCAGCGCAGCCAATCAGCCCAGCACACCAGCTCCCACCACCAGTATTTATAGAGAGACGGCAGCTCCGATCACAGACTGTTTGCACTGGCACGAAGCCGAAAGCACCAGTCTGAGGATGGCGAGTGGGACTTCGCCGAAACGTCGCCAAGATACTTTTAATCTTACACGGGAAGAGACCCAAACGCATCTAGACCTATATATGGATGGATGGATGGATAGATAGATGATAGATAGATAGATAGATAGATAGATAGATAGATAGATAGATAGATATAGATATAGATATAGATATAGATATAGATATAGATATAGATATAGATATAGATATAGATATAGATATAGATATAGATATAGATTACATATACATATACATATACATATACATATACATATACATATACATATACATATACATATACATACATACATATATATGCTGAGTACTGAGCCAAACAATGACACAAAGATGAATGAGGATGTCAAAAAGAATCCCAAACCCCATTAGGCATGATTTATGACATTTCCACCCACTGCCATTATGCTTGTTGATGAAGCACTGTCATGGATGCTGCAGTTGGTTGAGTCATAGGAGTGATGTAATGTAGTGAGTGAAATGAACTCCCAGGAGGGATGGGTGCATTCTTGAGGAAGTAAGAAGCAACTCAGTCTAGGTATTAGTGTAAGAGAAAGAGGCTGAAGAGAGCTCCTCCTTAACGGTTCCCACACTGTACCGTAGATGCGGATAGTAAAATGCTAGTTTTTGTTTATAGGTGTGAAAAAATAAAGAACTCAGCTTAGAAGAACTCCCTGTGTCTGTCAACTCATAAAGCATTCCTCTGCCTGTTTTACATTTGCCATAAACAAGGGGGGGGGAGAAGGAAGGAGCAGGGTGGCTTAAAACCAGAAGTACATTCCACACTTATGTTCTGCCCACGAAAATCCTTAATTGGAGAACATGATTGATGACGCCGAGCCTATGAACATGCTTCATTGAAGTATCTGATTTATGATACACCCAGGGGGGAGGGGGACAACAGGGTCACAGGCAGGGGTGGGATTCAAATTTTTTAACAATGGGTTCTGTGGGCATGGCTTAGTTGGTGGGTGTGGTTTGGTGGTCATGTTATTGGCTGGGCATGGTCAAGTCAACATCACCCACATTGAGGCACGCATCTTTTCTCCTGGCCTCTCATGACTGTGAGGATGCTGCAACAGTCGTAAGTGTGGAAAATGGTCATAAGTCACTTTTTTCAGTGCCATTGTAGCTTTGAATGGTCACTCCACACAAGCAAAGTACCAGCAAAGGAGGGGGAAAAAACTCCAGAGAGGTTCCTGAAACAGGAAGTCTAGTCCTGCCAAAAATGTAATAAGAGTTAACGGAGAGGCAGTTTCTGTAAGCAACACCAGAATGTTTCCTTCCTGCCTTCCTTACAGGATTAGGCCAGTAATTTCTTCTAACAACCAGTTCTCTAAACTGCTTAGAATGTTAACAACCGGTTCTAGCAAATAGGTGCGAACTGGTAGAATCCCACCCCTGGTCACAGGTGACTATAAATTACATATGCCAGAGTTGGCTTCATACAGGCTAATGCCAGGCAATAAATCTTCTGTATTCTTTTGAAGCTTGGCTTGAAGCTCATGATTTAATTTGGGCAATCACCAGAATCCTGACAGTGACATTCTTAGTTTGGGGTTTGACATTAGGACAGCACTTGAATGCAATGAGGGATGAACTAGGTATGTTTAACTTAATGAAGAGAAGGCTTAGGGCAGGGGTTCATTAAGGGCGGCATCAGAGCTGTGTTTGACCTTGATGGCCATGGTGGGCATGGCCAATTCGACGTCACTCGTGTCATGGGCATCCATGGTGGCCTGAGCACTCTGCCAGAGAAAACAGAGTGAGCTCTGAGCTCTGTTTTTGGCTGCGACAGCCTCCTGCAACCCTCCTGCAACCCTCTGCCAGCAAAAACGGAGCTCAGGAGGGCTGCACACTTCATTTTCACTGGCAGAGGCACCATGGGCAGTCCTTCGCTGCTTCCAGGGTGGCCCTGCAGGCCAGCTCTAAGCACCCCACAGGCCAGATCCCACCCCCAGGGCCTTGAGTTTGACACTTAGGGGATACCACATAACCACCTTCCAATAATTGAAGGCTAACAAAGAGAAGAAGGGGTTGGCTTATTCTCCAAAGCATCTGAGGGCAGGACAAGAAGCAACGGGCAGAAGCCCATCAGAGCAAGATCCAACTTGGAAATAATGATTTTCAAATGAACAGCTGGCCTCCCAGAGTTATGGATGCTCTGTTATGGAGATTTTCAAAAAAAAAAAAAAAATGTCCAAGATAGTATAAGGACTTCTCCCTTTGTTCTGACCTAGGCTCCCAAAAGCACAAAGCTCATCCCAATAAAACCCCCTTTATTTAGGTTAAAGTGAATTCCTCTCATTCACTTTCCAGCACAGTCCCGATAAACAGTCTTTCAAGCGTTTGTACAACTACAAACCTTCATCAGGCTGGGAGAGTTGCCAGGCCTACATCTTCCAAACACCATTCTATATCAGGCAATTCTTGGCCAGGAGTTAAGAACAGATCTTCACCCTAATGAATTGAATGAATTGTCTCCTGAAAACCCCACTCTCCTTTTGCTCCTCTTTATTCCCTATGGGAGGGTCCATTCACTGTCCACTTGTGGATTTACTCCCAAACTGATCCTTGTTCCTTAGCTGTTCCCTTCTCCTGGCAGCTCTGTGCATGCACACACGGTGAACAGGCTCCAGCTGTTCTTCTACCCCACTGATCTCCAGCTCCAAAGACAGCTGATAACTGTCAGACGGCCCTGGCCCCATCTCTGACTCTGCCTGAGCACTTGTCAGAGCCTTCCATAGACTCCAGGATTGGCCCATGTTCCTCCCCAACCTCTTCACTGTCTGAGTCTGCTGCCAGCTCCACTGGCCACTGGTGGGCCACAACAGCCTTGGCCAAAGCCCCATCCAGCCCTACTATTATCTCTTTCTATGTCCTATCTTTCATTCTTCATAGTCCAGGACTGAAGAACAATGGATTCAGCTATAAAGAGTATGTTGCAAAGAAGCAGAGTCCATTGGAGAGATTAATCTGCCAGAAAACTGGTCATCTTTAATGTAGGAGTTCCACAGCATGCTGGTTCCTGAACAGATTTATTGACCTGTAGAGCTAATGCTCCTTGGGTTCCCTCCCTCGCTCATCCTCTGCCAGCTTTCTGTTGTCATTGCAAAACGGGGGAGGCTCTCGTCCGGGTGCTAATGAAAAACCTAAATAATTCTTTTAACATGAAGCCATCATCTGAAAAAAAAAGAAAAGAAAAGAAAAACAGGAGCTAATTTTGAATTATTAAGACATCCTATCACTGTTCTCCATGGAAAGTGGAGAGGAGAGAAGAGGAGGGGAAAATTGCTATTTGCAAAGTCCAATTATTTCTCAACTGCAGACAGTTCTTATTAACTTGGCCACAAAATTAATTAGTCTAATTAGAAAACCTCATTGTAATTCAGGGAAGAGTTATGGGGCATATATGAGAGGTTAATGGGGGGAGGGGTGTCAGTGGTTTGGGGGAGTGTCACCAGTAGGTGAGGGGTTATCATGTCAAAAAGGTATATCTGTGCAAGACCTGGTAAAAAGAAAATGGGTTGGACTTATTTTAAAATCTTTTGGCTTAGGAATCGGGATATAAATGAATTCCAGTGTGAATTCATCCTAGGAGGAAAATGCTATGGAGATTAGCCAATGGTTTATTTTCATAAACTGTTGTATTTTATTCTATGTGTGTGCAAAATGCCTTTCTTGATTGGTGTGGAAACTCTTTAAAAATGTGACAGCCGAGCGAGTCTTCTTCTTCTTCTTCTTCTTCTTCTTCTTCTTCTTCTTCTTCTTCTTCTTCTTCTTCTTCTTCTTCTTCTTCTTCTTCTTCTTCTTCTTCTTCTTCTTCTTCCTCTTCCTCCTCTTCCTCTTCTTCTTCTTCTTCTTCTTCTTCTTCTTCTTCTTCTTCTTCTTCTTCTTCTTCTTCTTCTCCTTCTCCTTCTCCTTCAAAGATTTATAAAGCCCACAAAAGAGACGTTCTGTTCTGATTTCAACAGCTTTGCTGAATGACAGACATTTAAGCAAGCCTGTGTGATGCTACAAAGGATGAGATTAGAATCATTTAGAATTGGGGACAAATTCTCACAAGCTCTTTTTAAGCGCCCATCTCATTTCACTCTGCATTTTCCCATCAATACCCAAAGCGGAACATATAATTTTAAAACTTGCAGTTTTCTGAATTTGGGGCATAGTTCACCAATAGGAGAATATATTCCTGCAAAAAATGAATATTCCTGAAAATATTTTTAAAATGTTTCCTAGCGGGATGTTCATTTCCAAAAACTATTTAGTTGCAAAAATGACGCGGGTTTAGGAGTATGCACACCAAATTACACATCTCTGATTCTTTTCAGATGTTAAAAACAGTTTTTAAAAGATTTATAAATGGGAAAAAAATAAGCAGAAAAACAAATAGACACCTTTGTCCTTCATAATCTTTAATCATTCAAGAATTTGCCTCTTGAAAAATGTTTTGTGGTTTTAGCACATTTGTTCAATTCTGCTAAAAGATTAACAGAAATTAAATAGATATATAAACCCAGTTTTGGGTTTTTTCTTAGGCCTCTTCAACAAATGAAATCTTTTAAATCAGACTCTGAAGTAAATATGCTTGATACATGTATATTTCTCTATTAAAGGCAGAGATATTATATACTTTTGTCCCAAATGTGCTTTTTCAAGAGGCAACTGGACTTTCTTATTTTTTCTTTGGACATTTTGCTTCTCATCCAAGAAGCTTCTTCAGTTCTGACTGGATGGTGAGGAATGGAAGGATTTATATTCCTTGCAGATAGCTGGTCATTTGCATCCTTTTAGAGGGTCGCTGAGGCCACTTGGGGGTTTATCTGTGTCCTCAGAGTCACCTGAATAGTGCAAATGGCTCTTGTAGTCTGCAATTTTTTCCCCTCTGGAAATCCATTCCTATTCCCACACCATTCAAAGGGTGTTCATCCCAAATTGTATAGCTAAAGGTCTGCAGAGATTCTCAGTCATCCAGGTCATGGTTTTCCCAAAGGTGCTTTTTCAGGAGGCAATTGGACTTTTTTGTTTTTTTCCTTGAAGATGTTTCCCTTTTCATCCAAGAAGCTTCTTCAGCTCTGACACGATACTGGGCATTATATATTATATATTCTCTTCTGCCTTGAAGGAAGCTGAGTCCTGCGACACATCACCGATGGCCAGTCAATACGTTAACCCCAACAGAGAACATGGAAATTTTTAACACAGGGTCTTGAATTCCTGACAATAAATAGAGGCAAGATATCATTACAAGTAAGTTGAAGGAAAGCTGACTTAGCACGTCCTGAAAAATAGCTTTTCTTGTTTCTGTTGGTTGGAAGAATATCGGGTGAGAATTCTTTTCCTACCAAACAACCCAAAGTCTCAGGGTGCTTTTAAAAACCAGCATTGTTTCTTTTCTCCCAATTATCTTTTCTCCTCTCTCCTGTAGCCTGCTGTTTCCTTCTTGGGCAAACTCAAAATGTTGTATCTTGAACAGTACTTGACAGAATCGTTTAATAAAATACTGGACATCTGCTGTTTTCAGAAGAGGCAGGACATCTTTTTGTGGTTTGCAGTGTTTGCAAAAATCATTCTTTTCCATTTGGTTGGAAGAAAGAACAGAGAGTGAATATTGTCTTGTTTGTCTGATGTGGGCTGGATTGGAAAGTGAATGCCCCCCCCTTCCCCCTTGCAGGTAGCTGGCTGAGCAATGAGGAATTGAATCTCAATAATGTCTGCTGAAGTTTCTTCCACCTCTCCTTCAAAACTTTCTGTCTTTGAGTGCACAAGGCAAAATTCTGTGCCTCTTAAGAAGTGGTTATGCTTCTCGGATGCAATTATTTCATCCTTTCATCGGCTTTATATCAGTCATGGAAAGCTTCTGTTTACTTGTTAAACCACGGAGTCAGAAAAAGGACTTGGCAATGCTGGGCAGTGACAGAATAACAGAGTTGGAAGGGACCTTGGAGGTCTTCTAGTCCAACCCCCTGCACCAGCAGGAGACCCTATCCCATTCCAGATAAGGTACTTTCCAATCTCTACTTAAAAATCTGCAATGTTGGAGCCTCCACAACTTCTGGAGGAGGCAAGCAGTTCCACTGAATAATTGTTTTCACTGTCAGGAAACTTCTCCCTAGTTCTCGGTTGGGTCTCTCCTTGATTCGTTTCTACCCATCACTCCTTGTTCTTTCTTCAGATGCTTTGGAAAATAAGTTGACCTCCCCTTCTTTGTGGCAGCACCACAAATATTGGAACACTGCTATCATATCACCCTTCATATTTCTTTTCATTAAACTGGACATATCTAGACTATGATATGTTGTCTCTGGGAATTGTGCAATTATCTTAGATTGCACAAAAACTTGATCACAAGGTTTGATTATATCTTTAGCCTTTCTGGCCCCCTGTACTTCTTGACCAGCATTGACCTGCATAACAGAACTAGATAAGGTTCTTAATAATTATCAGCAAAAGAAAATCACCAAAGGAAGAAGTGTGTGGGAGGTGGGGGGAAAAGAGAGAAATAATTATGCAAAAAGATAGGAAGAAAAAAAATGCAAGCATGATAATGATAATCATTTCAGCTCATCACAAATACTTTCTATCCTGTGGTTTAGTGATCTGCCTTCTCCAATAAAGTCAAAACCTATTATGTTGCTTATTTCTGTAAATCAAAATGATCATTTCCTCTTTGCCCAAACATGCTAGAATAAATTAATTTTAATGTACTGAATCTAGTCAGAATTCAGTAAAACAGTGTTCTTGGATCAGCTAATCTGCTTTTGTGACTAAGGGCTTTTGAAGCTAATGGCACAATATAGAACCTGGTCGATTTCAGAGGGAGGAACAACTCCTAATTTATACACGAGTCACGCTGAATTTAATGTGACTTATTTCTTAAATGGTATTCTTTAGGTTACCATATGTCACTTTAGATGGAATGAGGACAATTTAGGCAATGGGATTATATTTATCCCCATTTAGTTTCACAATAAACTTGAAATGCAAGTTAGACCAGTGGAATAACTGTCTCAGTAATTCCTTGTCATTTTCAGAGGAATCAACCAATCTTTCTGGGCTAAGATTTGATCCTCTTTGTTATACTGACTTTCCAGACTCTGAAAATGACACCAAAAGTCCCACCAGAAATTAGATGCAAGAAGAGGGAGTCAAGCTAGTCTCCAAAGCACCAGAAGGCAGGACAAGAAGCAATGGATGGAAACTGATCAAGGAGAGAAGCAACTTAGAACTAAGGTGAAATTTCCTGACAGGGAGAACAATTCACCAGTGGAACAACTTGCCTCCAGTTGTGGTTTCTCCAACACTGCAAGTTTTAAAGAAGAGATTGGATAACCATTTGTCTGAAATGGTATAGGGGGTTGAACAGGGGGTTGGACTAGAATACTTCCAAGGTCCCTTCCATCTCTTCTCTTCTCTTCTCTTCTCTTCTCTTCTCTTCTCTTCTCTTCTCTTCTCTTCTCTTCCCTTCCCTTCCCTTCCCTTCCCTTCCCTTCCATTCCATTCCATTCCATTCCATTCCATTCAAATTCTCCTGAATTTTGGCAGGATATAATGTTTTCCAACATTTTTAAGATTAGAGTTCCCATCTACCAATGTTGCTAGCCTGGTTATGTCTTCCTTTGGGATTGAATAGACCACTGGGAAGGCAGGGAGAGAGGATTACAGGATGAAAAACTTGAGCTCCACACATGCCTGTTGATCATGTAGCTAAATAATTGCAGGAACCTTGTTCTCCACTCACAACGATTTCACCCTATTGCCGCCTCTGTTGAGCAAAATTCAGAAAGCAGATTTGCTTTCAATGAATTTAAAGAAAGCTGGTAGGGAGACAGGGCAGGGAGCTTTCTTTTCCTGGAGTTAGAAAGGATGTGCTGAATCATAGCGTGTCATAAATAAACTGCCTCTCCCTTGGCAGATAAATACTATTGGAATCTTAGCCTGCTCACCAAGCTGACAGGAGAGATTGGGATGCAAAAATGGATTTTCTGCGTGTTAGGATTTAATCAGGCTTCAAAATTTTTAGCAAAGGGTTCTCTGCCTGGTTGCTGGGTGGGTGTGGCCTAGTGTGCACCATGGCAAGGGGGGGGGCTGTTTTGCCTTCCCCGGGCTCTGGAGGCTTTCCTTGAGGCTCCAGGAGGGTGAAAATGGCCTCCCTGGGCTCAGGAAGCTTCCTGGAATCCAGAAACAGGCTCATTTCCAGGCCTTCCCAAACTTTTGGGAGGCCCATTTTTTGCCCTCTCTGAGCTCCTGTGTGCTCCCTGCACTTACCTGCATGCAAAACAAGCCACGTGGGGACTCCTGGGAGGGCCGGGGGGACAGACAAGAATGGGATTTGGGGGTTCTCCAAGCTGCATATAATTTTAGCTAGGGGCTCTCCTGAACACCTGCAAACCCCCAGCAGCCCCACCCCTGGATTCAATTGAACTATAACACCTTCCTGTTTCCAATAGAAGAGGATATTTGTGCTTCAGGATTGAACGGTGGAGTTCTTGGTACTATCTAAACCTGGTTGTTTTCTTGCAGTTGTTTCGTTACCCTACCAGGTAATGTCTTCAGTGGATTGGATCAGTTACTAGAAACTCATTTGGTTTTAATACTGTAGTATCATTCATACCTGCTTCTTCACTCTTTTATCTTGTCCTTCTGACTGCGTTTGTGATCCGGTCATTGCTTTTTGCATTAATTTAGTCACATATTATTGTTTGAAATTGCAGATTCGAACTCTGTCAGCTAGCACTTGACAGAGAAATACAATAAAAACAAAAGATTAATTTTTTTTTTTAAAAAAAAATCAGATTTCAATGACATGGGAATAGAAGAGACGCATCCAAGTAATGCTGGGATTATCTTTCCCCAAAGGAAGCAAACGAGAAATGAACATGTGGCTTTCCCTGTCTAATCAATACAATTTATAAACAGACCTTGGCCTTAAACATCTATACTTCTGCTTCAAGAAAGTAGGAAGAGTCTATTTTTCTTTCACACAAATGTAAGAAGTAACCTTATTAAAAGTTCCTTTTTAAAGGTTGTTGCTGTACTGCACCATGAGCGAGTACTGATAAAATGCTGGGGTGATGAATTATTTTTATTGCATCCAAACCAATGGAACATTGGGTGGGAGGGGGAAGTGTTCTAGTGTTTTGTCTTGTTAGGCAGAATTACTCTTTTGAGGAGGGAACAGGATGGGACTGGGTGAGATAATCTGGAAAGAGAAAGACTGAGATTGGTGATCAGCATAGCTGGCCTGGGTACCATCTGTATAATTTTCTTCAATGTGTGGACAGCCAACATTGAACGACAGAGTTGGAAGGGACCTTGGAGGTCCTCTAGTCCAATCCATAAGAACATAAAAAGAACTTAAAGAGCCACAGTGGTGCAATGGTTAGAGTGCAGTACTGTGGGCTACTTCCGCTGACTTGCCAATTGCCTGCAATTTGACAGTTTGAAACTCACCAGGTTGAAGGTTGACTCAGCCTTCCATCCTTCTGAGGTGGGTAAAATGAAGACCCAAATTGATGGGGACAATAGGTTGACTTTGTAAACTGCTTAGAGAGGCTGTAAAGCACTATGATGTGGTATGTAAGTCTAAGTGCTATTGCTATCTGTGAAGTTGAATCAAGGCTATCTAATCTACCATTCTGTGATTTAGAGTGGCTGGGAGTTTTCCATCCTGGGTTCTTGATCAAGCTATAATCATACAGTATGCTAAACTCCACCCAACCCAACCACTTTAAAGCTTTGAATAGGAGATAGAAGTAGGCTGGTTGGGTGTGGAGGCCACAGGCCTCTGATGTTGGGAAACAGGTATCTTTCCTTTACCTTCGGAAAGAACTGTTTGAATTTATCAGTTAACATTGAACAGAGAGAGAGAGAGAGAGAGACAGAGAGACAGAGAAACAGAGACAGAGACAGACAGAGACAGAGACAGAGACAGACAGACAGACAACCCACTCTTACATTAGATTCATCTAAAATTCATCCTTGCATGGAAGAACTTGACCTGATCCTGGAAATGCTGGAAATTGAATTCAAGCTCTGATTTATTGGACTTCACTTTCACCATCCCTCTCTAGGTGATGACCTTCTTTTCAGTTATAAACCAGCAACTCTTTGTAGAGTATAATGATGGTATTTCTTTATCAAAATGCCTGAAGTTAAATATTTTTGTAGCCGAGGACAAAACCCTGCACTTATTCATAATTTCTCTATGTTGTGATGGGAATAGCCTCATTAATTATCAGCCTCATAATTCATTGACACATCCAATAATAGGTAGGCAAGATGCCCGATGTTGTATTTAGAAACAATCCTGGCTTTTGAATAACAAGTTCAGCAAAGTGGTGATGCTCTGAAATGGATATTGAAAAAGTGTTTATTTGCCTTGATGGAAAAAGGGCAGTTGGAACCAGAATGAAAAGTGGTAAGCCTTTAAATGCAGCCAGAAATTGTTCAAGTATTAGTTGGGTTGCAATTGACGTGATGGGGGTGGGAATGATCGTCGCTGAATGCCAGTCTTTTGGGAATCTGGGCAAACTTCATGCATAATTGAGCAGCAAGGATTCTGTTCCAAGTGAGTTGGTGTCCTCCAGAGCATTTCCATCAGTGACATTGGAAGCAGAAGTGTTGGATTCTAAATTAGGCTCCAACATCTTCATCTGGTTTAAATCTCTCATCCAGATTATGGACCAGAAGGTTCATAAATTCTCTCTCAACCACAGAAGCTCAATGAATGACTTTGATCAATTACTCTCTCTCTCTCTCTCTCTCTCTCTCTCTCTCTCTCTCTCTCTCTCTCTCTCTCTCTCTCTCTCTCTCTCTCAATCTTATCTATCTCACAGGGAAAAATAGGAGGGGAAAGACCTGTATACACTGCTTTGAACTCCAATACAAAAAGTGGGATGTAAATCTAATAAATAAAAACCATCAAGGACAGAATTCCTGACTTGAGCTCTACAAGGACAGTAATATTGTGCTTCTGAGCCAGTGGTGGTATTCATTTTTTTTTTTTTTTTTACTACCGGTTGTGTGAGCGTGGCTTGGTGGGCTTGGCAGGGGAAGGATACTGTCAAAACCTCCATTTCCACCCCACTCCAGGGGAAGGATATACTGCTAAATCCCCATTCCCTCCCTACCCCACTAACCTGCTTTCCAGTTCCATTCTTCTCTGCAGGACAACAAAAGGAGACCCAGCCAATCAGCTGGGACTCGGGAGGTAGCGAATAGATGGGAGCGGGGCCAACCAGATATGGTATTTACTGGTTCTCTGAACTACTCCAAATTTCCACTATCGGTTCTCCAGAACTGGTCAGAACCTGCTGAATACCACCTGAGCCACTTGTACCTTCCACATCTGAGTAAAAAATCATACTTGTCCTTTGTGCTTCAAGGAGACTGGAAGAAATGTAATTGGTCTGCAGACAGGCTCACTATATCAGAAAGGCAGGAGACTGATCCACCAATCAATCAATCAATGAACAAATAATGGGTTATACAACCCATAAAGTCATAAATACATCTAGAGCCACCTTTTGATTCAGATCTGCAGAATTTGCAGTTTCCCAATGAGTTGGAGGATTATATCCCCTGTCCCTGTTGTCTGAATTGCTAAAAGCTTCGTGAGAATTGAGTTCAGGGACTGGGGAGGGGTTAATAGAAATCTCTAGAAGATAAGATTTGAACCAAGTGTCTTTTCACACCCACATGTTGCTATCTTTCATAGCCTGACAGACATAATTTTGCTCATTTATTTTTCTCCCTGCATGTTCCTTAGGTGACACTTTTCTTATTTATGGAACTCTAAGTAAGTCCCAGGAAGTTATTTTATCCTGGCTCCAAATTAATTGCATAAAGTCCAATAGATAATAAACCATATGAAGTTCCTGACAAAAACTAGGCCACTTGGAATGGGGAAGAACCCTGTGAGTCAGTGAACAGAGGCCTTCAGTAGAAGTTAGAACATCCTTATCCCCTTGTTTCTTTCCCACAGACCCTCCAGGCAAGGATGCACTTATGTGGAATGAGAAAGGATATATCATCTTTGGATTTTGTTATGCCTTGTTTTCAGTGGTGGGATTCAAAAAAAAAAGTATTACCAGTTATGTGGGCGTGGCTTGATGGGAACGGCTTGGTGGGCATAGCAGAGGAAGGGCACTACAAAATCTCAATTCCCTCCCCACCCCACTAACCTGCTTTCCAGCTCCGTTCTCCTGTGTAGGGCAACCAAAGAAGACCCAGCCGATCAGCTGGGATTCAGTGGGAGGCAGGGAATAGATGGGGTTGGCAAAGCCAGTCAGAAGTGGGATTTGCCGGTTCTCCGAACTACTCAAAATCTCTGCTACCAGTGGTTCTCCAGAACTGGTCTGAACCTGCTGGATTCCACCTCTGCTTGTTTTCAGTAACACATCTTTCCACCCTAATTTTTTAAGGCCTTCTAATGCATCACTATTGAGATGATGCTCTCTCCAAACCTGGTCTTTTTCGTGACATTTTGTAGCCCTGGGAGCCGGATGATAGTAATTGGATAGTTGTCTGGATACTCCATCACTGTCCCGCCTTTCCTTCCTCAGAAGCAGATTTCAAAGGCTATTTTCCCTCGCACATCAAACAGCAATTTTCCTGGCTGAAATCACAACCTGTGAAAACTCTGTCCTAATCAAATCTATCAAGCTCCATTTAGGAACAGACTCCTGTCTGTTTATCAGAGAAATGCAGTTGAAATTGGCCCGTCTAATGGAATCTCGGCTGCCCACCATAATCTGCCAGGCACAAATGTTTGAATTAATATCCTGGCCCACTACGAGGGCGCAGAGTTAGGTGCTTTATTACAGCAGCTGGAAATTGCCATAATTTGTACCTAGCTGTACTCTTAAGAGGCACTAAATATATTGTTTATTTTCACCCCCCTCTCTTTTTCTCGTTCTAGTGAGAAAGAGGGTTAGAACTTCAAAATAATCCATTCTTTGCCATTCAAATATGCTCTTGCTATCTTGACTACACCATTCATATCAAATGAGAGGTGCAAACACTTTTTCTGTGACCTGCTTGGAATCTGGAGACAGATTTAAAAGCACTTGGTTTGATTCATAGCTTCCTGGATTTCTGCCTCTCGCAGACCGCTTAAAATAGACGCTTGATGGAAGGCTGCAGAGTTTTATTCTCCAGAAGGGTTGAGTGTCAATTTCCATCAGCCTCTGCCAGCAGGGCCATGGCAAAGGATCGTGGGAAAATAAAGAAGAATAAGTGTCGAAGAAAATATAAGAAATTTAACATAGAAGAATGCAGGTCAAGAGGTACAGGGCTAAAAAAAAAAAGGCTAAGGATATAATCAAACCTTGTGATCAAGTCTAGCTGTTTCTTTCAGACACTATCTCCAGGGTTCAAACAGAAAATTTTGTACCCTACTTGAGATTTAAAGAAAGGCTTTCAGTATATGAAATCTGTAAGCTGCAACCTATGAGAAATTGGGTTAGTCTAGTCTAGTGAAAAGAAGGATTAGGGGTGACATGATAGCAGTATTCCAATATTTGAGGGGTTGCCACAAAGTAGAGGGGGTCAACTTCTTTTCCAAAACACCAGAAGAAGCAACAAATGGAGACTAACCAAGGAGAGAAGCAATCTAGAATTAAGGAGAAACTTCCTAACAGTGAGGGCATTTAACCAGCTTGCCTGGAATGGTATAGGGTCTCCTGCTGGTGCAGGGGGTTGGACTAGAAGACCTCCAAGGTCCCTTCCAACTCTGTTATTTTGTTCTGTTCTGTTCATCATGAAAAGCCAATCGTATAGCATTGAATGATGGGCCTGTGAAGAGTACATTTTTCTGATTTGTGCCAGGATTGAATGGTGCACTCTTTGAACAAGGAGAAGTATATTCCTTAATAGAATCTCTTTGTGTAATTGCTAATGTTCTTTTAGAGCATGACAGATAAAAGCAGTGCTACATCTCATATCTATAGAAGAGAGCCAAGTTAATAAAGGAACTAGTAAATAAAGCAAATAAAAAAAGAAATGGTGAGCACTTGTTGACCTGGGCATACTCCACACTCCTCTTCACATATGAGAACGTAGGTTTTAAAACTTCCCAACTATCATACCTTGTTGTTTTATACATTCCCAAAAGCTTCTGGAGTCCAGAAACCCATATGACTTCAGAGGCCAGAATATTAAGCCAACTTCTGATCTGGGAGCCTCTTTTGTTTCTCCATCCAAACTGTGAGGGCATTAAAAAAGATGAACGGAAAACCACAATGGACTCATGGACAACGCTATCATTTCTAAATCTGACACCACCAAGCTATATACATTACAACTTCAATTTTCCAAGGTTGTAACTCGTACCAGGGATGATGAGATCCATGAGCCACTTTCTCTATTCCTTGAGTCCATCTGGATTGCAGCTGTCTCTAATCTAAACCACAAAGTGGCTTATCTATGATTTGTTCCTCAGTTCCTTGTTATGTGACTTCTTGTTTTATTTTGTTTTTGTCTTGCTTCTTTCTCACCTTGATTATTTTTTTAGAAATAACTCAAGGCAGCAAACATATCCAACAGACTCCCCCCCCTCCTAGATAACCATTTGTCTGAAATGGTATAGGCAGCGGTGGGATTCAAAAATCCCAAACACCGGTTGTCTGCCTGGTTGCTGGGTGGGCAAGGCCATGGTGAGCTTGGCCTACTGGAACTTCTGAGAGGGTCATTTTTTTTGCCTTCCCCAGAGTCCGGAGGCTTCCCGTGGGCCTCTGAGAGAGTGAAAACGGCCTCCCCAGGCCCTGGAGACTCTCCAGAAGCTGGAAACCGGCCCATTTCCAGGCTTCCGGAACTTCCGGGCAGGCCATTTTTCACCCTCCCAGAGCCTCCGTGCAGATCCTGCACTTACCTGCATCCAAAATGGGCTGCGTGGTGACTCCTGGGAAGGGTGGGGAAAGGTGGGCGGGGACAGCCAATGGGTTCAACTACAAGTTCAGTGAATCAGATATAAATTTAACATACGGTTCACTCAAACGAGCCAGAACCGACTGAATCCCACCCCCTGGGTGTTCTGTCCTTAATTTGCATACTTGAAATCCCCGCGCTTTGATTGGCTAAAGCGCGGGGATTTCTGATTGGCCAGGCGAGCCGCGCTGATTGGCCCGATTGAAGTCTCTCGTGATTGGCTCACTCCAAGAGCGGGAGACTTGAATCGCTGTCATTGGCCGCGGCCGCCGCAGCGAAAAGGATAAAAGCCGCGGGCTTTTTCCTTTTCGCCGGTTCGGTTCACAACTGTTAAATAAAGAGCTTGAAACTTAGTCACCGACTCCTGGCTTCTTTTGCGGACACGACACTGGCAACGAAGGTGGGATCCCGACCCTGAACCGAACCCCGTGTCCAACAAGAGCCAGTTTCAGCACAGAGATGGCGAAAATCGCACCGCCCGCCCCCTTCAACCCCGCCACCGAGGACTGGGAATCGTTTTCAGACCGTTTCCGCATGTACCTCGAGTGCACCGGAATGAAAGACGCCCCGGGCCCGCTAAAACGCGCCGTCTTCCTCACACATTGCGGAACCGAGGTCTTCCAGATGGCCAAGGCATTGGCCAAGCCGGCAGACGCAACCGCCATGGACTGGGACGTCCTCGAACCTATCCTGCGGTGCCATTACGCCCCCGAGGTCCCCATCCTGATCCGGCGCAACGAATTTTACCGCCGAGATCAGAAACCAGGCGAAAAACTGAGCGATTTCGTCGCCGAGTTGCGGCGCCTAGGAGGACTCTGCGAGTTTGAAGGTCTGAACAGCCTCCTAAGAGACCGATTCGTACTCGGCCTATGGGACCCTACACTCCAGAGCCGGCTTATGGCCAAGGGCGACATCAGCCTAGCAGACGCCCTCACCGCAGCCGCAGCCGCAGCCGCAGAAGCAACCCACACTTCCTCTGACAGCATGCGAAAATCAGACGTGAAGGGCGGAAACAACAACCCGGCAAGGTCGGCCGACCCTAAAAACGAATCAACTGCACACTACAGAGAATTCCAGTCTACGTCCAGCACGTCAGAAGAGGAGGAGGACATACATCGCGTGCAGACGGGTCGCGGCGACCAGCGGAACTGAAGAGGTCGTAGGTCGAGGACCAACTGTGCCGGGTGCGGCGGCGACCACCCCAGATCAGAATGCCGATTTTTTGACTCTATCTGTAGGCATTGTGAAAGACGGGGACACATCGCTCGAGTTTGCCGCCAAAAGAAGACCCGCAGCCCGCCCAGATGGGAACATCACGACCGAAAGAAGGAAAGTCCCCCGCCCAGGACCAGAGATCGCAAATCGGACGGTCGGTGGGACCGAATCCAACGATCTTCAAGAGGCGGCGACAGTCGGCGCAAGGAAGATACCCACCAGACGGTAACCATCGGCCACGCCATCTCCGACGGCGCCAGAAAGGTACACGTAGAAGTCCATATTGAAGGCCAACCATGCAAGATGGAGGTGGACTCCGGGTCCTACCTCTCCATGATTGCATGGCACGAGATAAAACGGCTAGTGCCCACTCTCCATAAGAGGAACATTAATGCCCAAAAAATCATCATAAAAGACTACCAGGGAAACCGCGTCCCGGTAGTGGGCACCAAGAACTTTAATGTAACTTACAAAGGCCGCACCGAACAACTCCCACTCACAATCGTCGATCGCGACCGCCCAAGCCTGCTGGGACTACAATGGTTCGCCCCGCTTGACATCGCGCTGACAGGAGTCAACCACGTCGTCGACGACGGCTGGGAACAGCGGCTAGCCCAGGAGTTCCGGGAGGTCTTCGACGGAAGCCTGGGCAAGTACCAGGGGCCCCTTATCTCATTTGACCTAGACCCTAGGGTTCCCCCCAAGCGGCTAAAACCTAGGAGGGTACCATTCGCCCTAAAACCTAAAATTGACGAGCAGATCGACAAGCTCGTCAAACAGGAGGTGTTGCAGCCGATAGACCATGCCCGATGGGAGACCCCTATAGTGACCCCAGTCAAGCCAGACGGGTCCGTGAGAATTTGTGGGGACTATAAGGCCACCCTAAATGGCACGTTGCAACAAAGCGCCTACCCCGTCCCAATCGTGCAACACCTACTGCACTCACTGGGAGGGGGCAAGGTCTTTGCCAAGCTCGATCTCGCCCAGGCATATCAGCAGTTGCCGGTCGACGAAAAAACAGCGGAAGCCCAGACCATCGTTACCCATCGGGGGGCATTCAAATGTAACCGGCTCCAATTCGGAGTCAGCGTGGCACCAGGCATCTTTCAGAGCCTGATGGAACGTTTACTGCAGGGCATCAAGGGGGTGGTGCCCTATTTTGATGACGTATTAGTGGCGGCGCCAAATGAAGCCGAATTAGAAAACCGACTCAGGGAGGTCTTAACAAAATTTAAAGTAACGGGACTCAAAGTAAAACGAGAAAAATGCCAACTATGCACAGAGCGAGTGGAATTCTTGGGCTACCTTCTAGACCGGCATGGCATTCACCCTACAATTAAAAAAGTGAAAGCCATCAAAGAAGCCCCCACCCCAAGGTCTAAAACGGAACTACAGGCTTTCTTAGGCTTGCTGAATTTTTATAATGTTTTCCTACCCCAAAAGGCTACGGCGGCGGAGCCTCTGCATAGGCTCCTGGATAAGGCGGCAACTTGGACTTGGGGGAGACGAGAGCAAGCCGCCTTCCAAAAAACCAAAGACCTTCTCACCTCCGATGCCGTCCTGATTCAATTCAGCGAAACCTTGCCCTTGGTTGTCACTTGCGACGCATCACCTTTCGGCGTCGGCGCTGTCCTCAGCCATACTCTCCCCGACAAAAGAGAAGCACCCATCGCTTTCTTTTCCAGGACTCTAACTAAACCGGAGCGGAACTATAGCCAGCTGGACAAAGAAGCTTTGGCTATAGTTGCCGCCGTTAAGCGATTCCACGAATACCTTTATGGCCGCCCGTTTACCATTGTGACAGATCACAAGCCGTTGCTGGGCATCCTCGCAGGAAACCGAGCCACCCCGAACATTTTATCACCCCGGATGACAAGGTGGTCCGAGTTCCTGGCAGCCTACAGCTATGAACTGTTACACAAGCCAGGTAAGAAAATTTCGCACGCGGACGCTTTAAGCCGCTCGCCTTTACCAGACTCTGATCCTGACCCAGCACCAACAACAAACACCCTTAACATTGAAAATTTGCCCAACCTACCCATTACCGCGTCAGACATTGCCAGGGAAACTATCAAGGACAGGCGTCTGGCGCGAATTTTACATTGGGTGGAAAAAGGTTGGCCTGAAAGGGACAGTGACGAATCCGTTAAGACATTCAGAAACCGCCAGACTGAACTCTCACTACTCAAGGGATGTATTTTGTGGGGTGACAGGGTGGTCATCCTGGACAAGTTGCAAGGGAGGGTCTTAGAGATGCTGCACGAAGGGCATCCTGGCATCGTCAGAACTAAAGCCCTGGCCAGGAGTTACGCTTGGTGGCCAGGGATGGACAAGCAGATAGAGGCATGGGTAGCCAAATGCCAACGATGCCAGGAGACCAGACCCAGCCCACCCGCAGCACCCATCCTGGACTGGGAAACACCAAGGGGACCCTGGTCCAGAATCCATTTAGACTTTGCCGGTCCCATGAATGGACATACCTTTCTGATCACAGTTGACGCTTACTCCAACTGGTTGGAGGTAAGCGACATGAAATCCACTACCACGGAGGCCGTTATTAAAGAACTTTGCAAACTCTTTTCCACACACGGCCTCCCAGACGTCGTCATCTCAGACAACGGGCCCCAGTTTACTTCCCTCGACTTCGAGAAGTTCCTGGCGGAGAGGGGCATCCGCCACGCATTAACAGCACCGGCGCATCCGGCGGCGAACGGTAGGGCGGAACGGATGGTACAATTTACCAAAAAAACCATCCGGAATATGGACCACGGGGAGATCAACGACAAAATAAATAAACTCCTCTTTATACAACACATCACCCCGAACACCACTACCAACAAAAGCCCAGCCGAGTTGCTGATGGGTAGGAAGCTGAGGTCCCCGCTCGACAGGTTACACCCAACATATAACCCGGAGCGACCCCCAGACTCCAGTACAAAATACCGGAGCTTTGCCCCCGGTGACTTAGTGTACGCGAAAAATCTGACGGGGGACCCCCTATGGATCCCAGCCGTCATCACCCAAATCACAGGTCCACGGTCGTACCGGCTCCAAACCACCGATGGGCGAGCCTGGAAACGACACATAGACCAGCTCAGGTCACGAACAGCAACGGACCTCAACCCCCAAAACACGAACCAAGGGGGGAGGGAATACCCGAATAAACAAACGCAAGAAAAAATAAACCAGCAGTACTTACCGGAACGCAGCCATCGCGATCCCCCGCCGGAGAAGAACCACCTGGCCAGCTCAACCGACTCGGAGAAGCCAAGCGGGAGCGGCGAAACCCGTAGCTCAACCAACCCGGAAGGCCCAGGTGGGAGCCACGGAGAAAGAACCGGCCCGATCATCCAGTCGGTTCGCACAGAAGAGGGAGCAGCCAAAAACATGACCGCTCCGGCCGAAATCCAGCTTGCAACTGAGTTGCGCAGGTCAAGTAGGACTAGACGGAGCCCCGCCTACCTACGTGACTACGCAACGTGATGGACTATACCAAGAGGGGAGGGGTGTTCTGTCCTTAATTTGCATACTTGAAATCCCCGCGCTTTGATTGGCTAAAGCGCGGGGATTTCTGATTGGCCAGGCGAGCCGCGCTGATTGGCCCGATTGAAGTCTCCCGTGATTGGCTCACTCCAAGAGCGGGAGACTTGAATCGCTGCCATTGGCCGCGGCCGCCGCAGCGAAAAGGATAAAAGCCGTGGGCTTTTTCCTTTTCGCCGGTTCGGTTCACAACTGTTAAATAAAGAGCTTGAAACTTAGTCACCGACTCCTGGCTTCTTTTGCGGACACGACACTGGGTATAAGGGCCATGATGGTGAACCTATGGCACGCGTGTCACAGGTGATATGCAGAGCCATTTGCACTGGCATGCGAGCCGCAGGCAAACTTACTTCACTGTGCATATGTGTGCCTCACAGCTGATTTTTCGGCTGATTTGAGGCCTTTCTTGGCCTCCCAGAGGGTTGGAAAAAGCCTCTGCGAGGCCTTTTAGCCAAATGGGCCTATTATTCAACCAGAAAAGCCTTGTTCTAAGCCTCTGGGAGGCTGAAAAAAGGCCTCAAACCAGCCCCCCCAAAATCAGCTGTGAGGTGCAGTGCAGGTAAGGGGTTAGTGGGGGATTGCATGCACATGTTCAGGGGGCATGCACATTGTATTCTGGGTGCTGGCACTGAGTGCATGTGAGCAATTTTTGGCCCAAAAGGGTTAGCCACCACTGGTATAGGGGCCTAAGCAGGGGATTGGACTAGAAGAACTCCAAGGCCCATTCCAACTCTGTTATTCGATTCCTCCTATTATCCCAACAACTACAGATCTGTGGGGTGAGTTGGGCTGAGAGAGAGTGATTGGCCCCAAGTCACCTGGCTAGCTTTCATTTAAGTTGGGACTAGAACTCCCAGTCTCCTGGTTTTTAACCTGGTGTCTTCTTGGAATGAAATACGGGGATAAGCTGCTTGCAAGCTATAACAGAACAACTATGCTATGATAGTGTTAACCTTCCTAAAGGGAAGGACATCATGAGCTGGGAAAGATATATATTTAAGAGGTAAAGAGGCCAAAAGGGAAAAATAAAAAAAAAAAGAAATTGAATTAAGAGTAAATATTGTCGTGTCCGCAAAAGAAAGCTCAGAGTCCGTGACTATCATTCAAGCTCTTTATTAAACTGTTGTGAACCGAACCGGCGAAAAGGAAAAAGCCCGCGGCTTTTATCCTTTTCGCTGCGGCAGCCGCGGCCAATGGCAGCGATTCAAGTCTCCCGCTCTTGGGTTGAGCCAATCGCAGGAGACTTCAATCGGGCCAATCAGCGCGGCTCGCCTGGCCAATCAGAAATCCCCGCGCCTTAGCCAATCAAGGCGCGGGGATTTCGAGTATTCAAATTCAGGACAGAACACCCCTCCCCTCTTGGTATGGTCCATCACGTAGCATAGTCACGCAGGTAGGCGGGGCTCCGTCTAGTCCTAGTTGACCTGCGCAACTCAGTTTCAAGCTGTACCTCGGCCGGAGCGGTCATCTTTTTGGCTGCTCCTCCCTCTGTGTGAACCGGCTGGATGATCGGGCCGGTTCGTTCTCCGTGGCTCCCGCCTGGGCCTACCGGGTCGGTTGAGCTGCGGGTTTCGCCACTCCCGCTTGGTTTCTCCGAGTCGGTTGAGCTGGCCAGGTGGTTCTTCTCCGGAGGGGACTCGCGATGGCTGCGTTCCGGTGAGTATTTTTGGATTTTTTCTTGCGCTATTTTATTCGGGTGTTCCCTCCCCCCTTGGTTCGAGTCTTGGGGGTTGAGGTCTGTTGCCGTACGTGACCGGAGCTGGTCGATGTGTCGTTTCCAGGCTCGCCCGTCGGTGGTTTGGAGCCGGTACGACCGTGGACCGGTGATTTGAGTGATGACGGCTGGGATCCATAGGGGGGCCCCCGTCAGATTTTTGGCGTAAACTAAGTCACCGGGGGCAAATGTCCGGTATTTGGAGCTGGAGTCTGGGGGCCGCTCCGGGTTGTAAGTCGGGTGCAACCTGTCGAGTGGGGACCTCAGCTTCCTGCCCATTAACAGTTCGGCTGGGCTCTTGTTGGTAGTGGTGTTAGGGGTGATGTGTTGTATGAAGAGGAGTTTGTTGATTTTGTCGTTGATCTCCCCGTGGTCCATTTTCCGGAGGGTTTTTTTAGTAAACTGGACCATCCGTTCCGCTCTACCGTTCGCCGCCGGATGCGCCGGTGCCGTTAATGCATGGCGGATGCCCCTCTCCGCCAAAAACCTTTCAAACTCGAGGGAAGTAAACTGGGGCCCGTTATCTGAGACGACGACGTCTGGGAGGCCGTGCATGGAAAACAGTTTACACAGTTCTTTGATGACAGCCTCCGTGGTAGTGGATTTCATATCGCTTACTTCCAACCAATTGGAGTAAGCGTCGACAGTGATCAAAAAAGTATGCCCATTTGTTGGACCCGCAAAGTCTAAATGGATTCTGGACCAGGGCCCCCTTGGTATTTCCCAGTCCCGGATGGGTGCTGCGGGTGGGCTGGGTCTGGTCTCCTGGCACCGTTGGCATTTGGCGACCCATGCCTCTATCTGTTTGTCCATCCCCGGCCACCAAGCGTAACTCCTGGCCAGGGCTTTAGTCCTGACGATGCCAGGATGACCCTCATGCAGCATCTCTAAGACCCTCCCTTGCAATCTGTCCGGGATGACTACCCTGTCACCCCACAAGATACATCCCTTAAGAAGTGAAAGTTCAGTCTGGCGGTTTCTGAACGTTTTAATGGATTCGTCATTGTCCCTTTCAGGCCAGCCTTTTTCTAGCCAATGTAGGATTCGCGCCAGACGCTTATCCTTAACAGTCTCTCTGGCAATGTCCGATGCGGTAATGGGTAGGTTTTCAATGCTAAGGGTGTTTGTTGTTGGTGCTGGGTCAGGATCAGAGTCTGGTAAGGGGGAACGGCTTAAAGCGTCCGCGTTCGAAATTTTCTTACCTGGCTTGTGTAACAGTTCGTAGCTGTAGGCTGCCAGGAACTCGGACCACCTTGTCATCCGGGGTGATAAAATGTTCGGGGTGGCTCGGTTTCTGGCGAGGATTCCCAGTAATGGCTTATGGTCTGTCACAATGGTGAACGGGCGGCCATATAGGTATTCGTGGAAACGCTTAACAGCGGCAACTATAGCCAAGGCTTCTTTGTCCAGCTGGCTATAGTTCCGCTCTGGTTTAGTCAGAGTCCTGGAGAAAAAGGCGATGGGTGCTTCCCTTTTGTCGGGGAGGGTATGGCTGAGGACAGCGCCGACGCCGAAAGGTGATGCGTCGCAAGTGACAGCTAAGGGCAAGGTTTCGCTGAATTGAATCAGGACGGCGTCGGAGGTGAGGAGGTCTTTGGTTTTTTGAAAGGCGGTTTGCTCTCGTCTCCCCCAAGTCCAGGTTGCCGCCTTATCCAGGAGTCTATGCAAAGGCTCCGCCGCCGTAGCCTTTTGGGGTAGGAAAACATTATAAAAATTCAGCAAACCTAAGAACGCTTGTAGTTCCGTTTTAGACTTTGGGGTAGGGGCTTCTTTGATGGCTTTCACTTTTTAAATTGTAGGGTGAATGCCATGCCGGTCTAGAAGGTAGCCCAAAAATTCCACTTGCTTTGTGCATAGTTGGCATTTTTCTCGTTTAACTTTAAGTCCTGTCACTTTAAATTTTGTTAAGACCTGTCTGAGTCGGTTTTCTAATTCGGCTTCGTTTGGCGCCGCTACTAATACGTCATCAAAATAGGGCACCACCCCCTCGATGCCCTGTAGCAAACGTTCCATCAGGCTTTGAAAGATGCCTGGTGCCACGCTGACTCCGAATTGGAGTCAGTTACACTTGAAGGCCCCCCGATGGGTCACGATGGTCTGGGCTTCCGCCGTTTTCTCATCTACTGGTAGCTGCTGATATGCCTGGGCGAGATCGAGCTTGGCAAAGACCTTGCCCCCTCCCAGTGAGTGCAGCAGATGTTGCACGATTGGGACTGGGTAGGCGCTTTGTTGTAATGCGCCATTTAGGGTGGCCTTATAGTCCCCGCAAATTCTCACAGACCCGTCTGGTTTTACTGGGGTCACTATAGGGGTTTCCCATCGGGCATGGTCTATCGGCTGCAACACCCCCTGTTCGACGAGCTTGTTGATCTGCTCGTCAATTTTAGGCTTCAGGGCGAATGGTACCCTCCTAGGTTTAAGCCGCTTGGGGGGAACCTTCGGGTCTAGGTCAAATGAAATAAGGGGCCCCTGGTACTTGCCCAAACTTCCATCGAAAACTTCCTGGAACTCCTGGGCTAGCCGCTGTTCCCAACCGTCGTCGGCGACGTGGTTGACTCCTGTCAGCGCGATGTCAAGCGGGGCGAACCATTGTAAGCCCAGTAGGCTTGGGCGGTCGCGATCGACGATGGTGAGTGGCAGTTGTTCGGTACGGCCCTTGTAGGTTACATTGAAGCTCTTGGTGCCCACTACCGGGACGCGGTTCCCTTGGTAGTCTTTTATGATGATTTTCTGGGTATGAATGTTCCTCTTATGGAGTGTGGGTACAAGCCGCTTAATCTCGCGCCATGCAATCATGGAGAGGTAGGACCCGGAGTCCACTTCCATCTTGCATGGCTGGCCCTCAATTTGGACTTCAACGTGTACCTTTCTGGCGCCGTCGGAGATGGCATGGCCGATGGTCACCGTCTGGTGTGTTTCTTCTTTTCGCCGACCGTCGCCGCCTCTTGAAGATCGCTGGGTACGGTCCCACCGACCGTCCGGTTGGCGCTCTCTGGTCTTGGGTGGGGGGCTTTCCTTCTTCCGGTTGTGTTGTTCCCATCTGGGCGGGCTGCGGGTCTTCTTTTGGCGGCAAACTCGAGCGATGTGACCCCGTCGTTCACAATGCCTACAAATAGAGTCAAAAAATCGGCATTCTGACCTGGGGTGGTCGCCGCTGCACCCGGCACAGTTGGTCCTCGACCTACGACCTCTTCGATTCCGCTGGTCTCCGCGTCCCGTCTGCACGCGATGTATATCCTCCTCGTCTTCCGACGTGCTGGAGGATGACTGGAATTCTCCGTAGTGTGCGGTTGATTCACTTCTAGGGTCGGCCAACCTTGCCGGGTTGTTGTTTCCGCCCTTTGCGTCGGATCTTCGCATGCTGTCAGCAGACGAGCGGGTTGCCTCTGCGGCTGCGGCTGCGGTGAGGGCGTCTGCTAGGCTGATGTCGCCCTTGGCCATAAGCCGGCTCTGGAGTGTAGGGTCCCATAGGCCGAGCACGAATCGGTCTCTTATGAGGCTGTTCAAACCTTCAAACTCGCAGAGTCCTCCTAGGCGCCGTAGCTCTGCGACGAAGTCGCTCAATTTTTCGTCTGGTTTCTGATTTCGGCGGTAAAACTCGTTGCGCCGTATCAGGATGGGGACCTCGGGGGCGTAATGGCGCCGCAGTATAGGCTCGAGGACGTCCCAGTCCATGGCGGTTGCGTCTGCCGGCTTGGCCAAGGCTTTGGCCATCTGGAAGACCTCTGGTCCGCAGTGAGTAAGGAAGACGGCGCGTTTTAGCGGGCCCGGGGCGTCCTTCATTCCGGTGCATTCCAAGTACATTCGGAACCGGTCTGAGTACGATTCCCAGTCTTCGTTGGCGGGGTTGAAGGGGGCGGGCGGTGCGATCTTCGCCATCTCTTTCACTGGAACTGGCTCTTGTTGGACATGGGGTTCGGTTCAGGGTCGGGATCCCACCTTCGTCGCCAGTGTCGTGTCCGCAAAAGAAAGCTCAGAGTCCGTGACTATCATTCAAGCTCTTTATTAAACTGTTGTGAACCGAACCGGCGAAAAGGAAAAAGCCCGCGGCTTTTATCCTTTTCGCTGCGGCGGCTGCGGCCAATGGCAGCGATTCAAGTCTCCCGCTCTTGGAGCGAGCCAATCGCGGGAGACTTCAATCGGGCCAATCAGCGCGGCTCGCCTGGCCAATCAGAAATCCCCGCGCCTTAGCCAATCAAGGCGCGGGGATTTCGAGTATTCAAATTCAGGACAGAACAAATATTAATTGCTGTATTAAGTAATATTTATCCAACCTTCTTTCAGCTGATACTTTTAATCATAACCCCAAAGCTGTTAATGCCCTGGATTCACTCGCTGTCTAACAAGCAAAATATTTGAAAAATACAATTTTCCTGCTATTGAATGCAAGGTTAGGGTTTGCCTCAAATGGCTTCAGCAGTCAGAAAAAAGATGGTGAGCTTTGTAGAATCAAGATAGAGGTTGAAAGAAATGGCATGATCAAAGGGCTAGAAGAAAGGCAACAACAAAAAAAAAAAAGGCATCTAAAAGACCATTAAGAATATTTGTTATTTCTGTATTTTTCTCGTAGCTTACTTTGATCAGAAATAAGTTTGAGGAATCATCCATTTTGCAACTATCCTATCACACGTGTGTTCCAGATAACTTCCATGTCAATCTGAGAGTAAGAATAATGTTTTATTTTATTTTTTTAAAAAACTGTATTTAATTTCAGAATGGCCACACCATTCCAAATGTTTTTTTTAAAAAATGAGGAAAACCCTGTTTTAAGCCCAAAACATTTTTTTTTTTTGAGATGGAGCACACCTATCCACATTTAAAATTAGACTGTTCTGATCAATATCTAAACCCGAAAATAATGTTTCATACTTGAAACTCTCTGATTGGATTTCATAACACCTCCAAAAGCAATGGAAACACCTCTCTTGCATGCAAGGCAGTTGCTTCAGTCTCTGTTCAACTCTGTGATCTGTATTGTTAAAAAAAAAAAAAATGTCACTCAATGGTGTTATTTCATTCACAGATGTTTCCTA
Organism: Hydrophis major; assembly: GCA_033807585.1. Taxonomy (NCBI): domain Eukaryota; kingdom Metazoa; phylum Chordata; class Lepidosauria; order Squamata; family Elapidae; genus Hydrophis; species Hydrophis major. Next base: position 34,830,401 of record CM066334.1, read on the forward strand.
GCTGAATTCTAGAATTGGGTGAAAAAGATCAGGTAGAAAGAGATGAGAGAAATACCACCAACAATCTGTTTATTTATCCAGTTTCTACTGCTGCTTTACTCAATCAAGAGATTGTTCTGTGACTATAATACAAATTTAATTTGATTTAATTTAACCACCATCACTAAAGAATGAGAGAAGGCAAGGGACACCTCAGCAGCCACTATGATTCACTGTAAACCTGGTTTCCATGTTTTATATGTAGGTTTCACAGTTTCTAGATTTAAACTAGGAATTTTCATGGGAGTTGACTGTACAGGTTAATTTGTTTTGAAGGAGAATTTATTTTTGCTTCAGGATTTGGTGATGCCTGGCTGACCTACTCTAGGATTTGAAATTGAGTGAATGGAACTTGGTTAGTACTAGGATGGCATAACAGAGTAACAGAGTTGGAAGGGACCTTTGGACTCTTCTAATCCAGCCACCTGCTCCAGAGGAGATACTATCATTTCAGACAAGTGGCTGTCCAATCTCTTCTTAAAAACCTCCAGTGTTGGAGCACCTACAACTTCTGAGTCAAGTCATTCTATGGATTAATTATGCTCACTGTCACGAAATTTCTCCTTGGTTCTATGTTATGGGTACCTCCATAGCCAACAAAAAAAAGGTCACTGAAGACACCAGCAAATCGTCCCCATATTGATCCCAAGAACATTCCATGGGGATTTCCACATGTAGTTATTAAGCTCAACTCTAAGGAAGGAAAATAAATATATAAATCTTCTTTCCTGATTTACCCAGAAAGTGATATGCTGGGATATCTTTCCTCACCTAATCCTCTTCTGAAAAGTCTCCATGCATGCCACAAATTAACAACAAGGATATCACAGTGTTTTCCTTACTGACCTGTGAAAGACTGGACAAAAGAGCAAACCACCAAAAAAGTTTCTTTGCACATATGCTAGCCATATATAGGCCGTATTGTTTCCCAACAGATATGACTCAACTAAAGCATTTAATTAGAGTAGAATGCAAACACTCTCATCCTACATCCTCACTTGTGACATTTGGCTGTATTCAGCTTTTTAATGCACACTGATCTTTGTGGGCTGGTGGGACTCTAAAGGATGAGAGAAGAATTGTTGTGGCAGGGGGTTCAGCTTCAATGCATATGTGAAAGTGACTTAGTTCACTGATGACTAAAAGCATCAGCGAGGGGACAGGTAAAAGACATTTCACAAATGAGTTTGAATGCAAAAGGGTGACAAAGATGTTGGTTTGGACTTTCTCTGTTGAAACATTTGGGGTGTCTCTGTGACTGAAGAGTTATGAATTTTTGAAACAATTCAGAGAGCCACTTTGGTATGCAGGCTAAAGAGTTAGAAACTAGGAGAGTGTGAGTTCTAATCCCACCTTAACCATAAAAGCTAGCTGGGTGACTTTGAGCCAATCATCAGGAGACTGAATTCCAGTCCTAAGACATGAAAGCTAGCTGGGTGACTTTGGTCCAATCACCAGGAGACAAGAGTTCTGCTCCCACTTTAGGTCTGAAAGATATCTGGGTAACTTTGAGCCTATCACCAGGAGATGATGAGTTCCTGTCCCACCTTAAGCCTGAAAGCTAGCTGGGTGACTTTGAGCCAATCACCAGGAGACTGTGAATTCTAGTCCCACCTTAGACATGAAAAGTAGCTAGTTGACTTTGGCCCAATCCCCAGGAGACAGAGTTCTAAAATCTGAAAGTCCATCTTGGTGGTTTGGGGGCTATTGCCTTAGGTCTGAAAGGTACCTGGATGACTTTGGACCTATTGCCAGGAGATGATGAGTTCTAGTCCCACCTTGACTATGAAACCCAGCTGGGTAAGTCTGAACCCATCACCACAAGGCTCTTGTGTTCTCCTTTATTTCTATTCCTCTATTTTAGGCACAAAAGCCTGATGGATCAGACAATGGATCAGTCCACCTCATTCAGTTCTTCTGAGGAACTAGTGGCCAGGTTTTAGCAAAGCAACAAATTCTATATGTGTATGTTTCCACAGCTTTATGTAATCTATGCTTTATTGCCATTATTTGTCATACTTTTTCCCTTGTTAGCTGGGCCTTCTTAGGCGTTCTTTTACTGCTAGTGGATTGGCACCTGCCCACCTGCTATCTTTTTGTTTACATTACTGTGTAATATGCCAAGTTTATTGATAGCACTGTATAAATTACTATCACAATAGTAATATATGTGATTCATGCTCATGTTCATGGGCAATATTGCTGCTTTTTGAATCCAAACAGAATGATATTTAAATGTCTATGTTCCTCTGCACCCAGCGCCAGTCCTTCTCCTGATGTTTCTAATAGTTGTGACAAAGGAACAGAGCCATTACAATGGAGTGGAGTGGGGAGATATCATAGTTTGATGGGGATTCCTCATGTAGTTGCAAATAAAATCATTGCACTCAATTGATCACACATCATTATTTAGGTTTTATTACCCTGCCTTTCAGCCTTGTCTCCAGTTTCAATTGGGGGAGTTTAGACCTGCAATATGAGAAGATTCCAGCTTTGAAATCTGATGAAAACTCCCAGGAATCTGCAAGTCAGATGTAATTTCTCCTTAAATAAGGAAAATTGGGCACCTTCCAAAGTTCCTGCATTGATCCAATTAGGATTCAGAGATTCCTCCTGTCTTTTTTTGTACATCAAATTACAGGAGGAGAATTATAGCAGAAGATTTGAGGTTAAAGGGGGTGAAAGGTTGATTTATGCAGACTAATTTGTGTGAATAGCAGATTTCATTAAAATATTCTCAAAGTAACAGAAAATCTCTATTGACCAAATGCTTTTGTCCTGTCCTCAAAAAAACTTGATCACAGATACAGATTAAAAGAGTTGGAAGGGACCTTGTAGATCATCTAGTCCAACCCCCCACCCAAGCAGACCCTACACCATTTTTGACAGTTGGTAGTCCAGTCTCTTCTTGAAAGCTTCCAGTGATGAAGCTCCCACAACTTCTGAAGGCAACTTCTGTTCCATTGGTTGATTGCTCTCCCTGTCAAAAAAAATTCTCCTTATTTCCAGGTTGCATCTCTCCTTGTTCAGTTTCCATCCATTATTCCTTGTCTGGCCTCCAGGTGCTTTGGAAAATAGCTTGACCCCCTCCTCTCTTTGGCAGCCCCTCCGATATTGGAAGACTGCTTTCATGTCTCCCCTGGTTCTTCTCTTCACTCAACTAGCCATGCCCAGTTCCTATAACCGTTTGTCATATGTTTTATCCTCCAGTTCCCTAATCATCCTGGTTGCTCTTCTCTGCACTCTTTCTAGAGTCTCAACATCTTTTTTATAGTGTGGTGACCAAAACTGGATGCAGTAGTCTAGGTGTAGTCTTACTAAAGCTTTACAGAGTGGTATTAGTACCTCACTTGATCTTGATTGTATCCCTTTATTAATGCAATCTAGGACTGCATTAGCTTTTTTGGCTGCTGCTACACACTGTTGGCTCATATTTAGCTGGTTGTCCACTAAGAGTCCAAGATCCCTCTCACAGGTACTGCTATTAAGACTGGTTTCACCCAGTCTATATGTGTACTTTTGGTTTTTCTTGCCTCAGTATAAGACTTTACTTTTCTCTACACTAAATTAAATTTTGTTAGATAAGTCCCATTGTTCAAGTCTGTCAAGATCCCTCTGGATCTTGAGCCTGCCTCCTAGGGTGTTGGCTATTCTGGTCAGTTTAGTATCATCCACAAATTTCCCTCCTCTATTCCCTCTTCTATTCACTCATCTAAGTCATTTACTTCCCTCTATGTAGATGTAGTACCATTATCGACAAATTTGGAATTCTTCATTAATCACTAATTTGGAGTCGCATTCATGTCTCTTCCAGAAGGATTTGTTTCAGCAAAGACTTTGCAAAAGTTAGAAGTGTATATATGCTGAACAGAATTTTTTTTTTCGAAATATACATTTTAAGTATAGGTTCTAATTCAAATTTTTTAATAGGATAAAATGGGTGAGCACTTGCAAAATTGATGTTTTGGAAATAAACACACATCCCATCTGCACCCCTTTTCATCTTTAAATGTGATGAAAACAGCTGGTTGTAACTAAATAGCACATAGCCTTCAATAATCCTATTATTCCATACAAGGCATTCTGTCATTAAAGAATGCCACGTAATTACTTCGTTCTGCACATATCTTTCCAACAGACAAAACTGAGATAATTATTGAATGTGTTAAATGTCATTGCAGTCCATTGGGACCCAAGCAAGGCTCTCTCCCTTTGGAAAGCTGGATCTCCTGAATCCCACAACAGATGGACAGTTCTCAGGAAGGATTTGCTAATGGTGGAAGAATAATGATCAGTTGGTTAGTCCTCTGTCATCTTTTAGAACAGGGCTCTCCAAACTTGGCAACTTTTAAGACATATGGACTTCAATTCCCAGAATTCTCCAGCCAGCCACAATTCTGGGAGTTGACGTCCACAAGTCTTAAAGTTGCCAAGTTTGGAGATCCCTGTTTTAGAACAGCAACATCATCATCATCTTCTTTTAACGAACCATAATCTCTTGTGGAGTGGAGTCTGAGCAACTGAATGGAGCAAGCAGAGTGTTTAATGGCCAGATGCCCTTCCTGTCACCAATGCAGAGTTTTGTTCAGAAGATATATTCTCATTGTGCCCAGAGAGAGAAATATCTGTCTCTACCTAGGATCGAACTCACAGCTTCCTGATTGTGAGGCGAGAGCTCCACCATACCACTCTATTTTAGAACAACAACAGGTCTTGGAAAAACAAAGCAAGCATTTTATAAAGTCAAATGCAAAATTTTCAAGTGAGGCTCATTGGAAAAGGTAAATAAAGGAGACCTTCTGAATGAATTTTGAGTTTGAAGACACTTGCATGCTAGAGAAGCTCATTGTTCCGAAACAAGATGGGACAGATTTTCAACAGAGAATGCCAAGAAACAAACTACATTCCAGCTATTTGTGCCCCAGCTGTTTTTACTCAATATTCTTCCATATACTTTTCACCTCCCCTTATTCCAGTTCCTAAACTGGGTTTACGTGGCTTAGAGTATGTTAATTTATAGGAACAACTTTCTCCTCTTCTCTCTGTTCTGTAGAGACAACATCTAAAAGAGTTAAGTTGGTGTACATCAACTCCCACCTGGTAAAGCATTGCCCATCTGTGGTTCCAAGGAGATGGACTTTCTTTATAGTATGTCCAGATGTGAAGAATACAATACAAGGTCGTGGTCCTTGACTTATGACCACTGTTGAGCCCAAAAGTGACTTTTTCCCATTTTACATCCTTTCTTGTCACAGTTGTTAAGTGAACCAGTGCAGTAGTTCAGTTAGTAACATGGTTGTTAAGTGAATCTGGTGTCCCTTTGTTTGGCAGAAGAACATGGAAGGGGATCACCTGACTCCAGGACATTGCAACCATCATCAATACTGAGCATCTGAGTAATCACAGGGATGCAGCAATGGCCATAACTGTGAAATGACCTTTGGGGGGAGGAAATGGCTTTTTTCAGTGCCATTGAAACTTTGAACGGCAAGTAAATGAGTGGTTGTAAGTCAAGGACTACCTATAGAGGCAGTCCCAGGTTTCATAGAAGACCATTTCTCAAATAGCGATAGCACTTAGATTTATAGACCGCTTCATGGCCCTCCTTAAGTGGTTTACAGAGCCAGCCTCTTGCCCCCAACAATCTGGGTCCTCATTTTACCCACCTCCGAAAGATGGAAGGCTGAATCAACCTTGAGCCTGCTGAGATTTGAACTGCCAAATTGCAGTCAGTCAGCAGAAGTAGCCTGCAGTACTGCACTCTAACTACATGTGCCATCACGGCTCCTGATGATGACTTGATCGTATCCAAAGAAGCTTGTTGCCAAATTAGATTTTTTTTTTTTTCATTCTTAAAATAGAGAACCAGCCACCTTGCATATGGATTGCAGTTATATTTGCATATTTCTTACTCCGCTGTTTCCCTCTTGCATGCACCAATTCTGCTTAATGGCACAGTAATACACCTTATCCAGAATATGCACATCATATTCCCCATGATTGCAATAAAGCCACCGCAAAGCCAAGACTTTGGGCCAGTTCCTCCCTCCTATTGCCTTGATTCCAAGGCCAGACAATTCCTCGATTGTGAAATTATACCTCGCTGCCCTGATGTTTGTGTTGATGGAAGGTTAATGCCTGTGTGAATGCGCAACTATTTTTTTCCCCCCTGTTATTGTAGTTGTTGATTTATTGTCTTCCTACATCCATCACTCTTCTTTAAATTAAAACTCCCTCCAGATGGGGCCTCTGACACGGATTTATGGATCTGCAATAAAACCTCACTCATAACCTATACAGCTGCCCATTCATCTTGCAGTAAAGAAGGATACGTTATTGTATGGCTGTCCCGGGAAGGGAAGGAAAAGTACCTCAAAACTTTTTTAAAAATGCAACTTTTGTTGTCTTCTTCCCTTTTGCCTCTGCCTCTCTTGGAACCGCTAATTCCAAACCATTTCTCAGTTAAGCATAGGGGGGAAAAATAAAAAATGCATCGACTCACGATCCCTCCATTGAGCCCAAAATTTCTGTTGCTAAGTGAGACAGTTGTTAAATGAATTTTGTCCCGTTTTACAAGCTTTCTTCCCGCAGAGGTTAAGTGAATCGCTGCAATTATTAAGTTAGTAACATGGTTATTAAGCGAATCTGGCTTCTCCGTTGACTTTGGTGGTTGGAAGGTCACCAAAAATGGTCATGTAAACCATTTGTCAAGCATCTGAATATTGATCGTGTGACAACGGGGGGTGCTGCAACCGTCATAAGTGTGAAAAATGGTCATAACTCACTTCTTTAAAGTGCCATTGTAACTTCAAATGGTCACTAAACAAACTTCTAAGTCATGAACTTCCTCTAATAGAATCCGTTGGAACCAAACCTGTCCTCTTACCTTCTCATGGGTAATATAGAAGTTATCTTGAAGGAAGGAAGGAAGGAAGGAAGGAAGGAAGGAAGGAAGGAAGGAAGGAAGGAAGGAAGGAAGGAAGGAAGGAAGGAATTCTTTATTGGCCAAGTGTGATGAGACACACAAGGAATTTGTCTTGGTGTACGTGCTCTCAGTGTACGTAAAAAGAAAAGATACATTTGTCAAGAATCATAAGGTGCAACACTTAATTATAGTCATAGGATACAAATAAGCAATCAAATCATACTAGAAAACAAGTCAATATAAATCGTAAGGATACAAGCAACAAAATTACAGTCATGCAGTCACAGGTGGGAGGGGATGGGTGATAGGAACGATGAGAGCATTGATGGTAATAGTAATGCAGAATTAGTAAATAGTTGGACAGTGTTGAGGGAATTAATTATTTAGCAGAGTGATGGCATTCGGGAGGGGGGATGTCCTTGTGTCTAGTTGTTCTGGTGTGCAATCAGGGGTGGTGTTCAGGAGGTTCTGCCCAGTTCTGGAGAACCAGTAGTAGAAATTTTGAGTAGTTCGGAGAACAGGCAAATCCCACCTCTGACTGGAGATTTTTCAGTATCCTTCCCCTGCCACACCCATCGAGCCACACCCACAGAACCAGTAGTAAAAAAAAAAAAAAATGAATCCCACCATTGTGTGCAATGGTCCATATAATGTCATTTTGAGGGTAGGAGTTGAATGTCCAGAAAGTGAGGGGTCTGAAAATATTTTCACAACCCTCTTTCCTAATTTCATGTAATTCCAGATGTGCTAGGATTCCATTCCCCTTGAATTCCAAACAGGTTGACTGGGAATTTTGAGAGCTGGTATCCCAACATATTTGAAGGATGTGTAATTAGGGAAATGATTCATCTGTGACTTAAATATGAAGGAGGCCTCACTGTATACAAAGCCCATTTTCTGCTTCACAATTAGTTCCTGTATGTGAGTAAAAAGAAACTTTAACCCTGGTCTACTTTTCATTGGAAGTCTGTCTTTGATGCATTGAAAAGCTATGGCTGTGGTCCATTGGGGACTAAAGAAATGGTCTGAAATTTCTGTATGTATTTTGGCAATCATTGCAGGTTAGAGTCTATTTAAGAATGGGCTAAAACAGTTTTCTCCACTTTGGGGTTGTGGGGAGAGGCAGGACAAAAATAAGAAAGCTTGCATAGATTTACTGATGGCTAATAATGTCTCTCTTTTGAAATTGTCCCCCCTCCTGAACTTCTCAAAATATTTCTCAAGAGTTTATCACATATTCAGGTGCTATGTTGGGCCCAGAAAATGTTGCATTTCAGGCCAGAAATTCATTTCAGGCTATAAATCCAACTGTTTCAGCCTATCTTTATATTTAAATCAATAAGTTGGAGTTATATATGACCTTTCCATCCAAAGAAAATGTTTCCTTTATTTGGTCCTACAGAGAAATACGAATGTTGATAAAATCTTATCCCAGCTTAGATAGCATACCATGTTATAGTTGCTATTCTTTGATTCTTCCTTCTCTAACATCTCCTTTTTCAATTCTTGTTGGTCTTAAAAGTTTCCCAAGTAAATGCAGATATTACAGCATTGATTTGAATGCTATTTCTGATATCATCTTACAGCCAGGGAGATCTTACAATAGGAATCAGATCATACCTTTATTTTAACCTCTTCTCTCTCTTGCTCTGGCTTTTGCAAAATGTCACCCTCTAGTAGCATCCTATTGTCATTTTGCGATACATTTCCAGAACCAGAGGCACATATCAAAAGACAGGGAAAAAAGAAGTAGAAGAAAACAAAAAATGAAACTCAACCCTAAAGAGAGTTCCTTTTTTGACAGATTTGATTAACAGATTAACAGTGTTGGAAGGGACCTTGTAGGCCATTTAGTCCAACCCCCCACCCAAACAGGAGACCCAACACCATTTCTGACAGACAGTCTCCTCTTGAAAGCTTCCATTGACAAAGCTCCTACAACTTCTGAAGGCAACTTCTGTTCCATTGGTTGATTGTTCTTACTGTCAGAAAATTTCTCCTTATTTCCAGGTTGTATCTCTCCTTGTCTGGCCTTCAGGTGTTTTGGAAAATAGCTTGACCCTCCACATGATTGCTATCATGTCTCTTCTGATCCTTCTTTTCACTAGACTAGCCATGCCCAGTTCTTGTAACTGTTCATCGTATGTTTTAGTCTCCAGTCCCCTAATCATCTTGGTTGCTCTTCTCTGCAGTCTTTCTAGAGTCCCAACATCTTTTTTATAGTGTGGTGACCAAAACTAGATGCAGGATTCTTAAGTGTGTTCTTACTAAGGCTTCAAATATACGCTCTTCAAATACATAGTGTAAACTACCTTGTCATAGACTTTCTGGATTTGCAGTCCCCCGAAATCTGGATGGTGTCCTTGAGGGCAGATTAACTCTTGAACATTGTCACCAGCAGCAAAACCAGCGAAGCACAATGCTTAAATGAACAAACAAGAGAAGTTAGAAGTGGCAACTGGAGACTGACAGGGAAGTTAATTTTAAGAGAGGGGGAAATCACCATACATTGTACTAACTGGCAAGCATTCCTGCAGCGATTTTCGGCAGGATACAGAATGGAGTGCCGGTTTGCAGTTTGCAAGGAGCAGACTGGCTGAGCTGTCAAATGTGTCAAGATGTATATCATAGAGTGGGGAGATTTAATGGTGTAACTCTGTCGCAGGCTTGGAAGTGAGACACAGCAGAGGGACCGAGTGATGGATGAACTCATTTACATGTAAAATTGCCAGTGGCATTGGCAGCAGTGGTATGCAGAGGGAAGATAAGAAGCAAATGGCATGAGATTGGCTCCATTGCTAGTTGGGGAGCAGGAGACCTGAAACGCTGTTGGAAGGCAAGCAGGCATGCCAAACTAGGCTGGGGCCCTTGTGCAAACAGTGGTGCCTGGTGGAGCACATGTGGTGGACGTGGTAGGGCACATTTGTGTATGTAGGACATTCTCTTGGCAAGGCCTGGGAGTTCAGGTTTTAAACAATTCCCAGATTGTTGTTTTGCAAATCAGAGTAGAGAACACAGAGGCAAATCGATCAATGACTCAGTACGAGACCATTCCATATGTATTTATGCAAATATGCAAAGTATAATTTATAGGCCTGTGTGCATGCAATCTACTGCTGGATCTTGTCCAAGCATTGTCATATCCCACAGGCTACAAATGGAGATTCTCAAAATTCCAAAGGTGTAAAGGACCATATTGGAAGAGTCATACTTTGCTTAAACTTAAAAGTCCACTTTTTTTTAAGGATTGAACAATGGAAGAGGGAGATGGACACCGCTGTCAAATGTGCACAAATGGACATAACTTGAAGCTAGAAGTTGAAGTTAGTGGAGAAGCAACTTAGAACTAAGGAGAAATTTACTGGCAGTGAGCATAATCAAGCAGTGGAACAGCTTGCCCACAAAAGTTGTGGGTGCTCCATTACTGGAAGCTTTTAGCAATTGCACTTAGGCTTATATACCACTTCACAGTGCTTTTGCATCCATTTCTAAGGGGTTTACGGAGTCAGCATACTGCTCCCAACAACCTGGGTCCTCATTTTAAGAAGAGACTGGATAGCCATTTGTCTGAAATGTTATAATGTGCCCTGCTTGAGCAGAGGGTTGAACTAGAAGATTTCTAAGATCTCTTCCAACTCTGATGTTCCATGTTCTAGAAGACATTGTGGTACACAGGATTGGGTTCTAACTGTGTAACTTAATGCTTAAATGCTTCAGCTTAATGGGGAAAAGAAAAGATCCTTACAGTTGAGTAGAGAAAAGATTTAATTTAAGCCTCGGTGGTGCAGTGGTCAGAGTGCGGTACTGCAGGCCACTTCTCCTGACTGCCTACGATTTGGCAGTTGGAATCTCACCAGGCTCAAGGTTGATTCAGCCTTCCATCCTTCCAAGATGGGTAAATGAGGACCTAGATTGTTGGGGGCAATAGGCTAACTCTGTAAGCTGCTTAGAGAGGGCTGTAAAGCGTTGTAAATCAGTACATAAGTCTAAGTATTATTGCTGTTAATTATGAGATGGAATGATGAGATGGAATTGCTTGTTTGGATCAGATTGTCAGATGATATCATCAAATGGATTCAATGCACATGATTCACTTCAAGCACTTCTGAACTGAAGTGCTGATTTCATGCATGTTTCTGTAGGCCCCCAAAACACCTTTCTCCAGGTCAGTGTTTCAAGAGTGATTGTTAAATCAGTGCTTTGAACTGGTTTTTAGCCCTTTCTATATTTGCATTTTTATTTTAATGTACTTGTAAGCAACCCAAGGGTCTGTTAGATTGCAGCTGGGTAACAATCAATTAAATAAGTAACTTCAACTTGTTGATTCAGTTGAAGATTTGAATTAAATGAACTGGGCAATCCAAATCAATTTGCAAAAGTCAAATCAGATACTGGATGATTCATGTCCCCTTGCGATTAGCTTCGTTTCCATTTGATAATGACGTTGAAGCAAGATGAATTGTATACATAATGGCTAATTTGGATCTTATTTCTCTTTGCCTCACTGATAGGCTTTCTATCCATACTTAAGCAGATGACAGTCCATAAATATTTTGATGCTCAAAGAGGAATAATCTTTGCCCCACAAGCTCCCAATACATATTTAACAAACCCTTGAAAAAAGATGCGAGAGAATGGCAGAGCTAAAGAGATGCCTTGATAATGTGATCATTTTCCCAGTTGGCATTGCTTGCTATAGAGTCTATCCTACTTCTGTGGTCCATGGCTTGCACAATAGAAAAGAAGGTGCATGAGTACATTGTCTACCTGTCTGAACAACCGTTCTCTGGGTCTCTGAAGAATTTTTTTTCTCACTGTCTAAATATATGACTAGTGTGGAATCATTTCTAACGAGGAGTAATAGGTAGAGAAAGGACAGACTAAGTCAGGGGTCTCAAACTCAAGGCCCATGGGTCAGATCCTACACATGGAGTGCTTAGAACTGGCCCATGGGACTGCCCTGTAACAGCGAAGGACCAGCCGGGGGTGCCTCTGCCAGCAAAAAACTATCTCGGGGGGACTGAGGGCTTGGAGGGACTCCTGAGCTCTGTTTTTGCTGGTAAGAGATTGCAGGAGGCAGTCACAGGTGAAAATGGGGCTTGGGAGCCCATTTTTGCTGGCAGAGGGTTGCCAGCAGCCAGCATAGGCATCCCCAACATGAAACCCCCCTGGACATGCCCCTCTGGCCCCCCAGAGGTCAAACACAACCCTGATGTGGCCCTCAATGAAATTGAGTTTGATACCCATGGACTAGATGAACACACATCCTTCCAGTCTTCTGAAGTGCTTGCACATATTGATATCCTTGGGCTTTCCTTGATAACTTTGACCCATGTACACAGCAAGCTAAGACTAAATTATGATAGTCAACATTATTTATTTTGTCTCCTGCTGAAGGCACCAAGTTTGAAACCAGGAGACTGTGAACACTACGGTAGTTCTGCCTTAGGCACAAAACCAGTTGGGTGACTTTGATCCAACCATCAGAAGACTGTAAGTTCTAGTCTTGCCTTAGGCACAAAACCAGTTGAGTGACTTTGAGCCAATCACTGGGAGACAGTGAGTTCTAGTCTTGCCTTAGGCACAAAGCCAGCTGGGTGACCTTGGGCCAATCACTCTCTCTTAACCCACCTCACAGGATAGTTGTCATGGGGAAACCACAAAGAGAAAGGTATACTAGGCGTGTCCGTTTCCTCGATTTATTTATAAAAGAAATGCTACAGGTCGGGTTAAAATTAAATAAATTCAGAAATAAGGATATTCCAGATGTTTTCCCAAATACTTATATATTCTCAGAATATTCTCAGAAGTGAGTGACTGGTTTTATAAAGACTTAGCCTACCTCTCTCCCTTCTAGAAGTTTGTTCTGAAAAGTTTGAGCTCCTGGTTGTGAAGAGATTTCCCATCCCGGCCACATGAACAATTCTGCTAATAAATATCCTGTTATCTTTTCCTACCATCTGATAATCCACTGGAACATATTTATCCCTGGTGAAATTGAGGTGCTTAATCCACTGAATATAGTAGATTCCTTATCTTCCCTGTAAATTTAATAAGATTAGAGAAGGGAGAAGGAAAACCTATCTCCTATTGGGCACATGAGAGAGAGAGAGAGACAGAGAGTAGAAAGAGAAAAAAAAAAAAGAGAGAGAGAGAGAGAAATAGAGGGATAGAAAGAGGAGTGAGAGGAGAGAGATCGAAAGAGACAGAGAGAGTGAGAATGAGAAAGAGAGAGGGGGGGAAGAAAATTGGAAAGAGAGAAAGAGACAGAGAGACAGAGAATGAGAAAGAGAGAGAGAGAATGAGAAAGGGAGAGGAAGAGAGAGACAGAGAAAGAGAGATATAGAAAGAGGAGAGAGAGAAAGAGACAGAGACAGAGACAGAGAGTCAGAGAGAGACAGAGAGAATGAGAAAGAGAGAGAGTGGAGAGAGTGTGAGAGAATGAGAAAGAGACAGAGAGTCAGAGAGAGAGAATGAGAAAGAGAGAGAACGGAGAGTGTGAGAGAATGAGAAAGAGACAGAGAGTGAGAATGAGAAAGAGAGAGAGGGAAGAAAGAAAATGAGAAAGAGACAGAGAGAAAGAGACAGAGTGACAGAGAATGAGAAAGAGAGAGGGGGGGAGAGTGAGAGAATGAGAAAGAGACAGAATGAGAAAGAGAGAGAGAGAGGAGAGAGAAAATGAGAAAGAGACAGAGAGAAAAAGAGAGAAAATAGAGGAGAGAGAGAATGAGAAAGAGAGAGAGGGAAGAAAGAAAATGAGAAAGAGAGAGAGAGAAAGAGACAGAGCGACAGAGAATGAGAAAGAGAGGGGGGGGAGAGTGAGAGAATGAGAAAGAGACAGAATGAGAAAGAGAGAGAGAGAGGAGAGAGAAAATGAGAAAGAGACAGAGAGAAAAAGAGAGAAAATAGAGGAGAGAGAGAATGAGAAAGAGAGAGAGGGAAGAAAGAAAATGAGAAAGAGAGAGAGAGAAAGAGACAGAGCGACAGAGAATGAGAAAGAGAGAGAGAGAGAGGGGAGAGTGAGAGAATGAGAAAGAGACAGAATGAGAAAGAGAGAGAGAGAGGAGAGAGAAAATGAGAAAGAGACAGAGAGAAAAATAGAGAAAATAGAGGAGAGAGAGAATGAGAAAGAGAGAGAGGGAGAGGGAAAGGAAAATTGCTTCCCATGAGGGATGGAAAGGGAATGAAAAATATGACACATTCCTACTTGGTTGGGTTGTTTTGTGCTTGTGTATGTTTGCTCCCTTACCAACGTTTGCCATCTTCCTTCTTCACCCATCTGCATTTCAGCTGATGTGACAGTACAAAGGTCTAAATTGGAATGTTTTTAAAAGAAAGGTTGACCAAGCACTGACTGAGCCGACCCTGATATAAGCGCTTAAGAGGCTTTGCAAGGGATTATGTGACTGTATTTTACTTTTGCTGCCTTCATGGTGATGTGTTGTCGAGTGTTCCATCACACCACCTGTCTGCATGGATTTGGCTGTTCTCCCCTTTCTGGAGTGGGTATAGCAAGCAATGGTTTTAAAACAAACAAACACAAACAAACAAACTGAAACAGGAGTTAAGAGTAAAGACAGGAAATGTGGTTTTTGTTTTGAACCCGTGCTTATTTTTATTTATTTTATTTATTTAGTCAAGCATGTAGATAACAGATATAAGTATAAACATGATTATTAATACATGAAATGGATATGAATAAGAATAGAACAAAATTCTTTATTGGCCAAGTGTGATTGGACACACAAGGAATTTGTCTTGGTGCAAATGCTCTCAGTATACATAAAAGAAAAGTTACATTCGTCAAGAGCCAAGAATCATCAGGTACAACACTTAGTGATAGTCATAGGGTACAATAAGCAATCAAATCATACTAGGAAACAGTCAATATAAATCGTAAGGATACAAGCGACAAAGTTACAGTCATACAGTCACAAGTGGGAGGGGATGGGTAATAAGGAGTGATGAGAAGATTAACAGTAATAGTAGTGCAGACTTTGTAAATCGTTGGACAGTGTTGAGGGAATTATTTGTTTAGCAGAGTGATGGTGTTCGGGGAAAACTGTCCTTGTGTCTAGTTGTTCTGGTGTGCAGTGCTCTATAGCGCCATTTTGAGGAAAGAGGTTGAAACAGTTTATGTCTGGGATGTGAGGGGTTTGTAAACATTTTCACAGCCTTCTTTTTGACTCGTGCAGTATAAAGGTCCTCAATTGAATAAAAGAAGAAATAAAGGAATAAAAAGAAAGCATTAGGACAGGGACGGTAGGCACTTTGGTGCACTTATGCACATTCCTTACAGACCTCTTAGGAATGGAGGTGAAGTCAACAGTCAACAGTCTAAGTTTAAAGTTTTTGGGGCTTGGGGAAGAAACCACAGAGTCAAGTAGAGTATTCCAGGCATTGACCACTCTGTTGCTGAAGTCGTATTTACTGCAATTGAGTTTGGTGCAGCTTACCTTGAGTCTGTATCTATTGTGTGCTTGTGTATTGTTGTGGTTGAAGTTGAAGTAGTCATTGACAGGTAGGACATTGCAATAGATAATTTTATATACTACACTTAGGTCGGACCGAAGGCGGCATAATTCTAAGCCTAAAATTTCAAGTCCAATGCCATAAGGTATTCTGTTGCAAGTAAAGGAGTGGAAGACCATTCTCGTGAAATATCTCTGGATTTTCTCAATTGTATTAATGTCCTATATGCAATGCAGGTTCCAGACAGATGAGCTGTATTCGAGAATTGGTCTAGCAAATATTTTGTATGCTCTCGTTAGTTGTGCAATATTACCGGAGAAAAAGCTATGCAGGATTAGGTCAACAACTCTTAGTGTGTTTTTGGCTATGTTTTTAAGTGTGACTGGCCACACTTCTCAGTGGCTTCAGCTGGACTAGTGTGGAAGAAAAGGGGGCTTTGAATGCAAGCTTAAGAGAAATCTAGTTCCTTCATCTCAGAATTATGATTTCTTATAGATGGGTATTGCTCACTTGGTCTTTTGTTCCCTGATCCCTCCAGTCTTTCTCATTATGGTTTTCAATCATCACTTGCCTGATCAGCTGTATCTGTTCCACCTTCATCCTGTTGGAGCATAGCACCTCTTTAGGCTGAGTCAGTCCATGGTTGCATCTAAACTAGTCTTATCATCTGGCAGGTATTCTCTTTGTAGAAGGTTTTGAGCTCTACCTTCAAATGCCAAAGGTCCAAATCAGGATTGTCTTGCATGCATCACATATATCTGAACTCTAAATAATAGTTACTCCATACTTGATATTGATTGCTCCCTTCAACCATGAACTGGTTGTTGGAAGAAATATCCAGGTCCAGTTCCAAGCCAGGAGAAAGGCACTAGAGACAAAAGGAGGCTGGAGGCTGTTTGGAAAGATGGTCCATTTATTGATGAAGCAGAATCACATAGGTTCTGGGCAGCTGACCACATTCAGTTGAGAGTGGGGGGTATTTATACCTTGTCTTGGGCTTTGCATTTGAACTTCCTGTTCCTGTGCAAGAACATGTAATCTACTGGCTGTTGTCAGATTCCCATGGGGCCATGTACAAATCCTATGAGTTTGTCTGAGCTCTGTTTGGTTGAGTTTGGGCTGATGCAATGAAGGGGCTTGTTGGGTAAGTCCTATTGTGGGTGAGGGCTAATCCTACCTTTGTTCAGACCTTGCTGTAGGGGATTTGCTTATGAATAGATCTATCTATCTGTTTATCTCTTAAGTACTGACATCTTTGAGGGCTATTAAGAAAGGTGGGGGCTATTAAGAGTGAGTCTGCTTCCTGCCTCTAAAAAAACATGTTTCTTCATTTCTCATCTAGGGAAATATAATATTCTGCCTTTTTAATATTTCTCAAAATATTTCATTCTTCTAGGAAAGAGGTGGGTGCTAACTTTGTACATGGTCAATGAAATGAAAGGGATCCTCCAGAGAGATCTTAGAAAAGATATCTCCATTCTTCAGTTAGACCAGGCAACTATCTCAGGTTACTGCAGATAGTCCGTGTTTTGCAACCATAACTGGGACTAGATATTCCATTGCTAAGCAAGACAGTGGTTAATAATGTCAATCAAATGGTGGTCAAATAGCCCTAGGACTCTGCAAGCATCATAAATATAATCTGGTTGCCAAGCACCTGAATGTTGATCACATAAGTGTAGAGATGCTGCAATGGTCATAATTAGTCACATTTTTTTCATTGTCACTTTGAACAGTTGCTAAATGAAAGGACACATGATAGATAGATAGATAGATAGATAGATAGATAGATAGATAGATAGATAGATAGATAGATAGATAGATAAAGATGATAGATAGATACTGTGGATAGCTAGATAGATAGATAGATAGATAGATAGATAGATAGATAGATAGATAGATAGATAGATAGATAGATAGAATGGTATGGGAGCAGCTCTGTAGCAGACAAAAATGCTCTACAGAGAATAATTAAAACTGTCCAGAACATCATCGGGCTCCAGCTACCAGCCTGGATGACATTTTGCATCTCTTCCCATCCTGCTTTTGTGAACTTTGTGAACTGTTTTTGTGATCTTTGTGAACAATGAACTTAAGGACCACCATCAGTGAGCTGTTGGACAATATTACTTGGTCTGCGGTGTGAATACTTGTGTTTTTAGGGGGCGGAGAATTTTGGCATGTGGGGGGGGGGTGTTTGGGGATTGTCATGTGTGTGGCGTGTTGGGACTGGTCTCTGGGTGTTATGTGAATTTTGTTGAATTTTGTTGTACCAGAGGTAGTCAGCAGATTCTGATCAATTCTGGAGAACCGGTAGCAGAAATTTTGAGTAGTTTGGAGAACCGGCAAATCCCACCTCTGACTGGCCCTGCCCCCATCTCTTCTCTGTCTTTCGAGTCCCAGCTGATTGGCCAGGTCTTCTTTTGCTGCCCTGCACAGGAGAACAGAGCTGGAAAGCAGGTTAGTAGGATGGGGAGGGAATGGGGATTTTGCAGTATCCTTTCCCTGCCATGCCCACCAAACCATACCATGCCACCCAAGCCACACCCACAGAACCGGTAGTAAATTTTTTTGAATCCCACCACTGATGTATACTGTGTGTATACATACAATGACAATAAAGAATTCAAATTCAAATTAAAAGTAAAAGACTACCTGTAATGGAACGTTCTTGAACTCCGTTCTTTGTACTTCTTCGCAAAGGCGAAGGCTTTCTGAGTCCCTATTTCTGTTTCTCTAATTGTGAAATATGGCTTCTCTATTTCACACCCAAAAGAGAGAGGCCTACACATGTTCTTTTTCTCTTTCTTCTTCCTCCCTCCCTCCCTCCTGGGACTATTATTCTGCTTGTATGAATGAATGATTGCAAAAGGAGAATAAAATTGTGGAATAAAGATAGAAGGAGCCAGCAATGTCTTCTGTTCACCAATGTGTAAAATGTACAGTAATAAAGCACAGCACACAGATGAATGATGGCAACCCCTCTCTCTCCCACCCGTGCACACAAATTACTGATTAGTCAAATGTTATTAGCATTTGAATCCGTGGAAGGAACAAGAATTTATGTCAAAGGACTTTTCTCTCTTCCTTCCTTCTGCCCCCCTCCCTCCATCACATAAACCTTCCACTTCCTTCTCCTTTTCTGAAACAAATACTGGCTAATTGCAACTACTCTTTCCCAGTGTCCTAAGGAATAACTGGAAGAGGGTGAGCAACAGCCACAAGTTGAGAGGAATGTCTGCAGAGAATCTCAATCTTTCAGGTCATGGTTGTCCCATGCTTTTTTTTTTTCCAAAAGGCAACTGGACTTCCTTGTTTTTTGTTTTAATTGTATTTTCCTTGGAAAACATCTCATCCAAGAAGCTTCTTCAATTCTAACTATTACAGATTAACAGAGTTGGAAGGGACCTTGTAGGTCATCTAATCCAGCCCCCCCCCCTGCCCAAGCGGTAGACCCTACACCATTTCTCACAGATGGCAGTTCAATCTCGTCATGAAAGCCTCCAGGGATGAAGCTCCCACAACTTCTGAAGGCAACTTCTGTTCCATGGGTTGATTGTTCTCACTGTTAGTAAATTTATCCTTCTTTCCAGGTCGAATGTCTCCTTGTTCATCCATTATTCCTTGTCTGGCCTTCAGGTGCCTTGGAAAATAGCTTGGCCCCCTCCTCCCTTCTGTGGCAGCCCCTCAAATATTGGAAGACTCCTACCCTGTCTCCCCTGGTCCTTCTCTTCACTAGACTGGCCATGCCCAATTCCCATAACCGTTCTTCATATGTTTTAGACTCCAGTTAAACTTCTCCTCGACAGCACCTTCCATATTTTGGGGGAATGCAAATCCAGAAAGTCTAAGACAAGATAGTTACATCATGGATTTGACGAGAATGTATTTGAAGAAGAGGGAAAGTCAAGCTATTTTCTAAAGCACCAGAAGGCAGGACACGAAGCAATGGATGGAAACTAATCAAGGAGAGAAGCAACTTAGAACTAGGGAGAAATTTCCTGACAGTGAGAACAATTAATTAGTGGAAGAAGAGAATCTGTGGATGCTCCAACACTGGATGTTTCTACAAAGATGTTGGATAACCATTTTTCCCTAAATGGTATAGGGTTTCCTGCCTGAACATAGGTTGGACTAGAAGACCTCCAAGGGTCCTTCCAATTATTCTGTATCTTCATCACCTTGAATTATTGATAAAAATAATAGACAGGAGAAAACCCAACAAATATAATCAATAAAGCTGTCGATATCTACACCAATCTTTCCTTTCCAATCATTCTTTCTCTAGGCTGTAATTTCCTTGTTTGTGGGCCTCTTTCCCCAATAGGGTTTTAGAAGGAGTCATTTTGCTTAGCACCAGTGCCTGGTTTTTGCTTCCCTGGCAGCAATTTGTCCCAAGTCCTTCCCTGGGGTTAATTTATTTCTAATTTGCTAAATTACTCGAAAGTGGTAGCAAAAACAAAAATATTCACGACTTCATCGAGCAAATTCTTATTTAAAGTAAATAAATGGCTCCAGTCAGAATAATTGATTGACAAAATGCTTTAGTGGCTTCATTAATTAGACAGAGTCCTATAATTTCTTATTAACAGCAGCCTCATAAATTAATTGATTAGCAAAGTCACAGTTTGAATTGTGAGATGTGGAATTAAAACGGGAACCAGAGAGGTTCCAGATGAAATGTGCGTCTTATTTTTTTTTCCCCCCTCTCCTTCCTTGAGCTTTTGTAATATACAGGGCACTCAGACTGTATTTGATGGAGTACCTTACTTTTAATAGCTCCCAGTTTTCTTTTACTTAGAGTGCTCTGTGAAAGTTGGTGATTATGGTAGCATTGGACATATAAGGTCCAGTCTCTTTTCTCCAGCTTGGTTTTCATGAGAGTGATAGGAAAATTTGGAAAGTTCATTCCTTCTTAAAACACATTTTAAAATCCCCAATACTTTTCCAAATTGGCCTACAGTTTTATCAGAACTACAGATAGGGTTAAACCTCTGGCACATTTGGAAAATTGGAGAAAAAACCCCCCATAGGCATTTCCCCAAAATGATCATTTTGGTGACTGTGTCTAGTTACAGAACATCCCATAATTAGAAGAAAAACAACTGAGAATATTTCCTATCATCTCCAGGTTGCCTTCTACCACTCTTGTTTAGTTTTATCTTTATTTGGAGAGATAACTAAGCTAAGTACCACATTACAGGTAAATCCAGGTTGCTTAGTAATTGTTCAAAGTTACAACAAACCCCCAAATGCTACTTACAACCTGGATTTGAAGTTCTAATGGCTATTTTCCTTGAAACATGATTGCATTTTGAGATCTTAGAAAATGGCTCATAGTGATTGACCCAAAACCATTCAACCAGATTTCATGCCTAAAACAGGACTAGAACTCATGGTCTCCTGATAATTGGCCAAAAGATACACGGTCTTATTTTATTCCTAAAGTGAGACTAGAATTCATGATCTCCTGGTGATTGCTTGAAGTCACCCAGCTAGCCTTCATACTTAAGGTGGGACTAGAAATCACTGTCTCATGAAGATTGGTTCAAAGACACCCAGTCTTATTTCATTCCTAAGGTGGAACTAGAATTCACAGCCTCCTCGTGACTGCCCAGCTGGTTTTCATGCCTAAAGTAAAACTTAATGCGTAGTTCAGTCACTTGGGAGCATAAATATAATATCAAGCATCATTTTATGGCCTGTTGGATGTGAAGGAGAAGTCACATTACCCACAATGAAGATTGAGTGATGTCTTGAAGGCTGCTATGTTGTTAGCTATGAATCACAGGGAAAGTTGTTGATGAAAATAACACTTGCCAGGGCAGTCTTAAAGTTCTGAGTCATTATTTACAGCTCAGATTCTTTTTGTTCTTGAGGGTCTATATTGGGCTAGCCATGAGATGGATCTTTTTTTATTACCACATAATGTTTCATTACTTTTTTTTTTCTTTTTCAGCTTCCCCCTTGAGCAAAGCAATTTATTTAAGAAGGACACTAATCAATTATTACAGAAAAGATAGTTATGCATATAAGATGGAGGGAGAGAAATATTGAAGAATGAGTCAAAGAAAAAAAGAAAAAAGCAAAGCTAAACAAAACTGAAAACAATTACAAGGCCTTAACTCTTATCATCAGATCTCTTTATCTCAGCTAGGATCTCCATCTTGAAATCTGCATGTTACAAGATAATACTGGTCTGTTTTATGGGGTTATTGCTGAGGGAATAAAATTATTTCAACTGAATACAAGTTAAAAGCAATAAGGACAGAGGTGGTATTCAACAGGTTCTGACCAGTTCTGGAGAACCAGCAGTGGAAATTTTGAGTAGTTCGTAGAACTGGTGGTAACCTTCCCCCTGGAATGGGGCAGGAATAGAGGTTTTGCAGTATCCTTCCCCTGCCATGCCCACCAAGCCACACCCATAGAACCGGTAGTAATTTTTAAAAATCCCACCACTGAATAGGGGTGCAAATTAGTCCAGCCTTTTAATCCTCATAATCCTATAATCCCAGGATTCACATATTACATTAAGCCATGGCTGTTGACTAAGTTACATGGACCCATCATACTAATCCCCTCCCAAAACATGAAGTCCTTGGGTATACACAACACACTATATCAAAAACAAGGAATCTCAGGATCACGTTTATCATGATATCAGGATCTCCAAACTTGGCCACGTTAAGACTTGTGAACTTCAATTCCCAGAATTCTCCAGCCAGCTTTTTGAACTTCAACTCCCAGAATTGCTGGCTGGGGAATTCTGGGAGTTGAAGTCCACAAGTCTTAATATTGCCAAGTTTGGAGAAACTTGTTGTATATCAATCCAGACCTATGCGTGCAAAAAAAAAAAAAAAAAAACAGTTGTTACTGAGTTTTTTCCCCAAATCACAGTTAAACTCTCTCCATATGACTCTAAATCAGAAGTGGTATTCAGCAAGTTCTGACCGGGAGTGGAAATTTTGAGTAGTTAAGAGAACCAGCAAATCCCACCTATGACTGGCCCTGCCAACCCCATCTATTCTCCACCTCCAAAGTCCCAGCTGATTGGCTGGGTCTCCTTTTGTTGGCCTGCACAGGAGAATGGAGCTGGAAAGCAGGTTAGTGGGGTGGGGAGAGAATGGAGATTTTACAGTATCCTTCCCCTGCCATGGCCACCAAGCCATGTCGACGGAACTGGTAGTTAAAAAAAAAAAAAAATGAATCCCATCACTGCTCTAAATCAATGGCACTGTTCCTATTTTTATTCCAGATTGGACACAGAAAAATCAAAACTAACCTCATTTCCTCTAGTCTGAATACTGGACCAAGCCAGCTCAAAATATTGCTGGTTGCATCTTGACATTAGATTCCTGGCTGATATTGACAGGGAGCAGAGAGCAAAATAGCTCTGCGATAGCCGCAATATTACAGAGTGAAAATTCAGCTTTCAAATGCATAGATGTAGCATGCCCATCAATCTTTCCTTCGTGGCTCACAAGCTATCAAATGTTGCCATCAAGTGGAAAAAGATTGTTGCAGAGGCGTTTGCTTGCTGGAACACTGTGTTCAACCTTCTGGACCAATAAGCACTACCTAGCAGTGGTCCCAGACCAAAAGGCAGATAAAATGACCCACAAGTAAGGAACCTAACATCGATTTTGAGATAAACATAGAGGCAGATTAAAAAACATACACACACACACACACACATATCTGGAGTTAGAAAATAACCAAAAGAGATTTGGGCTGTTTGAACCAATTTGTATTACTTTTACTTTCCTCAATAACATTTAAAAAAAAAAAAAAGAATTCCTGTTGCTGTCTTGCTATTTTTCCCTCAAAATGAAATTGCTGATCCTGGATGTACCAATAAGATGTGGTGGTGGTGGGAATCTGCAATATGGGTTTGAATTGCAAACTTAAGCATCCTTACTGGGCAGTAAATACTGTTAAACTCTGAGGGGAGATAGGTGGTTAAGAAATATGAAATATAAGTAATTAAACAAACTTCTCCATAGACAATGAACTGTTTGCTGTGTGCACCAAACACAAAACCTGAGACCAATCCTGGTAAAATGTTATTTACATATAATAGCAATAGCACTTACTCATATACTGATTCACAGTGCTTTTACAGCCCTTTCTAGGCAGTTTACAGAGTCAGCCTCTTGCCCCCAACCATCTGGCTTCTCATTTTACCCACCTTGAAAGGATGGAAGGCAAAGTCAACATTGAGCTGGTCAGGATCGAACTCCTGGCAGTGAGCAGTGAGCCTGCAGTACTACCTTCTAACCACTGCGCCACCAGGAACTCTCATATGATTTAGCAACATTCCATATCATTTCAGTTAAAAACCAATTCTGTAGATCACCATCGTTATTAATCAGACACCAATGGTCTAAGCATCTATATAGCAAAACTTATTTTTTGGTACCTTTGTTAAGTGAAAAAAGTAATTTTAAAAAGGATCATTAATTAACTTCTGTGAAACAGGTGCTAGACATCCAGAGGGTTAAGGATATCACCTACATCATGATGCCATTTTGCAAATGAGGTGATTCTCTAATCTTCATCAGTGGTATCACACAATTGACACTACTCTGGGATGGTATCATGATCATTTTGATGCCATCGCACTTTCTAACAGACGCCTAGGAAAGAGAAGCTAATTTGAACTCCCATCTCATGATTGTGTAGAATTGGGATTATAATATAAGACAATAGAGTAGAGTAGAGTAGAGTAGATAGAGTAGAGTAGAGTTTGAAGAGGTCTTGGAAGTCTTCTAGTTCAGTCCCCTGCTCAAGCAGCATATCCTATACCAGTAGTGGCGAACCTTTTCAGCACCGAGTGCCAAAATGGGAATGCACACATGCGTGCCAGAAACCAGAAGAATAGCTCTCCGGCATGCATGGGAGTACCAGAAACTGGAAGCTCAGCTTCCTGGTGCGCACATGTGTGCCGGCCACCCGGTTTTCCGGTGTCTAACACATATGCATGCGCAAAGACCAGCTGGCTGGCATGTGCATGTGTGCTAGGGAGCTGCTCTTCCGGTTTCTGGCACTCCTGTGCATGCGAAGACCAGCTGGCCAGTGTGCATGCATGTGCCAGAACCTGGAAGAATGGGCGATGGCTGAAGTGCCTGGAGAGATGGCTCTGTGTGCCACTTCCAGCATATGTTTGCCATCACAGTCTTATACCATTTCAGACAAGTGACTCTCCAGTCTCTTCTTAAAAACCTCCAGTGATGGACACAACCTGTAATGAGAGAGATAGAGAGAGGAATGGAGGGAGAGAGAGAGGGAGAGGAGGGGAGGGAGAGAGAGAGTGAAGATGATAGATGATAGATATCTCCTTGGCCAATCACCAAGAGACTCTGAGTTCTAGTCTTGCACAAAGCCAGCTGAGGATCTTGGGCCAGTCTCCCTGTCTCAGCCCTGGGAAGGAGGCAATTGAAACCACTTCAGGGAAACATTGCCAAGAAAAATGCAGGGACTTGATTAATATTCACTAGGAGTCTATAATGAATTGAAGGGAAAGAAAGAAAGGAAGGAAGGAAGGAAGGAAGGAAGGAAGGAAGGAAGGAAGGAAGGAAAGAAAGAAAGAAAGAAAGAAAGAAAGAAAGAAAGAAAGAAAGAAAGAAAGAAAGAAAGAAAGAAAGAAAGAAAGAAAGGAAGGAGGGAGGATGGAGAAAAAAGAGACATAAATAATAAAACAAAATTGCAAATATTTGTAATAGTATGCAAACATTTGTTTTCTCCCCAACCAAAAGAAAAAAAAAAAAAAAGCCAGGCTTATAAGATTCCCACCCCTTGTTTACACTGAAATAACAGACATCCAGTTTATCTAAATCCCAAATGTTTTTCTTTCGTGTTGTCTTTTTCTTTTTTTCCCCTCCCTTTTAATATAACATCACTGCATACTTCTTTTGAGGTTTCTTTCCTCTCTCCTTTAATAATCTGAAAGGTCAGAATGTTTTAAATTGAAACAGTCTCTATTCACAGTCCATTTTCCATAAGTCATTTTACTACTGATGTGACATGATATCAATAATAATATGATTTCTTGCTGCCTGCTGTAGTAGTTTATGGAAAGGAATTTCAGAAAACATATTATTACAGAAAATAATGTATGGGCTCTGAGAAGACAAGAAATAATTGCATGGAGGGGTCTTGGGAGAATCATAAAACCAGGAGTGGAGCTGTCTTGCTCTTTGGGATCCCAAAAACTAAACAAATAACCAATTCCAAATAAATCACTGCAGCCCATTATACTTTATTGGTTTATATTTTTAGTCAGAGTTACAGCAATGCAGATGGTCAGTTGGTTGATAGAAAGACAAGTTTCCCATAGGGAAATAAGCTATGGCTTTTCCTTCCTTCCTTCCTCCCTCCCTCCCTCCCTCCCTCCCTTCCTTCCTTCCTTCCTTCCTTCTTTCCTGCTTGCCTGTCTTTCCTCCCTCCCTCCCTTCTTCTCATTCCCATCCCCTTCTTTCCTTCCTTCCTTCCTTCCTTCCTTCCTTCCTTCCTTCCTTCCTTCCTTCCTTCCTTCTTTCCTTCTTCCTGAACAGCAACTCAAACCAGGAATTTCTTAGATGTAGGTTTGCATATATTTCCCCTGTTTGATATCACTTTACTGACTGGAGGATAATGGTGCAGAGCATTGAAATTGGAGTTTGATATCAAGGAAAGATTTCCCTCAAGATGTTAAAAGTCACATTCTGGTTTGGCTGTATGTATGTCATCCAATAGCATTTGCAGTACCCAGTGTTCAGCCTGGATATAATTTGCTCTTCAGCTGGAGATTCAGCTCTGTTTCACCTGACTGTGTTATAATTTTAACATAGTTTAAGGCTTTACCTGGGCTCTGCTAGTGTTACCTATTTTAACATTCTGTTGCTACATTGTTTAATTTCTTTTCTTTCTTCTTCTTCTTCTCCTTCCCTCTTTCTCTTTCTCCCTCTCCTTCTCCTTTTCCTCCTTCTCCCTCTCCTTCTCCTTCTTTTCTCCTTCTCCTACTCCTTCTTCTCCTTCTGCTTCTCCTCCTCTCCTTCTCCCTCTCCTTCATTTTCTCCTTCGTCTCATGCTTCTCCTCCTCTCCCTCTCCCTCTTCTTCTCCTTCATCTTCTCCTTCTCCTTAGCTAATACAACATGCTCTTTCATTCCATATTCCTTTCGAAAGTCAGGATAAAAGAACCATTGTGCTTTAGTGGTTAAGAAGCTGGGTTAGATTTCAAGTTTTAATATTAGCCAAGAAAGGTTTGTCATGAACACACAAAGCTGTTGCAAATTCTGGCCCACAATCATCTCAGTATGGCTGATAAGGACTGAGGATTTTTTTTTTTCTTAGACACACACTTAAGTGGATCTGCTGCTCTGTAGTTCAGCAAGTAGAGTCTTCACTCTACTATTTCAGCTAGGCTAGAGATGAGAATGTTGGTTCAGGTTGAATGTGAAAATACTGCTTCAAAAAATTCTAAAAATGTGGCATAGAATGCCTGCAACTTCCATCTGTTGTTTTAGCACTGAAAACGGGGTTGAGAAAAAGCTGTGTGAATATTTAGTTTAAAGATCTGGTTAGAAGATGATTTGATTACAATTCTAAATGGAATTCGGTTTTCAGATTGAAGAAATTATTCAATTTGAATTGCCAGACATGAATTGGATACCTATGAATTTACTTAATTATATTTCAGTTGATCTGAATGTCTTTTACTCAAGTGCGTATGCGTTTTTAACACCTACACTGGTTCAAGTTGAATCAGCCCAAGTGAAGTAATTTGCTTCATATTAATGCGGCTGCTGAGATCAATGTTTTTTTTTTTTTCCAATTGAACTGATTATTCACATCAGATCTACTCAATGTACAGACTGACTGTTTTGAATCAAGCCTACTACTAAATTGAAAGGAATTTGCACAAGCCTACAACTAAATTCAAATTAATCTTAAAAGTTAGCTATTTGATTGTGAATCTAATCTTTTGCAGACTCTTTTTTATTTTGTTAAAGTAGCATGGTGGAATGCAATCTGGATTCTGAGGGAGAGGGAAGGCTGTATTCCAGAGGAATAAGAGAAGTTTAGATTCTTTGGTTGGGAGGAAGAGGGTTAAGATGACTCCTCCCCAGAAATTATCAGAATAGTTGCTTTAGTTTGGCAAGATTCTGTCTATAGCTGAAGAACAATAGTCTTCAGCTCTCTTTTCTACTATATGTTGGTTCTCTTTTCTACTATAAGTTGAGTAATAGGAGAGACAGAACTGTATGTGTCAATTGAATTTTTCAGTTCAAAAGGAAGACAGGCATTATTTATAGTTCCATGAGCTGGATGATTGAGACATATAGTTTCATTATATGTTCATTCATATAATCTTAGTTTGTAAATATAGACCAGACATGATTGTCCATGATAAAGAACTCTCTGAGACCCAACAAGGAGACAACAGTTCAAAAGGCCCATCTGTATGATCCCTGGACATGGTAGTCTCTTAAATGAAGAGTTCTGAAGCAAGTTGCTTGTAGAATACAAGTTCTTAGTCTATGGGCAGAACCAGTTGTGAGAAAGCCAGGTCTTAAGCTATGAAGAACATTAAAATCAGCACTTTGAATGGAATAACATACTCAATAGGCTGAGGTAGAACCTGCACAAATATCAAGGAAGACTTGTATTGTGGTAAGAAAAATATTGCCCATTATCATTGTGAAGCTATTTGTCTTTCAGGAAAAGTGAAGGTGGCATTTTTCTAAATGCCAAACTAAGACACATGGTTTTCTTCTTTCCTTTGATTAGAAGACAAATTTATTTGCAACCAGATGTGAATCAGGCTTCTTTCTGTTCATCAAACTCTTCCCTACTCCCCACTCTGCACCACAGCTTTCAGATGGCTGACTTATTTTCCTCATTTAATGGCATAAGTACTTTAAAGGACAGGAAAGTTTTTTATTCTAAAAGCAAGATCTATTTTTTTTAAAAAAAATCTACTTCCAGAGAACATGCCATTTTCTTTATGGATTCCCTACTTGCCTTCATTCCAAGTTTCTTAGGATGGATAGGATAAGAACAAGTTTTGGAAAGCAAAAACTTTGGACTAATTGACAAAGGCAATCTTCATCAAGGGAGCTTAATAAATATGGCTTTTGGAGTAGAGAGAGAAATCAGTTGATAGATGATTGAGTTTCTTGCTTTTTCCCAGTCTTTCCAGGGCCTTACAAATCTGACAATCCTCTCCCTCCACCCAATTGAAATCTTCAGAGGATTCTAGCTTTTGAATGAGTGACACATCTACCATTGTCTGAGTTCAGGAAGAATCATGGATGATAAATTGGGGATAATAAGACCTTTGCTCAATATTTGTTCTTGAGCTTTTTCATCATTCAACGAATATGGAGAATCAATTTGCTCCATTTGAGAAATTAGGCCACGGCCTGCTTTATTAATCAGGCACATGGGTCCCATTCTGTTGGATGGAAGCTGCAATACATGTTCAAAGCTTCTGTTACCACTTTCCTCCAGATGCCGGAGAAATTTTAAGCAGACCAACTCTATGAGCTGTGGTGGCACAGTGGTTAGAATGCAGGCTGCTTCTGCTGCCTGCCGGCTGCCTGCAGTTTGGCAGTTTGAGTTTCACTGGCTCAAGGTTGACTCAGCCTTCCATCCTTCTGAGGTTGGTAAAATGAGGACCCAGATTGTTGGGGGCAAGATGCTGAATCTGTAAACCACTCAGAGAGGTCTGTAAAACACTGGGAAGCAGTATATAAGTCTATATTTGGTACATTACACAGTTATGTGATGGAAGAAGGTTTTTTTTTTTTAAATTGTTCTCACTTTTTCTGAAAGGGTCTTCTTTTTTTAATAGCCAAATGGGATCAAACATCCCATGAATGCTTGAGAATGTTGAAAATAAAATCAAACAATCCATCCATCCATCAAGACCACTGAATAGTTGGTTCAGTTTGTCATTGATTAAAAACCAATGCTCACATTTTTAAAACAAATGAGATGGAAAGGGAAAAAGATCCTTCAGATGTGATCACCATCTTCATCATCATCTACAACACATACAAAAAGGAACAAAGAAAGCTAGCCAGCCAGTTCTACTCAGCTGAGAAATAATTTAACATGGAGATATGTTTGAGCTCCAGTGGACTGGTGCGGTGGACTAGAGGTGAAGCTCTTGCCTCACAATCAGGAGGCTGTAAGTTCAATCCTAGGTAGAGGCAAATATTTCTCTCTCTGGGCATAATGAGAATATATCTGCTGAACAAACTCTGCATTTGCACAAGGAAGGGCATCCGGCCATTAAAACACTCTGCTAGCTCCATTCAGTTGCCCAGACTCCACCCCACAAGTGATTATGGGGTCATTAAATGAAGATGATAATGCATTTAAGGTCCAAAAGCAGGTCTACTTTGGAGACTATGCCTTGATGGGTCATAGTCTGAGCACAGTAATTCAATGGGTTTTATTAGTTGGATAAGGCCAATTCTCTTGAACTAGTAGCAAGATCACCTCCTATCTAATAAGCAATTACCATTGTTTATAATTCTGTATTGCCTTAGAGTCAGATAAGCATCAACAGCAGTCCAGTTTCTGATATATTAGCAAGCCTTCCGCTCACCAGAACAACCATATTCTGCTAGGGAACGTAACCCTGGAGTTTGAAAGTATGAAGCTTGTTAATTCCAGAATCAAACAAAGTCCACCTCTTATTCAAGAAATCGACCAGATTTGCACAAGACGTTAAAGCTGCTTAATCAACTAACTTCTTTTCTGGGTTCATACAGTTTATGGAATCATAAAGCAACATACCAGGATAGATAAACCACATAAAGAAAATTAACCCAGATTAAATCAGTCCAATTTAGCCTTTAGAGTACCCTTTTGATTTGTTTTGAGAGCTAATGACCGAACTTCAGCATGCTATTTCTATTTCCCACCATTCAGTCAGAACTGAAGAAACTTTTTGGATGAGAAGTGAAACTTTTTCATCAGATATTCACCACTATTGAGCCTCGGTGGTGCAGTGGTTCGAATGCAGTCCTGCAGGCTACTTCTGCTGCCTGCCAGCTGCCTACAGTTCAGCAGTTCAAATCTCACCAGGCTCAAGGTTGACTCAGTCTTCCATCCTTCTGAGGTCAGTGAAATGAGGAGCCAGACTGTTGGGGGCAAGAGGCTGACTCTGTAAACTGCTTAGAGAGGGCCGTAAAAGCACTGTGAAACAACATATAAGTTATGTGCTATTGCTATTGCAAGTAAAACTTTTTCAAAGGCAAAACATTGCCTTAAAAAAAAATAGGGACTGCCCTTTTGATTGTCAAAAGTTTCCTCTTGTCTCCATCTGCCACAATCTGGTCCCAATTCTGCCTCTCTTTGGCCTCCTCCCACAAGGTATTTGAAATAAAAGTTTGGACATCTGACTATGGAATAACTTGGAAAGAAATGTGATGAACTTAATGAAAGGTTGGTATTTTGGCTTCTCTAATGAATACCATCAAAGAAGAAGTTATATCCGATTTTCATCTTCATTCTCTCTATCGGATAGCCTGTTCCTCTACCCAATGCCTTTGAGTTGCTGTTGGCAGATGCCATGTCCTTGTTGCAGAGGTAGAGGCTGACAGAAGGAGCACTTGTCCCATGGGAACCTTTTCTGCATAGTTTGTTATAAGTTGCTGATGTGGCTCTCCATGGATCCATGAGTGAAATGCAGTCATTATGTGCTTTGAAGCCTGAAACCTTGAGAGTTTCAAACAAGCAGGGGACAAGCAGATGATCTATGAAAAATGACTATCTAACAAGGCTAAAAAATGTTCATTTACTCTTCCCTCCCCCTTTCACCCACCTGCTCTGCCCAAATTAGTTCTGTTTGCTTTTATCCCATTCACACCTAATGCCAAAGATCTGAGTACACATGCATTATGCCAAGCTCACTTTCGACAGAAACATTTGCACTTATTTCTTCTCTTTTTAAAAGAATTTTGTTCTACTTCGTTCTATTTTTGTCTCTCTCAGTGTCTTGGGAGAAAAGGATGAGATGTTTGGAGGAGTCAAGGGAAACAGCAATAAGATACGAAGAATTAGGAAGCACATGTTCTCTTGAATTAAGCCTTTCTTGGGACAGAGGGGAATATCCTCAGTGAGAATACTTTTGAGAAGAGGTATTCTGCAGACACCAATCCAAATAGGATGGACAAGTTTCTGCACACCAGCCCTGTGGAAAGATTAAAAATAGCAAAGTAACTATTGGGGAGCAAGAGGAAGCTCTTAATGCCAAGATTCATTTGAAATAGAAACTAGATTCATAGAGATTGGGTATATATTCTCATTATTTGAAAAGCAAGTTTAATGAGTCTGTAATTTGTGAATATATGCCTGAGAAATTTGCCAATAGATGGTGCAGGAATTATAGAATCTATGAAACCTGGTAAGATTCCCAAAAGCCTGAGAATGTGACCAAGAGTCCTGAACATATAGTTCTTGACTTGTCCTTCAATCTAACATATGCAGAACTATATATGGTAATTTTAGTCATAAGGAAAAAAATAATAATGATTGCATTCTTTTTATGTTTGGTTGTGATCACTTGGAATAAGGAAGAAGCGGATGTAAGATTCTGATAAGATTCAAATCCTCCTGTCATGATCCCCCTCTCTGTAGCCATGAGGGATGCATCAACTGGTTGGTTTCACACATTATCCTATTGTATATAGTGTGGTTACTTTGATGTATCATGTTGCATAAACCCAGCCAACAGTGATTCAATCAACTTTCCATGAACAAGCCATATCTTAATCAGATCTATGAATTTCACCACTGTGTCCAGAATATGACAAGTACCTCAGAATGTATCTTCTTTCCCAGTCTTGATTTGGAGATTCCTGGACAAGATTCTACCAGACCCTGAATATTGTCTGTATCAGTAATTCAATGAGGCTAAGCTCTGTACAATCTCTAATCATCTTCCTCTAATTTTTCTCCCTGTTTTCTTATCTGTTTTTGTCCTGTTTTCCATAGTTTGTCCATCAGAAAACAACAGTCTCTTAGATTTTCTGATACCCTTTCTTGCAGTGTTCCTCACTTTAGTAATTTTTAAGCCAATCTACTGGGTGCAGTTCTAAAGGTCAATTAAATTTACCCTAAATTCCTACTCCAGGCTAATGATGTATTTGGAAGATGAATTAGAAGCACAAGGTGCTGTCCCTGTGGTTTCTGATATTTTATAATAGCTTAAGAAATGTTAGAGGAAGGAAGGAAGGAAGGAAGGAAGGAAGGAAGGAAGGAAGGAAGGAAGGAAGGAAGGAAGGAAGGAAAGAAAGAAAGAAAGAAAGAAAGAAAGAAAGAAAGAAAGAAAGAAAGAAAGAAGGTCTTAATTCAGTACTACAAACATAGTTGAATACACAAGGTCTGCATTCTCATGGCACACTAATCCTTAAGTAATCAAACCATAGTCTATTGTGTGATCCCAGAAAGGAATTTAAAAGCAAATGTTAAGGATAAATAAAAGAGTGTTGGTCAACTACTTAATATGTAGCCTGTTGCTGAGATGAGGCTGGATATTTAATGACAGAAAGAAGCAGAGCTATGCAGGATTTTATCTGGGTTTTAAAAATGCATCCATTTTTTTTTCTGGGAAAATAAAAAAAAGGAATTGGAGGAAAGGGGCATGCAGAGTGGAGCTTAAGAATGGAGTCCGCAGCCTGTTAATGTTAATTGAGAGAGCCATTTGGTGTAATGGTGAAGACACCAGGATAGAAATTAGGAGACTGTGAGTTCTAGTCCTGCCTTGGGTATGAAAGCCAATTGGTCACTTTGGATCAATCTTCATGGGACTGTGAGTTCTAGCGCTGCCTTAGAAATAAAGCCATCTAGGTGACTTTGAACCAATCACTGGGAGACAATGAGTTCTAGTCTTGCCTTAGGCACAAAGCCAGCTGAGTGACTTTGAGCCAACCATCAGAAGACTGTGAATTCTAGTCCTGCTTTAGGCATGAAATCCAGCTGGTCACTTTGAGTCAATCTTCAGGAGACTGTGAGTTCTAGCTCTGCCTTAGCCATCTGGATGACTTTAGGCCAGTCACTCTCTCTCAGCCCTAGGAAGAAGGCAACGGCAAACCTTGCCAAGAAAATGGCAGGGGTTTATCCAAGCATGATTGAATGGAAGAAGATAAAAAACAATATTCATGGGAGAGAAGAAGACACAGTTATAGGGGAAAAGAGCTGTGGATGTCCTGCTGGGCAATTTGCCAGCTGTCAAATGTATGGGTATGAATCTCCACAGCAAGCAGAATTGACAGCAAGAAGTCAGCCTAGTTGTTAGCTTCTTTATAAGAAGCAATTGTGGAGGCCCCCCCATGTGAATTAATGGGGAAAATCTCTCCTGAGGCTCTTTTCACAATAAAAATTGTAATGCTCCTTCAATCTCAATCTCTCTCTCTTTCTTTCTTACTTCTTCTTTGGAGAATGGTGTCAACATCTAGTAAATGTCAACCAACTGGAATTCCATTCTGTTTCTGAGGCAATTTTGATCAAAACACAGAGCTCTCTTTATACAGTTGATATTTATGGGCACTGTGTAATGATCGGAGAGGTCCAATTTTGGACATTTCACCCAGATAAGTGCTCTGGGGGTATTTTTCTAAGATGTTTGGAAAATGGGCTCCTCAACTGAAGTAATTAGGATTTGTGCCTGTCTGAATCCATCGTCTCCTCTCTGCTTTGTTATAAATTGTGGCAGGTTTTTTTTCCTGATTATTATTTTAGAGAAAATAATGGGATAAAGACAGGGGATACAATACAGGCTTAGAGTATTATGCCAGTTTCTTGTCTTCCCTGTGAAGAATCTGGCACCCACACTGAAACTGACTGACAACAGATTCCAATAAGACAAAGGAAAATATGTCTTTGAAGAGAACAAAACTCATTTATGACATTCAGGAACTCATGCTGTGATTTGCTTAGATTTCCAAGAGACTAAGACAAATGTATGGTGGAGGAAGATACCACAAGCTGGCTGTAATGTAAGCCTAATAGAACTTCCTTGCTTAGAAGAATTGCAAACATGTCCCAAGAAACAAGAGTGAAAAGAGGTTCCTGACATTAATATACTCTTAGGGATACCTCAAAATAATGGACTGGTCCCTGGGAGACACAAGAGATCTGACTTGGTATTTGGATGCATGCTCCTCTTGAGAGCTTTTTTATGAACTTTTGTAAGAATTTTAATTGAGATATTGGAATGGATGTGAAGTGATTGGTCTTGTGGTTTTAAGGAGACTGTGAGTTCTAGTCCAGTCTTAGGCATGAAAGCCAGCTGGGAGACTTTGGGCCAATCACCAGGAGAAGGTGAGTTCTAGTTCCACCTTAGTCATGAAAGCTGGCTGGATGACTTTGAACCAATGACCAGAAGATTATGAGTTCCAGTCTCACCTTAAGCATGAAAACTGTCTGGGTGATTTTGGAGCAGTGACCAGGAGACTGTGAGTTCTAGCCCTGCCTTATGCATAAAAGCCAGTTGGGTGACTTTGGACCAGTTGTTCTCTCTCCTCCCAACTCACCTCCAAGGATTGTTGTTGTGGCGCAAATAGGAGGAAGAAAGAGTGTTAGGTTAGTATTAGTTCCCCACTTTGATTTATTTGTAAACAATAATAAAAGTGGGATTTAAAAATAAATAAATAAATAAATAAAGGAGGCAACCCATGGAGGAAATGGAAACTGTCTATGAGAGCCAACAGAACCAAAGGAGGAAAAATAACATTTCAGATAGAGGCAGTCGGAAATCTTGTGAAAAGTCCTGAGAACAAGGAAAAAAGTTTTAGAAGCTAGAGGGCTGTAAATGTATTATAATCTGTTAAATTCTGTTCTTGCAAGCTGTTATGTTGTTTCCATTTAATATCCAACAGATTAGTTGATAAACCGGTTCTTCAGAGTTGGCCAATGTAATTTTATTCTAGAGGGTAATGTGCACATTCTATCCTCATATGTTGAAAATCCCACATTCAGTTTTAATGGACAAGATGTCTCATTGAAATTTAAAGAGGAAGTGTCAGGAACTGAACTGTCCTGTAGCAAACTGTGCTCTGGTTCATGTGAATGAAGGGATGGATAATTTGCAGGCCATTTATACCCCAAAAGACCCCAACTCTGAAACTTCCTAGGATGTCCAGCATCACTGGACTCGCATCCTACCAAATAACAATGTAGCAGTTTTCCAAGAAAATTATAGAAGGTGAAACCCACAAGGATTTTAAAAGGGTAAGCATTTTTACCCCTGCACTCTGGGCTCACTGATAGGGCCACATAAGTTTGATGGAGATGATAACAATAGCATTTAGACTTATATGCCACTTCACAGTACTTTACAGCCCGCTCTAAGTGTTTTACAGAGTCAGCATATTTTCCCACAACAATCCGGGTCCTTATTTTACAGACCACGGAAGGACAGAAGGCTGAGTCAACCTTGAGCCAGTAAGACGCAAACTGCAGGCAGCCGGTAGTCAGCAGAAGTAGCCTGCAGTACTGCATTCTAACCACGGCGCCACCCCAGCTCAATATAAAACCAACAAAGCACTTCAATCTGTCCCTGAGGATATCCCCAACTTTAAAGGTTCTACATTCAAAAGTTGGGCTTGCTCTTTCACGAAGCCTTCCTCAAATGCTTCATCTCATCCAGAATGAATGTCCCAGCCTGCCATCACTGCTGTTTTCCAACCAGGAAAGCCTCCTGTGCGTTGGCAGCCGGCAAAAGTTTTAATAGATGACTAAATAGATTGTAAATGAGAAACAAACAAAAGGGAAGAGGCTGGAAGGGGTGAGGGATGAGTCCACAGGTGAAGCTGAGCACTCTATAATGTGCGCTAATCAAAGCTGAATCCGCAGCAGGCCGCGTCTTGGATTGATTCTGCTGGAGCGAAAAGCAGACGCATCTGCTGTCCAGATGGTAAGCAGAACATTGGCTGGTCTTGGAGAATAGCCAACCAAGCTGGGCAGGGTTGGGCATTTTCTTCCCAATCCATGGACATTTGGTTTTGTCTGAGTTAGAATTGGATACTGCTGTAATAGCAATTATTACTGCATCAGTAAATTAACGGGGAAATTAGCCTGTAAAATGTCCAGCTATGTGATTGCTCCCTCTGTCATAGAATCGCTTTGCAATGGAGATGATTATGGGTCTTTGGAAGGACTGAGAGCATGGAAAGAGGGCTCAGTCCCCAATACTTCCAGATAAATGGACCCAGCGCTAAATTAGATTGATTTGATAGGGGGGGTTGAATTAGCCCAAGGCTTCTCCTTCTTCTTCTGCCTCTGTTCCTCAAGTCATCTTCTTTTTTGACTGATTTCATGGAAGAGAGAACAAACACCAAGAACTTCTGGGAGTGGTTGTAAAACAAAACTGCACCTTTGGAAATTGTCCAGTTAGAAGTACAATTTAAGCCAATGTTTTGCTTTGTAATGGTGGGTGGGTCATATGTTACACTAAACTTTGATTTGTTTAAGTGGCTTCTCAACTAAGCTACAGTTGGTTCTACCCATATAGTGTGCTATGCCCAAACCAGACCAAACACATGATGGGATTGCATGGGGAACAAATAGATTGCAGATAAACACAGGTTACAAATTGTATTCTTGCAAAGAAATAATTTTCCTTCTTTAGTCTGTTGTAGTGGTGGGATTGACATTTTTTTTACTACCAGTTCTGTGGGCGTAGCATGGCTTGGTGGGCGTGGAAAGGGAAGGTTACTGCAAAGTCCCCATTCCTTCCCCACCCCACTAACCTGCTTTCCAGCTCCGTTCTCCTGTGCAGGGCAACCAATGAAGACCCAGCCAATCAGCTGGGACTCAAGGGGAGGCAGAGAATAGATGGGGGCGGGGCCAGTCAGCGATGGTATTTGCCGGTTCTCCGAACTACTCAAAATTTCCACTACTGGTTCTCCAGAATTGGTCAGAACCAGCTGAATACCACCTCTGGTCTGTGGCCTACATGCAACATTTTTTTTTACCTCATTGTTACCCAATATGCAAAATTAAGGATATGCATCTATTAAAGAAAAAAAAAATACATTAAAGGAGAATATTTTTAGCTCAGGGTTGAAATGAGAAGTCCTTGGTGGTCTCTGAGCTTGGTTGTTTTATTGTAGATGTTTCATCATCCAAATCAGGTAACATCATCACTGCTAGTCCTGATGGTGTTACCTAGCATGGAAGATATTACCTAGTTTGGGTAATGACATGTCAAGAAAACAACCAAGCTCAGAGACCACCAAGGATCTCTCAAAGAAAGATTAATTGTTGTATACTTGTTTTACATACTCGTAATACTGCATTCCTATTGGAAAAATACTGCCGCCCAGCAATTGGTAGATAATAACAGTTATGATTGGCCACCTAAGCGGTGGGAATTTTAAATAAATGTCATTGGTTGCGAGCCACAAGCAGCCACTATAAAAGGGGCTGCCACAGCTCGACTTTAGTTGAAGTTACTAACAGTTAAATAAAGAGCTGAATTCAACTCCAGTCTCGACTCTACTTTATTCCGGCGATAGAACATTAATCATCTGCCTTTTGCAAGTGTGTTTATTCATCATTCAAATTTAAATATAGCAGCATATTTCCAAAACCCGACCACCATTTTTGTCATATTAAAACAAAAGCAATCTACAGGGAAGAAAGCAACCTGCAGGGAAAGACATACAGCTTAATATTACAAGATGCCCAAAACAGAAGAATCAGAAGAAATAATGCAAGGTGCCCTTAGAAGCATGAATACTTTTCTGCATTGTAACTCTAGGGATGTTTACTCAGTAGAAGGTCCCACTGCACTAACCAGTAAGATCCATAAACTTGCAGTTGTGGAGCACAAGTATATGAAACCCAGATACGAATCCTATGGTTTTAAGCAGGGATGGGCTTCAAAAATTTTAGCAATGGGTTGTCTGACTGGTTGCTGGGTGGGCGTGGCCATGATGGGCGTGGCCTAGTCAGCCTCCTGCACCACGGCTGGGAGGGGGCATATTGCCCTCCTCAGGCTCTAGAGGCTTTTTTCAAGCCTCTGGGAGGGTGAAAATGGCCTCCCCAGCCTCCGGAAGTTCTCTGGAAGCTGGAAAGGGGCCCATTTCCGGCCTTCTCAAACTTCTGGGAGGCCCATTTTTCACCCTCCCTGAGCCTCCATGCTCATCCTGCACTTACCTGCATCCAAAATGGGCCACGTGGGGACTCCTGGGAGGAGAGGGGATCGGTAAGCAGGGCCCGCCAGGAGTGGGATTTGGGGGTTCTCCAAACTGCGCAGAATCTTAGATAGGGGCTCTCCTGAACCCCTGCAAACCCCCAGCAGCCCAGCCCTGACTTTAAGTGGTTCGTTGAAAGAAAGTGGGAGAAAAAAATCAAAACATTTGTAGCCTGAATCATTTGTTCAACCTTTTACAAACTTTTCACCATAATACCAGGTTGGTGCTCTTCAGGCATTGTCATTTGGGAGAGTGAGGACTTCACTGTGATTTATGGGAACTGAAATCATAGCTGCAAAGCTGGAACAAAGCTGCAAAAAACTCATGTGCCTTTAGATACCTGGAGGTTTCCTCAAACAACTGAGAAGGAGACTGGGGTTGTTTTCTGCTGATGAAAGCAGAAACCTCTCAAGAAATTTGGCGGCAGAAATTTATTTCAAGAGCCCCAAGTGAGTCCAGTTGCTCAGACTGACCTTGAAGAGAGAGGGCATTTACTTTTTTTTTTTTTTTTTCAAAGTTGAAGTGAAATATGTGCAAGGCAAAATATATGCCCTCTGTACTCTTTTTCTTTAAATCAGTTGAACAGCAATTTTGCATTTATAATCATTAGGACGAATCAAGTTTCCTACCTAATTTAGAGATATCTTGTTGGAGGTTGTTATTGAGGAAATAATTTAAATTACTTAGTCTTGAAGATAGGGCTTGAAGACAGAGGATATATTGTCAAAATCTGGAAGAGCTAGGAACGAAGAGTGGAAAACTGTATTCTCTTTGTGACTGATGTCCAGGCATACTCTCTACTCCTATTCAAATGTAAAAGGGCAATTTTGTTTCAAGCATCTTAGGCCATTCTTTCTTAGAACAGCAGCTCTCCTTAAATTGCTGAGATGATACTTCAATTTAGTTTGCAGGAGTTGCATCTTAATATGAGATCTAGATAATTAGAAATTAGAAAAGTACTCCCAAGGTTATAGAGAAGGCATTTACTATGTATTGAACTTTGGTTTCTTCCTTTAAGTTCTATGCTGAGTTTTCTGATCAAATGTTGTAAAGAATAACAAATGTTCATGGCAAGAGCTCTAAGGAACTAGAGGCAATACTTGGTGGCTTCTGCAGAAGTTCAGAGCTTTCATACAGTTGGGAAAAAAAGAAAAAAACACCCTACGGTTGCTGTTATTCTTTCTTTCCATGTCTCAAAGATTACCAACACATCAGTCTTGTCCTTTTTGTCTCTCCCGGGAAATAGAGGAGATCTTTTCAACTGCTGCTGCCAGTTTTGCTTTGTGGAGTCTTCTCTCTGTTGTTCTGTCTGCCAAGGTCCATTTCCATTTACACTCACAGAGAAACAAACACACTGCCTACTGAACAACTGGGCTCCCTACTTCTCCATATGATGATGGAGGGTGGGATGAAAAGGATGGAATTAATATCTGTGTTAAAAACAAACTCAGCAATTCCTGTCACGCCGCAAATTAGAACCATAGAATCATAGGACTAGATGGGAGTTTGGAGGTCTTCTAGGTCCAACTCTCTGCTAAAGACAAGAGATCTTATATGAGGGACTGCCACAGAGAGGAAGGGGTCAAGCTATTTTCTAAAGCACCTGAAGGCCAGACAAGGAATAATGGATGGAAACTGACCAAGGAGAGATTCAACCTGGAAATAAGGAGAAACTTTCTGACAGTGAGAACAATCAACCAATGGAACAAAAGTTGCCTTCCAAAGTTGTGGGAGCGTCATCACTTGAGACTTGCAAGAAGAGATTGGACTGCCATTTGTCCAAAATGTTGTAGGGTCTCCTGGTTGGGCAGGGGGTTGGACTAGATGACCTATAAGGTCCCTTCCAACTCTGATTATCTGTTATCTGTTATACCATCCTGGACAAATGTTGTCCAGTCTTTTCTTGAAAACTTCCAGTGACAAAGCATCCATAACTCCAGTAGACAAGCTGTTCCATTGATCAATTGTTCTTACTGTCAGGAAGTTCCTTCTTATTTCCAAGTTGGATCTGATGAGCTTCCACCCATTGCTTCTTGGCCTGCCCTTTGGTGCTTTGAAGAATAAGTCAACACCCTCTTCCCTTGGACAGCCTTCAAGCATTGGGAGATTGGGTCTCCTCTATACCATCTCTTTGTTAGGCCAAAAATATCTACTTTTTAAATAGAATTCTTTATTGGCCAAGTGTGATTGGACACATGAGGAATTTGTCTATGGTGCATAAGCTCTCAGTGTACATGCAAACGAGTGATAAATCATGATCACAATAATTAAATACAATCATCATAAACCATACAACACTCAATGATAATCATAGGATACTAAAAAAGCAATCAACATAAATCATAATACAAACAACATAGCTATGGTCATAAGAAGCTAAGGAAATAGATAATAGGAAAGATGAGAAGGATAATAATAATACAGCCCTGTTAGATGGCTTGACATCCCAGGGTATAAAAGACAGCGTTGCAGGAAGTAGTTGTTTAGCAAAGTGATAGCATGGGGGCAAAAACTGTCCTTGGGTCTAATTGTTTTGGCATGCAATACCCTGTAGCATCATCTTGAAGGAAGAAGTTTATGTCCAGAATATGATGTGTCTGTATGTATTTTCACAGCTCTCTCTTTGGCTCATGCCAGAAAGAGTTCAAATTTAATTGTTTGAAGTTTTGCAAGGAGTTCTATCTACATTAAGCTCTTGCTTTTTTAACTATTCCAGTGGTTTGAGTTTCAAAGCTGGTGAAATATGGCTTATTTTGAGAAGTTGAAACAGTTTCCTTAACCATTCATCCTATGATTCAGCTTCCAAATCCCTTTCCAAGTTCATTGCATTCTTTTCAGGGCCACAGCAATTAGGTTTTTCCGTCTATAGTCTCCCAATTGCTTACATTTTGAATAGAATAGAATAGAATGGAATTGAATAGAATAGAATAGAACAGAGTTGGAAGGGACCTTGGAGGTCTTCTGGTCCAATCCCCTGCTCAGGCAGGAAACCCTGTTCATTTTCAGACAAATGGTTATCCAATCTCTTCTAAAAAAAACCTCCCAGTATTGGAGAATTGTTCTAACTGTCTGGAATTTCTCCTTAGTTCTAGGTTGGTTCTCTCCTTGATTCATTTCCATCCATTGTTTCTTTGGAGAATAGTTTGACTCCCTCTTCTTTGTGGCAACCCCTAAGATACTGGAATACTGCTATCATATCACCCCTTGTCCTTCTTTTCATCAAACTAGACATACCCAATTGCAGCAACCATTCTTCATACGTTTTAGCCTCCAGTCCCCTAATCCTCTTTGTTGCTCTTATCTGCACTCTTTCAAGAATCTTGACATCTTTTTTCACACCGTGGCAACCAAAACTGGATGCAGAATTCCAAGTGTGGCCTTACCTAGGCAATATAAAGTGGTATTAACACTTCACACGATCTTCCTCAAAGCTAAATGGTACTCATTACTCCCATTATTGTTTCTCCTCCCTTGTTGCTTAACTGTTTGCCTGGCCAGGTCAGAAGTTACAAAAAGGGCATTTGCCAAGTGATTGATATTGGCCATCTTTTGCCCTCGGCCTGACCCTGTCAACTGCATGGCGTGTCTCCTTAGTTACACTTTCATCCTTGTCTTTGCAAATCACCAGATCTTCCTACAACTGACCTTTGTGATGGGCAAAGCTTGCCTCATCAGCTTTTCCCTTTGGCTTCCTTCTGAATGTTTGCCATGGAGGCGGGGGGAAAAAAATAGATTCGGTCAGTTTATTTTCCTTGGTTTTCTTATCTTACCACCCGCAAGATCTATTTCAAGTTCAGCCTTTCTGGAGAGCAGGAAAGGATTTCTGAAAATAAAATAAAATCTGGATTCCTGGACCCGCTAACGAGCACACTACTTATTTTCTTTAGCATACACAAACTTTTGTTAGCATTTTTTAATAACAAAAGGCAGCTTGATTGTCTTTGTTGAATTATCTAGAT
The DNA here is from genome assembly GCA_033807585.1 of Hydrophis major. Classification (NCBI taxonomy): domain Eukaryota; kingdom Metazoa; phylum Chordata; class Lepidosauria; order Squamata; family Elapidae; genus Hydrophis; species Hydrophis major. Next base: position 34,872,992 of record CM066334.1, read on the forward strand.
TTCGTTCACAATTTTCTAAAATACATGTATTTTTTAAATATTTATTTGATTTGTCAATCACTTACAAGATACAGGTATAAGAATAAACATACTTTTGAATACATGAGATAGATACTTATGAAAAAAAATATAAAAGAGACAATAGGACAGGGAAGGTAGGCACAATTGGTGCGCTTATGCATGCCCACTACAGGCCTCTTAGGAAGGGGGTGAGGTCAATCGTGGACATTATAATAACATGTGCTTGTTATTATTTCCATTTCTTCTATGTTGAACTGTTTGTTTTTGTTTTTGTTTTTTTCATTGTTTCACATTTCCATTTTGATAATTGGATCTTTTTGTGTGTGTATGTGTATTTGTGGGTCCCAATGGTACTGTATACTGGTTGTCCTCGTCTTAAAACAGTTCCTTGTTAAAAGTGACCTTTTGAAATGACAATGTCATTGAAAAGTGTGACTTACGACCGTTTTTCACAGTTGCAACCTTTGCAGCATGATCCTCATGATCATGTGATCAAAATCCAGATGCTTGGCAACCACTTCATACTTATAACCGTTGCTGCGTCCCTTTTGCGACTTTCTCCCAAGCAAAGTCAGTGGGGAAGCCAAGTTCATTTAACAACCGGGTTACTAATTTATCAACTGCACTGATCCACTTAACAACGGTGGCAAGAAAAGTTGTAAACGGGGGCAAAAGATCACCTTACAAATGTCTCACTTAATAATAGAAATGTTGGGCTCCATTGTGGTCATTAAGTTGAGGGCTACCTCTGGGGTGGGTTTCAAAAATTTTAGCAAGGGGTTCTCTGCCCGGTTGCTGGTGGGTGTGGCCTAGTCAGCCTCCTGCACCATGGCTGGGGTGTGTGCATGTTTTACCCTCCCCCGGGCTCTAGAAGCTGGAAACGGGCCCATTTCTGGCCTTCTCAAACTTCCAGAAGGCCCGTTTTTTACCCTGCCTGACCTTTGCACGTGTCCTGCACTTATCCGCATCCAAAATGGGCCACGAGGGGAATCCTGGGAGGGAAGGGGTGGGGGGTGGGCAGCCAGGGGTGGGATTTGGGGGTTCTCTGAACTGCACAGAATCTGAGGGCTCTCCCGAACCGCTGCAAATCCCCAGCAGTGCACCCCTGGATTATCTGTATTTTACAGATTCAAGACTGAATAAATCTGAAGTTTATAAAGGACCAAATTATTCAGCCTTCCATTGTACAAGTCACAACACAGCCATAGGGATGTGTTATCAACTATGCTGTAATTTCAATGTTAACACAACTATGGTTTTTCTAAGTTCTCTAAGTTGTGAGATGTAGAGTAACCAGAAACAGGGGGCAATTTTTAAAAATGCTATACTAAAAAAAATGGTATAAAATAATATTTTAACCTTGTGCCCATTAACAGTAAGTGTGTAGTCATTTCCTGTTATTTTACAAAGCTATTAAGAGAGTGTTTTAGAATAATTACCTGTATTTCCAGGAATATATATATATGAAGTCCCCTGTGCATCATGCCTGGCCACATACATTGGACAGACCAATAGAAGAATAAGTACCCACCTGGATGAACACAAAAATGCAGTAAAAAAGCTGGAACACACTTCCTCACTAGTCCAACACAACAAAGTCACAGGTCATAGCATCAACTTCAATGGCACCAAAACCCTAGCCCCTATAGAAAGCCCCAGCTGCAGAATTATCAGAGAAGTCATAGAGATTGAAAAAAGACCAGAAAGCACTAATAGAAGAGATGACTCCACCAAACTGTCAATTATCTGGAAGCCTGCACTCTCAAACAAAAAAATCTCCACACCACAAGCCAGGCAAACACCTGGGCACAAACAGACTCCCTCTGATACCTCCAGCTCAAACACACCCCAACCAGGCACCCAGATGAAACCTAGCTTCCGAATAAATGATAGCCGTCCATTTACTCGGAGCCAAGCCACACTAAAAGTCTCCAATACAGGAACACAATGTTACCAACCAATCAAGATTAAAAAAAAAGCTACAAAACAGACAGAAAATATTAGAAACACCAATCAAGCAGAACACAGCAAACTGCAAGACCAATAAACACAGACCAAGACTCCCAACCAATCAGGATGAAGAAAAAACCATTCTGGTACAGCAGTAGGCTAGCACCAAATTTAAAACTGAAACGGCTGTGAAAGTCTGACTCACAGATGAACAGAATACAGAAGCCTGATGATGGCAGATGAGATTCTGCCGAAACGTTGCTACAACTTTAAAAGCACAACTATAATGATGTGGGAAAATTCCCGAACAAAGCTGAATACCATACACACACACACACACACACATATACACACATACATATATTTTCTTAAGTTTTCACGGGTACTTACATGTATGGTATTCATCTTTGTTCAGGTATTTTCCCACATCATTAGATGTGCTTTTAAAGTTGTAGCAACGTTTCAGCAGAATCTCATCTGCCATCTATACAGTGCCCATCTGGGTGCCCATACACAAACACACACACACACACACACACCATTGACTTCACAACTTTAATCCATGATAAAGTTGTATCTGTATGTGAGACAAAGAGATTGGCTCAAAGTCATCCAACGGCCTTCATGGTAGGAAGGGGATTTTAATTTGGATGTCCCCAGTTCTTTTATCTTTACACTTTACTGGTTCTATGTTTTTTTAATTTAATACTTTTTAAATTTCAACCCCATCTATTCTCCATCCCGGCATTCACTTTTCCTGATTGTTTCTCTCCGTTCAGCTGGTATAAAGCTTCCAGATGTTCAGGCTATAAAATGTTACCATCCATTTTCTTTGTTCCTTTTTTTTCCTTTTTCTTTTTTCTTTTTTTTTTTTATGTACTGTTCATAAAACTGCTCTCGGAAAACTGCTGAAGCTTTTAACTGAAAGCAAATCAGCTTTTTGGTGCCCTCTCTGCTTCTCCCTCTAATGTGATTTGAAGAAAATTTTATGAGCTCTAATTAAACAAGAATTGCCCTGTAGTCACCCTGGCTGGCCAAAAGACAGGATTTAAGTGCCAGGCAGCTGGGTCATCGTGACAGGTGGAAGAGTTATCTGTGTTTCGGTGATTGTCTGTAGGTTGGTGAAATGGGCAAAATAGTGCAGCCTGTACAAAATCTGGTTGGTAGTTAACGTGGTTTGACATGGTCTGAGTTGGCAGTGGCATGCAAACTGATAACCTCTTTCTGGATGCGCCATGCATCAAAGAACAGTTCTTTGATAGAAAAGCCAAGATGATGATTCCCTTCCTTCCTTCCTTCCTTCCTTCCTTCCTTCCTTCCTTCCTTCCTTCCCTCTTCATCCTCCTTTCTTTCTTTCTTTCTTTCTTTCTTTCTTTCTTTCTTTCTTTCTTTCTTTCTTTCTTTCTTTCTTTCTTTCTTTCTTTCTTTCTTTCTCTTTCTTTCTTACCTGCCTTCCTGCCCTTCCTGCCCTCCCTCCCTTCTTTCCTCCTCCTCCGTCCTTTCTTTCTTTCTCTCTTTCTTGCCTGCCTTCCTGCCCTTCCTTCCTTCCTTTCGTTCCTTCTTTCCTCCTTCCCTCCCTCCTGCCTGCCCTTCCCTTTCCTTCCTTCCTTCCTTCCTTCCTTCCTTCCTTCCTTCCTTCCTTCCTTCCTTTCTTTCTTTCTTTCTTTTTTCTTTCTTTCTCTCTCTCTCTCTCTCTTTCTTGCCTGCCTTCCTGCCCTTCCTTCCTTTCCTTCCTTCCTTCTTTCCTTCTTCCCTGCCTCCCTTTTTGCCCTCTCTCTCCCTCCCTCCTTTCTTTCTTTCTTTCTTTCTTTCTTTCTTTCTTTCTTTCTTTCTTTCTTTCTTTCTTTCTTTCTTCTTCCTTCCTTCCTTCCTTCCTTCCTTCCTTCCTTCCTTCCTTCCTTCCTTTCTTTCTTTCCCTTCTTTCTTTCTTTCCTTCCTTCCTTCCTTCCTTCCCTCCCACCCTTCCTCCTTTCTTCCTTCCTTCTTCCTTCCTTCCTTCCTTCCTTCCTTCCTTCCTTCCTTCCTTCCTTCCTTCCTTCCTTCCTTCCTTCCTTCCAATGGGGCTTTGCAAACCAGTTCTGAGGTTTCCCAGCTCCACTTCTACAAAAAGAAAAGGCTGAGTTGATGTTCCCTAAATGACTTCTTCTTGTGCTAATTCAAGGACTTTAGAATTTTTGAGCCTATTAGCACATTTCTGGGTGAAGCTTTGAACTCAAAGGAAGGCTAAGGAGATGAAAACTGAAGCAACCTGCTTCAGCTGAGGGAACAAGTAGCCATAGTCCTTCATGATGAACTCAGTTTCTTCAAGAATGGAGTGTATTTCCATCAAGAGAAGTATCAATGTAATAGCTGCTGAGCTCCAGGATTGCTCATCTTCTTCTTCATAATGGCATGAAACAAAAACAGAGTATGAGTTGAGGTTGCCTCAATTGTCTGGAAGTAGCCAAAAGGTTGGTGTGGAAAGGTGAAAGCTATTTATCTTGATTGTCTAGACTAGACTACAAGAGCCGTGGTGGCACAGTGGTTAGAATTCAGTACTGCAGGCTACTTCTGCTGATTGCCAGCTGCCATCAGTTTGGCAGTTCGATTCTCACTGACTCAAGGTTGACTCAGCCCTCCATCCTTCGAGGTTGGTAAAATGAGGACCCAGATGGTTGGGGACAAGAGGCTGATTCTGTAAACCGCTTAGAGAGGGCTGTAAAAGCACAATATATAAGTCTAAATGCTATTGCTATTTTCCTTCCTTCCTTCCCTCCCCCCCTCCCTCCCTGTGGTTAGAATGCAGTATTGCAGGCTAATTCTGCCAACTGCCAGGAGTTCAATCCTGACTGGCTGAAGGTTGACTCAGCCTTCCATCCTTCCAAGGTTGGTAAAATGAGGACCCAGATTGTTGGTGGCAACATGCTGATTCTGTCAACCACTCAGGGAGTGCTTTAAAACACTATGGGGAAGTATGTATGATTAAGTGCTATTGATATTGCTATTATGGGAAATATAAAATGAAATCTACCTGGCATCAGTCAGAACATTCTGCCATCCAGCACAACAAATCCAAATCTGGACCATGTCATTTTGTCTGGAATCACTTGTTCTCTGAAAGAAGATTGGCCTTGTTCCTTTGACCTTCCAGAAGCAGGTGGTTCTTCCAGAAGTTATTTGGCCATTAATTACCAGCAGCAGTACAATTTTCAATAAAATGTAGTTTACTTTTAAATTGAGAATTGAATGGGATTATTATTTTAATTAACTAATTAATTATTTTAGTGATAGCTATTGTGTTTTATGTGTAATTTCTTTAAGCCACCTAGACATTTTTTATTTGAGGCAGCAGACATATTAAATAAATCAATTAATTCAGGCTGTTCTGAGGTGGGTAAGGAAAGCTCAATTGGACTCAGTAACCTTTCTGGTTATTGGAGGTGGTGGCTGCTACAAGGAAAATCTACATGTAGTTTTCGCTGCATATTGGAGATCTGGGTGGAAATTAATTTGAGGAAGGAGGCACACTGTTGTTGTTGTTGTTGTTGTTTTAAATTTTTTCCTAGCCTATAAGGGAAATCTTGAGTTCTAAAGGTTTTCTATTCCTTCTTTTTTGTTTTAAGAAAATGTTTAAAAGAAACAGATTCTGAGATGTTGAAAATGCAGCTGTGCTATCTAAAGGTGCTTTTTCAAGAGGGAACTGGACTTTCCGTTTTTTTTCTTTGAAGACATTTTGTTTCTCAAGCAAGAAGCTTCTTCAGCTCTGACTGTGCAGTGGAGAATGGACGAATTTATACTCCTTGCACACAGCTGGTCATTCTCATTCTTTTAGAGAGCCCTTGAGGCCACTTGGAGGTTTATTTGTATCCTCAGGGTCACTTGAGTAGTACAAATGGGTGTGGAGCCTTCTTGGAACTTCTGAAAGAGATAGATGATGCTGTATCCCTCCCCTTCTGTTAAGAGAGGACTGTTCAGTTTGGACATAGATGGCCTCTTTGACCCATCTTTCAAACCAACAGTCTTCTCTGTCCAAAATGTGGACTTTGCTGTCTTCAAAAGAATGGTCTTTCTGTTTTAAATGCAGATGGACTGCTGAATCTAGCTGAAGAAGCTTCTTGGATGAGAAGTGAAACATCTTCAAATAAAAAACAGAAAGTCCAGTTGCTTCTTGAAAAAACACCTTTGGAACAACCATGAGCTGGATGACTGAGAATCTTCATAGACTATTGTTCTACAAACCCAGATTGACTAGTCTGTGGATATTTGGGTGCAAAGTTAGCTGTGAAACTGCGTCATAGATAAAATGGCTATTAGAACTATGCATCATACTTAAGATGGGGTGGCTGCTCACATAGTAAAGATAAAGGTTTCTCTGTCCAGTTGTTTCTGATTCTAGGGGGGATTGCTTATCTCCATTTCTGGGCCGAGGGAGTCAGTATTGTCCAGAAACATTTATGTGGTCATATGGCCAACATGATTATCCACCAAGGCACACGGAAGACTGTTTCCTTCCCACCAAAGTGGTACCTATTTATCTATTCACAATTGCCCGCTTTTGAACTGCTAAGTGGACAGGAGATGGGGTAATGATGAGAGTGTCAGGATTCCGGCAGTTACCCCAATTAAATTATGTCTCGAGCCAAACTTCCAAAGGATTTATTGGGAGTTAAAATGTCAGGCACTGCCTGGGTGTAGTCGACTCTGAGACACATAATTCATTGTCACCCTTGCCCCTGGTTTTCCTGTACCCACTGGGTGTATCATAATTCAGATTCTCCAATGGGATACATCCATAGCCAAGAATCTTCCATCATGTTCTCCAATTAGAATGCTGCACGGCAGAAACTTCTGTCACCAGTTACTATTTTTTAAAACTATTTATGGAATGCACTTTCAGTTTCCAAGCTGCCGCACTGCTCCCCCCTCCCTTTCTGTTGGCAACTCTAAAAAGACCGTAGAAATATTTTATGAGTTGACGGGGAGCTCACACCATTACATAGCGCTTGGGTCTCAATCCTGGGCTGTCAGCTTTTCAGTTGACAATTTCAACATCTTTAACCACAGAGCTGTCATGCCCCGCTCACATAGTAACTTAATAATAAATGCTACTCGCTTCCAGTTAATGTGTAAGGTTGCTTATCTCCATAATCTGATAGCATTCCATTCTCCGCTTCCTTGTTTTTTTCTCTATATAATTTCTTGCTGTATGTGATAAAGCTTAGTGCTGATGACACTCCATGTTATCAGAAAGAGGAGAAGATTTGATTTAGGGGTGATATTTTTAACAGCAGCTTTGTGTCTGCAGTAACATATAGCTCTGACATAGGAATCGTAGAAAAGCTATTGGCCTGGAACTGAATATATGGCTTACAGGTACTCTTTGACTTATGACTTATGGTTGTAAATCATAAAAACAGGTTATAAAGCACCCACGTGACCGATCTGATTTTACCATTTTTTTGTGGTGTTTGTTAACCTCATGGTTGTAAAGTGAACAACACAGTTGTAATGCAAGCCAATTGTTTACTATATGCTGGTTTTGCTCAAATCCAGAAGTAAATGCTGGTTTTGGTAAAACCATCATAAAACATGATCATGGGATTGTGGGATGCTGCAAACAGCCACAAAGGCCAGCCTGTTACCAAGTCCCTGATATGTGGTCATATCATCTCTGGAGGAGGCAGCTATCGTAACTGAGTTGTAAGTAACTCTGGGAGGGTTTCTTATGACCTTGAATAGTTGCTAAGCAATTGGTCATAAGTTGAAGACAACCTGTATATTTTACGAGGATCTTCTCCAAATACTCTCCATTCATTTCAGGCTGTTTTACCTACTTTCTATATTTCTGCAGAATCTACACCAGATTCTAGCTTAATGGGTATTACGTACAAAATGCTATTCCCTGAAATCTGTATGAGATGATCAGGCTGAGCCTGAGGGAAGGAGGGATCAAATGTGTCATCAGTCCCTTCGCACCCAATATAAATATAAATCCAGACCACTTTAAATTCCACTGAGTTTTATCTACCCCCTATTTTTACTTTGACCATTAGTAATTCAGATTCTTTTAGAGAACATAAACTTGCGATGATAAACTTTATATTAATTTGAACTCCTAGATTTTTTGATTTTCCCTTGTTTGACAAAGCTCTTGTATTAGATGAGAACAGAAACATTTACATGGACCAAAATACAGCATCTTCATTCAACTTTCTAGCAAGACCACATCTTTTTGAAACTCCTCTCAGTAAAACACCTCTCAGTAAATACAGATACCCAAGAAGCACCATACTACTTAAAAGATGTTGAGACTCTGGAAAAAGTTCAGAGAAGAGCAACTAAGATGATCAAAGGCCTAGAGACTAAACCATATGAAGAATGGCTGCAGGTTTGTGGTCTGGCTAGTTTAGAGAAAAGAAGAATTAGGGTTGACATGACAGCAATATTCCAGTATTTGAGAGGCTGCCACAAAGAAAAGGGGAGGTCACATTATTCTCCAAAGCACCAGAGGGCTGGACAAGAAACAATGGTTGGAAACTAATCAAAGAGAGAAACGACTTGGAATTAAGGAGAAACTTCTTAACAGTGGAGACAATTAACCAATAGAACAGCTTGCTTTCAGAAATCATGGGTGCTCCATCACTGGAGGTTTTTAAGAAGAGACTGGACAGTCACTTGTCTAAAACGTTATAGGTTCTCCTGCTTGAGCAAGGGGCTGGACTAGAAGACCTCCAAGGTTCCTTCCAGGTTCTATTCTATTCTATTCTATTCTATTCTATTCTATTCTATTCTGTTCTATTCTAAAATTAGTTAAGGGGTAGAATGAACAATCATCTACAGCCTGAAATTGAAGGACCGAGAGTAAGGCAAATTGGTTATTTATTTATGACTCAGCTTTGTACAAGGCACTCCACCTAAAGGTAAGGAAAACTATTTACCAGCTGATAGATCTACAACCTCAGGTCTGATGGGACAATTTACCTCTTGGATTTAGTCCAGCCTACGCAGTAAACCTGCTCACCAAAAAACTTTAAATGACAAAAGAGGTGATATCATTCGGACATGAGCACTTGGCTAGGATGTTTCCAGAGGGAGATGTTGGAACAAGATTCTTAAGTTGCAGGCATTTGTAAAGTGAAGAGTTGCCTTATCAGGGAATCCATGACCTTAAAACTATTGTTAAAAACATAAAATAGAATCCTAAACTAAGCAAAAGGTTTAGACCAGCTCAACACCTGTACAGGAAACTCCTTCCTATTTTTATCTTGTACAGTTCATCTAGACTGCTAATGGAAGAAATGGAAGAATTATCCTAAGAATCCGTATCATATGTGCATTCACCTAAAAGGTACTTAAAAAAAAAAAGAGTAACTGGACTTTCTTTGTTTTTGCTAGAAGAGGTTTCATTTCTCATCCAAGAAGCTTCTTCGCTTCTGAACTGAATAAGTTTGGGTCTTCCTTTGCAGAACTGAAGAAGCTTCTTGGATGAATAGTGAAACATCTTCAAGCAAAAACAAAGAAAACACACCTTTGAGATAACCATGACCTGGATGACTGAGAACCTCAATAGATATTTAGTTCTATATGTACGTTAGTTATGTACACATATATAAGTAAGATAAATAAAAGAGAAATCATAAGTAATGTACATGCACATTACTTATAATTTCCTTTTCCAATACTGCTTCTGTCATAAGAGCCTTGGTGGCACAGTGGTTCTACAAACTACTTCAGCTGCCTGCAATTTCGCAGATTGAATCCCACCAGGCTCAAGGTTGACTTAGCCTTCCATTCTTCTGAGGTGGGTAAAATGAGGAACCAGATTGTTGGGGGCAAGAGGCTGACTCTGCAAACCACTTAGAGAGGGCTGTAAAGCACTATAAAGCGGCATATAAGTCTAAGTGCTATTGCTATTAAAGTGCATTTCAAGGATTTAATAACTTTTAATGCCTACCCATTTGCCCAAACTGGCCCAAAGCATGCCAGCAACTTATTTGAAAAGAAGAAAAACAAGGAAAGGCTATTTGGATGACTTGTGTCCAGGTCTCCTTCGCCATCAGTTTTGCTCTTTTGTCCTTTCTTTCAAATGCCAAGAGAAAATATCAAAGAAACAGCTGTCCAGGAAATAACACTAAAGTTCAAATAAGTTGTCAGACATGATTTTTGCTTGCTTCTCCCCAGACGGCTGGTAACGCTTGTCCTCCATTACTGCAACCGTGATTAGCCATTACCATTTTCTTCCTTCCTCAGTCTATAGTTAACGGTTAGCAACCCGAACACCGGAACTCCTTTTTCCCTCCCATTCAAAGATGAATTCAAGAACTGGGGTTTTTTTTTTTGTTGTTGTTGTTCACGTCTTCTAAAAATAAGCTGGCTCCTTCATCCAGCGTGTAACTTGTGTGATAATTTATGGCAATAGAAGATGATGATGTGCCATTAAAGATGCATTCAGTCACTTTGAAAGAACCCCCAATGAGTTTGGGGATGTTGGACGGAAACATGTTGGCATTTTGTCTATCTCCCTGTCTTTTGATGGTGCATCTGGAGATTTGCATTTGAATATTTCAAATATGGATGTTCGTTCCTGGAAGAGGTTTAAGCTTTTTTAAACCACAACCCTTATGCCCTTACCCCAGCAATAAGTTCCATTACACTTTTTCTGTGTAGATATTCCTGAAATTGTGATACGCTGTGTATAAATTTGTGTATTTCAAGTTCTGTCAGAAAGATGATTGCTGGCTAACTTTAACAAAGTTTTTTAAAAAAATATTTTGATGCACTCCAGTGCAATTGTAAAAAAAAAAAAAAAAAGCCAGATATTACCTGGGTTTCAGCCTTTTATGAATCTTCTATAAACATTTAATGAGGGAAAAATTATAACCTGATATCATTACATCGTAAATTATTGCTCTTCTGGGTGGCAATATTTAATAACTCATATTTGTTTTACTGCATCACTATTAATGCTCTGATGAGGCTGTTGCAGAGGTCTTCTGTCTATGAAACCCTGGAGTTGTGAAAGCAGAATTTAACCTGTCAGTAGGGCACTGATTCAAATGGGAATTCACATGAATCTTGCTCAGCTAATGTGATAGATTTGGAATTATTCTTTTTAACATCCAGCAGCTAGTCTGCTCTGCATTATTTCCTCAAGAAATCTAAGATTTGTTTCCTTTGGTCTAATGGATAAGGCACTAGGAGACATTGACTTATAGCCTTAGACATGAAAGGTAGCTGTATGACTTTGGGCCAATCACCAGGAGATTGTGAGTTCTAGTTCCGTTTTAGGCATGAAAATTGGGTGGGTGACTTGGGCCAGTCACCAGGAGATTGTAAGTTCTAGTCCTGCCTGAAGTATGAAAGGCAACTGGGTGACTTTGGGCCAATCACCAGGAGACTGTGAGTTCTAGTTTCATTTTAGACATGAAAATTGGGTGACTTTGGGCCAGTCACCAGGAGATTGTGAGTTCTAGTCTTGCCTGAAGTATGAAAGCCAGCTGGGTGACTTTGAGCCAGTTATTTTCTTTCAGCCCATGCCACCTCATAGGGTTGTTGTTGTGGGAAAAATAATGACTGTGAAGGGGTGTTAGTTAATTTCTCCATCTTGAGTTATTTATAAAAAAAGCAATAAAGGCCGGATTTAAAAAAAAACAAAAAAAACTAGTGAAGTAAAACAAAATATAGTAGGGAATTATTCTTAAATAGGAAAATATGTCAAGGAATATTTACGAATGTTTCCAGAATTAGATTGTTCTGAATTCATTCACACACACACACGAAACCCTATTTTCACTGTTTGGGACAATATATGTACTGTATATATATTTGAATTGTCTGTGATAACTCTCCATGTGTCGTCCAGGCCAATTCCTTTATCTGCTAGCTAATCTATATAGTAAAGTCTCACCTCCTCCATACTGCCATTTCTTCATTGAGTTGTAAAGTTTCCAAATGTCGCATGACTTCTGATGTTTCCAGATGTAAGCAGCAGTGTTGGTAGATGTCCAGGAATATACAAGATAGCTTTCTACTCTCAGACTCCAGCTGGAACATCGGCAATAACTTTGTTGGCTGTCACATTTCCTGGGATTTGGGGCCAAAGGAATTCTCTCCCAGTGATGTGCTATTCTGCACCTGCATGCATAATCCAATCCTTTACTTGGAACAGGGAATTGAGGACCTGCAGATGTTGCTGAATTACAATTACGGCATATTGATTTGTCCTCCAATTTTAGCCGTTATAGGTAGGGCTATTGGGAATTGCAACTCAGCAACCTTTGAGACAGATGGGGAGGTGTCGAAGACTTGTTAAGGCTGTGTTTGGGTGTATAAAAGTGCCTTGCCCATACCTGTGTGTTTACTTTTGATTTTAGAATTAAAAAGAAAAAAAGCATAGAAGTTAGCAGGCAGCAACATATTGATTCCCCATTTTCATTTATTTTTTATCCTGCCTTTATTTTTTTTATTTATTTTTTTTAAAAAAAACAAATAGATCAAGCTAGGGAACATGCCTAATATTTCTTCCTCGTGTTATTTTCTCACAACAATAACCATGTGAGGTAGAGTGGGCTAAGATGCTGTGATTGGCCCAAGGTGAACCAACTGGCTTTCACACCTAAGGCGGGAATAGAACTCACTGTCTCCTAGTGATTGGCCCAAGGATGACTGCTATTTTTCTGTCTGTTTTTAGCAGCCATCCTTAGAAACCCCAAAGATAAAATTGACCTGGAAAACCAAGGCATATAGGAAGTCCCCTGTGCATCATGCTCGGCCACAAACATTGGACAGACCAATAGAAGAATAAGTACCCACCTGGATGAACACAAAAATGCAGTAAAAAAGCTGGAACACACTTCCTCACTAGTCTAACACATGAAAGCCACAGGTCACAGCATCAACTTCACTGGCACCAAAACCCTAGCCACTATAGAAAACTCCAGCTACAGAATTATCAAAGAAGCCATAGAGATTGAAAAAAGACCAGAAAGCATGAATAGAAGAGCTGATTCCACCAGACTGTCAATTATCTGGAAGCCTGCACTCACAAACAAAAAAATCTCCACACCACAAGCCAGGCAAATACCCAGGCACAAACAGATCCCCCCCCCCCCCCCCCGATACCTCCAGCTCAAACACACCCCAACCAGGCACCCAGATGAAACCTAGCTTCCTAAGAAATGATAGCCGTCCATTTACTTGGAGCCAAGCTGCACTAAAAGCCTGCAATGCAGGAACACAAAGTTGCCAGCCAATCAAGACACCCATAAAAAAAGCCATAAAACAGACAGAAGATATTAGAAACACCAATCAAGCAGAACACAGCAAATTCCAAAACCAATAAACACAGACCAAGACTCCCAATCGATCAGGATGAAGAAAAAAACATTCTGGCACAGCAGTAGGCTAGCCCAAAATTTAAAACTGAAACAACTGTAAAAGTCTGACTCACAGACGAACACAATACAGAAGCCTGATGATGGCAGATGAGATTCTGCTGAAACGTTGCTACAACTTTAAAAGCACAACTATAATGACGTGGGAAAATACCTGAACAAAGCTGTAGGTCTAGGTGTGTTCGGGCCAAGTTACTCTTAATCTTACATGGGAAAAGACCCAAACACACACACACACACACATATATACTGTACACACACACACACATACACACACACATACATACATACATACTTACATACATACATATATGAAAAATGCAAAGACCAGCATTACATTGCAGAAAACAGAGAGGGGAAAAAATTAAGCATCTTAGGTGTTTATCCTCCAGTGTATCTTTGTCAAATGTCCAGGGTAATTTTTCAGTGTCTTCAGAACAATGGAGGTGTCTTCTCAGTCTCTTTTGGAAAGAGCAGATGCTATGGCCAAGTGAATGATCTTCCTGCTGAAGCATTTCATAAGAGACTTTCATGCTTATTGTGATGTTACTGTGCATTATCCAGTGGCCATTGATGAACAGGCAGAAATTCACTAACTTGGGGCAGAGAAACTTACCTCTAAGAACTGGTAGTTAAGAAGAGAGGTTTTTAGTTTGGATCTGGGCTTTTGTTGTTTTATTTTGTTTGAGAAAGGTCCTCAGGATCCTTAAAGGTCCTTAAGGGTCTGCAATGCACAACTCAGGATATGCCAGTTCTTTTAAAGCAGCAGTGACTTGTTTGATTCAGTTTGGCAACCTGTGCTTATACCCAGCAGGCAAGCCTAGTCTTTTAGAAGGACATGTAATAGGCAAGCATAATACAACAGCAATATTACTGTGACTAATATTACAGTGGGAAGGAAGGAATGAAAGAAGGGAGGGAGGGAAGGAGGGAGGGATTGGGAGGGAGGGAAGAAGGGAGAGAGGGGAGGGAGGAAAAACTAGGGAGGGACAGAAGCATTGGGAGGAAGAGAGAGAGGGAGGGAGATGAGAGAAAGTAAAGATGGAAGGAGGGAAGGAGGGAGATGAGAGAAAGTGAGGAAGGAAGGAATGGAGGGGGGAAGAAGGGAGGAAGGAAAGGAAGGAAGGAAGAAGGGAGGGAGATGAAAGAGGAAGGGAGGGAGGGAAGAAGGAAGGGAGGGAGGAAAAACAAGGGAGGGAGGGAGGGACGGAAGGATTGGGAGGGAGAGAGAGGGCGAGGATGAGAGAAAGTGAAGAAGGAAGAAGGGAAGGAGGGAGATGAAAGGAAGGAAAGAAGGGAGGAAGGGGGAAGAAGGGAGGAAGGAAGAAAAGGAAGGAAGAAGGGAGGGAGATGAAAGGAAGGGAGGGAGGGACAGAAGCATTGGGAGGAAGAGAGAGGGGGAGGGAGATAAGAGAAAGTGAAGATGGAAGAAGGGAAGGAGGGAGATGAGAGAAAGTGAGGAAGGAAGGAATAGAGGGAGGGGAAAGAAGGGAGGAAGGAAAGGGAGGGAGGGGAAAGAGATGAAAGAGGAAGGGAAGGAGGAAAAACAAGGGAGGGAGGGAGGAAAAATGAGGGAGGGAGGGACAGAAGGATTGGGAGGGAAAGAGAGGGAGATGAGAGAAAGTGAAGAAAGAAGGGAAGGAGGGAGATGAGAGGAAGGAAGGAATGGAGGGAGGGAAGAAGGGAAGAAGGTTGGAAGAAAAGAAGGGAGGGAGAGGAAGGAAGGATGGAAGGAAGGAGCAACTTACTCGTATTTATGGCGGTTGCAGTGTCCTGGGGTCACATGATCCTCTTTTGTGACCTTCTGACAAGCAAAGTCAATGGGGAAGCCAGATTCACTTAACTATTGTGTTACTCACTTAATAACTGCAGTGATTCACTTAACAACTGTGGCAAGAAAGGTCTTAAAATAGGGCAAAATTCACCTAACAACAGTCTCACTTAGCAACAGGATTCATATGTGATCATAGTTAAGGACTGCCTGCACAAACAGAAGATGAAGAGGACACTCCCTGGGAATAAAGTCCACTGTAAATAACAACATTGTGCTAAACAGCAATCAGTAACAGACCATCAGTGAGGATATCTGAAGCACACAACAGCTCAGGTATGACTGTCTGGAACACCTTCCTTTTTTTTTTTTTGAAGCAATCCAACAAACCTCCTAACTTTGTCTTAAGGGTCTGCAATGCACAACCTTGGAATGGTTACCATTCACAAGGATAACAATGAGCTCATAGCAGTGTTTTCCTGTAATTAAATCCAAGATAGTCACACTTACTCCTGGCAACGCTCTGTTGACCTACTCATAAATATTCTGCTAAGCTGCACGATGCTATTCAAGTGCATCCCAAGACATGGCTTGATCTGAGCATAACAAATAAACTTCCTTGTCAGATTAAAGGAGGATAATGGCGAGGTGAGGAGGGCTGGAATTCTTGACTGCAGTAGCACATTCGTGGGTCACCTTGTAAGAAATGTTGTTAAAGTGCAATGGGGTGGCCTCTCATTGGATTAGTGGGTGCTGTTGCAAACAAAAGAATGGCCTGCGATGAGATTTGATTGGATTACAAAATGACTAGATGAATGTTGTACATAGTCCATGAGAATTTGTCTCCCTGGATACCTAATCTTCCCTATCAAGGCCAAATCATGCATTTTATCAACATGTAAATCAATGTTTAATAGGTCCCAGTAGGAACAGTCAGGGCAAAACAGGGCTGCACCAGATACTATATATATTTTAACAGTTGCTTATCCACAGAACTACCTCATTTCATTGTCTCATCAATAAAAGATTAAAAAAAAAAGTTTTTCCTGTCCAAATTTTCCATTGTCTGAAGATGCTTCTGTGGTCATGTGGCCAGCATGACTATAAAATGAGGCACTCGGAAAGCTGTTATCTTCCCACCAAAGTGGTACCTATTGATCTGCTCCCATTTGCATGTTTTCAAACTGCTAGGTGGGCAGGAGCTGAGGCAAGTAACAGGGGTTCACTCTATCACATAGTGATTGGGACTTGTTAGGGATAACATTGTTTACCCTAACTGGTTTAGGTAAAATAATAAATATGTAATCATAGTTTATATGTTAAAGTGTCTGCAACTTTAAATATAGGAATGTAATTAAGGGAGTGGTTGTGAAAGCACTTTAAAAGAAGCAAGGTACTGCAGCTTGCTCTCTCTGGCTTTGATGATCCCTAATTACTGCATGGACTCAAGACTGTGTTACTCGAACAGGAGAGATAAACAAAGGACTGATTTGTAAGTGAACTGACATAGGATATTCTACACGGACTTTGCTAACTGAATATCCTTGAATGGACTGACTAAATGATACATGACTAATGGACTGTTATTTTGACTATGCTATAAATGGAATAAACTATATTTTTGATAGCACAAGCATATCTGCTATTTTTACTGTATGTTAATAAACATACAAACATATCTCACTCATTTATCTGTGTGCCTATCTGACTAACGCTGCACATTCTGTTTAGCTTGCCTCCTTAACCCTGGTTGGGGAACCCAGGCTTAACAGGACTCAAACCTGGACTGTCAGCTTTCCAGCTGACAAGCTCAGCATCTTTAAATGCTGCACCATAACGCCCTCTTCTCTCATCAGTAAGCATCCACAACTTGAGTATTCTATTGCACTGTGTTCTATACAGTGGGGTGGTAATTAGTTTTATTTTATTTTATTTATTTTTATTTGTTTGTCGAGCATGTATTAGATAACAAATATAAGTATAAACATGATTATTAATAAATGAAATAGATATAAATAAAAGGGAACATTAGGACAGGGACAGTAGACACATTGGTGCGCTTATGCACACCCCTTACAGATCTCTTAGGAATGGGGTGAGTTTAACAGTAGACAGTCTAAAATTAAAGTTTTTGGGGTTTGGGGAAGAAACCACAGAGTCAGGTAGAGTATTCCAGGCATTGACCACTCTGTTGCTGAAGTCGTATTTCCCGCAATCAAGTTTAGTGCGGTTTACCTTGAGTTTGTATCTATTATGTGCTCTTGTATTGTTATGGTTGAAGCTGAAGTATTCATTGATAGGTAGGACATTGCAATGGATTATGTACTTTGCTTAGGTTGGACTGAGGTGACATAGTTCTAAGTTGTCTCAGCCTAAAATTTCAAGTCTGGTGGTATAAGGTATTCTGTTGCAAATAATTTTTGCTTGTTTTGGAAGTCAAAGTTATATGAGAAAAATATATAATTGCCCCATAATTGTCATCAACTATTAGGATGGGTCAATCAGCTTCTAACCAACCCTCTGCACTTCTGTGTGTGTTTATCTGTACATTTATACCATCCTACTTTGGGATGGAGCTGTATTTTGTTTTTAAGTAACACGCAAATGTTCACTTAAGAAATAGTTTTTTTAAAAAAAGATTCAGGAAATATATGTACAAAATCCATAACATCCAAGATCAGATCTTTCCTGTTTTACAGCAACAACCTCTTAATGTTTGGAAAGGAAGTTGTAGCTTTTAGCAGGTTCTGGAGGAGAAAAGGTGACAGGTCAATTATTTTCACACTGGTGATTACCAAATGTGGGGACATTGCTAGCCAGAATCTCATTTGGCAGGTAATTATGGAAGCAGCTGAATGAAAATTCTGGTAATTGTGATCCAGGATTGTCTGTAGTGTTGCAGGAAAGTTCTAACTCTACCTCACACATATCAGATGTTCTACAATCACATACAATCTCATCTGGTGTCATCCAAGAGTTGAGCTTCAAGTCCTAAAACCCCCATCTAAGAAGGCCACTGGAAATGGATTGTGAGTGTTTGCAGTCCAAAACAAGTACATCATGTTTTTCTACAGGTTCCTGAAGTTTGATCTCTCCCAGTTGAGTTGAAGTTGGATTTCATGGTAGTGTTTTCAATAATGGAAACTTGTACAATATCCATCCGTTCTACAGCCAATATCAATCTGAAGTAATCACTGTAATGTGATATTTATTGGGCTTCTCCCCTTGATACGTTAATTTGATGCTTAAGGTGATTTCCCCAATGATAAATGATGTCCCAGCTACCTTAATTAAATACCCTCAAAGCACCACCTGTTTCAAAATTCTGTTGTCTTTTTTTTCCTCCTTCAGTTCCAAATCAGCGAATTAATTGTTTTAAAATCAAGGGAGTCTACAAGATCTTTACAACAAGGATTTTACAATAAGTCTAATTGCAATTTAAGTGAAATTATTCACTCAATATATTGAACGCATTTTCAAGGAAAAACGATGTGGAGGTTACTAGCATTAATCTGCCTCGAATATTGTGCCCCATTTTCTAGTTTTGCCTTGGCATTTGCAAAAGAAGAGTCAAACTTCTGCCCTAGAGCTATTTCCTGAACTCTGGAGCTGTGTTGCTGTTTGTGTGCCATCTGTCTTGCCAGCTGGATTTGTTATGGTCTCCAGTCCAAGTTCTTGGACAGAAATCCTCCCTGGTGTAAGTCCATTGACTTCAATTAAGGCACACCGGGGAAAACTTTCGGATTGCTCCATTTGCTATCTTTCTGCCAGTGACAGTAGAGAGGGTTCATGAAATCTGGCAAGCTGCATGCCGCTGGCAAGGAACAGTGACAGTCTAATTCAAGTAGAAAAAGATGAGTTTAAGTTCCTTTCCTCAACCATGCAACTTGCTAAGAAACCTCAAGGTTTCCAGGCCATTTTTAAGCCTGGATCCCACTGACATGACAAACCAGGATCTGAAATCATCTCAAAAAGATGATACAAGGGGTCTGGAGACTGAAATGTATGATGAACAGCTGGGATTAGGTAATACAGTGGTGAGATTCAAATAATTTAACAATCAGTTCTCTGCCCTAATGATTGCTTTCAACAACCAGTTCACCAAACTGCTCAGAAAGTTAACAACTGGTTCTCTGAAACTGGTGTGAACTGGGTGAATCCCACCACTGGTCTAATCTAACAAAGAGAAAGACCAGGGATGACATAATAGCAGCCTTCCAGGACCTGAAGGGCTGGAGTCAACCTATTCTCCAAAATAGTTGAGGACACGACAAGGAGTAATGGGTGGAAGATCATTAAGAAGAGATCCAATGAAGGAGACATTTTCTGACAGAACAATTAAACGATGTTGTGGCTGCTCCATCATTGAAATTTTTCAAGAAGAGACTGGACAGCCATTTATCCAGAGTGGCATAGAGTAGGCATCTTCAAACTTGACAGCTTTAAGACTTGTGGATTCCAACTCCCAGAATTCCTCCCCCAGTCATGTTAGCTCAGGAATCCTGTGAGTTGAAGTCCACAAGTCTTAAACTTGCCAAGTTTGAAGACCCTTGTGACAGATGATAGATAGATGATAGATACATACCTACATAGATAGATGATAGATAGATTGATTGATTGGTAGATAGGTAAACAGGTAGATAGGTACACAGAGAGAGAGAGAGATGATAGATAGGTGATAGGTGCAGGAGTCTTCAAACTTGACAGCTTTAAGACTTGTGGATTCCAACTCCCAGAATTCCTCCTCCAGTCATGTTAGCTCAGGGATCCTGTGAGTTGAAGTCCACAAGTCTTAAACTTGCCAAGTTTGAAGACCCTTGTGACAGATGATAGATAGATGATAGATACATACCTACATAGATAGATGATAGATAAATTGATTGATTGGTAGATAGGTAAGCAGGTAGATAGGTACACACACAGATAGAGAGAGATGATAGATAGGTGATAGGTGGAGGAGTCTTCAAACTTGACAGCTTTAAGACTTGTGGACTTCAACTCCCAGAATTCCTCCTTCAGTCATGTTAGCTCAGGAATTATGGGAGTTGAAGTCCACAAGTCTTAAACTTGCCAAGTTTGGCAAACTTGCTCCCTTGGCTGCCTTGAGCAGGGAGTTGGACTAGAACACCACCAAGATTCCTTCAATTCTATTATATTCTCTGTTCTATGGAATGGATTACTCTAGAGCAGGAGTGACAAACTCAATTTCTTTGACACCCTCATCATGGTTGTGTTTGACCTTAGGGGTGGGTGGAGGGGGCCAGGGTGGATGTGACTAACTCAACATCACTCATGTTGGTGCCTGCGGCCCTCACAAGTTCCATTTTCACAGGCAGAGACACCACAGGCCGGTCCTTCGCTATTTCCAGGGCAGCCACAGGCCGGATGCAGGCCTTGGGCCTTGATTTTGACACCCCTGCTCTAGAGCCCAGATGAATCTACATACTCTAATCCCTCTACATTACAATATGTTAAGCATGAATGACTGTTTGGACTGATCCCTTGCTTATATGTGCAGTAATATTTATTCTTGTTATTATTTGCAAGTAGTATCATGCAATCATGACAGCCCCCTTTCCTATTTGACATGGCTCAAAAAATACTGGCTTTAATTATGGCAGGATCTTTCCCCTAAATCTGAATTTTTGCTTAATTAACTCTGTTGTTATCTCCCTTCCTTTCAAAGAAGAGCTGCAAGGTACTGAGTTTTTCTCCAGATATTGTTTAAAATTATAACCATCCATGAATTCATGTGTATTTGTGAGTTCCTATTTTATTTATTGTAATCAAGTAACCACACAAGATCCCAAGCATGCTTTGTGGACCAATAACAACAGTAATCAGTTGCAGATACAGGCAGATGAATCAAAGGAGAAATATTGTGTGTGTGGATGTGTACATTGGAGGCCATCTCCAAACATACTGCAGGAACACACATCTTTTGCAAATCAATTCAATTCAGAATAGAACTGGAAAGGACCTTGGAGGTCTTCTAGCCCATTCCCCCTCTGCTCAAGCAGGAGATCCTATACAATTTCAGACAAATTGTTTTCCAGTCCCTTCTTAAAAACTTCCAGTGATGAAGTACCCACAACTTCTGAAGACAACTTCTGTTCCACTGGTTAATTGTCCTCACTGTTAAGAAGTTTTCCTTTAATTCCAGGTTGCTTCTCTCCTTAGTTAATTTCCATCCATTGTTTTTTGTCCTGCCTTCTGGTGCTTTGGAAAATAAATTGACCCCCTCTTCTTTGTGGCAGTCCCTCAAATACTGAAAAACTGCTGTCATGTCCCCACTAGTCCTTCTTTTCTCTAGATTAGCCTCACTCAAATCCTGCAACTGTTCTCCATATGTTTTAGCCTCTAGGACTTTAATCATCTTCGTTTGACTTCTCTGCATTTTTTCCAAAGCCTCAGCATGCTTTTTGTAATGTGGTGACCAAAACTGGAGGCAGCAGTATTCCAGGTGTGGTCTTACTAAGGTTTTATAAAACAGTGCTAATACTTCACATGAATTTGATTCATCTCAAATTTGAAGTTCTGAGCATCCCAGGGATGTATAATATGTGTCTTGGTTTACCTCCCAGAAAATTGCATGAAGAGACCCAGGCCAATAGTAATTCTTCATAAGCATTCCGAAACATATCTTTATTCTGAGAATGAATCCTGGTAGGGAAAGCATTTGAAGTATTTACATTTCAAATATGCGATGGGGATATACTAACAGCATAACTTGCAATGTATCATAGAATATTTCTAAGTTTAAAATTCATGACTGGAGATTCTGTTTCTGTTGATATTTCTGGAATGAGTTGCTAAGAGCAGAAAGTATTCGGGTCTGGTAAATTCTCTGCAAAGTTGACTTACATATTTACCCCCTTTCATACTAAGCAACAGTTTTCAAGCCACAGGAAGGAAGTAAAGAATAGAAAGCCACATGAATTAAAGATATGAAATGAGAAATAGAAAAAGAAACATTAAAAAAAAACCTAATTTCTGCCAACTTAATCCACTATTACACAATAGCAAGTATTCACACTTTGTTTTCAATCTGTTCAAACTATTTCACTATTTCCACATGGTGCATTATACCCAACATTTTCTACTTTAAACTTCAGCCTTTGTCAATACCTTATTCAACTCATATTGACTTCCTCAGACTTTCTCCATTTTCCTTTAGATTAATGGTCAGTTTCAATTTTTTATAATACTGGTTCTGTGTGTGTAGCTCGGTGGGTGTGACAGGGGAAGGATACTGTAAAATCTCCAATCAGAGGTGGTATTTGACAGTTTTCCAAACTATTCAAAATTTCCGCTACCAGTTCTCCAGAACTGGTTAGAACCTGCTGAATATCGCCTCTGCTTTAGATCCATTCACTCTACTTTCATATATTTTTTCAATTAGTTATAATTCATTATCTCTATATCACCCAACCAATAAAGGACTATTATTATTATTATTATTATTATTATTATTATTATTATTATTATTATTATTATTATTATTATTCAGTCCGTGTTCATTCAACACCCATTCATTTTGGATCCTGTGCCTTCTTGTTTTGTAGCACACACTATTTAAACGCTCAGTTCTCACTGCATTTAATTTATGATTATGTTTTCTCCCCTGACATACCCTTGGCTTATTTTTAAGTGAACAAAATCACATTTTTAGGCACAGGATTTTTTTTCCATATCTTTTGTTAAACACTCCTGGTAATATTGAATATTTTCTATAATAATATCTGTTAATATTAGGTATTACATAATAACATACGGTGAATGTATGATGACAATTTGGTATCTGCCTTTGACATCCTAAGATGTACGATACCAGCAATCAAGCAGAGGTCCAAATAGCACAGGTCACAACACACACATACCTGCTTTAACACACAACTATTAATCAAACCCCAGAAAAATAAGAGACCACGTCAGCATAATAAGAACCAGGTAATGGCATGTCAGTCACACCGAAAACAATGACACTCAACCACACAGTCCATTCAATCATGTGCCTGGCTGTAAGGCAAG
Source organism: Hydrophis major (assembly GCA_033807585.1). Taxonomy (NCBI): domain Eukaryota; kingdom Metazoa; phylum Chordata; class Lepidosauria; order Squamata; family Elapidae; genus Hydrophis; species Hydrophis major. The sequence continues at coordinate 34,896,137 of CM066334.1, forward strand.
CAACCCTATATTGCACAACTAACTCAACAAAATTATTTTCAAGATCAATGCACTGAAGATGTTCTTTAGCTGGGTATTCAGATGGAGTTCACAGAAATCAATTTCACTATATTATCGGTACCAGGAAATGGAAGAGACCAATTATAACAGTTGGAGTTGACTATGAAATAGTTCACAAACTGGTCACGCAAGTATGAAATCAAGCTAAACTGGAAGAACAAAGGCAACCAGTGTCCAACATGAATCTTGAGCGTGCACCTGTCTTTTTCAAGAAGAACATCAGGAATTGCTTTGAAGTCCTGAACTTCATTGATAGAGAACCGAAAGGACCATGGGAGGAAATCCAAGAAGTTTTTAAGGATGACTATGAAAACAGACCATCCAAGACCAAGACACAAGGAAACACACACTGTTAGAGCAAATGGTGGAAATTGCCAAGAAGATAAGAGAAGCCAAAGCCAAGAAAGACAAAGATATCAGGAAGGAGTTTAACATTAAAGAACATCAAGTGACACATAATCACGTTGGCAGACAATGAAATGTCTGCAAATGGGAAAAAAAAAAAAGAACATCAGAGAACCTCTGCAGCCCATTGTTTCATGTTTTCAGATAAATCAAAATGGTCAAAGCTGAAGTTTATTGATTTTTTACATTTCGGAACCATTCATTTCCAACAAAATTGGAGAAATAATTCAAGGTGGTATACATATCCTCTTCTTCCTCCTTCTATTTTCCCCACTGCAACAACCCGGTAAGGTTGACAGTGACCGGCTCAAGGTCGCCAAGCCAGCTTTCAAGTCTAAGGCAGGACTAGAACTCAAAGTGTCCTAGTGATTGGCCCAAAGTCACCCAGCTGGCTTTTATTTCTATGGCGAGACTAGAATGGACTTCCAAGTTATTCGCACAAAGCCACCCAGCTGGCTTTCATGCCTAAGGGAGGACTAGAACTCGCCTTCTCCTGGTGATTGGTCCAAAGTCACCCAGTTGGCTTTCATGCCTAAGGGAGAACTAGAACTCACAGTCTCCTGATGATTGGCCCAAAGCTCACCCAGGTGGTGAGACAAGAACTCCCCATCTCCTTGTCATTGTTCCAAAACCACCCAGCCAGCTTTCATGTCTAAGGCAGAACTAGAACTCACTGTCTACTGGTTTCTACCCTGATGCCTTCACCAGTTGACCAAACTGCCTCCCAACAGTTATAACACTTATAACCTTCACCTCTCGTGCAAAAGAAGACTTTCAGAAGACCCTCCTCCCCCTTCTGCATTGTCCTCCTCTCTGCCATTTATGCAAACATTTTTCCATTCTGTTTCCAAACTTTCCACCCGGTCTCTTCTCCTGCCCCCCGTTGTTTTTACCAGTTGACCCCTTTGAAATGCCCACACTGTTCCTGACAGATAGGTGGAGTGTCAGTCACTGCTGTTCCTGTAATTGCTGCCATTTTCTGGCTTCAGATGGAAGTGTGAAAGGAAAATTGCTTTCAGCCACTTCTGAGGAATATATAAGGAGCCTTTTAACATTATCCTTGCTTTGCTCAGGGTCAGAGACAAGCTGAGTGGCAGCTGACATGCATTTCCTGAAGCCCGAAGTGGGGCTGGAAAATCAGTCGCTTGGCTGGTCCACCTCCTTTGACCTGCCATAAAGAGGTTAGGTCAGTTTTTGGGTTGTTTGAAATCCCCAGAGTGAAAAATGTTGACTGGGAGACAGAAGAAACAGATAAATAACAGGGATAAGTAGAGCTGAAGTCAAAATTCCACCTTGGACCCTGCTATTAGCAAGCCCGGATATTTGTAGGCAGTGACTTCAGGGTAGCATTGGCATTGCTGTAAAACATGGTCTAGTTAATGTTTGTTGTTCCTTGGTACAAAATCTTTGGGGCAGATGCAGGCTGGACTTTCAAGACTCTCAGCTTGTTGATCAGAAAGGTCAGCAGTTCAGCGGTTCGAATCCTTAGCACCATTTAACGGAGTGAGCTCCCGTTCCTTGTCCCAGCTTCTGCCAACCTAGCAGTTTGAAAACACGTAAGAATGCAAGTAGAAAAACAGGGACCAGCTTTGATGGGAAGGTAACAGCATTCCATGTGCCTTCGGCATTTAGTCATCCCGGCCACATCGTCTTCAGACAGTGCTGGCTCTTCGGCTTTGTAACGGAGATGAGTCCCAGCTGATCAGCTGGGTCTTCTTTTGTTGCCCTGCACAGGAGAATGGAGTTGGAAAGCAAGTTAGTGGGGTGGGGAGGGAATGGAGATTTTACAGTAACCTTCCCCCAGGAGTGCAGAGGGAATAAGACAGTGGTGGGATTCAGCCAGTTTGCACCACTTCAGGAGAACCGGTTGTTAACTTTCTGAGCAGTTTGGTGAACTGGTTGTTGGAAGAAATCTGTGATGACACAGGGTGGAATACAAAATAAACACAGTCACACAAAAAACAGGTGAGGCCCCTTTTATTCTTTCACTTTGTTTCCAAGCTCCAAATATCCTTGACTGCAGACAAAAAACTCCCACACAAGCAGTTACAAGAAGGAGGAAATGCCATTTAAATTATAAAGAGTAAAAAACAACATAAACCAGGGTTTGAAGATATAAGGGTTTGAAGATGTCCACAGATATCAGAACATACACTGGGAAGGACGCCAAACTCAGAGAGGAACAATAAACTACAGATATTTCCACACTTTGTTTCCAGCACTCGCCTGTACTCATGTCCGTCCTCTTATCCAGTTGTCACAGCTGCAGCCCATGAAGAGGATCAAGGCCCTCTCCTCCCAAGGAGACCACATCTCTCCCTTATTCTCTCCTCCCTGTGTGCCCTAGGATGGAGAGAGGATGGGCCTGGGTCTTCCTCTGACTGCCCAGCCAGCCTCTGCCCTTCCCCAGCCTCCTCCACAACCTCTGGAGCCACACTTCCACTCCTTGTTGGCTGTTCCTCCTTTCCCTCAGAGTCAGTCTTTACCAGGGGTATGACAAAATCATTAGGTCAGAGAACCAGTTGTTAAATTTTTCCAATCCCACCACTGGAATACGGATTTTACAGTATCCTTCCCCCAGGAGTGAGGAGGGAATGGGGATTTTGCAGTGTCCTTCCCTTGCCACACCCACCAAGCCATGCCCGACAAGGCAAGCCATGCTCACCAAGCCACACCCACAGAACCGGAATTAATCCCACCACTGCAGTTCATAGCACACAGAGTGGCCCTTCAAATGTCTCAGATATCCACCCCTACTCAACGAGAGGTAGAAGACATCAATTCTAGTATAAAGTTTCTGATGCAAATTGATCAAAACTACCCCTTGTTTGAAAGCAGATGCGGTTGGAAAGTGGGTTTTTTTTTCCCTAGCAAACCCCTCTTTGGAGGTTGTAGCCTTGTGGGAATCTCTAAGTTCCCCCTTTTCACCCAGGGTCCCTCAAGTCTGATTGCTTGGAAGAGTCATTATTTAACCCGGAGGTGTTAATTAACTGGGTTAATTAGCAAGTGCGTTTTGGGGCAGGGCATTTTGGGATGGTTTACGCCAATGGCATTTCCCACAGAGTGGCAAAAAATAATGAAGGCCACAGTATTGAATTAGAGCAGAGGTTTTTTTTTTTTTTTCCCCTCCAGCTTGGCAACTTTTAAATGAGTGAACTTTGACTCCCGGAATGTTGGCTGGGGAATTCTGGGAACTGAAGTCCATGCATCTTAAAAGTTGCCAAGTTGGAGAAACACAGATGTGGCTCTTCTTAAGCACCTGCTTCTAAACAGAAAGCAGGAGGCTGATCCATTTTTCGTGAACTGGCAGATGCTTCTGAACCAGGGGAGACATGATAGCAGTGTTCCAATATTTGAGGGGCAGCCACAGAAAGGAGAGGGTCAAACTATTTTCCAAAGCACCTGAAGGCCAGACAAGGAATAATGGATGGAAACTGATCCAGGAGAGATTCAGGCTGGAAACAAGGAGACATTTTCTGACAATGAGAACAATCAACCAATGGAACAGAAGTTGCCTTTGGAAGTTGTGGGAGCTTCATCACTGGAGGCTTTCAAGAAGAGATTGGACTGCCATCTGTCAGAAATGGTGTAGGGTCTCCTGCTTGGGCTGGGCGATGGACTAGATGACCTAAAAGATCCCTTTCAACTCTGTTAATCCATCCTAGAAAAAAAATGCTTATCCAAGCAGGTCAATATGAACAAAGTTTTCATTTAGCAACTTAAAAGGTGGACCTTTGGGATGTAATACTTATTAATTGCATTGATCATCACCATCTTTTAACGAACCCATAATCCCTTGTGGGGTGGAGTCTGGGCCACTGAATGGAGATATAAGAGTGTTTCATGGCGGATGCCCTTCCTGTCACCAATGCAGAGTTTTGTTCAGTAGATATATTCTCATTGTACGCAGAGAGAGAAATATCTACTTCTACCTAGGATCGAACTCACAGCCTCTTGATTGTGAGGTGAGAGCTCCATCTCTAGGCCACCACACCATTCCATTAATTGTATTGGATGCCCTCAGATATATTGGGACTACAATTACTAGAATGCCCTATTTTTTGGATAAGAACTCTAGGAGTTGCAGTCCTAATGTATATGTTGAGCAAGACTAGTACAGATAAGTCAATTTACAATCATTAGTTCAACAACCGTTCAAAGTTATGACCAAACTGAAAGCAGTGAGTTGATAGCCACAGCGTCCCCATGATCAAAATTTGGATGTTCGGCAACTGACATGTATTTATGACAGTTGTGGTATCCAGGGATCACATGATCACCTTTTGTGATCTTCCCAGCCATCTTCCAATAAAGCAAAATCAACGAGAGAAGCCAGAATTGCTTAACAACCAAGCGAGTCACTAAACAACTGCAGTGATTCCCTTAAACAACGGAGGTTTTTAAAAATGGGTCACCAAATTGCGCTTTGAGAATTAGTCTCTTTCGCCGGACAAAGAAATGGGAAATTGTAAACCAGATTTCAGTAACGTGCAGCATTGTGTTGAAATTTCAAAACCCCAATAATTTGTCTGAGCACGGCAGATCCAGAATAGCATTCTCTCTTTGCCTGCTGCTGACTCTGGGTTTAATCTCAGAATGCAATTGTTGAGGAAGCCTGATCTTGATCCAGAGGCTTTTTCTGTTTTTGCTTATCATTTTCTAAATACAAAAAAAACCCTATTGACTGTTCAACTAACGTGATGCAATTTAACAGAAAAGGTCTTTCAGAGTCAATCCTCTCTTTTTTCAGTGGTGCTAAGGTTGACCCGTTTCAATTTACCTACTCTCTTATGATTGCGAAGATTTCTTGATTCCATTGTGCCTCGATCAAGCATTGCTCGTCCTCTTGGCCTGAACAATTTAGGCCTTTGTGGGAGCTGCTGTTGTATTGTCTGGATTGAAGTTGGATATTACTATGATTGGGCCTTTTTTGAAGGTATTGTCATCGCTTGAGTCCTCTGTTCTTGGGAAGCAAGGACTTTGGTGTAGACAAATACATTAGTAAAGGGGAAGACTAGCTACATTTATTACAATGGAAATAGTTTTTATTGCACTTTATTGCAATATAAAGAATGCACTAACACACTTTTAAAGGGAGATAAAATGTCTCAGGAAATAAGTTATCTTTACAAAGAGCAAGTATGGGAGAACTTTGGTTTCCACTGGCTTTCTGATATTGGTAGTTCTCGACTTACCATTGAGTCCAAAATTCCAGTTGCTAAACAAGGCAGTTGCTAGATGAGTTTGGCCCCATTCTACGACCTTTCTTGCCACAGTTATTAAGTGAATCACAGCAGCTGCTCAGTTAGTAACATGGTTGTTAAGTAAATCTGGCTCCCTGTTGACTTTGCTTGTCAGTAGGTCACGAGAGGGGATCACTGCCACCATCATAAGTGTGAGTCAGTTGCCAAGCATCTGAATTTTGATCATATGACTCTGGGGATGTTGCAACAGTTGTAAGTGTGGAAAACAATCATAAGTCATCTTTTTCAGTGCTGTTGTAACTTTGAACAATTGCTAAATGAACTGCTGTAAGTTGAGGACTACTTGTACAACTTTAGAAAAGTTGGAAGATCTTCAAAATGGGACAAAAAGTACTTGAGGATTTTAACAAAAATCAATCATGGGAGGGAAGAGCAAATTATCTATTCAAATAGAGTGGATTGCATATTTACTTTTTCCATTTTGATTTTGCATTCTTGGGCTGATCCACCAACATTGCATTTTGCAAAAGCTTCAGTACCTAGTCATTTTCAAATGCACATATAATACATTGTGATAATCTGGACCAATGTTTTTCGATCTTGGCAACTTTAACAATGCGTGGAGACTGTTCCGAACAAGCTTCCCCAAAAAGCACTAAGCAGACTTTTTGTCCTGGCAAAACCCTTTTTATTAAGCAAAGGTGAATTTCTTGCATTCACATCCAGCCAAAGGCCTGGCAAACAGACTTTCAAGGGTCTAATTAAGAGCACAGACCTTATCTATCTTGGAGAGCTGCCAAGTAAATATTTTCAAACTCAGTGCTGGCAAGGAAAAGCTGAGATGCACAGAAAGATCTTTACACTGCTGCAATGAAGGAACAAATTGTTTCCTGCAAAAGCCTCCTCCTTTTTGCTCCTCTTTTAATCCCTATGGGAGGGGCCATTTATCATCCACCTGTGGCTTTACTCCCACATCAACCCTTAGTTTGTAATTGTTCTTTTCTTTTGGCAGCTCTGTGCACGAGCACACTGGGAACAGGTTCCAGCTGCTCCCTTGCCTCACTGCTGTCCGACTCCGAAGGCAGCTGATAACTGCCAGCCTGCCCTGGCCCCATCTCTGCCTCTGATGCAGAGCCCTCCTCCGAGCTTCCTCAGCCTCCAGGACTGGCCCAGGTTCCTCCCCAACTCCTCACTGTCTGACTCTTGCTAGCTCCGCTAGCCGTCAGTGGGGCACAACACAGACTTCAACTCCCAGAAATTCCCAGCCAGCTTTGGGGAATTCTGGGAGTTGAAGTCGACACACCGTTAAAGTTGCCAAAATAGAGAATGGCTGATCTAGACTAATCTATCTCCACCTTAGCTATGAAAACAGCACCTAAAAACCCTCAAGGGAAGAATATTTTTCCCTTGGGATCAAATGAATGCTAAGGAGGTCATGAGTTACTATCACAATGTCCTATTTTCACCAGATAGCAGGTTCCCTAGCTCCCATTCAATCTCTAGAAAAAAAAATATTAGGAAGAAATTCATCCCTTGAGGGTTCTTAGGTATTATTTTCACAGCGAAGGTGGAGTTTTGCCCTTCTGTTTTCTCTAGAGATTTGGATAAGCCTTCCCTGCAATTTTTCTGCCTGTAAAGCAGATGGGCAATTTGAAAAGGCCATTTGTGTCCAAATATAATTCAGATTGCCATTGAAATCAGGCCAAGGACTAGCAGGAATTCGCTAGCACAGGTCCATCCTGTTTTTTACACAATAAAAGTTTCTTCTCAAAGCCCTGCTCCCTTTCATTGGAGATGATGTGAACCATCATATATCTAAAACATTAATTTGACTTCCACATCAGGGCTCCTTCCCAAGTTCTAACTATCTTGTACCTGATACTGAGATGTGGTGACAAAACTTGTAAGCCATCACAGTCAGAAAGGAGCATGGTGGCTGATGAGGTTAGAATGTTGGACTGATGGTTGGCAGGCTCATGTTTGAGACCCATTGCTATCATGGGGCAGGGTGAGTTCCCATCTCACATTCCAGCTCCTGCCAACCCATCACTTAGAAAGCAGGCGACAATGAGCAGATAATTGGGTACCACTTCGGTGGGCAACTTCACAGGGACATGAAAAGTGCCCCCAACTGGATGTCTCCATGACAAGTTGTCACTAGCAAATCTTTCACCATGGAAGTATTTTGGTGCTTCTGACATGGAATTATTAGTGTGATTGCAATCAGGAGACATCATTACTGAAGTGCCCTTAATAAGGAATATGGAAGCAGTAATCTATCATATGAGATTGTTAAAAAGAAAATGGTCTACCTCTCATTTATTTTGGATGCTATCTTTCTGTATGTGTGTGTGTGTGTGTTTCCCCCCTCATATATCTAGCTATCTATCATCTATCTATCATCTATCTATCATCTATCTATCATCCATCTATCATCTCTCTCTCACTCACTCTCTCTCTCTCTCTCTCTCCATCTTTTATCCATGTATCTATCTTTCTGTCTATATCTATTTATCATCTATCTATCTATCTATCTATCTATCTATCTATCTATCTATCTATCTATCTATCTCATATCTATCTGTCTATCCATCCATCCCATATCTATCTATCTATCTATCTATCTATCTATCTATCTATCTATCTATCTATCTATCTATTATCTATCTATCCATCTATCATCTATCTATCAACAGGGACACAGTGGCTCAGTGGCTAAGATGCTGAGCTTGTCAATCAGAAAGGTCGGCAATTTGGTGGTTCAAATCCCTAGCTTTGCATAATGGAGTGAGTTCCCATTACTTCTGCCAATCTAGCAGTACGAAAGCATGTAAAAATGCAAGTAGAAAAATAGGGACCACTTTGGTGGAAAGGGAACAGTGTTCCGTGTGCCTTTGGCATTTAGTCATGCTGGCCATATGACCATGGAGACGTCTTTGGACAGTGCTGGCTCTTCAGCTTTGTAATGGAGATGAGCACTGGTACCCTCTAGAGTTGGAAACAACTAGCATGTATGTGTGAGAGGAACCTTTAAGTCAGTCTGTCTGTTTATCTATCTATCTATCTATCTATCTATCTATCTATCTATCTATCACCTATTATCTATCTATCTATCTATCTATCTATCTATCTATCTATCTATCACCTATTATCTATCTATCTATCTATCTATCTATCTATCTATCTATCTATCCATCCACTCATCCACCCACTCAATCATCCATCCATCATCTATCCATCTATCCATCTATCCATCCATCATCCATCATCCATCATCTATCTATCTATCTATCTATCTATCTATCTATCTATCTATCTATCTATCTATCTATCTATCTATTTACCTATCTATCTATCATCCACCCACCCATGCACCTGTCATCTATCTATCTATCTATCTATCTATCTATCTATCTATCCATCCATCCATCCATCCATCCACTCATCCACCCACTCAATCATCCATCCATCCATCCATCATCTATCATCTATCCATCAGTCATCTAACATCTATCTATCTATCTATCTATCTATCTATCTATCTATCTATCTATCTATCTATCACCTATTATCTATCTATCTATCTATCTATCCATCCACTCATCCACCCACTCAATCATCCATCCATCCATCCATCTATCATCTATCCATCTATCCATCTATCCATCCGTCATCTATCTATCTATCTATCTATCTATCTATCGATCCATCCGTCATCTATCTATCTATCTATCTATCCATCCATCCACTCATCCACCCACTCAATCATCCATCCATCCATCCATCATCTATCATCTATCCATCAGTCATCTAACATCTATCTATCTATCTATCTATCTATCTATCTATCTATCTATCTATCTATCTATCTATCTATCTATCATATAATGTTCCAGAGGATTTTGGACAGAGTAGAACCTTGTGGCCACCCACCTGCTTTCAATATGGAACATGCTTCCTTCTTTTCTGCAACCAGAAACATGTCAACAAAATCTTTTCAGCTTCTGAGGGTTGATATGTTGAGCTTTTCTTGTCATTTCAGCAACAGGCAGGGCTCTAAAAAGCCCGCTTGGTCTCTGAAGACATTTTTTCTCATTAGGAAGGGAAATGCCAATGTGGTGACAAATATTAATGAGATTCCGGGCAGAATCATTCCTTTTCCATCCGTCTTGGTTTGCAATCAGGAGGACAACCCTGTTGCCAAACCAGAAGAAGGTCGAGGAAGGTTGTAAGTGGGAAAAGTTGAAAACTGGAGCATTTGTGAGAGGGGAGGGAGAAGAGAGAGGGGAAAGCAAGAAAAGGATAGAGAGAAAAATGAATGTAAAGTGTCTCAAACTTGATAATATTTAAAACGGCTTCAGGTTTTCTTATGCCTCATTTTGACTTTGTGATTTGCAGAGATTGGTTGGGATCACCTTGCTCTGAGCAACAATGTTTGGTTTAAGGATACTGCATAGCAATAGCAATAACAGTTACACTTTTATACTGCTTCACAGTGCTTTCCAGCCCTCTCTAAGAGGTTTAGAGTCAGCTTCTTGCCCCCAACAATCTGGGTTCTCATTTTACCCACCTTGGAAGGATGGAAGGTTGAGTCAACCTTGAGCCTGGTGAGATTCGAACTGCTGGCAGTGAACTGAATTAGCCTGAAATATTGCATTCTAACCACTGCATCACCATGGCCCTTCCTTCCTTCCTTAGCACTTTGCAATAGCACTTATGCTTAATATACTGCTTCACAGTGCTTTCCAGCCCTCTCTTAAGCAATTTACAGAGTCAGCCTCTTGCTCCCAACAATCTGGGTCCTCATTTTACTCACCTCAGAAGGATGGAAGGTTGAGTCAACTTTGAGCCTGGTGAGATTTGAACTGCTGAATTGCAGAAGTCAGCAGAAGTAGCATTCTAACCAATGCGCCACCACGGCTCTTGGTGTATGATGTAGCCTCAGATACTGTGGCTTGTAAGCCATGATTTACGGTTTAAGGCATGAGATAAACCCAAGCCTTGTGAATTGTTCATCAATAAGATTAACAAAACCCTGGATCAACAGGGTTTGAAAATAAATGTATTGTCTAGGTTCAAGCATCCCCAGGAACCAGTTAGTTTCATCACCATTGGTGTAACTCCCCGAGCATTTATTGCACTCATATCAAAATTGGATTTGGAGCAGGAGTTTGCAAAGCCTTTGTGTGATTAACTGGAGAGCTGCTAAATAAAGCAGAGAAGGAAAGACAAGTGATAGACTATTTTAATTTTGTATATTTAATTTGATTACCTCTCATGTATACAGTCCTTTTTCTTTCCTGCTCTGCCAAAAATGACAGTTTGCAGCAGGTGCTGAAGGGGCGAAATAATAAGATGACATCTGGACCCATGATTTCTATAACAAACCTCAATGAAATGGTAACACACATGCAAATATGTCATTGTGAAAATGTTGCAATTATATATTTGCATCACATTTGATCAACAGGCTCTATGCAAGTCATTCAGCTCCAGTTTTAGGCATCTACAATGAACTTGTCTAAGATAAAGCTTCCAACTTAGACAGTTCTGCCAACCTATGGATGGATTTATATTTTATGCTGAAACAAGCTGAACATTGTTTGATTTTGGCTCAGGAAAATATGTCTGCTTAATCATTATAAGTTTTTTTAAAAAAATTCTTGGGCACATATTATCATATGTGGTGGACATGTTTAAAGGCAAAAAAGATACTGGACCAAAATACATACATGGTTGGAAAAAAAAATGTTAAAGCAACACGTAGATTATAAGCCAGAAATATTTCTGTTAGGCATAATACCAGGAAAATATGATAAAGATAATATATATTTAATACTACATGTCTTGTGCAGAAATGGATAGGTTGACATTAAAGATGAAAGATAAAGAAGATACGGAATTGAGGGCCGCATCAGGTTTGTGGTTGACCTGGGGGCAGGGGCATGGCCAATTGGGTGGATTAAACTGACTGGGTGGGTGTGGCCAGCTTGATGCCACTCCCTAAACTGCTGGCATGTTTCCTCTTTGCATTGGCCATAGACCAGACTGAAGCAACACAGGCCGGACCATTTTCCAGGATGGGCCTGTGGATCAGATCAAACTATATCTCAGGTCAGATCTGACCCATGGGCCTTGAGTTTGACACCCCTGATATAAAGCATTCATGAGACTGGTTTTTTCCCCCTTTCCACAAATCCTGGACACAACTTCAACAGATGCATTGTATGCCATTTCACTGAGCCACAGTTGTTACCTATGCAGCATTGAGTTGCATCCTCTTTCCCAGCACATATTCCTCCCCAGACATATGGCCAGATAAACAGGCTTAGTAGCTGTTGCTGGCAATCCCATCTGTTGAGTTTTGTCATCATCATCTTTATTTTTTTTAACATTGAAATGAATGGCTTCATAATGAAATTGGTGCATTTGTGCTCCAAAGGTGTAAGTTTTAGGCATCTTGGAGGGATAATTTTTTATATTATTTGCTTTTCTCACTAAATATTCATCAGTAACATTTAAGACAAAGGAAGGAGATAATTATAAGGGGAGAGGTTTTTTTTTTTCCCCTCAAGATATTAAAGGTTAACAGAATTCTTGGCATTTGTGCCTTGTCAATTTCCATGCAATTATGCTCAGTTCCTAGAATTCAAAGGCAACCTCGCCTGTAAATATTTGAGGATGGATGGTACCCCAGGAATATAATTTATGAAATCATTTCTCAAAATTTTCAGATTCAAGCCAAGCATCTCATTTAACAGCACTGTTTTTATTAATATTATTCTTCAATATGGAGAGCTGTGAGGGTCAGCTGGAACGGCAATCAAATCAAAAATAAGTTTGTTAATAGAGTGGTGGATCTTATTGTAGTTACTTAAGCATGGATTTGTGGCTAAACCCCTTGTCCTCTGAAATAGAATCATTCCTCATCTTAAAAGATGAACATCTAAATATCTTGACAGATGATATGAAGAAATATCTCGGGCTGAATCCAGTCAACCATTGTTCTCTAATGATGCTACGTTATTGTTTAGCATGTTGGTTTGAAATATCAATGACGTTTTACCTTCCTGGTTTCTCCATGCTGACAAAACAATCAATTTTGAGTAATGCATGTACAGTATTCCCACACAGACATGGATGCAAAGTTCTCCTTCACATAATCTACTTGTCCAGATTATTCTTTGTTGATGAACCAAATGAGTGGATATTGGAAACTAGGGTGAATAGCTAGTACAATGTGTGTAGCCAACCAATTACAGCAGTGATTGGGCATTACAGCCCTTTTATGAGCCACAGGTCATAAAAGGGCCATAATTCCCCACCCCTGAATTACAGGCTACTCTATGCAATAAACCATGGTTTTGTGCAATGTGTGAATCCCATTGCATAAATGCTAAAGGTTTTTTTGTTTTTGTTTTTGCCAACATCCTTTCACAAGTAGGATGGTCTCAAGTATACAGAGCCTTGGTAAGACATGAATCGAAGTGAGTTTGTACTCTTATAAGGTGATCCTGTATTCAGTACAATGAGAAATTTATTTTAACAGAATTACCTGTCTCCTCACTTTGCAATTATCCAGTTGTCATTTCTAGTAACCGTGCCAGTCAATGGGCAGAGATTTGTTGACAGAAAGTTGTTATGTTGTAGGTCATGAAAAAAAAAAAATATTTCCAGCTGAAAATGAGGTTGAATCATTCTGTTAAAAAAACATTCTATCTTTAAATACCGTAACTTGGTGGGATTACTGAACAGCTAGCCTTAAGCCATTGTGGGTGCTTCATCACTGGAGGTTTTGAAGAAGAGACTGGACAGTCACTTGTCTGAAATGGTATAGGATCTCCTGCTTGAGCAGGTGGCTGGACTAGAAGACCTCCAAGGTCCCTTCCAACTCTATTCTGATTCTAAATATTTCACCCCTACCCAGAGAAACATTAGTTTGTGTAGACTTCTTCCTCAGTTTAGGTAGTTTGAACCGTTAAAAGCCAGGAAAAACTTCATCACATTTCTAATGAATAGTTAGATTCACACATTGTGCTAAGACATTATTTGTTTGGTTTAGCATACAATTTGTAAACCAAAATTCATAGCTTAGCATGCCATTACTTGTTGAATAAATGACAGCTGCTTGGATATGCTCAAAATGTGGAGTTGCAAACCACAACTTAATAAACCACAGGGGTCAGTTTTATTTAAGATAGGAGTGGACAACTATACCCCCTTTACTACTTATATAAATACGGCTGGTTCAGGAATTCTGGGAGTTGAAGTTCACAGGTCATAAAGTCCAATAGTTGTCCACTCCTGAGTTAAGATATGGCTAACTTTGATGGCTAAATCAAACCTGTGTGAATCCAGCCACGGTGGCTCATTCAATAAACCATAGTTGAAACAAATCACGATCTCTGTGATATCTGATGAAAGCCTAGTTTTGGAATAGGCTGTGCTTCCTAACTGATCTTTGATGATATCAAATAAAGCAGATCTACCTAAAAGATGTGAAATACTTTACTTCTATTTCAAATTGGAACCAAACACTTGTTATTTTCTCTGAAAGCTGCAGCTGGCTCTGGATGAGGTTATTTGTCACTTTTATCTTTTTTCCTCCTACATCAAAATGTACACTTATTAGAATTCATTCTGGATTGTATTATGAAAGTGTTAAGTGAATGCAATATGCATACAAAGTGCTTTTGAGTGACGGATGGAGCATTTTTTATTTGTAACCTGACACCATCAGGGATCCTTATTTCGATCAAATATAGATGGGGGTTGCAAGACGGATGGCAATAGGAAAGGTGTAGAGAATGAGTTTCAATTTTCAAAGTGTGAATATAACAAAGGCTCTTCAGAACCCATGCAGCAGCCTTCTTTTCCATTTTTAAAAGAGCCACATTGATTTGTACCAAGGACAGCAAAGATCAATCCTGTTTAATAACTTCCCCTATGGAGCATGACTTGGGACATTTGAGCCACCCAAGTGTTTATAGTTTTTCCTTTAGAAAAAAAAAAAAATGTATGGATGAATATTTAAAGATTAAACTCCATGTGTAGCTGCACCCCTGAATGCATGCTAATTGTTTTGCTTTGCAAAGTATATTTTAAAAAGAGCAGGATAGCAATTAAAGACAACCCCTCCGGCTTAAAATAAGAAGCAGAAGTGTGATTTGCAAGGGTTAGAGACATGTAGGTGGACAAGTCAGGTGTGTTTGGAAGGATGAAATAAAAATAAGGCATTTCCTAAAGCACAGCATAATGTTATGCTGGTGTTGATGAGAAAATCCCATTTTTAAATGTTTTTTTTTTAAGGAGTACAAAGCCATTCTGCCACACAGCAGCCTGAAACTTGAAAACAATGCTCTATTTCAGTTAGCAAAAAGCCTGTGTTTATGTTTACATGAAGTAATATTTAAAACAAATTAAAAAAATGTCCTCCCACGAATTTTCCAATTCCATTTGCTCTAAATGCACAGTCTTGGGCTCAGTGAACATATGTGGAAAGCAAGGAGGGTTAAATGGATGGCACTACTCCAAGGATGAGGACTATCCCAGTTTTGGCCAGAAACAGAAGCAGCATTCCAGTTAAAAAAGAAAAAGAAAGCTAGTTGCACAGGAAATCTGTTTTGAATGTAACAAGGATTTGCTTTGTTTTTTGTTTTTTTTAAAGGAGGAAATTCCAAGGATGCCTGGGTAGACTCTGTATCACTGCTCCAAAATTGTGCTCCCTTTTTTTTTCTGATAAATGAGTAGATCAAGCAGACTGAGGGACAGAAGGTAAGGAAGCTCCTATTGTTAGGAGAATAATAATAGATAGTTGAAATAGGAGCTGCTTAGATGATCTTACATGGTTGACACGTGACATCTGTCCCATCAGAACAGGCAGAAGAAATGTGGTATGGGTCCTGTCTACTAAACAATGTCACCAGGTAAAACCCAGGAAAAAAGCCTTTTTTGCAATGGCACCTGCTGTGATGATCTGGGGTGTGGCACAAAGGCAACACAGTCAGATAATCCGTAGGAGTCCCTTTATTAGCTCCAACTTTGCCCCCAATGTCCTGATTACCTTCTGGGCTGGAGAAAAACTCTCCCAGGAACAGCCTTTGGCTGCAGAGAATCAAGTCCAAAACGTGGTCAACAAAAACTGTAACTATAAGTCCAATCAAGGCAAAATGAGGTAATTAGTCCAGCAGGGCAGGAGAAGGAATTCCAGATGTGAAGGCACAGCAATAACTCAACACAGTTGGGAGGATGCCAGGAATACAGATAACCAAAGTCAACACAAGATAAGCTCATGCTTTCTCCCAGCAGCTGCCGCAGTCAGCATCCAGTTCTTTGAAACTTTCATTCCCAGGTGTGGCTAATGAAGGGAATCAGGGCCCTTTCCTTCCCCATAAGCCATGACACCTATGTTGCTCTTTTTTCCATTCCTCCCTGCATGCCCTAGGATGAAGAGAGGGTGGGCCTGGGTCTTCCCCTGAACTCCATCTCCCTTGTTCTACCTCTTCCTGCTCTGCCCAGCCGGACTTTGCCCTTCCCCAGTTTCCTTCATAGCCAACAGAGCCACACTCTCACTTCCCTGTCAGCTTTCATCTTCCTCCTTGGATTCAGACTCCAACAGGGGCATGACACCTGCTCAGTGGAACATTGTTTTCCCTCGGACCTAAGATAAATGATTGACCTTCTCAGCTTTTGGTCAAATAGTCCTGTCTTGATTACTGCACCAGTCTTTACATGGGGTGGTCCTTGAAAGATCTCAGGAAGGTTCAATTGGTTGAAAATGCAGCAGCCTGATTTGTTTTGTGCAAGTCTATATTTTCACTTCTCTTGCCAGAGCTGTATTGGTTGTTGATTTGCCTCCAGGTCCAATTCAAAGTGCTGATTGTCACTTTGAAAGCCCCACCTGGCTTGAGGCCAATTTACTTGAAGGATCATCTTCTCGGTGTCAAGATTTGAAGCGTACTTAAGCTGCTCTCACTTTTACTGCTTCTCAGCTTGGCAACAAAATATGGGGGAAGGGAGGGAAGGGGGAATTGGAACATGGATTGTAACCATCAAGCACTCAGCCTGTTGGAACCAAGTTCACTTCAGCAGGTATACCTCAGACTTTCCAGGCATCTTCTCAGAACAATATTACGACACTTAATTAGACAATGTGACTTGCACTAAGTGGAGGGAGGGAAGATTCTGTACTTTAATTACATTGAATTGCGAAGGAATTAGCTAGAGCTGCTTTGGCTTTCATTCTGTGCCAAAATGATGATGTACTCAATAAAGTTTTGCATTAAGAGATTGAATTAATAGTGCTTACTGTGTTGGGTTCATCAAATGGATCCTCAATACTCAGTTTACATCTACCTGACCCACAAGTTGAGCAGGGGAGCAGGGAACACTATAGGTGCCCTCTATCAAAGAGGTCCTTCTAATGGTTTGATTGTAGTCACCAGGGACTTGAGGAATTCTTGGGTTTTATATATAGGGGATTTTAGTTCTAAGCTGCCTGGAGTCACTCTGAGTGAGTTAGGCAGCCTTGTAAATGTTTTAATGAATAAATTCTTACAAATAAGACACAGAAGACATGCTAGACTGCTACCATGCCTGGTTTTCTGACAATGGTGGGGAGCTCTTTCAGAAGCTCTACAGAGCTGGTGCAGAATAAATTATGCTGTTGATCATGATTTTATATATTTTTAAAATTAATGATATATAGTTTTTATCTATTTGTATATTGGTTTTAAAGTTGCTTTTTATTTTCCCAAAGGGGTGTCTTCAGCTCTGAAGAAGCTTCTTGGATGTGAAGTGAAATATCTTCAAAGATAAACCAGAAAGGCCAGTTGCCTCTTGAAAAAAAAAGCACCTTTGGGATAACCATGACCTGGAGGACTGAGATTCTCCACAGGCACTAGCTTTTTATAGTTTCTCACCTGTTGCAAAGTGCTCAGAGTCACTTAGATGAGATGGACAGCCATACAAATGGAATAAACAGATAAATAAATAATGTTGAGCTTCTCAGTTATTCCCTTCTCTTCAAGGGGAAGGCTTGGTGCCCCATGCAACCTTTCCTTCACCCCTAAGTTAGCCTGAAGTGAAAAACACCACTCCATTATTCATAGTTAAGTAAGATTCTAGAGAATATTTGAGGTTGAGTGAACAATCCCCATTTTGTTCTCCCTCTCAAGGCATTAGAATAACCTGGTTTATCACTGGGCAGAATAATGAAGAAGTGCAAGAGGGACCAAAGAAGCAGATGTTTCTCTTTGATAATCTTCAGAACTAGAATATGCTCAGTATTTTAGAGAGGAGCTATCCTAGGTGCTGAATTATACATTAAGCTTTCACTTACAGGTAGACCTTGACTTACGACATTTGTTTAGTAAGTGTTCAAGATTAAAATGGCACTGAAAAAAGCAATGTACAACTGATCAAAGAATGAGGATGCTGCAACAGTCGTAAGTGTGAAAAACAGTTACTTTTTTCCAGGGTTGTTGTAACCTCAAACAGTCACTAAATGTGCTGTTTGTAAGTTGGGGACTACATGTGTAGGTCAGCAGGGCTAGACTAGAAGTTGACTCTCAACCTGACAGTAGATACCAATATAGAATAAGTCAATGTTTCGCTGAAATATTTGCTGAGTTCTCAAATTACATTTTCTCCTCTTAGTTTTTCAACAGTGCCTTTCCCAACCACAGTAGAAAAGTTGTTTTTTTTTTAAAAAAAGACAAGATGATAAATTCAGCAAAATTAAGACTATAAGACTTGTGGGTGGAATGGAAGAAATTGCTGAGCACAATGCTAATGCATAACATTAGTACAGCAACATGTGCAGTGTCCTTTCCCTTTAAAATAATTGCTACAGATTATTGAAAATGTTTGTGGCTTTTCCCAGAGGGAATTTGCAGTGTTTTCCTACCCACCTGCAAAAAACAAAAATCTGAAAAAAAAAAAATGAGTGAGTGAGTAAAACCAAGAAGAAATCTGTTGAGCTTCCCCTCATTAAGCATGACTTAGATCAATGGTTTGTTATAAGACAACCTCTGAAGCTACAGCAAAGCTTTGTGGCTTTTTTAGACACAGAGATCTGCCAATTCTCCTCCTTTTTGTGTGTTTGATAGAACTTCCCTCCCTGGTGATTCATTTGTGAGCTGCTCTTGATCTCCTCATGCCAAATGAACATGAAACTCAAAATATTCCTTCAGCAAGTTCCTTCAGCAAAATATTCCTTCAGCAAGTTCCTAAAAATGTTATCGGGCACTTGTGAATATCTCTTTCCCTCTTCTTACCTGGTTTTTTTTTAAAAAAATTTACTTTTAGTTGTCCCTTTTTCTTTTACTCACTCACTCATTTCATTTTATTTCATTTGCAAGATTGTTGTCTTAATTTAAGGACAGATATGCAAAAGATAAAAGCTTTTATATGCCATCTAGAGTCACTTTGCAGAATAAGATGGGTGGCACATAAATTCAGGATATCTAGATAGATAGATAGATAGATAGATAGATAAATAGATAGATAGATAGATGAGACGGAAAGAGGGAGGGAGAGAAAGGGAGATAGATGAAAGAATAGATCAATAGACAGACAAATTATATTTGCACTGTGAATTCTCCCTCATTGGATAGATTCACACAACTTTTGAGACTAAGATATGGTTGTCACATGTGTGATTAAATGCATTTGTATAAAACTTGGTGGTGTGGCTGATAAGGGCCCAGTGGCAGTATCCATAGTACCTGCTTCCTCTGGTTCCAGGTGTAAATCATTTTCTGCTTTTACATGTTATGTCAATCTATAAAATAATGAAACGGGCTCAACATATTTTGTGGATGGAGCCCCTAACCTTAAGTCTATAAGTGACTTGATTAGCATGTTGGCTTGTAAGTAGTTTCTAATAAAGGAAAATATTTGTAGGTCAGGGTGAAATGGTGGTAGAGGAGTGTCTTTGGTGCTCTCTGAGCTTGGTTGTTTTCTTGCAGACATTTCATTACACAAACTAGATAACATCACTACTGCCAGTCATATAAATAAATAAGTGGTTTCTATTTAGTGAACCTAGCAGTGTGCAAAGATAGCTTTGGAAACAATGGGAAGCCACATTTTCAGACACAAGCAACCAGAGCTGATAGGAATCTGTCTACCAATTAGTTGGGCTGGCAATATATAAGCCAACAATGTATGTTTGTAACTTTAAGGCAAAACCACTGTATTGATTTATACTATGTTTTCCTATTGGTTGGTTATATTGCAAATTATCATAAGAGGGAGCTAGAGATCATAGCTTGCTCTCTCTGATATTCTGTCTCTCTGACATTCTGTTGCTATCTCAGGTTCTCTCTTGTATTTATGCTGTGCTTATACTTTGATATTTTTGTTTACTGTAAATGACAAAGGTAACTGGTAAGAAGACTTTGTAATTGAATATTATTTGGACTGTAAAACATATATGACCTGGACCATTTATTGGACTGTGCTATTTCTTAAAGTAAACTTTAACTCAATTTAGTGTATCTGTGTGTGGCTGAATAATTATTCATAACTACTCTCATAAATGTTTCCATGTGCATATCCTTGTTACTCAAGGGTTATTCTGTACATATCATAACAAGAGCCACGTGTGAATATATTATAAGACTATCACCAGATTGCTTGGCTTCCCTAGAAAACAATCAGATAAGGGTTCCTGGTTCTTATGAGGAGGTTAACCTTATGCCACCAGAAGCTGTGCAGTGACTCCAAGCTACACCATCGCTTGACCCCTCCTTCCAGCCTAACTGCAGTTTCCCAACACAAATTAACTAAAGAGATACAGTATCCTGAAGATGTTTCAAGGTAGTGACTAAAGACTTGACATCCTCACTCATTCTCTGACATCCAGAAACTTAGGTTGTCTCTTCCATCCAAGAATCGGCTAAGAAGACATCACTCTGGATTCATTCACAATGTATTACAATATAAAAGTGGCTAGTTTAGCTTGGGTTTAACATGTGAAGTTGTTGGTGGGATTCAACATTTTTTACTACTGGTTCTGTGGGTGTGGCTTGATGGGCATGGCTTGGTTGGTGTGGCAGGGAAGGATACTGCAAAATCCCATTCCCTCCCCACCCTACTAATCTGCTTTCCACCTCCGTTCTCCTGTGAGGGCAACCAAAGAAGACCCAGCCAATCAGCTTAGGCTTGGGAGGCTGAGAGTAGATGGGGGTGGGACCAGTCAGAGGCGGTATTTGCTGGTTCTCTGAACTACTCAAAATTTCCGCTACCGGTTCTCCAGAACTGGTCAGAACCTGCTGAATATACCACTTCTAATGTGAACCCAGGTATTATGTCAACCTAGTTATATTTCAAATTTCCTTTTCCTTCTAAACTCAACCGCTTGTTTTGTCCATGCCGAGACAAAATTGGAAGAATATTTTGTTGGGCAGAACTGCAGTGCTCTCAGCGAGACTCTGTTAATCTCCAATGAAGACATTATTAATATTGAACCGCAATTTAGTTAAAATTACAATAACTGCCCCACTGTATTAAAATTAATGGATTCCAAATGGTCAGGGAGCACCAAGGACTCCGCACACAGACACAAACAAAATATATTAGTCCTCTAAGATCTGGAGACCTTGAGTGCTGCTTCCCACCCCACACACATTTGTGTTGATTTTTGTGGTACAAAATATTAATCTTTATTATTTTTAATAACCATGCGCTTTTTCCTGAGTCATATTAATAAGTGCAGCAAACAATGTTGTAGTAGCAATAGTTGGAAACAAAAAGGGAGCTTAACGTGATCAATGCAAAAAATTTGCCTTTTGAATGACTTTGTGTTTTAGTAACCTTTGCAGTCACACCTGGTTATCTTTTAAGATCACACCCACATACCCGTATACAGGTAGTAGTCCTTGACGTAAGACAATGGAGCCAAAAATGTCTGTTGCTAAGTGAAACATCTGCTAGGTGAGCTTTGCCTCCCTTTTACAACCTTTCTTGCCACCATTGTTAAGTGAATCATTGCAGTTATTAAGTTAGTAACAAGGTGGTTAAGTGAATCTGGCCTACTCATTGACTTTGCCCGCAAGAAGGTCACAAAAGGTGACCACGGGACACTGCAACCATCGTAAATATGAGTGAATTTTCCGGTTCTCCAAACTGTTCAAAATTTCCACTTCCAGTTCTCCAGAACTGCTCAGAACCTGCTGAATACCATCTCTGACCTGTACTCTACCAAAGTTTTTTCTACAAGTACTCAACATTCCCTGTCATGGTTTTTGTTTCAGAGCTGAATTTAATCATAAGATTCCACTTGGAGTGGCTGTACATTTTAAAGGCCTCTTGACTCTCTTTTTTTCAGAGTGGTGGGTTTTTTGGGAGGGAGTGGGGGAACCAGTATATGTTTATTGTGCTTATTGTCTGCAGATATTTTTAAATCCTGGAGCAATTACAGCTGTCATGGGCAAGACGAGTGGTGACAGTTTGATTTATGTATATGTACTGCAGATCCAAAAAGAGGGAGGCAGGAATGGAGAGGAAATGGAAAAATTTCTGGCATACTAAATTTCTGTGTGCTAAATTGAATGAAGCATGTAGAGCTTTGTTTTCTTCAGAGTAGAGGAGCAATTCAGAATGCAACAGCACTGAGACTTATATGCCACTTATATAGTGCTTTACAGCCCTCTCTAAGTGGCTTACAGAGCCAGCATATTGTCCCCAAACAATCTGGGTCCTCATTTTACCTATTTTAGAAGAATGGAAGCCTGAGTCAGTCTTTAGCTGGTCAGAATCAAACTCCTGGCTCTGGACAGAGTTAGCCTGTGATACTGCATTCTAACCAAGAAGGAAGGAAGGAAGGAAATAACACTTAGACTTATATACTGCTTCACAGTGCTTTGCAGCCCTCTCTAAGCGGTTTACAGAGTCAGCATTTTGCCCCCAACAATCTGGGTCCTCATTTCACTGAAGCTCAGAAGGATGGAAGGCTGAGTCAACCTTGAGCCAGTCAGAATCAAGCTGCTAACAGCAAGCAGTGAGTTAGCCTGCAATACTGCATTCTAACCACTGTGTCACCATGGCTCTAGAAAGAATGGACCCCCACTATAGTTAAGTTGAATTGGGCCTATTGGAGTCTTCGGGCAACTTTTGGTGTTACCAGACAAAACTGGACTACTTGGTCCAAGGGATAGGGTTGTAGAAATCCTTCCTCTAAATCAGGGATCCCTAAACACTGGCAGTGAGCAGTGGTACCAGGACCAGTCCCTGTGTATCGTCCACATATATTAGGAACCGAGCCACCTGAGTGAATGAAACTTTATCTGTGCATATGCAGGATCTAGATAGAGTGCTATCTCTCTCTCTCTCTCACACACACACACACACACACCAATCCATGGAAAAATTGTTTCCCAAATTGGTCCTTGATGCCAAAAAGATTGGGAACCACTGTTCTACATTCAAAAAGGAAATGATATCCCTCCAGAAGTTGGGGAAACTGCAGTTCCCAGCAACCCCAATTAGGATGGGTAATGCTGAAGGATGTTGGGAGCTGTATTTCTTCTCCTCAAGTGGAGGAACACAGGTTACCTAACCTCATAAAAATGAGTATCTCCCCCACCCACCCCCCAAAAATGAAATTATGTGGTAACATTTCTATACCCATGGACTGTTAGATATTTAGGTATACCACAACAAACAAAGATTATGTAGAATGAATAGAATGAATGAGCTGAAAAGAACCTTGGAGGTATTCTAGGTTGGCTCAGTCCCTTGGACTGCAAGGTGATCAAACCGGTCAGTCCTAGAGGAGATCGACCCCGATTGCTTTTTAGAAGGCCAGTTCCTGAAGATTAAACTCAAAGACTTTGGCCACCTCATGAGAAGGAAGGACTCCCTGCAGAAGAAGAGCCTAATGCTGGGAATGACGGAGGGCCAAAGAAGAAGAAAGGAACGGCAGAGAAGGAGGTGGCTGGATGGAGTCCCTCAAGCAGTCGGCGTGAGCTTAAATGGACTCCAGAAGATGGTAGAGGACAGGAAGGCCTGGAGGAATGTTGTCCATGGGGTTGCGATGGGTCAGACATGATTTTTGCAACTAACAACAAGTTTGGCTCAATAAAGGAGAATATTTGTAGCTTGGGTTGAAATGAAGGGTCCTTCGCACTCTGGAAGTTTCGCTGTTTTCCTGAAGACATTTCATGACCTAAACCAGGTAACATCACTACTGCTAGTCATCACTAACACTAGTTATATGTTACCCAGTTTTGGTCATGAAATGTCTGCAAGAAAAGAACCAAACTCAGAGAGCAACAAAGACCCCTCATATTTGACTTGATTGTCTGTTTGGGGGACATAGTTTATCTCCAAAGAGGAGATGCATGGCAGTTTCTCCAGCAGCGAAAGGGAAGCCACCTCGCTGGGCAGTTTGTGTGGAATTTATGGAGATCATTTTGAACTCCTTGGAGAACAGTTCAGGAATAAAGACAATTCTTATTTTAGAGCTCACTTGTGAAAATATTTGCTTAGTGACTTGCATCACTTACAAACCAGGTCTCTAGGAGACTGTAAAAGAGAAGAAGTTGCTCATTGTTTCAAGTGCCTCCTAAATTAAAAGGAAGGTGTTTAGGTGGAAGATATATGGTTTTGTGAGAAAAAGCTTGCTTCTTAAAACTACCAGCAGCACCAAGGTATATATGGAAGAGTAGCCAATAATCCGGTGTTGCCCAGGTATTTATTAATCCCAATCCTGTATTAGACAGGAAAATCCTGTAGTCAGGATTCACACTGTTGTACTGTCTCTCATGCAGCATTGCAAGTCTTCTATTCCTCTCCTTGGGAGTTTCTTGTTTAAGCTGGTGAATCTTTTTTTTTTTTTTATTGCACTTGGCCCATCGCCTGACGTTTCCTTGGAGGGTTGAGAGGAAGCCCTCTTGTGGAGTACTGTGAAGCCATTACCATGGC
Organism: Hydrophis major; assembly: GCA_033807585.1. Lineage (NCBI taxonomy): Eukaryota > Metazoa > Chordata > Lepidosauria > Squamata > Elapidae > Hydrophis > Hydrophis major. The sequence continues at coordinate 34,920,736 of CM066334.1, forward strand.
AAGTCCAGTGTACTGTACAGTAGAAGCCATTTTAAGGCAAACACACACACTGAGGGATGTTAGGGGTGTCTTACCCACACAGTATTTGTTTCTGGAGGGTAACTCATCTGTGTATCAAGTTTGGTTGAAGTTGCTCAAGGCATTCCAGAGTTATGCTGCAACATAGACACACCCCAAGGAAGACACCAAGCTGCCAGGCTATACTTGGTTTCCTCTTGGTTATACTGTTAAGACACTTGAGGAATCCACTTAGTGCTGTACCACAGACACAATCAATAAACTCAGGTTTTATGGAGCTCATGATTGCTTCTCCTTATCTTAAAGAGCCTCCAGCTACCCAGAAGGGACACGTGGAAGATGGGGTTAATATTGATGTATGGGAACCAACACTATTCCAGAGTCATTCAAATCCACATGTCTTAGTGCAGGAACTTCAGAAGAATGATCCCATCCTTCCACTGCCTGCAGAACTGGATCATATTAAGATCCAGAAGAAGTGGACCACACTCTTCTGTTTCATGAGGGAAAACTAGCTGAGTTTTCAGTTTTTCTTCACTGATGATATCACTGATGGTATCTCCATTATCTTTGAAGCAGATGTGGGGAGAATAGAATTGATTTGAGGATTTAAATGAAATAGGTTTCTTATTTTATTGGTTAGCATTTAAAATCTCAACAAAGTTAAATATTCTTATCTTTTTAAGAGCACAAGTCAAACTCAATTAATGGAGATTTTGTGGAGACATCTAGGTCTTCAAACTTGGCAAGCTTAAGTCGTGTGGACTTTAACTCCCATAATTCTCCAGCTGGTTGGAGAATTCTGGGAGTTGAAGTCCACAGCTCTTAAAGTAGCCACGTTTGGGATCCCTGGTTTATAACTTTGAAGCAAAGAGAAATTTCCCAGGTGCTGCCACCTGGTGAGGCACATCCTTAATCTTCCCCCCAAAATGTAACATGCTGCAGTCATCTTTGCCAACAGAGAGGGCACTGTCCTTCTCTCTCTTGCACATAAGATCTTCATCCAGGCTCAACCAGATATGAAGTAGAAATATCTGCACACGTCTGAGGTCTTTCTAACTTGTTATTTCTTTTACATTTTTTTTTTTTTAATGTCAATTCATTCCAGCTGATTTATCATTGAAAGCATTACATCAACATTCAGAGGAGTCAAAAGAACAAGTGGACGTTTAAGCTGTCTTGTCAATTTCTGGAGTTGATAATACTGATGGGCTGATATTATCTCCTTTTGGCCTGGGAGTGAATGGCTTCAGCCGAATCCAAAGGAGTTGTAAGTGAACACAAACAACTCCTGAATATAGTGTCACGCAGAACTGTCAGGGGTATCCAAGTTCACACAATAAACCATAGTTTACTTAACCATAATTAACTGAATAAACCTCGGCAGGCTGGGTTTGCACAGCACAGCACAGCACACCATAAATGGTGATTTGTGTAAACTTCAAGGGTTCTATTTCCACATCTAAGCCAAAACCCAACTGCATTCATTTTCTTTTTGACTTTTAAATGAAATAGAATTGAATTAAGAGCTCACATTCAAGTCCAGTGTGGTTTATTTGTGGTTGTGCATGAAGTCAGCTGCTATGATTTGTAAACTATGGTTTGGTGCTGTGAGCATGAACCAATCTGTTATAGTCGATTCCAGAAGTGCAATCCCATAGAGTGATCCTGCATGAATAAAATATGGAGATTCAATTAAAGGTACATATTTTTCCCCACTCTGAAATGTTCAAGGATGTGACATACTAGAATATTTTCTCCTAGGAAAATTGCAGTTGGAGCCTAAAATCACTGGACTGTATGGTTTTCATCCCACACACCCCTTTCCTCTTGATCAAGAGAAATAGTGGGGAAAAAAAAAAACAACTACCAAAACATCATAATCCTTTATTTTTCTAGGCTGTTCATCTGCAGCTTTTCACAACTGCTGAAGCCACCCATTTGGGAATCTTTAAAAAAAAAAAGAGAGGGGAAATGAAGAAATGATAAAGCTTAAAAAGACATCCTTCCCCCTTGTTACCCCTCCCAGCACAAGCAATCATCATAAGACTTCATTGTTTTATGAAGTGTCTTCTCTGCCTGGTAGATATCGGAATGCTTGAGATGAGTGGCACAGTTAGCAAATTAAATAATGTTTTACAAAGTACCGGATGACTCTAGATCAGCAATGGGGAAATGAACTCTTCTGCATCTAGGTCACCCTTTTAGAGCTCCTGTTGGTAGCAATTTATAATAAGGTGTGGGGGTGTTTAATTGCTAGCAGGTGTACTGTGTGAATTAAATTAGCTACATTTTCTAACCCCTCAATCCACCCAGCTTTCTTTAAAAAATAAAAACACCTGTAAATGGCTGGAAATCAGGACCTAAAGACACCGAGAAAGGACGTCAGCTCCACCCCCTCCCAAGAATAGTTATTTATCATAATACAGTAAAGACATTTCCAAAAAAGGACAGGGGCAATAACCTGGAGACTCTGTGACATTAAACACATTGAAAAGTATATATTACCTGTGGGTTTTAACTCTCCAGTCAAAGTGAGAAAGGAGCAAGAATGATTTCTCCCCATCACCACTTTTTTAAAGGATTTAGGCCAACATTGACCAGGTTCAACCCTAGGCTTATCCACAGTTAACATAACTCAGGCTTTCCTTAAAACTAAGTCTTTTGAGAGTTCCAAGGAGATCCAGGGGAAATCATTAAAAGCATAAAAATGGGAAAATTAGAATATTTTGGACCCGGAAAAAATATGGCATACTTCACTTAATCCAAGTGAAGGTCCAGGCAGAACATTGCGACTTCAAAATCTAAGGGACTGGTTTGGATAAAACTCAGCAGCACTTTTTCATGTGGCTGTTGATAAAAATAGGATTGCCCATCTGATCACCAACATCCGATGATGGATATGGAAGAAGAAGAAGAAGAAGAAGAAGAAGAAGAAGAAGAAGAAGAAGAAGAAGAAGAAGAAGAAGAAGAAGAAGAAGAAGAAGAAGAAGGAGGAGGAGGAGGAGGAGGAGGAGGAGGAGGAGGAGGAGGAGGAGGAGGAGGAGGAGGAGGAGGAGGAGGAGGAGGAGGAGGAGGAGGAGGAGGAGGAGGAGGAGGAGGAGGAGGAGGAGGAGGAAGGGGAGAGAGAGAGAAGGAGATCCCATTAGTCAACCCTAAAGGAAACCAGGAAGGACTGTCCTTTGGAAGGACAGTGACTGAAGCTGAAGCTCAAATAGTTTAGCCATCAAATGAGAAGAGAGGACTCCTTGGGAAAAAAAACTCTGATGTTAGGAAAGATGAAAGGAGAAAGCGATGGCAGAGGGTGAGATGTTTAGATGGTGTCATCTATGCAATGAACATGAATTTGGACAAACTTTGGGAGTTAGTGAAGAACGTGGGTGGGGACATGGGGTCATTGAGGCCTTGGCATGGCTTAGTGACTGAATAACAACATGCACAAAATGCTATTTCAGTTGGTGAAGATGCGTTGAGTCTGTTATATGAATACACGGATTGTAAAGGCAGAGAGAGAAGTTCCTTACTTACAAGCCCCCATTCATAGACCCCAGGATAACTCAATTAAAGTGAGGCTTTAAAAGAAAAGAATTAAACATTAACTGGATTTATACAATATACTAAGGCATAATGTAATTAGGACTGGTATAGCATTAATCTGCTGTGCCACGTGTAGTAATATGCAGGTTTAGTACTAATATGTTAATGAGTAAATTAACATATTGATACATTTGTGAAGGCACTTCCACAAGCGTTCAAAACATCTATTCCCTTTCATGCTTTTGTAAAAATCAATGTCACTTTTTCCAGCCTAGTCTCCTGTGTTCAGTATGATCTCACCACAAAGGTTGTCATATACAATTGGGCAATATTATTCTGCAGAGTGCAGGACATGTTCCAATATTAGAGTGCTCAGGACATTTCCAGAGGCTATTAATCCTTACCCTATTCTATAAACTAACATTGTATGAAAAAAAAAAAAAATCCATATTCCAGATTAAGGCACCAGACTAGACACCAGGAGTTTGTAAATTCTAGTTCCATTGTAAGCATGAAAGATAACTGAGGGATTTTTGGGCCAATCCCAGGAGACTGAGATTTCTAATCTTGGCTCAATCATGAGAGCTGGTTGGCTGACTTTGGGCCAATCCCCAGGAGACTGGGAGTTCTAGTCCCTCCTTAAGCATAATAGCCAGCTGGGTGTGTTTGAGCCCTCCAGGGGGAAATAATGAAATATATATGTGTGTATATTTATATAATGCGTACAAAGGGTGGAAATATAACTGAATCCTGCTGCAAGTCATACTGAGCTCTTTGGATCCAGCAAGTTTCCATTTATGTGTACTCATTTATTATGTATATATTTGTACCAGTTTATATTTATATGTTTGTTTGTTATGTTCATACTTAAATTTATTTTCTCATACATGCTTGATAAACTAAACTGAATAAACTAAAGAAAGAAACGAATAAATAAATAAGGCAAGCACCCCCTGATTTTGGAGCTAGTGCCTCCATTTCAGTTTTGCCCACCCTACAGGGTTGTTGAAGGGGGAGGCAACCCCAAGCAGGGTGAACCCCCCCCCCCCCCCAGCCAGTTGCCCCAAGGCAAGCTTCGGGGAGAGAAAGCATTCGCAGAAGGGGAAGAGAGGTGGACCGGGATGGGAAGAGGATGGGAAAGGTGAACCGGCGCCTTGTGGGTTAATACGCGCGCATCCCTCCCCGTGCTCCTTCCCGGCGGGCGCCCTGGGCTGGAGCTGAAACGGGCGAAAGGAGGCTGGCTTGCTCGGCGCCGCCTGCGACGGGGAGCCCGAAGTGCCGGTCAGTGATGGACTGGCTGCCATGACAACCCCGGGAAGTCGAAGTCTGCGCGGGCGTGTCTGCGTTAGCCGGGCGGCCAGCGGGCCATTCCGGCACTGGGGGAAGAACCGAGCCGGCCAGCCCGGGGAGAGCGCCGAGCCGGCCGGCTGAACCGGAGAGAGGAGGAGGAAGAGAGGGGAGCCCGCCAGCCGGCCAGCCGCCTCTGCTAAGGCAGGGAACTTCCGCGGCTCGCTTCCATCACCCCAACCGGGGAAGCAGCTGAGCTCGGTCGGCGGCGGCGGCGGCGGCGGAGAGAAGTTGCCCGCCTTCCCTTGCGGGGGCTTCGGCTTTGCAATTTGGGCTCGTCGGGACCGTCGCCTCTCCGCCGGAGACGGGACTTTTGGGGAACTCTTTGGGGCCAGAGGAGCTTGCGGAGCGCTTCGGCTCCGGCTCCGGCTCGCCAAGCCAGGGATGCCCGAACTGCGCCTTGCAAAGCGGGGCTGGTGAAGCAGCCGAGCGGCCGGCCACCTTCGCCGCTTCTTCCCCGGCTGCTGCTGCTGCTGCTTCTTCTCTTGTCGGCTCGGCTCGGTTCTCCACCAAGCAACGCCGTCTCTGGATTTCGAGGGGCTCCGCCGACCCCCCCTCTGGAAGATCTCCGTCGTCACCCCGTCTTTTTGTTTGTTTGTTTGTTTTCTTTCCTGCCCCCCCTCTCCTTGTTTTTTTGGGGGCGCTGCTTGGTACCCTTTGGGTCTGCGCTTTTGGCCCCGTCGGGGCTGGATTTGGCGAACGGCTAACTTCCCTCCCTCGCATCCCAGGATGGGGGTCGGGGTGTGCTTGGTTCTGCCCTGGCGGTGCCTGGTGGTCGTGTGTCTCAGGCTGCTCTTCCTTGTGCCCGCAGGAGTGCCGGTGCGCAGCGGAGATGCCACCTTCCCCAAGGCCATGGACAACGTGACGGTCAGGCAAGGAGAAAGTGCCACCCTCAGGTAGGAGCGCGGGCTTGCCCTGGGGGGCAGGGGGGAGGGCTGGGGGGGCATTGGGGAGAGGAGGGGGGTGTCGTAGCCCTGGGGGAGATGGGGGAGACCTGCGGCTTGGAGGGTTGTAGGTTATGGGGATGGGTGTGTGTGTTATGTCTAAGATCCTTTTTTGGGGTGGAGGGAAGAAAGCAAAAAACAAAAAAAACAAAAACAAAAAATAGTTGCCATCAGGTGACTCTTGGCAGAGTCAGGGACGATGGGTCTCCTATTGCTCTCTTCTCCTCTTGCAAGAGGTTGGGGACTAAGGCATATTTCTGGGATGGTTGGTTCTCAAAAGCATTGAGCTTTTCTGGAAGGTGGAGAAGTGGTGCTGGCTGGGTTGTCCTCTCCTTACTGCTCTTCGGAGGAAGAGGAAGCTGAAATGAAGCTGGAAAGGTTTGCTGTCTTTTGAGATGTCTGAGTTCAAATCCAGTTGAGCCAGGGGTCTTAAGACTTTTCTCCATTCTGGGAATGATATTTCTCGGTTGCTCCACTCGTGAAACTTGGTGCTCAAAGTCTGTTTCCAGAGAAGCTAGGGACTGCTTGTACCTTGGAAAAGAGGCCCTTAGGCCAGGGGTGTCCAGCCTTGGCAACTTTAAGACTTGTGGACTTCAACTCCTTGAGTCCCCCTTAAAATTGTCCAGGTTGGACCCACCTCCCTTGCCTTAGATTCAGAGAGGCCCACAGCAACCATCTGAGTCTTCGGAAAGCTGATGTCATGTTTCCACCCAGCACTGTTAAGCAATGAAATCCATAATTTGTTGATACAGCAAGAATTAATAAGCTTAATGTACAGCACAGAATGATATACCACAAGGATTTGCGTAACCGGGCTACAGATGTAATACCAGCTTTATGCCACTTTTAATGCTTATGGGCTTCTCAGCGAAATTTTAGAGATGTCAGAATATGATGATGAAGTTGGAAAAGTGCTATTTTTTAAAAATTTTCCCCAGAATTATAAAGAAAGGTTCTTTAGAAAGATGGAGAAATGCATCAATGAGAATATGGCTGCGTTCCTCAAATATCTGACGAAATTATCTGACTATCAGTAATAAACGATATAGAATATGCTGAAACTCATTACTACTGAGTTAACATCACATAGTTGATGTTAGCTGTGTGTAAAGGAACTACGCCCAAGTTAGGCCATGAAGCTTTAATTTTAATTAGATGGGTGGTCATGTAGATAGGAAAACAAAACAAAACCAAATCTTAGTGATAAAGGGTGAAAAACAGAGGGTAAAAAATTGGGGAGTTTTACATTTTTCTTCCTTCTATCCCTTGGTGCCCTAACTAGAACCTAGTAAAAGGTGGTGTCAATTACCATACAATGATGAAGATGATGATGAAGATGACAACTTTTCCTATAGGCATTTGGCATCTGTTAACATGTGGGCAGAAACCCTTCCTCCCTTCTATACTCAGGACCATAGTATTAGCACATCCCAAAACACAATTGAAAGAGGAAGATCTCAAAATGGGTATCCACGCTTACTATTTGTTGAAATTGCATGTTGTGTTTTTCCTTGTTGACCCCCTTATTGGTAATCCACTATGACCCACATTTTGGAAGTCTAGGAAAAAGCGCGACAAATTATTTTGCCTTAAGAGTAGTACAGTATTTTAGAGAAAGACTATATGTTTAGCATATGTTGTATAAATCTTGAGTTTGGTTCCAGGCTTCTTCAGTCAGTGTAACTCTACTAAAGGAGAAAAGGATGATGTCATTCTATCCAAGATCCTGATGGATCATTGCTAGTGATTGTGGCCAGTGATGGGCCATGTAGACAGACTGTTGGACACAGTTGGGTTCACACAATGAGATCAGCCATCTGGTTCTTGTAGTTTGGCTTTAAAGCCAGTTATTGTAGTTTATAACAGCCTAACAGGTTTAGGACATCTTCTTAGTAAGCACAAAACGAATCCAGTGATTAAATAATAGTAGGCGCGTTCTCTGTAAAAATCAAATGTTTTTTATTGGGTTTCTTTATGTTTTGTGCAATACTTCAGTAGACTTAATGTATTTTACAATATTGAATTTCTTAAGCAACAGAAGAGGCCCTAGAAAATGGAGGGTCTTGTTGGTAAATTGAAACATTCAAAGATTCATGTGTTCACGCAGGCACAAACACTTGGACAAACGAAACACTTCTTATTATTACTATTGCATTGTACCACTAGTATAATTGTTGAAGAAATTGTTATTTTCTAGGGGAAAATGAAGAGCCCTGTAAAACAGGCAGGGAGCGAAATGAAAATTTTAATAAATCCTTTTGTTGGGAAATATTTTAGGCCATTAGGAAGGGATTTAAAAAAAAAGCTTTGCATAATTTTGTAACTGAACATGAACCTAAAAACTTCTTTCCCGTTCAACAGTTAATTGTTAATAGTTGTTAGGTTTGGTGTTCCTTTCAAAATTTTTAATCTAGCCTGACCTATTTTGCTTGTGGGATGCAAGGATTTTGTTGTAATCCTCAATGTTTTCTCTGACTAAATTAGGGCAGCAGCATTAGGTTTTCCATCCATATTCATAACACAAAGATCAATGCATAACAGCACACACTACTCCAGGTTTCCAAACCAGGTTGCAGACTAGTGTTGTAGCTACCCATTGGTTTTGAGTTAACCTGCACAAAATGCTGTCAGGCAAAAAGGAAAAAGCTAACAATTCTTCTGGGGTTTTGGATTACTTTCCTCCAGTCAGCTGTTCCTGCAAATTTCCTTTCCAACACTGATATATTCCCTCTCTCCTTGTCCAACCATTGCAATGCTTGTTAGGAGATCTGTATTCATGTTCCTTCCCAAGGTTCAGGCTCTGGCTCACCATTCCAATGAAATATTCATCTCATCTTGATGTTTGTAAAGTTCAGAGCCTGAGCTTTTTCTTCCTCTGAAATTATTTATTTCAGAACTCTGGACTATAAAAGTATAATGATGATCTGTTTTTTTTCTCCTCCTCCTCTCCTCCTCCTCCTCTTCTTCTTCCCCCTTCCCTCCTTTTCCTCCTCCTTTTAAAAAATGCCTGGTATTTGAAATGATGCTTTTTGCAATGTCTTAGCCCTTGGGATGGAAGTCCAATTGACCCTTTCACAGTTACCTATGGATTTGTTGAATTTGCACTCAAGCTCAAGCCTTTAAAGAATTGGATTGTCCTCTGGATTGTGGGCACTGAACCCGATTCAAAATCTTCAAGTCATTGCCAGAACCAGATGTCAAAAACTAGGGTTGCAATATGGCTTTAGAGTGCTTTCCAGCACTTTCTAAGTGGATTTACAGAATCAGCATCAGTCCCCAACAATTTGGGTCCCTCATTTTACCGACCTCAGAAGGATGGAAGGCTGAGTCAACCTTGAGCAGGTCAGGATCGAACTCCTGGCAGTGGAACACCGAGTTAGCCTGCAATACTGCATTCTAACCACTGCGCCACCACGACTCAACTACCTGATAATCCTAGGGAAAAATAGAACTGCAGTTTGATCTTCTGCCTCCTACACTGAGATTTGATTCACAAACCATGCAAACTTTGCGACAATATGGTTTATTGACCTTAACCACTATTGTCTAATTAATAAAGCATATTGCCCTGCATATATACAACACCGTAAGTCTTTCCTAGGTGTCAGGATTCTGACAGTTACTCCACTTAAATCATGAGCCTTGAGCCACACTCCCAAAACTAAAGAAGATTTATTTGAAGTTAACATTCTACGTCTGTAGCCAACTCTGAGATATGTAATTCACTGTCACCCTTGATCCTGCTTTCCTACCCACCTCTCTGGGCGTATCATCCAATGAAAAACATCCATAGCCAAGAGTCATCAATCATGCTCTCCAATTAGATTTTTGTGCAGCAGAAGCTTCAGTCATCTAATCAGTCTTTGAAGAAAATATGAATGGCATGTACTTTCAACTCCACACTGCTGCCTGCTCTTTGAAACACCCCCCCTTCTTTCTGTTGTCAACTATAAAAAATGTATACAAAATGTTTTATGAGTTGACACTAGGTTTCTTTGGTTACCTTTTTCACAGGGAATGGCAACTAACCTCTAGTCATTTACAGGCACGGAGGGAGGCTCAGCCAATCTCATTGTACACATGTTGTACTCTAATAATAAAGGTAAAACTAATAAGGTAGCCCTCGACTTAACAACAGTTCACTCAATGACCATTCAGATTTACAACGGCATTGAAAAAATGTGGCTTATGACCATTTTTCACAGTTATGACCTTTGCAGCATCCCCATGCTCACAGGATCAAAATTCAGATGCACGGCAACTGGTTCACATTTATGATGGTTGTGGGGTCCCAAGGTCACATGACCCCCCCCTTTTGTGACTTTCTGACCAGCAAAATCAACAGGGAACCCAGATTCGCTTTGCAACCATGTTACTAGCTTAGCAACTGCACAGATTCACTTAACGACGGTGGCAAGAAAGGCCATCCAAAGGAGCAAAACTCACTTAACAAATGATCTCACTCACAAGGAGATCAGGAGACCCCGAGACACGGCAATCGTCATAACAATGAACCAGTTGTCCGGCATCCAAATCACATGACCGTAGGGATGCTGCAACGGTCATTAAAAAGTGGTGTGCAAAATGGTCCTAAGTCCCTTTTTCTGGTAATTTTTGGTCACTAAATGAACTGTTGCAAGTCAAAGACTACCTGTATAGAAAGTTAAAAAAAAAAAAATAGACGATACAAATTGGTCAGTTATTCCATAGATTTAAACCTGTTAAAACAAGAAAATATTGTTCTGATGTAGGCTTCACAAAATCACAAAGCAGACTCCTCATCTCGACTAAAGCCCCTTTTTAGTAGGCTAATGTGAATTACTATTATTCACATCCAGCAAAGTCCTGGAATACAGTCTTTCAAGGGTGAATTGCAACCACAGATCTTTGGAGAGGTTTGGAGAGTTGCCAGGCCGATAGCTTCCAAGTGCAATACTATACAAGCAAATACTTGGCAAAAAGTCTCTGAAAGTGATGAACAAATCTTCACACTAATTAAACAAACTAATTATCTCCTGCAAAACCCCACTCCACTATTCATTCCTCTTTATTCTCCTTGGGAGGGGCCATTCACTGTCCACCTATGCCTTTACTCCCAAGTCAGTCCTTGTTTCTTAACCGTTCCCTTCTTCTGGCAGCTCTGTGCATGCGCACATCAGGAACAGGCTCCAGCTTTTCTTCTGCCCTGCTGATCTCCAACTCCAAAGGCAGCTGATAACCATCAGACAGCCCTGGCCCCATCTCCGCCTCCAACACAGAGCTCTCATCCGAGCCTTCGCCAGACTCCAGGCCAGGCCCATGTTCCTCCTCAACCTCCTCATTGTCTGAGTCTGCTGCCAGCTCCACTGGCCGCCAGTGGGCCACAACAAATACATTTACTGAACATTGGGTGGTGAGAATGCTATTTTAATCTCCTGTGCTTCTTAACAAATTCCACTGAATGAAGCAGGATCTATCCCTCCCTAAATACATGTGTGTGCTCAGATTGTAAAGCTAGCTATTTGTAAACCAAGTGGCCTTATGGTGCTTGAGGAAAGGAAGACACCCTTTCATAAATGAAAAGGTTATTTGGATGACAGAAAACTAATTTCTTGATTGACGGAAAGATGCGATTAGAATAATCCAATATGACTCCACTAGAGATAATGCAGCTGATCGCTCTTGCAGCCTGGGAAACAGATGGTGACTATATTGAGATAACCATAAGGTGCACATAAACTAGATTCCACCAAAGTGGTTCTTACGAGGAGCCTTTATGTTTTGACATGGGCCAAATCTGTTGGGTTGATTATTGTTGTGAGGTGTGCAATTAACTAAGTTATTGGGGGAAAAAAAAGGAGGCCGGTGAGCCAATTTTCACTCCTGTTAAAGACAAATGAAGGTAGAAAGCCATTTCAGCAAGAACAGCTGGTCAAATATTCCCATTTTTTTCCCTCCTCTGAAATGAGAATTTAGACCACCTCTTGAGTTTCAAAGTCCATAAACAACCTGAACATCTGTGTCTCTTTTACCTGACGCACACAGAGACCAAAAAAAGAATAAAAAAAAAATTGGATCAGAAAAATCAAGTTAAATATTAAATGCAGTCTCTTACTTCCCACCTGCTCAAATATTCATGCATTTTTCAGGACTGAGATCTTTTCTGAGGGTTTCTCTATAACTGTTCCTACTTCAAAAGAATGCTATTTCTCTCTCTCCCTTTTTTTTCCTTTGGTGGAACTAATATCCCTGAGTCCAACCCAAAACATGTTCTGAATCATAATCCAATTGTTATGGCAGCAAGGGATGGAACACAAAGCGTTGGTGAATCTGTTCGGTTGAGGTTTTGCCGCAGCCAATGTAGCATCTTTTACTATTGGTTTCTCCTGCTGGATAGCTCCTAGCTTGTTTGAACCCAGAGGACGACCACACAGGTAGTCCTCAACTTAAAACAGTTCATTTAGCGATTGCACAAAGTTACAATGTCACTGAAAAAAAGGACATATGACCGTTTTTCACACTTACGACCGTTACATCATCCCTGTGGTCACGTGGTCCAAATTCAGATGCCTGGCAAATTACCGGACTTTTTTGGAGTATAAGACACACTTTTTCCACCCTCAAAAGTGGATGGAAATGTCTGTGCGTCTTGTACAGTGAAAGTTGCTAAATCCCCGCCCACCTGCTGGTCCCTACCCTTCGGCCTCTGCCTCCCAGCAATTTGTCTCCTTTTGCAGCAAACAACCCACAGCCTGTTTCAGCTTCAGCACAGCCTGATTAGCACAAGCAGCTGATTGTTGTTTGGATCAGCCTCCTGAAGATCAGCTGTTTAAGGCTGCAGGGATCGCCATAACCAATTGGCACCTTCACGTGACTCCGCATCCTGTTCTCAGCTTCCATGTGCCCTGTTTTCCACCTATTCCAATCCCGGCTGCCTGGAACGGGATGAAAATGGGGCACGTGGAGGCTGAAAACAGGGCACATGGAGGCGGTAATAGGTGATGGCGATCCCTGCAGCCTGAAACAGCTGATTGTCGGGAGGCCAATCCAACCAACAATCAGCTGCTTGTGCTAATCAGGCTGTGCTGAAGCTGAAACAGGCTGTTGGCTGTTTGCTGCAAAAGGCAGAGGCAGATCTCCCCCCCCCCCCCGTTTTCCTCCCTAAAAGGTGTGCCTTATACTCAAAAAAATATGGTAATTCACATCTGGTCCACTTCATTGCTGGTCAGCTATTATATCTATATATTGTATCTGTGCATTTTGTACCATTATTATTCTGAGCCACCACAAACACTCTGCTTGAAGGGTGCCACTTTCCCACCCCATCCTCCTTTTCAATAAAAGTCTAGCTTTGAGCTCAGATAGTGTTCATGTTACCAATTAGGCAACAGGATTCAAACAAGGGATCTTAGTAGGTAGTGAAACTCCAGGCAGAAGCCAACTCTAGTAAAGTGCGTGTCTTCTATTGATCTTAATGTGAATCCTAACATATTTACAAAGCGGCATTGATGTTGAGCAAACAAGCCTTGAGTACAGATGGGAGATAAGTTTGTTTTTATAATCAAAGGGAGGTTTTCTCCAAGCGTACTTTGAAATCCAATAAGACTTTTGGATGTTTGCATCTTTATTTTATTTTATTTTTCAACTTTGGGGGCACAAGACAGTAACAAAATCTCTCTACTGTTAGCAATATTAAATTGGTTATGTACAGCATACCGCTTCAATCGTAGCTAGGCTTTCTAATTAGTGCAGCTCCTATAATGATGATTAACATTGCTGGAACCAACCAAACAACAACAACAACAAAAATAATGAAAAGGGAAGATCTCTGCTTTCCAGATCTTCACTGTTGAACATCTCTTAGGTAAAGTGTAAATATTTCCCCCCATCCTCACTCTGTAAATTCTTATAATTCTGCTGACAACCATCAGTTTGATTCTGACCGGCTCAAGGTTGACTCAGCCTTTCATCCTCCTGAGATCAGTGAAACAAGGATCCAAATTGTTGGGGGCAAAAGGCTGATTGTGTGAGTGCAGTAGCCTAGAGCTGGAGCTCTTGCCTCACAATCAGGAGGCTGTGAGTTCGATCCTGGGTAGAGGCAGATCTTTCTCTCTCTGGGCACAATGAGAATATATCTGCTGAACAAAACTCCCCACTGGTGACAGGAAGGGCATCCGGCCATTAAAACACTCTGCTAGCTCCATTCAGTTGCCCAGACTCCACCCCACAAGGGATTATGGGATCGTTAAAAGAGGATGATGAATATGCTGATTCTGTAAACCTCTTAGGACTATAAAGCACTGTGAAGCAGTGTAAAAGTCTAAGAACCTTCGCTGTTGCTATAAAAACTCACAATTTCATGGATTGAGTGGAACGTATAGCTGAGCGCCTGTATCATGCATAAGGGTTCGTTTTCATATTTATGTCGTTCTTCTGCATTTATTTCAACTCAGAAAATCAAGCTCAAGCTGCCTTCATCCACATTTTTGCCCTTAAGGCAGAACTGGGGAGTCTTGCTTTGGCAGGCAAGAGTGGCTCTCATCCCAAAATAAGATTGACAGCTTTTCCTGTGCCTCTCCTCTTTTTTCTCTCCTCCCTCCAAAAACAGCTGCAGCTGTCACTCCTGGTTCAAACCCAGGAGGAACTATAAACCATGTACGGAAAGTGTTCTTGCAGTTCCTGTTGAGGTAATTCCCCGTTAGGAGAATGAGTGCATACAGGGAGACATGTTAAGAGTAGTTCCTTCTGTCCCCTTGTTCTTTTTTCTGTGATCACAGCTGAAATGACGACTCTTCTGGATTTGAAATGGTGCCTGGTACAGCCTGGGATAAGCCTAAGGAAAGATCAAGCACTGTGTAAACAGCTCTCTGGAATTAAAGTGGAGTGACAGTTTGTGCAACAGCTTGGAACAAGAGCCATGTTGACTCCATTTTAAGGACTGGCCTTCCTGTGCCATCCCTGAGCGGTGGCAGATCTAGCCGCACAGTTCAAGGCTTGCAGGTGGGAAAAAACAGCCCCATCCAAGAAAAAGAATCTGGTCAAAGCAGAAATTAAAAAAATTAAAATAAATAAATAAAAAAAAAACAGGAGGAAGGAGGGATATGCTGTATATACACTAAAGGGTCAAGCGAGTTCTCCTGCAGTAGGAAAATTTAGCATATGTCAGCCACTTCTTTTTGAGTTTTCCCTTCCAGAACCAACTTTTGATACTTTAACTAACAATTTGTAAATAAATGTGGCATTCTGATAGCTGTTGTGGTGCCTGCTGTTAACACGCCTTTTGGTCTTGAAAAGCTGGCAGTGTCATTCCGTTTTGCCTGGAAGTCCAGCCTGGGCTGCCAGTTGGATGTACTCAGGACTGTCAGAGAAAACACATGAAGGCCAATGGGAGGAATGGTATCATGCTTTGGATGAAGATTATGTTTGCATCTGGGGGAAAACAGAAAAGATAAAACTCTTGTGTTAGCTAAGGCTTAGGAACTCTTTTAGAAAAAAATATATAAATTGATTTTTTATTTTATTTTTTTTTGCTGGTGTTGTTTTAAACTTTGTTTAAAAGTTGCCAGGGAATAAAATCAAGGCTGATCTTAAATGGCCAAGAGCCACCTGCTCACTGCACGTGGGAAATTCTTATACATTATTTAAAAGTGTAACCAGAATAGGAAGTGAAGATTAACTAGAAGAGACCTTCAAAGAATGGTGCGTAGATATGTAAATATGTAAAATATACAAATAGATTAGAGATAACAGTTATTGGTTGATATGTGTAAAATACTGTAGAAACTATTAAAAAAAAAAAGAATGTGTGTAGATGTCAAACTGCTGTGGAGACTGTGAATAGGGTTTGTATTGGTGGAAAATGCAATAAAAATTAAATTTTAGAAAAATGTAACCAGGATAAGAAGCAATGGATGGAAACTAATCAAGGAGAGAAGCAACCTAGAATTAAGGAGAAATTTCCTGACAGTGAGAAAAATTAATCAGTGGAAGAACTTGCCTCTAGATGTTGTGAATGCTCCAACACTGCAGGTTTTCAAGGAAAAATTGGACAACCATTTATCCAGCATAGTATAGGACACAGCTGTCAAACTCAAAGCCCATGGGTCAGATCCAGCCTGCGGGGTGCTCTGAAAACATCAAAGGACTGGCTCGAAAACAGAGCTCAGAACCTCCCCAGGCTTCGTTTTCGCTGGCAGAGGCCTATCAAAACAAACTAACAAGAAATAAAAGGAAAAATGTTTCCCCTTTTGCATTTGAGCATGCAAGAAGGGGCAGGAAAGGAGAAAGGGAAAGAGGAAAGACAAAGAAGAAAGTAAGAAAGATGGGAAGAGAGCAAGGAAGGAAAAAGAAGGAAAGGGGAAGGAAAAAGAAAGGAAAATGAAGAGGGAAGGAAAACAAGTAGGAAGGAAGGAAGGAGGGAGGGAGGGAGGGAAGGAAGGAGGGAGGGAGGGAGGGAAGGAAAATGAGAATGAAGGAAGGAAGGTAGAAGGAAGGAAGGAGGGAGGGAGGGAAGGAAAATGAGAAGGAAGGAAGGTAGAAGGAAGGAAGGAGGGAGGGAGGGAAGGAAAATGAGAATGAAGGAAGGAAGGTAGAAAGAAGGAAGGAGGGAGGGAGGGAAGGAAGGAAGGAGGGAGGGAGAGAAGGAAAATGAGAAGGAAGGAAGGAAGGTAGAAGGAAGGAAGGAGGGAGGGAGGGAAGGAAAATGAGAAGGAAGGAAGGTAGAAGGAAGGAAGGAGGGAGGGAGGGAAGGAAGGAGGGAGGGAGGGAAGGAAAATGAGAAGGAAGGAAGGAAGGTAGAAGGAAGAAAGGAGGGAGGGAGGGAGGGAGGGAGGGAAGGAAGGAAGGAGGGAGGGAGGGAAGGAAAATGAGAAGGAAGGAAGGAAGGTAGAAGGAAGGAAGGAGGGAGGGAGGGAAGGAAAATGAGAAGGAAGGAAGGTAGAAGGAAGGAGGGAGGGAGGGAAGGAAGGAAGGAGGGAGGGAGGGAAGGAAAATGAGAAGGAAGGAAGGAAGGTAGAAGGAAGAAAGGAGGGAGGGAGGGAAGGAAGGAGGGAGGGAAGGAAAATGAGAATGAAGGAAGGAAGGTGGAAGGAAGGAGGGAGGGAGGGAGGGAAGGAAGGAAGGAGGGAGGGAGGGAAGGAAAATGAGAAGGAAGGAAGGAGGGAGGGAAGGAAGGAAAATGAGAAGGAAGGAAGGAAGGAAGGAAGGAAGGAAGGAAGGAAGGAAGGAAGGAAGGAAGGAAGGAGATCATAATGAGAGGGAGGGAGGGTCAGTTGGAAGGCCTGCCTTACCACTTGGCCACCATAGGTGCCCCAGACATGAGTGACATTGAGCTGGCCACGCCTACCTCACCCATGCTAACCCCTCTCTCCACCCCCAGCGGCCAAACACAACCATGATGAAATTGAGTTTGGTCTACAGAATCTTCTGAACACAGAACAATAGGTCTTTTTTGGGCTCTGAAATCTATGATTTCATCAAACTCCGCTTGATCGACTGAGCTCTGGAGAGACAGGTGAAGAAGACATGACTGAAGACATCTGTTTTGGCTGTTACAATCACTTCTTCTTCTAAGCTCACCTCCCAGTCATGCTTTGCATTTCACCAGTGCTGATATCGGCAGAAGTGGGTATTAATTTGTGTGTGTGTGTGTGTGTGTGTGTAAGTGTGTGTGTAAGTGTGTGTGCGATTCCCACTCATCCATTCCTATACATGTTCTGTACCCAGCGAATGAATAGGCATAGAGAGATACAGTTAAGAAGGAGAATTCCCCATTCAGATTGCGCTTGAAAAAGATTAAAAAGTCCCAGATCAAGGAAATGAGTTGAACAGATTGAAGCAATGGATTTTGCAAAAGATAGGTTCACAGAAAGAGAGGACACAGTCCAAGCATCCCTTAAGACCTACCTGCGGGTGGGAGAAGAAATGGACTTTTTGGTAATGTTTATCTTATCAGATAGAACTATTCTTTCTGTGTCAGAAGAACTGTGGTAGGAAAAAAAGTTTTGCTTTGTTTTACATCCTTAAACCAGTACTCCCTTTTCAACATCCCAGCAGTAACTCTCTGTCTAAGTAAGCCGAGATTTGTTTCAACCCTGGACGATTTAATAAATGACAGTTATTGCCCTTCTCACATTATATCCAGTGAACGATGGCCCACAAACTGTGTTTATTTACTTTGTGTCCTGTTTCCCTATCTTTTATTGCAGAGGTTTCATGGGGAATTTCTAGTAATCGTATCCCCACAGCAACAATTCGAGACTGAGAGGAAAGCCACCCAAATATGTAATTTGGAATATGATTTGGGGTTTGTCCCATACTGTAATCCCTTACATTGCATTAATCTTGGGTTTCTACAACACTTTTTATCGAAACTAAAGAAATCTCATTATGCCTTTAGAGCAAACATGTGAATCTAGTCTTTATTCTCTGTTTTTCATTGGATATCATTGCTGAGCCAGCTAAATCTTGCTCACCACTACCATCTATAAGAAACAGTTTATACTAAATCTGGTTGTTAACTCATTCAATTCATGATATCAATTGATATTGACTGGCAATAATGCCCAGATTTTTTTGGAGAGCCAATTTGGACTAGTGGTAAAGGCAAGAGGCTAGAAAACCTTAGATTGTCTACTATTGACCTCACCCCTTTCCTAAGAGGTCTATAGGGGGCGTGCATAAGCACACCAACGTGCCTACCGTCCCTGTCCTATTGTTTGTTTTTTATTTTTCTTATATGTATCCATGTATTCATAATTACGTTTTTAGTTATACCTATTATCTTGTAAGCAATTGACAAATAAAAATAAATGAAATAAAAACAGGAGACAGTGAGTTGTAGTTCCACCTTAGGCATGAAAGCTGACTGGGTGACTTTGGGCCAATCCTTCTATCTGACCCCAACCCACTCACAGTGTTGTTGTGATAGGAAATGTAGGAGGAGGAAGGTAGGGTGGATGTGTTTGCCATCTTGAGTTGTTTGTAAAAATAATGGAAGGAAAGGGGAAGGAAGGAAGGAAGGAAGGAAGGAAGGAAGGAAGGAAGGAAGGAAGGAAGGAAGGAAGGAAGGCAGGCAGGCAGGCAGGAAGGAAGGAAGGAAGGAAAGTTAGTTTCAGGAGGACCTAGCTAAACCTTTAAAAGCTCTTTATAAACTTCTTCCACTGATTTCTAAATTAATCCCTTAAAACCAGGTTGATTTACAATCTACAAAGTGACTTACAATCCAAACATACAAAGTAATCAAACCGATAATCCATCTTGTCACTAATGTCCACTTTGGATGATAGTGGGCCACTCAGGCTCTTTCCCACTAGGGCAACTGAGAAATGTTAGAAGCAAAACCATTTTGTATGAGTTACTGCAACTATTATTTTGTGTTTTCCTCTATGTAAGTAAACCAAGCCCGTGGAACAATAGCATTCATGATTCCAATCAATGTTGGCTTGTCTCAAAGCCACTGTAATGTAGGGGGTTAAAATGCTGGGATTGAAAGAGAACAATATTAAGGCAAAACAGTATAGAATAGAATAGAATAGAATAGAATAGAATAGAATAGAATAGAATAGAATAGAATAGAATAGAATAGAATAGAATAGAATAGGATCTTCATTGAGAATAGAATAGAATAGAATAGAACAGAGGGTAGGGTAGAATAGAATAGAGTAGAAAAATAGAAAAGAATAAATAGAATAGAATAACAGAGTTGGAAGGGACCCTGGAGGTCTTCTAGTCCAACCGCCTGCTTAGGCAGGAAGCCATACAGCATTTCAGACAAATGGTTATTGAATCTCTTCTTAAAAACTTCCAGTGTTGGAGAATTACCACTTCTGGAGGCAAGTTGTTCCACTGATTAATTGTTTTGCCAGGAAATTTCTCCTTAGTTCTAGGTTGCTTCTCTCCTTGTTTAGTTTCCACCCATTGCTTCTTGTCCTGCCTTCAGGTGCTTTGGAGAATAACTTGACTTCCTCATTTCTGTAGGAGCCCCTCAGATACTGGATTGCTGCTATCTTCATTTTTAAGTGCTTTGGTTTTATTGTATTGCAAACAGTTGCTGGGGTGCATCCACAGTTTCGTTGTACTTGTACAATGACAATAAAGTTTTTCTAATTGTAATTCTACTCATGTCACCCCCAGTCCTTCTTCTCATTAAACTAGACTTACCCAATTCGGGCAACTGTTCTTTATATATTTTAGCCTCTAGTCCCCTAAGTACAAGTAAGCATGTGTATAAATTACCATGGTACTTTAAAAAAAAAAAAATTAAGTCAATAAAATATTTTGATCTCCAAGAGGTTGAACAATAGGCAGCTTTGAAGTCCAATATTTCACCTGCATGTTTGGAAATACCTCAACTGTTGTTATCAAACTACTTTATCCAGATACACATTAGCTATTGATCAAACGTGACAGAGATACATTTCTAAATCCTCAGTGATGTCTCCCACCTCCTATTTTCAATTTGGCTGTCAGAAGCATCCCTGTAATACTATATATCTAAAATAGAACACTATTTTTTTTTTTTCTCCATTTGAGGGTTGGGTTGAATTTTTGCGTTATTTTTTGGGGAAAAAAACCTATGGAATGGAATGTCTGTTTCTTTCAAAGTATTCTTAGATGAGAATGAGAATGATTTATTGTTGATATCCAAAATATAATTGTTTTCTTGTGGGGGAGGGGTCTTTTGATATCCTGTCTGTCTCTGGTGTTCAGGCTGGTTGGCATTTAAACATCAGATGGCAAATAGATTTTTTGGTCACAAAGTCTGGCAATGAGATTCCCCCCCCCCCCCCCGCTTCAGAAGGAGGATGGACAGTTTCTAGATGACTCTGCTAAGGGGATGGGCGTTAAATAGACCTATTTATTTTAAAGGGGAATCCTGGATGATCCTCGTGCTTTTAGAATCATGACTTACCTCAGGGGTGTCCAACCTTGGCAACTTTAAGACTTGTGGACTTCAACTCCCAGAATTCCTCAGCCAGCTTTGCTGGGAGTTGAAGTCCACGAGTCTTAAATTCTGGGAGTTGAAGTCCACGAGTCTTAAAGTTGCCAAGGTTGGACACCCCTGATTACCTTGAAGATAGTCAGTTCCAGCAATGTTTATTATATTTTTATCTTGCTTTTACTACTTCATAAGTAAAGTGGCAAACATATGAAATATACTTCCTATTTTGTGCATGACAACAATCCTGTGTGGTGGGTTGAGCAGAGAGTTAGTGATTGGCCCAAAGTCACCCAGCCGGCTTTCATACCTACCACCTTCTAGTGATAGTCCCAGACTCCAAATCAGCTTTCAGATCATTTTACAGATCACTTTTACAGATCAACAGAGCTGGAAGGGACCTTGTAGGTCATCTAGTCCAACCCCCCTGCCCAAGCAGGAGACCCTACACCATTTCTGACAAATGGCAGTCCAATCTCTTCTTGAAAGCTTCCAGTGATGAAGCTCCCACAACTTTCCAAGGCAACTTCTGTTCCATCGGTTGATTGTTCTCACTGTCAGAAAGTTTCTCCTTATTTCCAGGTTGAATCTCTTCTTGGTCAGTTTCCATCCATTATTCTTTGTCTGGCCTTTGGGTGCTTTGGAAAATAGCTTCACCCCCCTCCTCTCTGTGGCAGCCCCTCAAATATTGGAAGACTCCTCTCACATCTCTCCTGGTCCTTCATGCTGAGATGGCACTAGAACTCTGTGTCACCTGGTGACTGGATCAAAGCCATCCAGCCGGCTTTTATCCCTAAGGCAAGACTAGAACTCACAGTCTCCCCTAGGCTAGCACCTTAACCCCCACAACAAACTTGGTAGATCACAGAAGACCTACGTTCTCTGGGGATGGTGGAGAAACAGCAGCTAAGCTGGCTGTTTTATTCAAGATACCTTATTTTTCCATGGTTCCCTATACATTAATACTTAAAGGAGGGGCTGGAAGCGGAGAGAGGGTTGACAATACCAGTGCAAGATTACTCGCCTCAGAGAGAATATATCAGCTCTCAAGCTAACCGTGTACCATACTTCTCCTTCTCCTTTACCCTTTGAAAAAGAACAATAGGCCAAAGCTTTTTTTTTAGCAGATGGACAATATGTGTCCCTTAGCCACTTAACAACCATTACCCTAATTTTATGCATTGGAACCAAATTAAATAATAAGTAAGACATTATGAAAAACTGGTTTGGAGACTGTGTTATGCCTTTGACTTGATCATCTTTCTCATAAGCAGATTCTCTCTCTCTCTCTCTCTCTCTCTCTCCCTCTACCCCTCCCCCTCCCTCTTTCCCTCCCCTCCACTTACTTACTTACTTACCTTTTCTCTTTCTCCCCTATTAAACTCACAAAGGAAGTTGTACATGTGAGTAGATAGACTGCTCACTTCTTGGAAAGCTTGGCAGGGTAGGAAAATGGCAGCAAGAACTAGGAAGAAACATCTCCCCCAGCCAGGAGACATCTGTTGTCTATTTACCTTCTTCCAACCTACAACTGTGTGCAGTGAGAACATAACTTTTCACACTTCTCCAATCGGGTTGAAAGTGACTCATGTCACTCAGTACATCCATCTGTCTCTTCCAGGCAGTACTATGACCAACCTAAACTAGTTTTATCCTACTGTTTCCAATTTTTTTTTCAGAATTTGAATAAAATAATAAAATTTAAAAAGTCAGCACTATGGTGGCACAGTAATTAGAATGCAATATGGCAGGCTAATTCAGTTTATTGCCAGGAGTTTGATCCTGACCAGCTCAAGGTTGACTCAACTTTCCATCCTTCCAAGGTGGGTAAAATGAGGACCCAGATTATTGGGGACAGAAGGTTGACTCTTTAACTGATTGGAGAGGGCTGTAAAAGCACTACCTAGGATCAAACTCACAGCCTCCTGATTATGAGCTGGGAGTTCCACCTCTAGACCACCACTCTATTGTTCTTCTTTGTTGATAGTGAGTCCAGAATAATAACAAACTAACTATGAATTGCATCATTTTTGACAATCCAGGTTAGATAATTATTCTGAACAATGCTTGGAATGACCCTGGAGTTTTGCTGGTCACTAGTTCAGATCAATGAACTCCTGAAGAGGAAAGGTACATATATTTAAAAGCTTGCAGGATTCCAAGAAAATCAGGAGGGAAAAATTCATATAGGCCATCTGAACATTTCAAAAGAAAGGTGGTAGAAATAAAATATAAGATAGTGTTTTGGCTAGAAAGGGGAAAAACGGAGGCTTATGGGATTACTTAAATCTCAGGCAAAAAATGCATTGATTTTATCTAGCAAGGAAATTCTTATTTTGAAACTATGCATTACAGTTTATCGATCCATGGCAACAGACAGTTTTGTGCATACCTTTCATCCATAACAATTGTGGTTCTGCAATTTTGGGGGATGTTCAAAGCTATTGGCACAAGCTCTATAATATCACAAAGGTGCTACAGGGATGGTTGGGAGGGGGGAACTTCCATATAGTGGAAATTTTTATTTTGCTTTTTGTTTATCATGGAGTTGTCTTGTTAATCTTGTTCCAGAGAAGAAGAAGGTTCAACAAGAAAGCAGCTTTTAACATGCCTAGAAATCCCATGCCATCTCTGATAACTGCAAAAGAAGCAGCAATCACTCACACAGAAGGAACTATTGTAGCAGAGGTGATATTCAGCAACTACTGACCAGTTCTGGAGAACCAGAAGCAGAAATTTTAAGTAGTTCAGAGAACCAGCAAATCCCACCTCTGACTGGCCCTGCCCCCTATCTATTCTCTGCCTCCCGAGTCCCAGCTGATCAGCTGGGTCTCCTTTGGTTGCCCTGCACAGGAGAACGGAGCTGGAAAGCAGGTTAGTGGGTGGGGAGGGAACGGGGATTTTGCAGTATCCTTCCCCTGCCATGCTCACCAAGCCAAGCCCGCAGAATTAGCAATATTTTTTTTTTTTTTAATCCCACCACTGTATTGTAGCTTCAAACAACTCAACATGTTCCCCCTGGCCAAAATGTTCCATTTCCCTCCTTGTGGATAGACCTAAGCTGGATTCAAAGTTCAATCCATAGATCCTTCTCTTTTTGGTTAATATCTTGCTATGGCTAGTCAACTTAGTTTTCTCTTCCTCCTCTTCCATTTAGAACACTTAAGGTGAGTCTACTAAAGGAGTAAAAGAACTCAATACCCATTATGCATTATCATTCTGCCTGACTGAGCATGATAGTTCAAGCAATCTGTTAGCAAACATCTCAGAATATATTTTGATGTGCTAAAGGGTGTGTATTTAAGGAAGTGGCACATCCAAAAGATAGTGTGTGTATTTGTGTGTGTAGCAAGTAGACTAATAATTGGATTCCTGCCAACATGTAGATATTAAATGGAAGGTATAATTTTATAAATATATACATTTTCAAATAGCTATAATTCCCAAACTGGGTATGTGCACTTGGACGTATAGAAGTTTTGCAGAAAATGTTTTTCTTCTCTTATGTTTTTGCGGAAAATGTTTTTCTTAACTATGAAAATTGACAATTTCATGATGGACAATTAGATGGATGGTGTCTTTTTTGTCCCCCCAAAATAATATTACAACAAGATCTACTGTTGAGCTGTAGGCTTTCTCTATCTCTTGACAAAGTCATCAATGTAACTGTTGGATGGGATGGTTGGGGATCATTACTAACTCAACCTTTCAGACTGTTCAGAGGGGAATAATGTTTAGAAAAATCAGGAGCTTTAGAGATAATTCCTTCTATATGATAGGGCATCTAGAACAGAACAGAATGACAGTGTTGGAAGGGACCTTGGAGGTCTTCTAGTCCAATCCCCTGCTCAAGCAGGAGACCCCGTAGAGTTTATTATTTTCATGTTTTATCTTGCTGTTTTTTATTGTTTGCAAGCTACCTAGAGCCACCTCTATGTGAGAAGGGTGGCATATCAGTGTAATAAATAAAACAAATAAAACAAATGTTGTCATACACCAGACCATTCTGCATTCCTTGGATGGATAAAGTGTTTTAGAATTTATTTATGGAGGTTCTCAGCCATCCAGGTCCTGGTTGTCCCAAAGGTCTTTTTTTTCAAGAGGCAAATTGGACTTCCTGGTTTTACTCTGATGATGTTTTGCTTCTCATCCAAGAAGCTTCTTCAGCTCTGACTTGGATAGTAGGGAATGGAAGGATTGATACTCCTTGCATCTTCTTCATCTTTCCATCCTTCCTTCTTCATCCTCCCATTCCCCGCCATCCAGTCAGAACTGAAGAAGCTTCTTGGATGAGAAGCGAAACGTCTTCAAAGAAAAATCAGGAAGTCCAGTTGACTCTTGAAAAAAAACACCTTTTGGGTGTTTTAGAATTAGGTCGCTTTATCTATTCCTCGTCCTCTCCTGACAGTTGGAAATCTAATAGAGCATCATTTTATAAAACATAGGTACTCTAGCCCATATATAATTTAGGGAATATGAGATGATCAGCTTGGTCAGGCAATGTGTCTAAAGTCTCTCTGTTCACTTAAAAGCAGTCTGTTCACAATGTGATTGTGGGGGGAAAAAATCTAAGGTTTCAGAAACTCTTAAGATGATTTATTCATTAGGTTTGAGAGGTTTGACGATGATGTTGAATGACAGGGAGGGGTTGCGTTGTAGCTCTGCAGGGGTGGAGGAAAAAAAGTTGCTTTATTATATCCCAAAGGTACTTTTCTCAAAAGGCAATTGGATTTTCTTGGTTCCTCTTTCAAAATATTTTGCTTCTCATCCCCAAAGCTTCGTCTTCACAAGGTAGCCCTCAACTTAGACTTCCATCCTTCTGAGGTTGGTAAAACGAGGACACAGATTGCGAAGCAATATGGTGACGCTGAAAAACCACTTAGAGAGATTTGTACAGGCAGCTTACAACAAAGTTCATGTAGTAACGGTTCAAAGTTAAACAGCACTGAAAAAAAGTGACTTAGGACCATTTTCGAGGCGTACAAATGTGGCAATATTTGCAGTCACGGGATTAAAATTCAGGCGTTTGGCAGCTGGTCCGCATTTATGACGGTTGCTATGTCCTGGAGTCATGTGATCCCCTTTTGAGACCTTCTGACAAGCAAAGACAATGGGGGGGGAGCCAGATTCACTTAACAACCATGTTACTAACTTAACAACAGAAGTGATTCACTTAACAACAGTGGCAAGAAAGGTCACAAAATTGGGCAAGACTCACTTAGCAAGAAAAAACGGGGGCTCCATTGTGATCGTAAGTCAAGGACTATTGTATTACTAGTTATTAGATTTGTTTTTCATGATACCAAACTGACTCCGTAGAAAGAATACAAATAGGATTTCAACCGTTTCGGCTTTCCTGCACACTTAATAGAATAGCCTGCAATGACTTTAGGCCTCATCCAATCTCTGTCAGGCACATTGTTTCTTTGAAAACGCATCTTATCTAATAAATGGGTAGGGTGAGATTCAATAGGTTCGTAATCACCACTAACAGATATGCCTGACTAGATAATTCAGATTTTATGAGTGATGAAATCTTCAAACATTTAAACATCTCATGAAGATGGGGGAAAAAAACCCTGCCTCTTAAAAACATTGGTGTGCCTGTGCTATTACAAGGTAGCCAAAAAAAAAAGGACAAAAACTACATTTTTATATTTTGAGAGGCTCTTTTTGTGGAGAAATACTTCTACAAGGATAGTTTAAAAAAAGAGAGAGATTGGTTAGGATTTGTCCCAACATTTAAATGCCCATTAATGTTTGTGAGAGACCCATTGCTCTACTTAATAATTTCAATATCGATTCCCAATGGAAAGCAAATGGATCAGTGATGGTCCAGACATAATGTAGGAAGACGTAGGTATATATTTTCTTTTTATGACGCTTTGGAGTGACTGAATGGAGCTGAGCATTTACTGGCCGGATGCCCTTCCTGACACCTAAGTGGAGTTCACAGCAAATATTTTCTCTTTGTGCTCTGATAATAAAACCTCTGTCAGTGCCTAGGATTGAATTATCAATCTTCCGAATGGAAGATGAGCATCTTTACCTCTAAGCCACTCATAGGAAGACATATAAATGACCCCACCAAAAAAAGTGCCAGGCTTAGGACTACAATACTAACAATGGACAATTCTCAATAGGAATTGCACTTCACATTGTGTCTGTTGGGACCCTGTGTAAAAATAGGGGATAGTATTCTCCCCTCAGTGCGACTGTGGGGTCCCACATCAAATTGTAGATCACCTTGTGACCGCTGTAAGCTGAGGACATATACGAGTCCAGTATCTTTTTTTTTTTCAAAGAAACAATGCTGCACTTCAATGATTATATGGCCTAGACCTCAATATCTGAATATAGATCATTTTAACATCTATATGTTATTGTGTTTTATCTAGGTCAAATGTTGCAACTCCATGTATAATATGCCATAGGCTAAATAAATCTAGTGAGACATCTTTGTAGGAAACAAACTTCTAAATAACGTTACCTTTCTCCCACACCTCTCACCTTAGATGCTATTTCAGATGGTGAGAAGAATGTGGAATTGTTTGAAACAAAGTCCCCAAAATGTGCTGTTGGAAATACGCTGTGTTAAAAGGCAACAGGCACCTGCTTGCAATGGCATTAGGCTATTTCAGCAATTTTTGTTGTGGTTAGAGCTAGCTATCCCTTGTTAAGCTGTAAAGCCCCATTTCCATCTATGCTTAAATTTATCATTGGAATATATATTTATATAGAGGAGGATGTGGAGGAAGAGGAGGAGGAGGAAGAGAGAGAGGGAGGGAGGGATGGCGAGAGAGAGAGAGAGAGAGAGAGAGAGAGAGAAAGAAAGAAAGAAAGAAAGAAAGAAAGAAAGAAAGAAAGAAAGAAAGAAAGAAAGAAAGAAAGAAAGAAAGAAAGAAAGAAAGAAAGAAAGCAATGTCCATATATAACAGGGATGTCAAAGTTGATTTCATTGAGGGCCGCCTCAAGTTTGTGGTTGACCTCAGGGGACAGGGGGCATGGCCAGGGTGGATGTGAGTGAGGTTCGTGTGCGGCCCAGGTGGGCATGGGAAGCTTCCTTGCCTCCCTCCTTCTCATTCCATCTCCCTCCCTCCTTCCTTCTTCCTTCCCTCCTCTCTCTCCCATCTGTTTCCTTCCTTCTAAGGCTGACCACGTCCTGGCCTGGATGGCAGCCATCAAGTTATAGATTAGCACCTGGCTGGGCTGGGCTGGGATAGTTCTTCTCTGCCTCAAGGGCAGTCCCACGGGCCTTGAGCCACATTGCAGGCCAGATGCAGCCTGCGGCCCTTGAGTTTGACACCCCTGAAATATAGGCTTGGGGGAATATATAGGTTTGGAGACTCTCAGTCACCCAGGTCATGGTGGTTCCAAAGGTGCTTTTTTCAAAAGGCAACTGGACTTTTTTTTTTTTTTTCCCAAAGTCCATTTGCCTTTTGAAAAAGTAGCTTTGGGGCTTGGGGAAAGGAAAAACAAACCAACAAACCCACAATGTACTTTTGATTCTAATATTCCGAGTCTCACTTTTATAACAAATACCTTCTATAGTGCCGTATCAGAGTCCAAGTCAGAATCTAGCAAGTGCCTGTTTGGTAAGCATCCCTAGTCAGTCCAAAGCAGCCAGTAATTTATCAAAGTACGGCCAGCCATGACACGTCCCTGGGCTGCCTCTCGAGCAGCATCCTAAGAAAGACTTTCTGTGAAAATGGCATATTAGGTCGGAATCGAGAGCCACGGGATATATCTTTTGAGATATCGGCCCTGCAGGTAAGAGAGGTAGGAAATTTAATTCTGAAAGTCTCCTTTTGTGGTAATATTGTTTTAATGAAGTAAAAGCCAAAGCCAAACAACAGAACACAAAGCCTGTAGCAGATGGGTGGAGAAAGGGGGATAAAATTCTCCAGAAGTAGAATTGACAAGGAACTGAATTGCTCCACAGAGGGTTGTCATCCAGCCAACATACCAAATGATCGATTGTTGAAGGAATCAAGCTTTTCCTCATATTTGGGCCTCTGAGCATCATCTATTTTTGGGCTGCTAGAAAAAGGATCAGGGTATCCTCATCAGTGGTGGGTTTCAAAAAAATTTTCCCACTGGTTCTGAGAGCTTGCTTCACATGCAAATGCGTGCTTTGTACTCACATGCACATAGCTCAAGAACTGTTTTTTAGCTCAGCTGAGGCATGGAAATGTTCTCTGCCATGCAAATCAGCTGAGCTAATAAACAACAGAATATAGGAGAGGTAGGAGAATTAAGAGTGGCGGCAGGTGGGCGGGGCCAGCCAGAGCTGGTATTTGCCAGTCAAAATTTTTGCTACCTTTGCCAGAACCAGTCTAAACCGGCTGAATGCCACCTCTGATCCTCACCCACTATCATTGTGGAATAGGATCTAGTAAGAAGAGAGAACATTTGCTAGTCCTTAGATCTGATATAGCTTATTAAATAATTAGGATTTGCATATACCGCCAATGTTGTATATTTGGTATTTTGACAGATATATAAATTAAGTTGGCTTATTTGATCTCTGTCCTCGTTTCTTTCCAGTTCTCACTATCTTGATTGATGTTGCTGCTAATCCATATTTATGCATTTATTAGATATCTAAATGCATTGTCCTATTTTACAAGCTTATGGTGCTTAGAATGTCAGATTGGAGTTGGGAAATCCAATTCATATGCCCACTTTGTCCTTGAAGTGTTTGATCCTGAATATTTTTAAAAATATCCTGCTAAGTGATGACGTGGTCTGTTTGGTTTTCTCATAGTATGAAGTGAGAAACCTGAGTCTTTTTATTGCATGCCATGATTTAGAGCTAGTGATATGTATAAACTGAACCATTGCAGCTTACTCCATAAACTATGATGAAATTAAACTATATACTCTCACCAAAATCTGTCTGTCCCAGTAGTAGATGATAGTAGATGATCTAGATCAGGGGAATCCATGTCCAACCTTGGCAACTAAAAGACCTGTGGACTTCAAATGCCAGAATTCTCCCATCAGCCATGTTGGCTAGGAATTCTGGAAGTTGAAGTCCACAAGTGTTAAATTTGCCAAGGTTGGACAC
This sequence comes from Hydrophis major, assembly GCA_033807585.1. NCBI lineage: Eukaryota > Metazoa > Chordata > Lepidosauria > Squamata > Elapidae > Hydrophis > Hydrophis major. The sequence continues at coordinate 34,950,569 of CM066334.1, forward strand.
CCCCGATTAAGAGAAAAACTAAAGGTTGATGTGATTATTCCATGGTAGGACCAGTGCTTTAGAATTATCTCCTAATGAAGATTAGGTTCCTTCCTTATGGTTTTCAAAATATTAAAAGCAATTCTTAGGGCATTTTAACTGGAACCAGAGATATGCTTGGATGGCCTGATTGTTGAAGTGGCTATGTTTGCCTTCTCTTTACCTAATTGTTTATAGATTTGTTTTTTATACTATATATTTCTTAATGGAGATTTTTTTTAATAGATAGGTCATTTGTATATTTTACTTTTTATCCTATTGTTGTGCCCTGTCCAAAGTCACTTTTGATTGGACTGGCAGCTATACAAATCTGATTAATAGATAAATAATCTCAGTTCATGCACTGCATCATCTTTATTTATTTTTTAATCTCTTGTCTTTTACTTTGCTGGAAATTTGGTTGTATTATATGTTTTGGTTTGAGCGGGTTTTCTTTTTTGGACTGATGTTCTGTTCATGTTTTTCAACATATCACGCTATTTCAATTTTGTTCTATGAATTTCTGGGAGCCATTGGACTGCAGTCAGGTATAAAAGCAAAATAAATAATGAACCATACTTTAGCATGTAGTAGAACCCATTAAATTGTGATTTATGGTATAAGGTAAAGTTTTGTTTGTTTGTTTGTTTTTTTAAAAAATCATGATGATTTGCAAACCTGGTAAATGGGTCTGTTGGCATGTTGATGGCTTGAAAAAGGCAAATATTTGCTTCCCTCCAACCCAGAAAAGTTTTCCTATCTCACCTGCTGGAGGGAATTCTTATTCAACCTCTTAATGGCTTTTTACAGGCCTGGCTTAAATGCAGAGATCTAATGTGAAAGGCATTTGTTATATCAATACATAGTCATCATTTTCCTTGGACATTTTCCCCAGCCTTTTGGGCAATGACCAAGTTCCACATTTGCGTTTGCAGAAGCTGTCATGTCCTCTCCTATAGGCTGTAACTGAAGGCATAAGGCTTCAATGAATGGAAACGGCAGGGGGTTTGCCGAGTTTCTCTGACAATTCTTGACAAGCTAACCTGTTTGTCAGCAGAGGGACAAGCAGGAACCTTGGCAGCCCCCACCCAGAATAAACCATAAGATGGCAGCATGATGCACCCCAGCATTAAGTAGCAAATCGGTGTAATGCATAATATGCAAGTCATCATCCATGGCAGTCATGCCATCCTTTGGAAATCTGTGAATTTTGTGAGGTTGTGTCTTCCAGTGCTTCAGATGAAGAACCCATGCAAGCTGTTTGTGCACATGAATGCAGAACTGAGACCCCAATTAAATCTTCATATGGCAGATTAAAGCTGTGCATTTGATACCTCTATTATCCACACATGTGCATATTGGCTGGGAAATTAAAGACTATAGGGTTACAGTTAATGATGATCCTCAGGACAGGAGCCAAGTTGGTGATGTAGACCTGGCTGATATCCTGTCTAGCCAAAAATAATCCCTACTACCATTGGGTAGACAAATTAGGGTATATAACACAAGATCAACACGTGGGAAACACAGTGATAAGTTGGTATAATGCTGTGATGCTATGGCCGATGAGATAGCATTGGAGTTTTCATAGTGAAAATATCCCAAAGGTGCTGTTTTGAGGAGATAACTTGACTTTCTTGTTTTATTTCATTTGAAGACATTTCACTTCTCATCCAAGAAGCTTCTTCAGCTCTGACTGGATGGAGGGGAAGGATTTATATTCCTTGCAGACAGCTGGTCATTTGCATCCTTTTAGAGAGAAGTTGAGGCAACATGGAGGTTTATCTGTGTCTTCAGGGTCACCTGAGTGGTGCAGATAATTCCTGTAGTCTGCAATTGTTTTTCTCTGGAAATCCATTCCTACTCCCATACCATTCCAAGGGTATCCACCTCAAATTGTATAGCTAAAAGTTTGTAGGTATATCTGTAAGGGAGTAATAAGAGTTTACTCTGGCAAGATGCTGTCTGTTATGTATAAGCAAGTAAAGAACTGAACTAACAGATGTAACAAATAATCAGAGTTGGAAGGGACCTTGTAGGTCATCTGGTCCAACCCCCAGCCCAAGCAGGAGACCCTACACCATTTCTGACAGATGGCAGTCCAGTATCTTCTTGAAAGTCTCAAGTGATGGCCCTCCCACAACTTCCGAGGGCAAGCTGTTCCATTGGTTTATTGTTCTCACTTTCAGAAAGTTTCTCCTTATTACCAGGTTGAATCTCTCCTTGTTCAGTTTCCATCCATTATTCCTTGTCTGGCCTTCAGGTGCCTTGGAAAATAGCTTGACCCCTTCCTCCTCTCTGTGGCAGTCCCTCAAATATTGGAAGGCTGCTATGCTGTCTCCCCTGGTCCTTCTCTTTACTTGACTAGCCAAGCCCAGTTCCTGTAACCGTTTTTTTGTATGTTTTAGTCTCCGGTCCCCTAATCATGCTGGTTGCTCTTCTCTGTACTTTTTCTAGAGTCTCAATATTTTTTTTTTATAATGTGGTGACCAAAACTGGATGCAGTACTCTAGGTGTGGTCTTACTAAGGCTTTATAGAGTGACTCTGATTCTGTGCCATTCTGTGAAAAATTGGATGGCAGAAGGAACTTAATTTTTTTCAAGATTGAATGTTTTCCTTCTTTTTAAAGACTTTGCAAAAATATACACAAATCATGTGTATTGTTTTAAAATTGTCCATGTTTAAGTCTTTTTATAAGGCTTGAGTTCTCATGTATGCTGAAGCAGTACCGTGTCGAAAAGAGGACATCCATCCATCTTCATTCCCCTAAATTGTTACATTCCAGATGCATTTCCTCAGAAGAAGAACAGAGTGTAACATTTTCAGTTCTGCTTCCAACAAATGAACTTAGGAAAACAGATCAAGAAAACAGATCAAATAGCTCAGGAAGAGGCAGAGTTTCCAAGCCTACCTGGAAAGAAAGCTGCAGTAGCTTGGCTTGAAAAATTAGTACTTGGAAGCCGTTAGCAGCTCGACACAAAGGAGGGTATATTTTGAAAAGGGCAGTTTGCTTTCCAGAGGAAGATACAACTTTCCAGATGTCAGTCAACCGAGAAGTAGAATGTTACTTTTGCAAAGTTCCAGTCAGTAGCTTTGAGGCTGCTCTACTGTACAACTCAATAGTACAAATAAAAATCAAGCAAGAACCTACTGAAACTCAGTATCTTGTCTCGGGTTTTCAGGAGGATGAATGGAGTTTTCACTTGAACTCAGTGGACTTCATGCTTGATGATTTTCCTGACTGGTACTAAAAGGGGGAAAATGCATTCGAGAGAATTGGTTTAATTCGAAGGGTGCTGGAATGTCAATACTGTACTTTCCTATCTATTATTTTTTTCCATTTTATTTTTTTGTAGCTGAAGTCCTGTAAAAAAATTATGAAGCACTAATAGTTCAGACTTTCTGTCTTTCTTGTGCAGATTTCAGGAAGCCAGTGTCACCTTTCTTCCCATAGCTAGCCTACTTTAGGGTTTTTTTAGGAGCTAAGAAGGCTGGGCATTGTGATGGAATGTGGACCTGTAGCAGCTTTGAGGGAGGATTTGGTAAATTTAGAGCTTTCCCGGAAACAGAAGAGTCTAGAATTTTTCAAGTTTTATATACATTTAATATAGTATAACTTAAGAGCCTCGGTGGCACAGTGGTTAGAGTGCTGTACTGCAGGCCACTTCTGCTGACTGTCAGTTGTCTGCAATTTGGCAGTTCAAATCCCACCAAGCTCAAGGTTGATTCATCCTTCATCCTTCTGAGGTGGGTAAAATGAGGACACAGATTGTTGGGGGCCATATGTTGACTCTGTAAAACTGCTTAGAGAGACCTGTAAAAGCACTATAAAGCGGTATATAAGTCTACGTGCTATTGCTATACAAATGGAATCCAAAACTCATCTCTCTTCCAAAATTTGTGAGTAGCTTAGATGGTTATAACATTAGTCTGGCAAGATTCTGTCTATTAGGTAAAAGCAAATGAAGGAATGGGCTTGATTGGACCTCACTGTCTCATCTTTGGACTTGGGTCTCACATCAGTTATGCCTTTCTAAGCTACTAGATATATCTGGAGAGATTGTAGGGTGTGACTACCCTATTCCCTTTCCAGGTCAGGATTGCAGAGTTTCCTGACTCAGATCTCTTTGTAGGAAAGCTCAGAGTGGACGGAATCATCCCTCCCTGTGGCTGCAGGTGCACATTCTATTACAGACACAATGAGCAGTCTTGGAAAACTGTTCCACTGGAAAGAGGTGGAGGGTGAATTGGTTGTCGTACCCTTAAGCACAAAATTAGATTGAATTCCCTGGCGTAGTTAAGATGTGAGCATCTCTGCTGAAACAAGCAAGAAATAAATAATAAAAATTGGGGGCGGGAATGAGAGGAAAAAGAGATAAATAAACAAGGTGATTAAAGCAGCATTTCATAAATTAAATCCTGACCTCAAAATTTCCCCCAGCCTTCTTTCTACTCACAGCAAAAAGCCAATTAGTTTTCCACAGAAAAAGAACATGTGAAGAATGTTTATCATTACCCTGTTTTTTATTTTCTTCCCTGGTAACATGTGTCTAAGTGACAAATTGAACATTTGTGAATAAACAGTGGGACATTTTTTTTTCCTATCAAGCTACAGTTTTTAATGTCATCTCTTGTGAACAGAGGTCATAAAAGCATGTAGCTAGTCATAGAGATGGCAAATTCACGTGGGTGATTGCAGTTTACTGAAACTAGGCGGTATAATTGGAAAGGAGCATTCAGACAATCCTTCTAGAAAATAGTCATTGACTTATTTATAAATGCCAAAGGTGCACAGAACGCTGTTCCCTTCCCACCAAAGTGGTCCCTATTTTTCTACGTGCATTTTTTACATGCTTTCAAACTGCTAGGTCAGCAGAAACTGGGACAAGTAATGGGAGCTCACTCGGTTATGTGGCGCTAGGGATTCGAACCGCCAAACTGCCAACCTTTCTGACTGACAAGCTTAGCGTCTTAGCCACTGAGCCATCACATCCCTGTCAAGCCCACTGTCTTTAAGGCTGTTCAAAAAAGTAACAAGATGGGGGACAGTCCTACCTCCAGCAGAATGATGTTTCATAGGGTGGGAGCCACTACAGAGAAAGCCTTTTTTTCTTGATCCCACCAGATGTATTTCCTGAATAGATGGGGCCTGCAACATGTTCTGCCTTCCTACTCTGGTGGCCCAGGTGAATGTAACTGGGAAGAGGTGGTCCTTCAAGTAATCATATAGGCTGTCAGCATTCCAAGTAAGGCACCCATTGAAAGCAGAACTATAAATATTCCTCAAATAACATGCTTATTGGATACATCATATCAGCACAGCCAGTGAAAACCAGCTCTAAAAGTTTCCATGGTTTCGCTAATTAAAAGATAATGTGTCACCAGTCACATTATCCAATGAGCATAACTGGCTGGCTGCTTGGTCACTCCTCTCCTCCTTCAACAGCCATCTGTTGAGAAGACCTTGGTTCCTACAAGAAAACTTTTTGTTTTGTCTGTTAGCTGGTCTATTTTCTCCCTCCCATCTCCCTCTCAGTGGCAACTATGAGGCAGCAAAAGATGGCTTCAGCCAGGTTTGTTTCAGAGTTGACATCGGCCTCTTAATAGTGATAATCTGCTGATTCAAAATGCTCTTTGAATTGCATCCAAAAGCTAATCAACACAGCTTCCACAAAAGAGGTGGCACATGCACAAATGTTGATTTGTGCAAAAATATGTGGGCTGCTGCATGTTGAGGCAATTGAAGCTTCCCAACACACTTCAACCAATGCTGCTTCCATCCCATATCCAGACCAGTCATAGAGTGAGTTGGGACTTGTTTTCCCTGGTTTGAGAGTATATCTCAAGACAAGCAGCATTGGTGAAGATTTAAAATCCCTCCTTAACCTTGATAATTTCACTGCTAAAATGCATTCATCAGTATATATGTTACAGTTGTGCCAGTTTACTAGAGTCAATGTTGAGATGACCTTCATGCAAAGAGCACCACAATGATAAAGCATAACACTTAAAAAAAATCCACATTATCATCTCCTTCCTCCTGTGGGAAGAAATATTCATCTGGTTCAGGTCGAAGCTGGGAGAAAGACACATGGAGGCTGATTGGAATGATGGTTCATTGATGAAGCAGAACCACATGGGTTTGTGGTTCTGGGCAGCTGACAAAATGGAGTTGAGAGTGGGTGGCTTTTATACCTACTTTTGGACTTTGCACTTGAGCTTCCTGTTTTTGTGCAAGAACATGTATTTTATTGGCTGTTGTCAGATTCCTATGAGGTCATGTAGGGGTCATAGCTGGCTCTATAGGCAAAAGTGGAAATGCAAATCCTAGGTGTTTGAGCTAATTTTGTCAACCTTTTGTTTGTTGCATATCTGAGTTTCTGTCTTGACCCAGTCTTTCTGAATGGATTCCAAATCTGTCTTTCTAAAAGCTGGTCTCCTTAGTGTCTGCTTGGGGCAGGGAAATTGGGGCTGGTTTATGAATAGGCTGGGTCAATCTTTCTTAATGGGTACAAAATATCTGCTGGGGCTATTAAGAAAGACTGAATCTGCTTTCTGTCTTTTTTTTAAAAAAAAAATGTTTCTCCATTAGGGAAATATAATATTCTGCCTTTTTAATATTCCTCAAAATATTTCATTCTTCTACACTCCCATTTTCCCACAATATGGAAAGTGCTGTCATTACTCACATTCCAAAGAAACCAGGAGATATGTTCCTTCTGGATGTCTTCTCCAATCTACCCTTGCCCAATAGTTTCTTGTAACTGCCTATTTTGAAACAAAAGCTGCTGATTACTTTTGATTTTTCATGGAAAAATTCCTTGGACACAGCTCTAAAAATGTATCTGAAAGATTGTGAAATGGATGACATAGGTAATGAAAGCCTGGTGATGCTATTTCTTCTGAGAATGGACATTTGAGAGGTGAGCCAAATGGTTGCTCTCTCTCTCTCTCTCTCTCTCTCTGTTTCTCTCTCTCTCCTCTCATTTATAGGAGAAGGAGAAAAGAAGAGTTTTGTTTCAAGACTCTTATAAAAACACTCTGTCTTCTCATTTCCCCCCCCAATGTGCATCATGGGAGAAAATTATAAGGCGTCACTCATGGCAGATGTGATCTGGATTGGATGAGTCTCCAAAGGAGTAAGAAACGGTTGTTGTTTCATCTTGGGGAAATTGATAAATTACACACTTCTGAAATGAAATGTTTTCTTTTCATTTTTGGAAGTTTCTTTGGATTAAATTGTTTTTCAGCTCCTTAATTAGTTTCATAATCTGTTGGCAAGATGGTAAGAGAATTCCATATAAGGAGCCCAATCTACCCAAACTCACGGAGGAGAGAGTGTCATATGTAAATCTTCTGCGATTTAGATTTTATAGCTGCCACTTTTTATAGTCTTATAATAAATTACAGGATACAATCCTTGGGGACCAGAAGTTTAGTCTTAGAATAGAATTGAATAACAGAGTTGGAAGGGACCTTGGAGGTCTTCTAGTCCAACCCCCTGCCTAGGCAGAAAAACTTACACCACTTCAGACAAATGGTTGTCCAATCTCTTCTTAAAACCTTCCAGTGTTGGAGCATTCACAACTTCTGGAGGCGAGCTGTTCCACTGATTAATTGTTCTCACTGTCAGGAAATTTCTCCTTAGTTCGAAGTTGCTTCTCTTCTTGATTAGTTTCCATCCGTTGCTTCTTATTTTGCCTTCTGGTGCTTTGGAGAATAGCTTGACTCCTTCTTCTTTGTGACAGCCCCTGAGATATTGGAATCTTCTTTTCATCAGACTAGACATACCCAATTCCAGGAACCATTCTTCATATATTTTATCCTACGGTCTCTTAATCATCTTGATTGTAGGAAGTACAATTTCAGCAACAGAGTGGTCAGTGCCTGGAATTCTCCACCTGACTCTGTGGTTACATCCTCAAACCCTTACTCCTTTAACCTCTATTGACCTCACCCCATTCCTAAGAGATCTGTAAGGGGGCATGCATAAGCACACAATCATGCCTACAGTCCCTGTCCTATTGTCCCCCATTATTAGTTCCTATTTCTTATATTTAAACTTATGTTTATTCTTATTTTATATTGTAAGCATTTGACAAAGTGAAATAAATAAATAAAATAATAAACAAATAAATACATCTTTGTTGCTCTTCTCTGCATTCTTTCTAGTGTCTCAACATCTTTTTTACATCGTGGCAATCAAAACTGGATGCAGTATTCCAAGTGTGGCCTTACCCCAAGACCTTATAAAGTGATATTAACACATTAGAAGAAGTGGCCTTCCAAGCTTTTGGACTCATGTTGGAGTTCAGGGAATTTCTCTCTCTAGAATGTATGCACTGGGCTCTTCTATGTCTAGTATTTATGCCTGGTACTTGGTTGTGTGCGGCTTTTAGTTGTTTGATTGTGGTATTGATGGCTGGCTGTTAAGTTACTGGTTGTTGTTTCCTTGTGCTGTTGTTCCCTTGGCTCCTAAGTACCTGATAAGCTGGTGGTAAATCAGCACTGCTGTTGACTGACAAGGGGCCTGTTTTCCAGGCTTCAATAATTTCTCTGGCTATTTTTGTCCCTACTTGGCCAACAATCTTAGTAGCTATGAAATTGGATGTATGAAAGCTTGGAAGACTAAACCTCTGGTCCCAGTGACTGACTCAGATTGGGTCCTACAACATTGTCCTGGGACATGCATATTGCTTTAATTTGTGTAAATTCTTGTGCAGCGCTTCCCTTGATGGCTTCCTATGATAATGGAACCTGTGATTCAGTCAATAATTTACAGTGGAAACATTTTATAGAACTTTGCAAGGGCTGCAAACATATTTCCTGACTTCTGACAGAACAATAACATAAATTGACCACTGGTATGATTCTGCATAGATTATTCTTATTTTCTTAGCTGTTAAGACATCAGCCTCCAAACCTGTGTCCTCTAAATATAATATATTAGAAAACAACTTCAGAACATCCTTTTTGTCCCCTTCTAGTTGGAAGTTCTGTGAGCTATTTTTTAACACATATGGTGCAGTACCAGATTAGAGAAGAAGATTCTGAAAAGCATCTCAACGCTACCCAAAGTTCACAAGTTGTTTGATAGTTTGGAAACTGAGTGAGTGAATGAATGAATACATAAATGTTTGCTAAGAAGCAAATAATTCTTAAGTGCTTAGATGGCCCTGCCACAACAGCTTCTCAAGCGGGCAGGATATAATTCTGATAACCCAAATACTCTTTTTCAAAGTTCGATTTAAAAAAAAAAAAAGAATCTTGATTTTCAGAGTTGTGAGACGTATGACAAATTATCCCATTTTCCTTGATACTCTCAGTGGATTTTAAACTCAATGCTCACCGTCTCTTTCCTTCTGCCTGAATTTTACAGCAAAATACATTTGAATTATTTAATGGTATAAGAAGAGATGTAATGCCATTAGTGAAAGACATATCATGTGTTCTAAGAGAGTTCAAGATTTTTTTATTTATTTCTGAGAGAGAGAGAAAGACAGAGAGAGAGAGGGAGGGAGGGAGGGAGGGAGAGAGAAAAAGACAGAGAGAGACAGAAAACCTTCCACTGTTTTAATGGGTGGGGGGAAAGGATGTTGAGTTAAGAATATAAATGGCAATGTGAAAAAGTACCTAGAAATGGGTCAGGTATCTGTCCTACCTTCAATAATGTTGACATATTTGGATTCTTTGCTGGAATAAATTGTAACTGAAGGTGAGGGAAGCAGAAAAATAACGGGGAGAGAAAGTTTGAAACAAATAGTAAAGATTTTATTAAATTACACAATGCAGGCCAACCATTTCCTGGCATGCATGGCGGCCTTGACAGGAGAAAAAATAGATTATTTTATGTTACAAGTGTTAAGCCCAAGGGGTGGGATTCAAATTTTTTAACAACCGGTTCTGTGGGCATGATTTAGTTGGTGGGCATAGCTTGGTGGTCATGTTATTGGCTGGGCATGGCCAACTCAATATCACTCACATTAAGGCATGCATCTCCTCGCCTGGCCTGTGGGGATGCTGCAACATTCATAAGTGTAAAAAATGGTCATAAGTCACTTTTTTCAGTGCCATTGTAACTTTGAGTGGTCATTCCACACAAAGTACCAGCAAAGGAGGGGAAAAAAAACTCCAGAGAAGTTCCTGAGACAGGAAATCTAGTCCTGCCAAGAATGTAATAAGGGTTAACAGAGAGGCAGTTTCTATAAGCAACACCAGAATGTTTCCATCTTGCTTTCCTTACAGGATTAGACCAGTACTTTCTTCTAACAACCAGTTCTCCAAACTGCTTAGAATGTTAACAACAGGTTCTAGCGAATAGGTGCAAACTGGTAGAATCCCACCCCTGGTTAAACCTCCAAGAGTCAGTTGATGGTGAGATGGGTAGCATATGTATTTAACAAATAAAATGAAAATAAACCAGCACCCTAGCAGTTTGGATTCTTCTCCTGTTCAGAAATTGTGTAGAATCAGGACTTCTGGATAAGGTAATTTGAAGTCAGAGATTTTTGGAGAATGAGATGGGAGATTTAGTAGATGTTTTCATCCTTAGCCTTCACAGACTTAGAATAGAACTGAAAGTGGCTTTTGTGATGCTTGCTTATCTGTCTTTTGGATTCTTATCTTGGATTGTTATGTTAACCTTGATAAACTATCTGAGGAGATGGCACCCACATTGCCGATTTTGAGCTTTTCAGAATGTAAGGTATGTATCACAGCTTTTCTCCACACCTAGTCACATTATTGCAACATCCAATCTGTGTTGGTCACTGGGACCAGAGATCTTCCAAGTTTTCAGACCCATCTTGAAGCCCATCTTCAGGGAACATCTCTCTGCTGAAATCTGTGTTTTGGGCTATTTATTCTATGCATAGTATTTATGTGGTCCCTGGTTGTGTGTGGCTTTTTATTGGTTAATTGGGGTGTTGATGACTGGTTATTAAGCCATTGACTGTTGTTTCCTTGTGTTGCCAAAAAAGGCATATGCAACCAGGCACCACATAAATACCATGCATGTTGTTGTTGTTGTTGTTGTTGTTGTTGTTGTTGTTGTTGTTGTTGTTCTTAGTTGCGAAGTGGTGTCCAAACCATCATGACCTCATGGACAACGTTCCTCCAGGCTGTCCTGTCCTCTACCATCCTCCGGAGTCCATTTAAGCTCACACCGATTACTTCAGTGACTCCATCCAGCCACCTCCTTCACTGCCATTCCATTCTTCTTTTGCCCTCAATCCTTCCCAGCAGCAGGCTCTTCTCCAGGGAGTCCTTCCTTATCATGAGGTGGCCAAAGTCTTTGAGTTTCATCTTCAGGATCTGGCCTTCTAAAGAGCAGGCAGGGTTGATCTCTTCTAGGACTGATCGGTTTGATCGCCTTGCAGTACAAGGGATATGTGTGTATATACTATGCATAGAATAATCCAAAGCAGACTGTCAGGGTTCCAGTTAATACACCCAACAGAAAAGACTCCAAGGCAGGCATATTACTCAAAGTATAGATTTATTAGACGTGTCGTATTGGCACATTCTTTCTCCTGCCCGTGCAATCCATCAGGTGGCCCAATCAAGAGTCAGTTGGTCTCAGATTCCACCTACTTGCACCTAGTGGGAATGTTCTTGGTTCCCAGGTGTTTTTTTTTTTTTTTAATTTTGGCTACAATCCCCCAGCTAACTCTACCTCCCCCTTCCTGTTCCCATGTCTCGACTCATCTCCTCTGTGGCAGCCCTGAAGGTGCCAGGAGAAAATGGCTTCAGGGCTGATGCAGACATTCTGGTTTTGAGAAGTCCCCTAATGATCGGCTCCAGCATGTGTCCAAAAAGCTCAGAAGACTAAACCTCTGGTCTCAATGACTGACCCAGATTGGAGCTTGCAACATTATCCTGGGACACATATAATTTGCCTTCATCCGTGAACAGCATTATTAACCAGATATGTGGCATCCAAGGAGTGAGTAATTTGAATGTTTCATTTTGATTACACAAACTTGTCAAATACAGTACCCTCCATCTTAGTAGTCTTGAGATTGGCAGATACAAAGTAGAGGTGGTATATTCAGCAGGTTCTGACCAGTTCTGGAGAACTGCTAGAGGAAATTTTGAGTAGTTCACAGAACCGGCATATCCCACCTTTGACTGGCCCCGCCTCCATCTCTTCTTTGCCTCCCGAGTCCCAGCTGATTGGCTGGGTCTTCTTTGGTTGCCCTGCACAGGAGAACGGAGCTGGAAAGCAGGTTAGTGGAGTGGGGGAGGGAATGGGATTTTGCAGTAACCTTTCCCTGCCACACCCACCAAGCCACGTCCACAGAACCGGTAATAAAAAAAATTGAATATCACCAAAGAGAGAGAAGAGTGACTGACTGAAGTCCCATTTTAGATGGGTGGGTGGGTGGGTGGAGAAAGTAGGGAAGATGGTATTGATGGTAATCTTCAGGATGTGGTTCAGGCAGACAGCTCCCTAATTCATTAGAATATAAAATGGGGAAGAGACACTGTAGAATCAGATATGCAAGTTTCTTTTATAGCCAATTTCAATAAACGTAATTTTAACCTTTCTATGGAATTTGATTTCCTGGTCTGGCCTCTCTACTTGATGGAACCAATTCTGGTTCCATTAAAAAGGATGATGATGATTATTATTATTGTTGTTGTTGTTGTTGTTGTTGTTGTTTTTTATTATTATTATTAGTCTTTGAGATGTTCAATACCTGATTTAATTGCTGCTATCGTTTTATTGAAATATACTTTGCACTTGAGACCTCAAACTTTTACATTTAAAGATAGTTTTTTTTTTTTATTATCATTTGTTCCTCTCTTTTTTTGGTGATAAGCTGTTTTTCTTGTCAACTGGCAATGTTCCATCTGAGTTGGTTGTGTGTGTGGTGTTCGTATGTTTTTTTAACAAAGAAGCAGCATTAAAAGGTTTTAAATAAAATTATAACCAGGTTGAATGAAATTCTCTTCATACTGTATATCTGCAAGACATATCTTAGCTCGGACATTGAAGCTTTAAGAGATAAGAAACTAGTTTGGCTTTTAGATTACCTACTCATTGATCAAACATTTTTTTTCCTATCTTTTAAAAAAGCACTTGATTTACTCTAAGTGAATTCCTTTTAATTTTGCTTCTAACCCATATTGGCTCAGCATGACAGATACAAGGAAACCTGAGAGGATAGCATATCTTTTCTTTTTTTTTCTTTTTTGGGCTAAATGTATTTAAAGTGCCTACTTTAAGAAAGATTGAAATACATCAAAGGGTTTTCCTTTTTTTTTAACCATTCTCATCTCTTTAGATCTTCATCCCAAATTGGAACATAATTATAAATATCGGTTACGGTGCAAAAAAAAAAAAAATCCTGCCACCCAATATGTTAACAGCAACTCTGAAGGTTCCACTTCTTACAACTGTACTTATGGGATTAGAAAAGATATTTTTGGGCACAGAGATATTGAAAAAAACCTGTTACCTCTTTGTCTATCTCTCTGCGAAGGGGTGTTATTATATGACTGCTTCCTCACCTTTCTAAATTTGCTGCACACAGAAGTACAAAGTGTTCTTGCAAAAACTAAAAAAAAAAAAGGTTATTTTTCCACCCACATTTCTCAAGAACAGTAATGGGAGAAAATATTCAACCAAGTGAATTTCCACTTCTTCATGGTAGTTATAATATGATCATTTTTAACGTGGGGACAGTTCCAAGATTATTTATATCTTTTGTTAGGGATAACATTGTTTTACCCTAACTGGTTTAGGTAAATAATAATATGTAATCATAGTTTGTATGTTAAAGTGTCTGCAACTTTAACTGTGGGATAGTAATTAAGGGAGTGGTTGTGAAAGCACTTTAAAAGAAGCAAGACGACAGCTTGCTCTCTCTCTGGCTTTGATGATCCCTGATTACTGCTTGGAATCAAGACTGCATTGCTCGAACGGGAGAGAAACAAAGGACTGATTTGTAAGTGAACTGACATAGGATATTCTACACAGACTTTGCTAGCTGAATGTCCTTGAATGGACTGACTAAATGATACATGACTATTGGACTGTTATTTTGACTATGCTATGAACTCATAATGGAATAAACTATATTTTTGATAGCACAAGCGTATCTGTTATTTTTACTGTATGTTAATAAACATACAAGCTTAGCTCACTCATTTATCTGTGTGCCTATCTGACTAACGCTGCACATTCTGTTTAGCTTGTCTCCCTAACCCTGGTTGGGGAACCCAGGCTTAACATCTTTGATCCATTGATCTACCATAAAAACAGAGCCATTGATCTACTATAAAGGAGTGTTGGGATAACCTTGAAGGATACAAGTATAGTTGTAGAACATGAGCAAAGAATGGGTCAGATGTGTCATCGGTCATGAGTTCCTTCTCTCCCACAAGAGATAGGGTAGAAGTTGGAGAAAGTTCAGCCCACCTGTTGTGGACCGCCGGAATCTAGGGGAGCTGACAGCAGAGTTGGACAGTGAGGAGGCTGGGGAGGAACCTGGGCCAGTCCTGGAGGCTCAGGAAGGCTCGGATGAGGACTCTGTGTCCGAGGCAGAGATGGGGCCAGGGCAGCTGCCTTCAGAGTCGGACAGCAGTGAGGCAGGGGAGCAGCTGGAGCCAGTTCCTAGCCTGCGCATGCACAGAGCTGCCAAAAGAAAAGAAGAATTATGAACTAAGGATCCATGTGGGAGTAAGGCCACAGGTGAACAGTAAATGGCCCCTCTCATAGGGATTAAAAGAGGAGCAAAAGGGGAGAGGGCTTTTGCAGGAAACCATTCATTCATTGCAGCGGTGTGAAGATCTGCCTGTGCATCTCAGAGACACTGTGCCAAGCCCTTCCTGGTCAGCACTGCATTTGAAAATATTCACTCCAAGCTAGATCAGGTCTGTGCTCCTAATTAGACCCTTGAAAAATGGTTTGCCAGGCCTTTGGCTGAATTTGAACACAAGAAATTCACCTTCATTTAATAAAAGGGGTTTTGCTGGGACAAAAAGTCTGCTTAGTGCTTTTTGGGGAAACCTAGGTCAGAACACGACCTTGAATTCCATTGACTCTTATTTACTGCCAATTTGCTTGGATTGTTAGTAGTTCAGATTCTTGTAGGGAGCTTAAGCTTGCAATAAATTTATACCCATTTGAATTTCCTGGATTTTCTGATTTCCCTGGTTCTTGACACCAGTTCTTAGCCTGAAAGAGAAGAGGGTGTGAGAAAGAAACTCAAGACCGTTTTTCCTTGATTCTCTTGGGCAGGAGCTGGAGAAAGAGAAACCAAGATTCTGTTATTATGCACTTTATTAATAAAGTTACACCCTAGTGCTTCTTGTCAAGTCAATTTCCTGACCCACCTCAAGGAGGTGACTGACTCCAGGTGTCCATACCTTTTGATAGTTTCAAAACCAAGAAATTATGTGATCAGGAACTGCTAATGATACCACGTTGTTATTTCTCTTTGGAATTCAGGTTCCCACACCCCCTCATTTCTCTGTCCTCCTCAAAGAGATTGCTGAGCACGCCTTTTAAACAATGATGTATGGAAGCTGCCAAGTGTCCTTAAACCTTTCCCTGACAGCACATTGTAATCTTCAACGTTAATGGATTATGCAAATGAGTTCCACTGTCTCTTTGTTGACCTGGTATCTCTGGTCAATGCTAAAAGCATCTCTCAACAGAACAGTGAAAGCATTAGAATATTCCTTTGAAATGTTTGTCTGCAGTGAAGTCGTGGGTATATCCTTTAATACATTGGAGAGCTAACCTACTTGAACCAGTAGCTCTTACTTGCACCAGTAGCTTGGAGTTTTTTCTTTCATTGTCCAAAATTGCTTTTCCCAAGGTTTTATCAATCTTCAAGGACAGTTGTACATTCCTTCCTTCAGCACCATTGGAACTTTGAACAGTTGCTACATGAACAGTTGAAACTGTAGGATTGCCTGTGTTATAAAAAAAACTTTATGACATTTCAACAAATTACCGTTGGTAATTTTATTCATCTTTTTCTTGGTAGCAGCACTTTGGGAGACGTTTGATTACATTTTAGCACCTGTGGCAATCTTTTAATTCAAATGCCCCCCTTGGGATGAGCAGTGGGTTCGTGGGTGGTTACCCAAAGAAAATAAACTTTTTAACCCAACCTTGGATAATCTGGCCAGGTTTGGGAAGCACTGCTCTAGGGAAAATAAAGTATGAATACATACTATAGTCTGAAAATCAGGGTTTCTCAATTAAAAATAAATAAATAGAGTGGAAAGTTTTCATGAAAGCAAGATATCAAAAAGTAACAGAATTTATATTTTCATGTAAATTCTCCTCTACCGCCCTGAATATGAATATGGATATACTATAGGCAGCAGTGGTATTCGGCAGGTTCTGACCAGTGCTGGAGAACCGTAGCGGAAATTTTGAGTTGTTCAGAGAACCGGCAAATGCCACCTCTGACTGGCCCTGCCAACCCCATCTCTTCTCTGCCTCCCATTGAGTCCCAGCTGATCGGCTGGGTCTTCTTTGGTTGCCCTGCACAGGAGAAAGGAGCTGGAAAGCAGGTTAGTGGGGTGGGGAAGGAATGGGGATTTTGCAGTATCCTTCCCCTGCCACGCCCACCAAGCCACTTCATGCCCACCAAGCCACGCCCACGGAACAGGTAGTAAAAAAAAAAATGAATCCCACCACTGACTATAAATATCAATATTATCTCGTGTGTGTGTGTGTGTGTGTGTGTGTGTGTGTGTGATACATTCCAACTGAAAGAGTGCAGATTGTGCTTAGGGTCTCTTTAATAATGAGAAGTGGTATGTAAGTGGAAAATGACTTTAATTACAGCCTTACCAGGAATTAAAACATACTTTGTCAGGACTGGGCTCCAATTAAGCATTGGTTGTCAGAACAATACACCACAGGGACAAATTGTGAATTGGCTAAAGAAAAATGTGGATTCCCCCTTCCCCACCCACCACTATGCAGCGAACACTTTTGATTTGAGATTACAAATTAGAAGCAATATCAGGATACAGACAGAATTGGAGATAAATATGGATATATGTATGGATATGTATAAATGTGTGTGTGTGTGTGTATGTAGAATTTCATTTCTAATAGGTGCCGCATAAAAAACTGGCAATAAAGATTGATCTTATCTCACCCTATCCTATCCTATCTAGACACTCACACTTATACAGTTTGTATATCGTTCTATCTCTGTATGTATTTTTTTTAAAATTTTTAAAATTGAAACCACTGTAAAAGTCTGACTCACAGACCAACACGATACAGAAGCCTGATGATGGCAGATGAGATTCTGCCGAAACGTTGCTACCCGTAATTTCACACTCACTTTCTTCTATCACTGGGAAAGCAGAAATAATTAAGACTGCAAAGTTTTTTTGTTTTTTATTTATCAGAATTTGATGAAAGTTGTAAAAAAATGTAACATGTGAATGGAAATGCAATTTTCACATAATTTGATTCAAAGGGCAGAGATTTTTAAACTGCTTTCAATTTCCGCAATCTTTCAGTTGCCAGATTTACAATAAGGGGCTAAGAATTGGGTTTTTAAAAAAATCTTATTCCTGCTAGGTTAATTCTACCTTACGTTCTCCTTCTATCACTGAGTTTAATTCATATGTAGCTGACATGAAATAACTAAAGCTTGCTTCAGAGAAATGACTGTTGCAAGGTTTTAATTAATGTTTATAAAACACTTGATGGTCCTTTGATAATAGATGCTTTACAAGAGCCAGGCAGTGCCATTATCAACAGCACCATAAAAATAATATTTACACGATCTTGGTCACTCAGCATGCCCCATGCTAATGCTAGATTAAAATTCAGCTTTTATTAAACCTGGTGAAAGTTTTACAGAGAAAAAATAAAGAAACTCTGAGTTCCGTTCTTCTGTTCATTTGTGATGGAAGGTTACTAATTTCCACAGCTTTCAATTAAACTCAATACATATATACCATAGAATTAGATAAGTGGCAAAAGCTTTGGGAAAGAAACTACAAATTGATGATGACAACTACATATAAGGAAAACTTGTACAAAATGTTTTATAGGTGGCACCTACCACCGGCCAGATTTGCCAAAATGTTTAAAAACCTGTCTGCTAAATGTTGGAAATGTAATCAAACTCCAGGTACATATTATCACATGCGGTGAACATGTCCAAAAGCCCCCCCCCCCCCCCCCAAATGGGCAAAACTACATATGTGTTTAGAAAAAAAATACATACTTATTTCGAAAAAATGTTAAGGCAGCATATAGATTATATAACCGAATTATTTTTGTTAGGCATATTACCAAAGAAATATGATAAAGGGAATGTATATTTAATATTACATGTATTGATAGCAGCAAGAATTGTATTTGTGCAACACTAGAAAAATGAAGAAACACTCACAGAAGAATAAATAATTAAAAAAAAATACACTGTGCAAAGATGGATAGATTAACAATGAAGATAGAAGAAAAGGAAGACACAGAATATTTTTGAACTTGGCACTTGTTTAGCAATGGTTAGATAATAGAAGGAGAAACTTGAAGTTTAATATTGTTATATAAACAAACTGCCTCAGATAGTACACAAAGCATTTATTGTATACCAAGAGAAAATATATAAATAAAATAAAAAATAAAACTCAATATATGTGTAGGTAGTCCTCGACTTACAACACTTCATTTACTGACTGTTCGAAGTTAAACAGCGGATGTCAGGTTGTTAGCTGGGTGGGACTAGAGCATTGCATAAAAGGCACTGAGAGGCAGATGCTCTCAGTGTTGACTTTCTTTCAGTTCCAACTGGGTACTGAAGTATCTCACTAATAAATCACTCTACTCACAATTGGTATGGTGAAGTTTATCACAGCAGTTCCAGTCCTGATAAGCAAAAATGGTACTTCCCGATTAAAGTCACAATTCCACTATCTATCCCTTCTGTATCCTTACCTACCTCTCATTCTCTCCACTCCCTCATCTATCTGAATCCGGATCATAAAACCCCACCAACTGATATCTCCAGATACCACATCGTGGTTTATATCAACCCACGTCCTGGAAATAAGCCTGATGACTGTTTAGTGTCCATATGCCTCTTAACTGTTTAGCTGTCTCAACAATTCACCATAAACAACAGTCATCCACACATCCATCAGTCCCACAGCCCCAGTGATGTGTCTGGCTCCAAGTGAGGGCCAGACGTGAGTAAATTCCCAGAACCCGTCAGTTACAACGGCACTGAAAAAAGTGACTGTTTTTCACACTTACAGCCATTGTAGCATCCCCATGGTCACATGATCAAATTTGGGACACTTGCCAACTGACTCATATTTATGACGGATATTTATGACGGTTATAATGGGGTCATATGATCCCATTTTGTGACCTTCTGACAAGCAATGTCAATGGGGTGGCCAGATTTGCTTAACAACCATGTTCCTAGCTTAACAATTCAGTAATTCACTTAACAACTGTGGCAAGAAAGGTTGTCAAATGGGACAAAACTCTCTTAACAATGGTCTTGTTTAACAACATAAATTTTGGGCTCCATTGTGCTCGTAAGTTGAGGATTATCTGAAATGAAAGGCAGGTCAGGAACTATATTGGAAGGGAATGGGAGAGAGGGTGATTTAAGTAGAATAAAGAAAGGAGGTTGAGGTTAGGTCATTATGGGATGGATAATTGTGCATTCTATCCTGGTTCAATAAACGTTTAACTCAGGCTTTGGGTCTGAAAAGAGGAATTGGTGACATTTACTGTCATTCTGTCATTCTGAATGCAATACTTGGGTTATCAAATAAAGATATTTGCAGCCCTCCTGGAAGCTGCAGACAAGCAGCTGTGCTGATTGCTGGGCCTGAAATGTGTCAGGTCTGATTTAATAAAATCCAGTTTCTATAATAGGTATCATTACATTTCTAAGAGTACGGTAGACAATAGAATTGGTAGTAATATCACACAGCTGTCTCCTTCAATTGTAACACTTGGAATAAAACTGCTTGCAAAACATTCAGCAAGAGCGATCATGTGTGTATGTGTATTAGAGAGAAGAAGAACGGAGTTGAAATAATTTGTGAGCAGATGTTATTAAAAAATAACAGCAATTTGTGTTCATTTATGGTAGTTTCCATCACACTCCTACTCATTTATCTACCTGTACAGACACAAAAAATATTGTCTGTGAAAGGTATAATATAGGATGGTATTATCATATTTTCTTCCTGATAACCCAGTCTTTGGAATTTCTTGAAGTGTAAGATTGGAATCCAAGGAGACAAAAAAGGAGAACTTTGAGACTAAAAATATAAATATTGCTGTGCTGGGCTCAACAGCTTATATACTTAAGCTGATTGACTTATGACCATAATTGAGGCCAAAATTTCTGCTGCTAAGCGAGACATTTGGCACCCTTTCTTCCCACAGTTATTAAGTGAATCTCTTAATCTCTTTTCCCTTTTGGTCAGGGATCTCCAACCTTGGCAACTTTAAGACCTGTGGACATCAGCTCCCAGAATTCTGGGAGTTGACGTCCACAGGCCTTAAAGTTGCCAAGGCTGAAAAGCCCTGCTTTAGGTGATAGGACTGTGTGAAGCTTTGATGAAATTTATCAAAAATTGCACCTTGTTGCTGAGACTTAAATGGTGAGTTTGGAGGCCATCTCAGCCTTCACCTGACAAACTTGCGTTGAAAAAAAAAACCACAACTAAAAATCATCAGTGAAAGGTGCTTTTTTGAAAAGGCAATTGGACTTTCTTTGTTTTTCCTTGAAGATGTTTCGTTTCTCGTCCAAGAAGGTTCTCCAGTTCATGAACTGAAAAAGTTTCTTGGATGAGTTCTGGAGCTTCTTCAGTTCAGATCTGAAGAAACTTCTTGGGTGAGAAGTAAAATGTCTTCAAGGAAAAACAAAGAAAGACCAGTTGACTTTTGAAAAGCAGCTTTGGGACAACAATGATCTTGATGACTGAGAATGGGGATATTCCAGTATTGTCTTTAAGTCTATATTCTTCTTCCACTATTGACATCTGTTTCTTATTCTTGGAGGTGCATTCTTTGTGGGTAATATTGTCAGTGACATACTGCGACAGTGATGTAGGAAATTTGAAACATGGAGATGCTACAAAGGACAAATAAGGACACTGGATAGGAAAAGAGGAAGGAATACCTTCAACTATTGAAGCTTAGTGAATGTGTCTGTGACACATCATGAGATAGTCTTGGTTATAACTCTGAAGGCTCAAGGGTGGCAGAAGCGCAAAGACAATGAAATGAAATAGACTGCTGAGAGAAGTTGCAAATGAGCGTTCAATCCTGAGTATGTATGCATAATTTCAATTCCAATGTATGCTTAGATTTTAGCTTGGTCACCTTCATTTTAAATGTCTACTGAGATTTTTTCCTAAGATGACGGCATGTTATTTAAATTTCCTGTGGAGAATTGAACAATGGAAACAAATCAATCAATCCCACTTTCTTCTAATTGCACTATTCCATCAGCTTTATTTAATTTGATTCTATGTGTTGTGTAGAATTGCTTGGAATCCATCCCATTATGTCATCCAGTATCAATTGGAGGCCACTCTTCCCACTATTACAGAAATAACCATTCTCCACACTGGATGTGTGAAAGTGTTGATGCTTACTGAATGGATTAGGTACAATGGCTTAGAAAGAGACTTTTTTTTAGCTTTGAGAGAGTAGTATAACATGCTTACATTGGGCTTTAAGCAAATGACATCCCTTCACATGTTTTCCCTTTTCTACTCTGTGGATGTTAACTGGTAAAAATACCAATAAAATAGCACAGATGCATTTAGCTGCAGTTAAGATGCAACTCCAGGGCATGTTTTCTTTTACTCCAAAGAAATGAGTGAGTGTTCACATCATGCTTGAGTTAGCAGTAACTTTTGTCATGTGTTTGTATGCAATCCTGCACATTCTAAAGAGCAGTGGTCAACAAACCAGTGGGCTGGGGACCACTGGTGGTCCGCAAGAAAATTTTGGTGGTCTGCAGAGAAATGTCACCCACAAAGCACCCTCAAAAGCAATTAATCCAGGCTGCACGGGAACACAAGGCTGTGCCACCTACATGGCCTATGGGAACACAAGGCTTGCATCATTTGCATTGTGAACAACATGAGGTAGTGAGGGGAGGGGGGAAAGGGCAGGGGGGGAGGAAACTTGCCCCATGTGCCCCATGTGCCTGGCTTGGCCACTGGGCTGCTGCTTTCTGCTTCTTTCTTCTTCCGCCTTTGGCTGAATGCAAGGAAAGCAGCAAAGGTCTTTCTTTCCCTCACCCAAACTCTGCCAGAAATGAATCTTTGGGACCCTGCAAGGCATCCTGCACCAAGAGGCTGTACCATCAAACACTCATTTCTAGTGGAATTTGGGGAAGAGAAAGAAAGACTTCTGCTGCTTCTGCTGCTTTCCTTGCATGAAGCCAAAAGTCTCTCTGTCAGTCCCACACGAGAACAAGAGCTGGAGATCCTGTGATCCTGGTATCCTGTGATCCCAGAATGATTGATTGGTAGGAAAACGGGGTGGGGAATTTTTCTGCAGACTTTTTTTTTGGGATTTTCCCAGGGTTTCTGGTCCACAGGATTTAAAATTATGAGTTTGGTGGTCCCTGAGGTCCAAAAGGTTGGCGAACACTGCTATAGAGTGCTTAACATTGGCTGTTATTTTCTGATTGTCTTATCCAATTCTGGATAAAATGAAAGTTTAAAAAATGAATCTATCATGTTAGTTTCTCTACTTACATTAACTCATTGTTGCTGTTTTTGGACTATGAGATGACCCGAAAGGCAACTGGACTTTCTTTGAAAACATTTTGCTTCTCATCCAAGAAGCTTCTTAGGTTTTTTAGAAGCTTCCAAAAGTGAAACATTTTCAAAGAAAATCCAATTGCCCTTTGGGAGAAAAACAATTTTGGGACAAACCATGACCTAGATGATTTGAGAAGATTGTGAGATGACTGATCCAATTAAACCTATCAAACCCAACTTAGGACTATCCAACCTTTATATATTGTGCATTTGTACCAAATACACGCTTGCCCTATCTCTAAATTATTTTCTCAAGATATTGGCTACCATATTGTGGTATTCTACCACTTTGGCCCAGTTCAGTCGAACTGGCAGCTCCGAGGATCATCACAAAGCGAACTGGTGTGTTCTGATGATCAGCTGCTGGGCCTGCCTGCCCACTCCGGCTCTATACTAATTTTTATTTCCTAGTTTTGAAGCTCAGCTGTTTCACATGGCACAGCGGATTGCTGCATGTCAGCTGTTGAAGACACAGGGAGAGTGCAGGATTGCAGGAAAAGGTTAGTAGCAAACCCTCTGCACGTCCGCAAAGCGTGCCCACCAAGCCAAACCCACAGAACTGGTGGTAAAAAAAAAATTGAAACCCACCATTGATTCATACCATACATTTTAGCTTGATTGAACCCATAAAGACATGGAGACTGGTTCACCAGAAAGTCCTGTCCCCAGAACTGAAACGGAATAAGTCTGCCGCCTCCTCATGGAGGACCTTAGCGAAGTGACCTAGAGAATAACAGGAATGCAGAAATATCAGATAATGCAGAATATTTGTTAAAATCTTTGTAGGTAGCTTGAGAAAGACCCTAATTGAAGCCTTGGAGAAATGCCAAGAGTAGAGTGATCACTTGCCCTCTTTCCCTTTCCCTAAAAAACAAAACAAAACAAAAACTGTGCAGGAAGGAACACCATCAATATGCATGAAAATCTTATTTGCTTATTTATATAGAGATGCAGATTTGGAAACTATGATTGTAATTCAAATCCAAACACAATTCATCTCATCATATGGGGAGAGCTGTGATGAGCTTCTGAAGTCTATGCCAACTTCTCAATGAACAGTCCAGGTGCAAGTTGTTGATGGAAAATCTCTTCCCTGCTGCTATCTTCGGACTCTTTGTCTTGGAATCAAGCATGGCTTTCGGTAGATAACGCCTAAAATAGATGTCCATCTTGTGATGATTGCCCAGATATAGGAATGTCCTCTGTAAATTAGGGCACATGGTTGTCATAGTCACAAGACCAAGTGAAGAAGAAAAATTACAGTTTTCCTACCAGCTGCCCATCATAATGGCCTGTGACTTTTGTGTTTTCTCAGTAAGGCATAAACAGAAATGAAATTAACATAAACTGTTTTTAGGCACATTGGTCCATTTACTTATGCTTATGTTAAAATCAGTCAGGAGGTTGCCAAATCACATTTCCAAGTTCTAAAATTGTGGTCACAACAGGACAATGATTTTTGTGGGCAAAGAGTCCAGTTATGAAGCCAAGATACAATATTATTTTTTCAATCAAAAGAACAAATCTCTCCTAAATTGCTAAAGGATTCTGATATGTTCTATGGAAATTAATGTTACATCTCTCCCTCTTGGTGTTCTTTCTCTCTTTATCCACCCACCCACCCACCCATCCATCCATCCATCCACCCACCCACCCACCCACCCACCCATCCATCCATCCATCCATCCATCCATCCATCCATCCATCCATCCATCCATCCATCTATCTATCTCCAAGTTTTTTCCATATTCTTCAGGACAGTGGTGGGATTCATTTTTTTTTTACAACGGGTTCTATGGGCGTGGCTTGGTGGGCGTGGCAGGGGAAGGATACTATAAAATCTCCAGTCAGCGCTGGTACTTGCCGGTTCTCTAAACTACTCAAAATTTTCTACCAGTTTTCCAGAACTGGTCAGAACCTCCTGAATACCACCTCTGCTTCAGGAAGTATCTGTTAGTAGATTCCTCCCTCCCTCCCTCCCTCAAATTTTAGGGGACTTTTAGGGGATCATCCCAAGGAGTATGTCCACAACCTTAAACTCCACTAGGATTTCTAGATATCTGTATATCTAGAAAATGGTATTTAAACGAGGAATGTAATGCATATATGTCTTTAAAAAACACATTTTGGATTTGCAAATTTTTGGGGAGAACATCAGTATGAACATAACTTTGTATAAAGCAGACATATATATATATGAATATCAGCTTGGGATTTTATATATTTAAGAGAAATAATCACAAAAGGCCAGTAGATTTTATAAGGCCAATTAAAACAAAAATTTTCCAATACACATCATGATATCCCCCTCTCTAGGTGAACCACTCTACGAAGAAAAGGAGGAAGTACTACTAAACCAAATATATGAAAGACAGGAAATAACACAAAGGAAATGAAGCATAGCTAATACCAGTTGACACTTAACACTAATCCCTATTCCAATGTGCATACTTTTTTGTCCTTGCAAGCTGTCTTTGTACTGATCACATTCATGCTTCCTATGCTGCTTTTGAATCTTTGATTTTCTTGCCTTTCTCTGATTCAGGACTTCCCCAGTTTCATCCATTCTATTTCTTTTTCTCGACCTGTTCACTTTTCCTTCATCCTGTATTGACTGTTTCCTAGTATGATTTGATTGCTTATTGTACCATATGACTATTATTAAGTGTTGTACTTTATGATTCTTGACTCTTTACAAATGTATCTTTTATTTTATGTACACTGAGAGTATATGTACCAAGGTAAATTCCTTGTGTGTCCAATCACACTTGTCCAAAATAAAAATTTATTTTATTTTATTCTGTTCTGTTCTGTTCTGTTCCATTCCGTTCCATTCCATTCCATTCTATTCTCGTGTTCTGGGATATGATCCTTATTAATTCTCCAGGACCATGATTTTCTTTGTGCTGATCATTTACCTTCAAATTCAACAAATTCAACATCATTCAGGCCCTCTCATTCATTCTCAATCCCATCTCTTCCTGTTCTACAGCATTTACTTCTTAAACCATCCATTCCCTCTGTGTTCAGTGTATGTGTCAGGATTATGAGTAATGCACCCATAGCAAACAGAACTTGGAGGAGGAGGATTCCTCAAAGAATAGTTTTATTTGGTATATCATATTGGCACAGGCTGGTGCAGTTTTCACCTAATTAAAAGTAGACATTTATTCTCTTCCCCAAACAATCAGACATGTGGTCCAATCAGGGTCCCGTCCAGTTGCCTGGTAACTTCACTCCTCCTCTTTCTGACCACTTGTGGGAATGATTTTAGTTCCTAGGAGAAATTATTTTGTTTTGGCTACAAAACCCCAGGTATTTCTATTCTCCCTTCCCTATCCTTCAGCTGAAGCCTCAAAATGCCCTGGGTCAGGTCAGGTTCAGGGTTGACAGTATGATTTTCCTGGCATATCCAAGTCTTGCTTCCATTTAACAAAGTGGACAAAAATCATATTCTTTTACACGGTCATATATTTTTTTTTGCTTCTTTTGGGGAAATAAAAGTTCCCTCCCCTTCCTTGGACATAAATATTTACAGCATTTCAGTTCTACTTTTTGACATATCACTATCATTTCCATACAGACCTCTGAAATATTCCTTCCAGCATTCCCTCACTAGAGTCTCATTCCAAATCACTTTGTCACTTTTCTTTTTAACTCCCATCTGTTTTCCTGGAGGCTCTTATTTAGCTTGCTTTACCCAGTTCCAAAGCATTTTTTTTTTTAAATTTCTTTCTGTCAAAACCATTCAACAGTTTCTTACTCAACTTTGGATAAAAGTTAAATAATCTTATTATGTAATGCTAACATCCAAAATGGCAATTAATACTGACAGAATTTTTTCTTCTTTTTTAATACTTCACATTTTTTAAATAATAGAATGTTAATAATTTTAATCATATTATATAAACATTGCTGCATTGAAATCTGCATTGAAATAATACAATGCATCAAGATTTATAACGTTACATTAAAAGGGGAAAATAAGAAGAAAGAAAAATGCAGAAGCAATAGCATCTAGACTAATACACTGTTACATAGTGATTTACAGAATCAGCATCTTGCCCCCAACAATCTGGGTCCTCATTTTACCAATCTTGGAAGGGTGGAAGGGTGAGTCAACCTTGAGCCGGTCAGAATCAAACTCCTGGAGTAAACAATGAGTTAGCCTGCAGGACTGCATTCTAACCACTGCACCATTTTATAATTAAAATTATAATTTTAAAACACAGCCACTTAAAAATAGCCCCTCCCAACCTAGTATTGCCAAGTTTGAACATAAGACCAAGTGAAGGGTTTATTTATTAAAATATTAGAACTATTGTGGGAAACCCAAGCTAAGCAAAGTAGAGAAGTTTCTTTCCATCAAATTCTAAGTAATCAAACCAATAATTTATCTTGAAATGGTGAATAACCTAGGCAGCTTTGTACCTTCATATGAAACCTTTTAAAGTCTATGTCTAAAACAGTCTTTCCCAACTTTACCCATTTTGAGATGTGTGGACTTCAGCTCCCAGAATACTCCAGTCAGTGTTGGTCTAAGAAGTGACAAAAACATAAAAGTCATAAGGGTTTAGAAAACTGTGTTCCAATATTTGAGAGGCTGCCACAGAGAGGAGGGTGTCAAGCTATTTTCCAAAGCATCTGAAGGCCAGACGAGGAATAATGGATGGAAACTGACTAAGAAGAGATTCAACCTGGAAATAAGGAGAAATTTCCTGACAGTGAGAACAATCAACCAATGGAACAGAAGTTGCCTTCGGAGGTTGTGGGAGCTTCATCACTGGAGGCTTTCAAGAAGAGATTGGACTGCCATTTGTCAGAAATGGTGTCGGGTCTCTTGCTTGGGGTTTGGACTGGATGACTTATACAAGGTCCCTTCCAGCTCTGTTAATCTTTGTGAATAACTAGATTTCACAGAACATGTTCTCCAACCGCAGTGGGTTGCAAAACTCAACGGTAATCTTGGATTTGTTGCTTTGTGCAAAATCTACCTGTCAAACACAGTGTGCTTAAAATAGGCTCAAGGTCATGTGTTTTATTGTTGTTGCTGCTGAGTGTGTGCTTCATTTCGTGAAGGAAAGTGGGTTGTTTCTCTTCCTCTGATTAGGGTGCATTTAAAGTGATAATAAAGTTCTATTCTATTCTATTCTATTCTATTCTATTCTATTCTATTCTATTCTATTCCATTCCATTCCATTCCATTCCATTCCATTCCACTTCACTTCACTTCACTCCACTCCACTCCACTCCACTCCACTCCACTCCACTCCACTCCACTCCACTCTACTCTACTCTACTCTACTCTACTCTACTCTACTCCACTCCACGCCATTCCATTCCATTCCATTCGACTCTCTACTCTCCACTCTCTTCTGTGCCATTCCATCCCCCATATTCCATTTCATTTCATTCCATTCCCCATTCCCTTTTATTCCATTTTCCTTCCGATTCTTCCACTGTATAAAGTGCATCACCAGCACTTCTGACCATTAAATAAGGGGAGCGGGGGTTGTCCAGCCATGGCAACTTTAAGACTTTTGGGCCTCGACTCCCAAGATGGAGCTGCAACATGAGCAGGCAAGTTCACAAGAGCTCCTCCATCACTGTCTAAAAGAGACCCCTATTTTTGTCCGATATCAATCTGGTGCTCTGTTCTTTCAGTGATACGTTGAACACCTTGGAAACAATCACAGCACCACGTATAATAACAAATAAAAGAGGCAGTGAAGAATTTGACTATTGGATCTGCATTATTCTCATGTAGGACAGCGCCTGGAGGCCCCTTCCCCTGTGTATGGCTATAAGAGTCTGTTGGTTGGTTGGTTTTTTTAAAGTG
Source organism: Hydrophis major (assembly GCA_033807585.1). Classification (NCBI taxonomy): domain Eukaryota; kingdom Metazoa; phylum Chordata; class Lepidosauria; order Squamata; family Elapidae; genus Hydrophis; species Hydrophis major. The sequence continues at coordinate 34,979,233 of CM066334.1, forward strand.
ATTTTCTTTTGAAGAACTATTTTAAAAAGCCTCTTAGCAAATTACTTTCCTGGTATATTAGCACAAGGTATATTGAAATTCTCATTTTCATCGTGAATTGTTCCTCAATTTGATTGTTTTCTTTTTGTACTGAGTTAGAATGTTGCTGAAACCAAGAATGTATTGCAAATATTGATTGTTTGACTGTTCAGAGAATGGATACTGTCTTAATCTCATGGGGGGGTGAGTATTGCTGGTACTAATGAAGATGGGCATAATTTAGAACAATCTTTCTCAACCTAATACTTTCCAAAGATTTCAAGTACTGGTAGTCCTCACCTTATGACTACAATTGAGCCCAAAACTTCTTTTGCTAAGTGAGACAGTTGTTAAGTGAATTTTGCTCCATTTTAAGACCTTTCGTGACACAGTTGTCAAATGAATCACTGCAGCTGTTAAGTGACACATTTCTATAGTGAATCTGGCTTCGTTGTTGACTTGTCAGAAGGTCACAAAAGGGGATCACATGACCCCAGGACACTGCAAACGTCATCAATATGAGTCAGTTGGCAAGTGTCTGAATTTTGTTCATGTGACCATGGGCTATGGTCATAAGTGTGAAAATTGGTCATAAGTCACTTTTTTTCCAGAAGTGGTATTCAGCAGGTTCTGACCAGTTCTGGAGAACCGGTTGGGGAAATCTTGAGTAGTTGAGAGAACCGGCCAATGCTGCCTCTGATTGGCCCCGCCCCCATATATTCTCTGCCTCCCGAGTCCCAGCTGATTGGCTGGATCTTCTTTGGTTGCCCTGCATGGGAGAATGGAGCTGAAAAGCAGGTTAGTTGGGTGGGGAGGGAATGGGGATTTTGCAGTATCCTTCCCCCAGGAGTGGGGAGGGAAAGGAGATTTTGCAGTATCCTTCCCATGCCATGCCCACCAAGCCACACCCACCAAGCCATGCCATGCCACACCCACCAAGCCACGCCCACAAAACCGGTAGTAAAGATTTTTGAATCCCACCACTGCTTTTTTCAGTGCCATTGTAACTTCAGGCAGCCAGTAAATGAGTAGTTGTAAGTTGAGAACTAACTGCAGGATAATTTCCAACTTACTTGAACATGCTAAGCGAGCAAAGTCTCATATAATGAAAACTATTTTTTTTTTTAAAAAAAAAAGTCTGGATTTCTCATTAAGAAGAACAACTATGACATATAAACCCTTCCTGAGTTGCTTGATTGACCTACAATTTTCCGTTTCTCTGTATACTTAACATGATACATTTCAGTCTATTGAATTTTATATATGATATATTGACTGTGTTACATAACATGATTGTAATAAGGGGCAATATATTGTCATTCCTAAAGACTGTCTCATAGTAACCCAAACAACTTGTATATTTTGGATGTTTAGGAAATTCTGTACATTTCAATGCCACCGGAAACACACACACACACATTATATCCCTCCTTTCCTCTCCTCTCCTTCTTTCAATACTAGTAGTTGCCTTAAGTTAGCTGTTTCTGCAAAGATTTCCTGCCAAAAAATTGCATTCATTAAAATATTAATGGAAATAATCATGAAGAGGAAGCAAAAAACCCCCACAGCTGATGCCAATTTGTTTGGAAAGAGTGAACAAGTCTTCATTGACTTGTTTTCTTAAAACAAACCAAAACATTTATTCAACCATTTCCAAGCAGGCAGAGGGGCAAAACAACCAAACATCCTTTCTGAGTTCAACAGGAGCTGCTTAAGCTGGAAAAACCTTTGCAGAATGAAAAGGGTTAGGAAAAAGTGAGAGATGAGTTTAGAGCTTGTTTGTGGCAACCCCAGGAAGAGAAGGAATCTACCAACTCATATTTCATTTCTGTGGTACTATATACGTAAACTATCCCTTAAATCAAACTCAGTTGTTGGTGGCTTCCTCAGCACATTCCTACAGTTTCCTTACAACAATACAAAAATGTTTTGTGGTGGTCTTTATTTGGAGTTGTTTTTAGATCTTTGGAGCCTATTTACAACTCTGGGATTTATCTAGTGGTCTCCTCTCCCGAGTCTCAATATGATTTGATCTGGCTTAGCTAAGGTTGGGTTAGGTTTTACTTGGGTGGTGCAACATTCATCTCATGCAGGCGTAAGTTAATATAATGTTTATGTTAATCTACAGCAGGAGTGTCAAACTCACGTCAACACCGTGGCGTAATATCAGGACTTTTCCCCCCTCTGCCAAATGTGGGTGTGGCCCATGTGTGGTGCATCTGTTGTGGCCCACCAGCAGCCAGCAGAGCTGGTGGCAGACTCGGACAGTAAGGAGGTTGGGGAGGAACATGGACCAGTCCTGGAGTCTGGGGAAGGCTCTGACGAGGGCTCTGCATCGGAGGCAGAGATGGGGCCAGAACCGTCTGACAGTTATCAGCTACCTTCGGAGTCAGAGATCAGTGGGGCAGAAGAACAGCTGGAGCCTGTTCCAAGTGTGCACATGCACAGAGCTGCCAGGAGAAGGGAATAGTTAAGGAACAAGGCTCAGGAGTAAGGGCACAGATGGACAGTGAATGGCCCCTTCCATAGGGAATAAAGAGTAGCGAAAGGGGAGTGGTGTTTGCAGGAGACAATTAGTTCAATTAATTAGAGTGAAGCTCTGTTCCTGACTTCTTGCCAAGTAATTGCTGCTACAGCATGGCGCTTGGAAGATATCAGCCTGGCAACTCTCCAAGTCTGATAAAGGTCTGCAGTTGTGAAATCTCATGAAAGACTGTTTGCCAGGACTTTGCTGGAGTGGAATTCACTTTAACCTAAATAGAAGAGGCTTTATCAGGACGAGGAGTCGGCTTTGTGATCTTGGAAAACCTAGGTCAGAACAGCATCCAGCTCACAGGCCGGGAGTTTCACAGCCCTGATCTACAGAGCACAAGGTAGTGTGGATTGTAGAAATAACAATTCTAAAATGTAGAAATGGTTGTACTCTTGTTGTCATTTCTACTTCTGTGCTTCCATTCTTTATGCTTTTCTTGAACCTCTCTTGTCTGTTGTTTCACCTAGGGTTCTTTAGAGGGGAACAATGGAATGAATGAATGAATGAATGAATGAATGGATACCAGCAGCTGAACGGGTGGGGGACTTGCAAAGCATTGAAAGAGATATTCCAGCTTAGGGTCAGTTCAAGAGAAGAAATGTCTGAGATCTAACCCTTAGGATTGTATCTACCATTTCCAAGGAAAGGCAGACAGTCTGGAGAGGTTCTTGTAATATATGTGACCAACAATAAAATATCAGCATATGCATGATTGTTTCTGATTGCTTTCACCTAGGAAGGAAGGGAGGGAAGGAGGGGAGGGGAAGGGAGGAAGGAAGGGTCTTATGTTTACATATTTCTCCCAGAACAAGATCAACTTGTTAGTCTGAACAGGTGCTTAAAGACCCTTTCTGAGATCCAGGTATATAAGCTTTCATGAGTAAGATGGGAAGCACAAGTGAAACAAACTATGTACTTTTTAAACAAAATGGGTAACCCACATTTTGCTAAAAGAAGACATTCTTCTTTTATTTTTTTTAAAGTGTAAACCTTTGAGAGGCCGAATTCCACTTCCTTTACATGTTGATGAATACAACAGTACTATTTCCCCCTTGATATAGCTCTGCTGCTTCATCTTTCTGTTCTCCATCACCCTGAAAATTGCATCCGATGGAGCTATAAAGAGCTCAGCAGGTGATAGCATTTGGAATTATTGTTATTGCTATTATTATATTGAGCAGTTGATTGAAGATTAGGGGAATGAATGAAAAAGGGCAATTTGGTCCTTTTGAGTATCTCCGATCTTGGATCTTGAAAGTCAGAATCTTATACAAGATTGCCACATCCATAAATTGAACTGTTTCTCTACTGGAATAGTTGCTATTGCTTTTATGAGAAAGAAGGAGGGAGGGGGAGAGCGACAGAATAAAGAATGAGATAGATAGATAGATAGATAGATAGATAGATAGATAGATAGATAGAGAGAGAGATAGAGAGATAGAGACAGAGAGACAGAGAGACAGACTGACAGACATAAATGAGATAGATATATACAGTAGATTATAGACAATAGATAGGATAGACAGACAGACATAAATGAGATAGATAGATAATGATAGATAGTAGATAGAAAGATAGCTGACAGACAGACAGACAGACAGATAGATAGATAGACACAAATGAGATAGATATATAGATGGTAGATAGTAGATAGTAGATAGAAAGATAAACACAAATGAGATAGATATATACAGTAAATTATAGACAATAGATAGCTAGGATAGACCGACAAACATAAATGAGATAGATAGATAATGATAGATAGTAGATAGAAAGATAGCTGACAGACAGATAGACAGACAGACAGACAGACAGACAGATAGATAGATAGATAGACACAAATGAGATAGATATATAGATGGTAGATAGTAGATAGAAAGATAGACACAAATGAGATAGATATATACAATAGATGATTAGAGAGGGGGGATGGATGGATGGATGGATGGATGGATGGATAAGATAGGATAGATTGAAATGTTTCAGTTGTGTTTGACTCTTGACAACTTTATAGGCAACTGCTCTCAATGCTACCCTGTCAAGCACAACTTGTCTCAATTGTTCATCTTTGTGTCTGCTTTGATGGTAGCAAGCCACCATTGCCCCTTCTTGATCCACTAACCATTCCTATCATCATTGACTTCTCCAATGAATTTGCATGTATAAATCAGTAAATCAGACATAGTTGTGTGCGTCTATGTGTGTGTGAGAGAGAGAGAGAGAAAGAAAGAGAAAGGGAGAGGGGGGGAAAGGGAGAGGGAGAACAGCAGCTATAAAAATGAATTGTAGCCTCTTGAGAATGGACCACAGAGGGATGGGGAAAGCAATTGACCATACTGTTATACAGGGCCTTGTAAACGAATGAGACCATTTAGCTTTTGAAGACCGCTTGGCCCCTCTTCCTTTCCCCGTCACTCTTCTTCCACTTGCAGCCTCTGCTGCTACCCATTTTTTTTTTTTTTACAGGGTCATAAACATCCTGACAAAAAGTCATAAAAAGCCTCCAATTGCACCACACGTGGCTGTGGATTTATATTTTAAGGGCCCCTGAGTTTTCGTTTTCCCCCTTTTACAGGGATCCATAAAAAACTCAGCAAGGCATGAGCTCCAATTGGCTTGTCAATGGGAAGGTAGCTAAAAATTATAGCTGCAAAGGGTTCCAGCCCAGAGGCCCTCCTGCCAGGCGTTTAAGCACGGAGTGGGAAGGAGGTGGCATACCAGAATCCTGCTGAAATGTCCCCATGTCCTCTGGTTTGCCAACAATCATGAGGTGGCGTTTTCTAGAGCAAGCAACGGGTGCAAGTAGAGAGATAAGTCCAGAAGCAGCAAATCAGTAGCATAAAGGAGAGGTGCTTGATTAATAGATTGATTCGACTTGATTTGGCTTGTATTTTGCCTTTATTACTTGATAAGTTATCTCAAGGCAGTGAAGATACATGATACTCTTTCCTCTCACAACAGCCTTGTGAGGTGGGTTGGGCTGAAAGTGGCTGGCTGGCCCAAAGTCACCCAGCTGGCCTTCATACTTCAGGCAGGGCTAGAACTCACTGTCTCCTGGTGATTGGCCCAAAGTCCCCCAGTTGGAGTTAGAATAGAATAGAATATATTTCTTTATTGGCCAAGTGTGGTTGAACACACAAGGGATTTGTCTTGGTGCAGATGCTCTCAGTGTACATAAAAGAAAAGATACATTAAAAGAAAAGACATAAAAGAAAAGACAGGACTAGAACTCATCATCTCCTTGGTCCTAAGTCCCCCCAGCAGGTATTAATGCCTAAGACAGAATTAGAACTCACAATTTCTTGGTGATTGGCCCAAAGACCCCCGGCCAGCTTCCGTGCCTAAAGTCAGACTAGAACTCATGGTCTCTCAGTTTCTAAACAGCAGCTCAATGACTGGTAGGTTTTTTTTTAGTTTATTAAGGTTATTATTTCTCTGACTGTGTAGGAGACCCATAATTTAGGGCACCTGTTTTGCATCTAGAATGTCTTGGACCAAAACTCCAGCCTCTTTTGCTAAACATTTCTCCCATAAACACCTTTGTGGAGTTATTGTCTTGAGCCTGACACGGTCAACTAATTAAGTAACCTAAGTTTCCCTAACATAAATTAAACCGCAAAAACCAAACCAGAAAGTCCTGAATCTAATCTATGTGGTGCAAATGAACAGGGGAAGAAGTGATATACAAAGTCAGCCACTGAATTGCAGTAAAAGTAAACACCTTTTCTTTTCATTTTCTTTTCTTTTTCTGGATCATGCCTTTTAAATCAGCGGCTCAAAAGCAGGAGAAGCAGGAAGATTGATATCCTTGTCTTTCTGATTCCAGGATGAGGAGTGACACACACAAATCTTGAATCCTGGATTCCTTTTTCAAAGCCAGAGCTTAACCTCAGAATGCAAAGCAATAAATTATCCTTGTGCATGTGCTGAATGCTTCACTACCAGGAAGCCAAGCTTTCCCTAGCAGAGATACAGTTTTGAGCAGAGAGCTAAGTTAGAGATATCTCTTCTGACCTTCTTCCATTCCTTGGTCTAGATCATCTTCTGGGTTCATTCAATACATGCTGTTCTCTTAGGTGTCAAACTTGATTTCATTGAGGGCTGCATCAGGGTTATGTTTGACTTCAGGGAAGCAGGGGAGGTGTGGCCAGGGGACGTGGTCAGCATGGTGTCACTCGTGTGGGTGGGCGCCTGTGGTGGCTCAAGCGCTCTGCCAGAGAGAACAGGATCCCAACCTCGATTTTTGGCTGGGATGACCTCCTGCAACCTTCTGTCAGCAAAAACGGAGCTCGGGAGAGCCAATGCATTGGCCACAATGGCCCTGTGCAGCCCTCTGCCAGTGAAAATAGAGTCCCAGTAGGCTGTGCACAGCTTCTCCAAACTCTGTTTTTGGTGACAGAGGGCTACAGGAGGCCATCACAGCCAAAAATGGAGCCTCGATGATTGATGTTGAGCTGGCCACACTCACCCAAGCCATGCTCCCCTCTCAAGAACCAACACAACCCTGATGTGACCCTCAATGGAATTGAGTTTGCCACCCCTGAAGTAGGTGCTTGGTGAGAGGCACATCCATCTGAACCTCCTTGGTGCCTCTGAATCTAAAATGCTGCCTAGACCTGTCAGAGAGCTTTCTCATGCAAAACACATTCTCCAACAATGAGCTATGGCCGTTTGCCCCATAATAAGTGAGTCAAATTGCTATGCATTTGATTTTGCATTGAATTCAGACGTGCCAGTATCTCTCATGGCTGAATAAGCTGGCCACCCTTGCTGGTATCATTTTTCCCTCATGCATTTTTATGGAAAGAGAGTCTAGGATGAAACTTAATATCCCTCGCCGTGAGGTCTCTGACCTAGAAAAATATGTAAAACTCAAATCAGAGATTGCTGTTTCCATTTATGGAGAGAGAAATCGCCTCCCCTTTTGATGTCTGCTTTTTTTTTAGCAGAAGATCCAAGGTTGTTTTTAAAAAAAAAACAAAAAAAAAAACCCCAAACACCTGTATTGTGTATGCATTTTTCAGTTGCGCACCCTTAAGAATATGCTAACATGTACTATTTTCATCGCACTGTGCTCTTGTTCTGTCTCCTAATTCAAAAATTGCAAAGATTTTCTCTTTCTAAAATACATTTTCCAAAGGTATTTCAGGAGGGGGAGGGAAGGAAAGATACAGGCAGACAGAGACAGCAAACATTAATGAAACTGCAGTCATATTTTTGCCAAAATGAGAAGAAAACAGATTTAAATGTACTGCTTTTATTATGGCAAAACATATCCGCTGCCTGTCTGTATAGTGATGAAGTCTATCTAGAAAGATTTATGTTGCAAAGAACGCATAATGACAGCAAACTCTTCATTTACATAGGCAATAAATGAGAAGATGAGAACCATTTTGTCTGAAAAGCATCAAGTCTGATAAGACCGCGAGTCAATTTAACTGAAAAGTTGATTTTTCCATGAAGGCAATTTTCCCAACATGCTGGTACTATGAATGTTAACCAAATGGGAGTATAGGTTTCCATTGTCAAGCAATTTCCAGGAATTGAGCTGGAATAATAAATGATGGTGTTAAATCTTTATGCAATATATATTTGGGATAGTCAGGAGACAAACCAGGCAAAGACCATCTTGGATTGGGATTGAATCTCTGATCATCTCTAGATGAATGATAAAATGAACCTTGGCACTTATAGCCTTGCCAAACCATGAATCAAAGATTTTGTTCTGACCTAGGCTTCCTTAGAAAGCATAAAACACAATCTTAGTCCTGGCAAAACCACTTTTATTTCCATGGCTGTGAACTACGTTCATTCATAGCCTACAAGGCTTCACAAACAGTCTTTCAGGGGAATGTTTATAAACTCCCACCTTATCACACTTGGAATGCTGCCAGAGAATTAATTGCCAAACGCAGGGCAAGACCAAACTTGGCACAAAGTCAAACAGAACTTTTCAAATCTTGAACCAAGATTCTCTGGCAGCATTCCAAGTGCAGAGAAACTAATTGCTTCCTGCAAAGGCTCATATCCTGTTTGCTTCTGCTTTATGTCTTATAGGAGCGTCTAATCATCTCCGAGGTGTGGCCTTACTCCTGAGTCAACCTTGCTTTCTCAGTTGTTCTTGTCTTCTGGTAGCCCTGTGCATGCGCAGGCTGGGAACTGGTTCCAGAAACTCCTTCGCCTCACTGCTGTCTGAGTCAGAATGAAGGCAGCTGATGACTGCCAGCCTGCCCTGGCCTCATCCAAGCCCTCCTCAGCCCCTAAGATTGGGCCAGGTTCTTCCCCAACCTCCTCACTAATGTCTGACTCTGCTGCCAGCTCTGTCAGCCACTGGCGGGCCACAACAGATTTGTCATAAACATTGTGTATTTTAAACGAGGTCATGTGTTAAACAGTTCAATTGCTGTTGGGTCCATGGTGTTCTCTGAGCTTGGTTGTTTCCTTGCAGATGTTTCATTACCCAACTAGGTGACATCATCAGTGTGAGAAGGGAGTAGAAATTTGCTCTGTTTATATGCTAGTGGCTTGCCCTATCAGTGTTGGTGGGAGTGTTCCTGGTGGCTCCTTGATTAGGCAGGTCAAGCCACCTATATATAAACAGAAAGCAAACCCTACAGTTCAATGTTGAGCTACAAATATTATCTAGTTCAGTCCTATTAAGTGGCCTCTGCAATGTTAGAACTACATGGCCTCTACACTAAATAGATTCTTCCAGGAGATCAGCATTCCTTTGGCTTTTATAGGCCTATTTCCTATAAAACAATTTGATTAAATAGTTGGGCCTTGGATAGTTTAATATGGTGGAATGTGCACCTTCAGGATCACAGGAGGAGAGTTTGGGCAACTCAAATCTTTCCCAGAAAGAGGTCTGCTTCAAAGAACTGTGCTGGGTGGGGCAGAGGGCTCAGGATAGTTACACCCTGGAACACAGGTGTCAAACTCGCAATGTCATATTGTCATCATGTGACATGTCATGACTTTTTTCCTCTTTGCTAAACCGGGGGTAGACATGACCAATGTGTGACGCATCTAGCCTGTGGGCCGTGAATTTGACACCCCTGCCCTAGAATATTTCAGGATATATCTAGCAGTTTAGACAATTATAGCTTGAGTCTGGGGAGATTCTGTCTGTTAATTTAGTTAGTTCTATTATTAGCAAATAAGGGATTGGACTGGACTGAATCTTGCTGGGTCATTTCTGAGTTTCTTATGTTAGTATAGAACCCACGGGGCAGGATACTAAACAACATATTTTCATTCTACGCTATGTAACAGAATAGCAGAATTGGAAGGGACCTTACAGGTCTTCAGCAGTCCAATCCCCTGCTCAAGCAGGAAACTATACCATTAAAAAAAAAAAAAACTTCCATTGTTGGAGCATTCACAACTTCTAGAGGCAAGCTGTTCAACTGGTTAATTGTTCTAACCATCAGGAAATTACTCCCTAGTTCTGGGTTGGTTTTCTCCCTGATTTGTTTCCATCCGTTGTCTTGCCTTCTGCTGCTTTGGAGAATAGCTTGACTGCCTCTTCTTTGTGGCAGCCCCTTATATATCAAAACACTGCTATCACGTCATCCTTCTTTTCATCAAACTAGACGTACCTTGTCCCTGCAACCATTCTTCATTCGCTTTATCCTGCAACACCCTAATAATCTTTGTTGCTCTTCTCAGCACTCTTTCTAGAGTCTCAACACCTTTCTAATACTTATTTCTTAGAGTGTGACCTGAGTCTGAAGACGGGAGACTTAAGAAAATCTGTGGTATTTTTTCCCTTAGGACCAACATTCCCCGGAGGCCAATACATGTCAATTGGTCTTGGTGAACCATGCAAGGACAGGTTAGGGACAAGAGAGTGAAGTGGAATGTATCTGGTTGCTCTGTTATGCCACCCAAAATCAGTTTCAGCAGGGTTGTTACGAAATCCCTCTTGTTGCTGTTCCCAGGGTTTTGCACCGATTGATGGTAGCCGCCTGGGTTGCATTCAGCAGTTGTTTCCTTCTGAAAGAATCTGTTTGCAAGCAAATTGTATTGCAGCAGCAGGAACATCAGTGAGAATATAGGAGAGATCACTGCAGTTCAAACCTTGCGAAAGCTCTAGTTGCAGTGAATTTTCATTTACTCAGTGACTGGCGATGGATGAAATGTGAGCACATTTAGCACTCCTGGGAGGGGGCCCTGTCAGTGCTTTGGAATTCCTTGCAAAGGAGAAAATCCTCAGGCTGTAGCAGCACAGGAGCCTGTAGAAATGCATGATTGCATTTCAGTGAAGTCCCCAAGATGGGGATAAAGGCATAAGGGCATGGGTGGGATTCAAAAATTTTAACAACCGGTTCTGTGGGCATGGCTTGGTGGTCATGTTATTGGCTGGGCGTGACCAACTCAATATCACTCACATCGAGATATGCATCTCCTCGCCTGGCCTCTCATGACTGTGAGGATGCTGCAACAGTCATAAAAGTGAAAAATGGTCATGTCACTTTTTTCAGTGCCATTGTAACTTTGAATAGTCACTCCACGCAAGCAAAGTACCAGCAAAGGAGGGGGGAAAAACTCCAGAGACGGTCCTGAGACAGGAAGTCTAGTCCTGCTAAGAATGTAATAAGGGTTAAAGGAGAGGCAACACCAGAATGTTTCCTTCCTGCTTTCCTTACAGGATTAGGCCAGTAATTTCTTCTAACAACCAGTTCTCTGAACTGCTTAGAATGTTAACAACCGGTTCTAGAGAATAGGTGCAAACTGGTAGAATCCCACTCTTGGGCAAGGGACATTATGGGCCCTAGGACGGCCTCTTCAAATGCCCCAATTATGTTTGATTCATATAACTTGATATGTACTATATTATCTACTTATCTAGATAATATCTGTCTGTCTGTCTGTCTGTCTATCATCTACCTGTATGTCTATAATCTCTATCCATCTATTTATCTATCTAATCATCTGTCTATCATCTATCTATCTATCTATCTATCTATCTATCTATCTATCTATCTATCTATCTATCATCTTCTTTTCTCACCCATGTATACTACATGTCTTCCTCAATGGTCCTGAAACAGAGATGATCACCTAGATAATCATCAACAACTCTAATTGGTAGCAACCAGCGGAGTAAAATCCACAGCATCTACATCTCAAACAAGCAGCCCTGGGCTGCAGACAATCACACAAGTGGCCATTTGATTGCTATTAAGAATTTCCACTGGTGGTAATTAGATCTGTTAGGTGAGGCAACAGGTTGGATAAGATCCCATCGTTCCTCTGTCATTGCCATTAACCTGACAGATATCACAAACCAGATTAAGCAGGCTATATTGAATAACTCATTTGCAGTTGGCTTGTTTGATTCAATGTGGTAATGTAATCTGGGGATGAGAAATGCAGCATCAAACATAGACAATATATATTACACTCATGCAAATGCCAGCACCTTTCCCCTTCTCCCTTGGCTTGTGTACGATACACACATAATTCAACACCTGAAGCTTTCCTTTAGGCAGTTATAAAGAAATCAGGGAAGGTGTACATGCTTAAAAAGGGAGCCCATTCAGAATTCTTCCAAGCATGCATACAATTGCAGGAAGCATATAAAGGCAGTCCTCAATTTACAAAAGTTCATTTAGTGACCGTTTGAAGTTGCAACGACACTGAAAACAGCGACAGACATTTTTCACACTTTTGACTGTGACAGCATCCTCAGGGACAGGTGACACTTGGAAAAGGACTCCTACTTATGGTATTTGCAGTGTCCCAGGGTCACGTGATCCCCTCTTGTGATCTTCTGAAAAGCAAAGTCAACGGGGAAGCCAGAATCACTTAACAACCAGGTTGGTAGAAATAGCTGTCGCACTTAGACTTATATACCACTTCACAGTGGTTTACAGCTCTCTCTAAGCAGTTTATAGAGTCAGCCTATTTGCCCCCAACAATCTGGTTCCTCATTTTACCCACCTTGGAAAGATGAAACACTGAGTCAACCTTGAGCCAGTCAGGATCAAACTCCTGGAGAGAGCAGTGAGTTAGCCTGCAATATTGCATTTTTTTCCTTCTTCCTTCCTTCCTTCCTTCCTTCCTTCCTTCCTTCCTTCCTTCCTTCCTTCCTTCCTTCCTTCCTTCCTTCCTTCCTTCCTTCCTTCCTTCCTTCTTTCCTCCCTCCCTCCCTCCCTCCCTCCCTCAGCACAAACCACTTAGACTTATGTACCACTTTATATTGCTTTCCAGCCCTCTCTAAGTAGTTTTACAGAGTCCACATATTTCCCCCAACAATGTGGGTCCTTATTTTACTGACCTTGAAAAGATGGAAGGTTGAGTCAAGCTTGAGCCAGTCAGGATCAAATTCCTGGAGAATTATCCTTTAATACTGCATTCTAACCACTGCATCACCCCTGCCCTTCCTTCTTTCCTTCCTTCCCTTCCTCCCTCTCTTCTTTAGCATATAGCACTTAGACTTATATACCATTTCATACTGCTTCTTAGCCCTCTCTAAGCAGTTTTACAGAGTCAGCCTCTTGCCCCCAACAATCTGGGTCCTCATTTTATTGACTTTGGAAGGATGGAAGGCTGAGTCAACCTTGAGCCTGGTGAGATTCAAACCGTCAAATTGGAGGCATCTGGCAGTCAGCAGAAGTAGCTTGCAGTACTGCATTCTAACCACTGCACCACCACAGCTCACTGCAGTGATTCACTTGATAATTGTGATCGGAAAGGTACTAACATGGAACAAAACTCACTTAACAAAAATCTCTCTCAGCAACAGACACGTTGAACTCAATTGTGGTCATAAGTTGAGGGCTACCTGTATGTGTTTTTTAATTATTTTTCAGCCCTTTTTCACGAAGGTGTTTATTAAAAGCTTGCAAAAATGAGAAATGCTGCTTGATGCTTTCGATGCAGAGGCTAGAAGGGTTTGACTGAGTTATCCTGTTATGGTAAAACAAAAAGTTGTGATTGTTGTTAATGCTCTATTCCACTAAAACAGATAGAATCAGAAGTTGTCATGCCCCTGTCGGAATCTGATTCCAAGGGGGAGATCAAGCAGCTGACAGGGAGTGGGAGTATAGCTCTGATGGCTGTGGAGGAAACTGAGGAAGGGAAAGCCCAGCTGGGCCTTCAGAGGAAGACCAAGGCCCACACCCTCTTCATCCTAGGGCATGTAGAGAGGAACGAAGAAGGGAGCAACATGAGTTACATGGGTTACGAGGGAGGAAAGGGCCCTGATTCCCTTCATTAGTTGCAGCTGGGAAAGCAGGATTTAAAAGGGGCACTTGCGCACAGTATCTTGCAAAGCATGCATTATCTTTGTTTTTCAAGTCCTATCTGGATTCCGATGTCCTCCCAACTGTGTGTGTTTCATTATCTTTTGAAGTCTGCAATTCCTTATCCTGTCCTGTCTCGTTAATTGCTGCAGCATGGTTTGTGTTGGTTTTTATTTATAATTTATGTGTACTTTGGCTTCGGACTGAATTTCTTCCCTTTAAAGACTGTTCTTGGGGGATTTTTTTCTCCAGCCGATGATAACTGGACATTGGGGGCCAAGTTGGAGGTATTAAAGGGACTTTACCTACTTTTGTGACTTTGTTGCATTTGTGCCATGCCCGGGTCATCACAGAAGTCAGTGCTTCTTTTTCTTTCCCTACTCTCCCTCACTTTTCTCTGCCCTTTCTCCCTTCCTATCCCTGCCCTTTTATTTGCTTTCCTTTTTTTGTATTTTATCACACATTATAACGTAATAAAACATATGCTGGCAAAAGCTTGCAAAAAACTAGAAACACTTTTTGACACTTTGGATATAGAGGCTGGAAGGGGAGTTGTGTTCCCCATTGTTGTTGATCCACAACGCAATTCCACTGGCAACCAGGACCCTCAGATCAAAAAAAGGTTAGGTTGGGATGATGGGGGAGTGGTGGGAGAAAGAGAAGGGAGAGTGAAGGGAGTTATGTTTGTGCCAACTAATGAAGCTTCTCTTAATTAAAGCTGATAGCAAACAAATATTGGCTATTCAGACTACAGCTGGAAAGCAAGGGTACAATTTGGAGCTGTGCAGCTGTGAAATTGGACCTCTCAGCCACAGCTGGGGCTGAAAGAGCAAATGCTGGACTGGGTGGGTGAAAAAGGGGCATCTTTGCAGAAAGAAAAAGGAAAGGGAAGCTCCGTGACAGAGTGGCACAAGTGTGTACGTCTCCAATGCAGACTCCCACCAAGAGTAGGAAGGAACAATTGCTGACATAGAACCTACTTCTTGTAAGTGTACATTTCCTCATTTATTTATTTTTTTAACTTAAGAGCTCACTTGGTGTGACTCTAAAGTTTTTGGCTGGCATACAAACACAAGAAACAAGAAGCTGTTCTTCTTATAGCTTACATTTGGACACAGAGACAACCCCTAAATCAGGGGTGGGTTTCTACCGGTTCTGTCCACCTCTGTAGAACCGGTAGCTCTGAAGAGCAGCAGACATAGAACCGGTTCTATGTCTGCTGCTGTTTTGGCCTGCATGCTCACCCGGGCTCTTACCTGACCTTTATTTCCTGTGCTTTCAACTTCAGCTGCCATGCGAGGCACAGCTGCAGTTTAAAAAGCAGGAAAAAAGTACTTTTTCAAAGGCTACAAAGGCTGCTTCTCGGCACTCAGCACTGCTCAGCTGTCCAGGCACCAGGCTGATGATGATTTACAGGTGTGCCCACAGTGTGCAGGGAAGCACATCGTAAATCACCAAACCTCGTAAATCACAGAACCGGTAGTTAACCCTGTTGGATCCCACCCCTGCCCTAAATTGGAGTTGACCAGTTTTGAAATGGGAATTGAGCTCTTGAGTTAGATAAAATGAAGATTAACAGTTGGAAGGGACCTTGTAGGTTATCTAGTGCAACCCTCCCACACAAGCAGACCCTACATCATTTCTGACAGATGGCAGTCCAGTCTCTTTTTGAAAGCTTCCCATGATGAAGCTCCCACAATTTCTGAAGGCAGCTTCTGTTCCATCGGTTGATTGTTCTCACTGTCAGAAAATTCCTCCTTATTTCCAGGTTGAATCTCTCCTTATTCAGTTTTCATCCATTATTCCTTGTCTGGCCTTCAGGTGCTTTGGAAAGAAGCTTGACACCCTCCTCTCTGTGGCAGCCCCTCAAATACTGCTATCATGTCCTCCCTGGTCCTTCTCTTCACTTGACTAGCCATGTCCAATTCCTGCAACTGTTCATCTGAGTTGTTAGATTTGAGGTTGAGGTTAGATTTAAGGTTGAGTTCACTTCTTGTTCAGCTTGTGGCAATTGCTCATTTTTCTTAAGAAATCTTGCATATGGAGAAGTTGGTGGTGATAATGGTGATGGCCCAATACATGTAAACTCTTATCAGAGAAAGGTTAGGGTAGTTAGTTCTAGTTCCTTTGTGAAGAAGTGTCCATCTAACAGATGGAAAAGAGTGTATGGCTTTGTCAATCTGTCATTAGACTTGGGCAATGCTCCTAGCTATGATTTGGTTTGACAAAGTTCGCAAAAAGTGTTTGGGGAACCATCTAAATGGAAGGCACAATGTAAAATGTCTGAGACCGCTATGACTATTATCACCGTCAGGATTTGTCAGCATTATTATCATTAGACCCCCTCAGATACCAGCCAGCTGTTGACTTTGCTGTAAGGAAGGTCTTTCAGAATGAGAATGGTGCCTGCTGCTCGATATGGTAGCCAAAAAACCCCATCATGCTGAGACCCAGTTTTGTAAATGTTATTTCAATTCTTCATTGACTTCCTAGGGTCTCCTCTCCAATAGCTTTGATTGCTTGCCTGTGTCATTTGGGTGAGTCAGGAGTTTCTGCTCTTCTTTGATTGCTTTGCTGTACACAAAAGAGGAAACCCTACCAGCAACAACCAAGAGAGTAATAATAGTAATGAAAGGTTCACAGGTTCTCACCAGCCAGGGCTCAGAGTATGAAGCTGAACCCTTGGGGGATTTAACTAGAGAGTCCAGGCACTGGAGGAGTAAAATTACTACCAGTCCAGTACTTACGTCACCATAGCAGTAGGGGGAAGAAGAGGAGGAAAAGGAGGAGGAGGAGACACAACAAATGAGACTGCCTGCATACACTTTCTTAAATATGCATCAGCATGGGTATTGGAACAGTCTAATTTCCAAAGAAGACAACTAATCACATTGAAGGAAGCTGTGCTCCTGAGAGCTTATAATTAGTTGTTGGTTGGACAAAATGAAATCACAGTCAAATATTTCATAGAAGTCAAGATAATGAAAAGTAAGCATCTTGTTTTCCATGTTGTCAAGATATAGAGTGCTGTGTTTGTATCACACACACACACATGTATGCTGTTTATACATGAATGAGCAATGTCAAAAGATCACAATCAGTTGGATATCACCAGATGCTCAGAGAAAAAGAGGAAGGCCAAAGAAAACCTGGTGCCAAACATTTCAGAAAGATCTTAAAAACACCAGCCTTAAATGGAAGGATCTGGAGGCTGTAGCTGCGGGCTGAAAATTGTGGAGTGTGCTTATAGCCCAATGTGCTTTGCTCAGGGTGTCATAGTCTCTCTCTCTCTCTCTCTCTCTCTCTCTCTCTCTCTCTCTCTCTCTCTCTCTCTCTCTCTCTCTCTCATACACACACACATACACACACACAAATACAAATACATAGATCTACTTGTTAGAGACAACCTATAGTTTTCACTGATGTAATTCTAAGTCCAGAAGTGGAATGCTAGTGCAGATTTAAAATGCATGGCCTGTGCTTCGCTTTCATTCTTATTAGAGATCAGGAAATAATTGCTTTCCAACATACGGACTTTTTCACTACAGAACGTGATTTTACAATGGAACAAGAAGTTCTATTATCTAAACATCACTGGTTCACTGGTTTTGCCACCCCGGCTTCCAATGCCTGTGAAATCCCCATAATTATCTCTTCGGTAGTTTATTGGTGTCTCCAGACATACCGAAGTGAACATGGGTTCATTCAGGGTAGGGCATCCTCAAAAGTAACATTTCTGGCAAAATATTAATACCACTTAGGATTCTTGTCTCGTAGTACCCAATGCAATTTATATATTGCGTGGTGTAAATGAAAACATAAGGCAAGTATACCGTATTTGATAGGTTATGTTGAGACTCTCTCTTAAAAGAGTGCAGAGAAGAGCAACCAAGATGATGAGGGGACTGGAGGCTAAAATATAAATGAACGGTTGCAGGAACTGGGCATGGCTAGTCTGGTGAAGAGAAGGACCAGGGGAGACAGGGTAGCAGTCTTCCAACATTTGAGGGGCTGCCACAGAGAGGAGGTGGTGAAGCTATTTTCCAAAAGACTTGAAGGCCAGAAAAGGAATAATGGATGGAAACTGATTCAACCTGGAAATAAGGAGATATTTTCTGGCAGTAACAGCAACCATCCGATGGAGCAGAAGTTGACTTTGGAAGTTGTGGGAGCTTCATCCCTGGAAGCTTTCAAGAAGAGACTGTCAGAAGTGGTGTAGGGTCTCCTGCTTGGGTGGGGAGTTGGACTCGATGATCTACAAGGTCCTTCCAATTCTGTTAATCTGTTATCTCAACTTTAATCAGTGTTAAACTTTAAAACAAAGCCAATGATCAGGGTTTAATCTGAGGCTGTCCCATAGTTTGCAATGTTTCATTCTACTCTGGACTAAGGCTTAGTATTTGGCAGACCTGAGCTTGCCATGATTGTCAAAGGGTTGCTGCCCCTGCTTGGCTTTGAGTTAACATTAGTAACATTAGTTAACATTAATAAAAAAGTGAAAAATGGAAAATAATGATTGCTAGTTATATGATCAAAGAAGAAATCAGAATCAGTCAGGTGTGTTGTTCAAGGCACCAAGTTAGACATTGGGAGACTGTGAGTTCTCATCCTGCCTTAGGAATACATCCAGATGGATGACTTTGGGCCAAACCATTCCCTCTCAGCCCTAAGTGGAAGGTAAGGACAAATCATTTCTGAAAATGTTGTCAGGAAAATTGCAGTGACTTGTCCAGGCAGTGGCCAGGAGTCAAGTTTGAAAATAAGCAGAAATAATTTTTTACAAGACAAGAAATATTGATGCTGTCATATCGTGATGCTCAATAATTATTACCCAGGTTTCAGTCTGAATCATCTAAGAAGATTAATGCATGGAATAAGTGTAGAAATAACAAAAAAGAGAAATATATCGATATTGATGCAGCCAGCTTTGGCTTGCTCTCCCTTGTAATTTTAGGATTGGAGTTGATCAATAAGGTGATTAGAACCTTTTTATCTCTAAAACAAACGCAATTCCCTTCTGTAAAAGTAGACAGGCTTGGTGAAGATTGAGCAGCCATATGTGTGCAAAGAGGTTGGGAGGTTGGTTGTGTAGTGTTTATATCCTTGGTATGTGCTCCAGATAGAAATTGTTCTGTATTTTATTCTGGCTTGTATATTTCCTGCAACTGTGTATAGTCATTATGTCATTGTTATCTTATCCAAAATTCATTCATATCAGCATTGAGCATTTTGCCTCGCTGACTGGGGCATTCTGGGAGTTGAAGTCCACAAGTTTTAAAGTCGCCAAGGTTGAACAACTCCTACTCTATACATTCCTCCATGGATGAAACAAAGACTTAACTTCTATGACTTCATCTTTTTTTTTTTTTTTTTTAGAAATGGCATTTCCCAAGGTCACTGTTTCTCAACTTTTGCAACTTTAAGCTATATGGACTTCAACTCCTGACTAGGGAATCCTGGGACTTGAAATCCACATGGCTTAAAATTGCTGAGGTTGTGAAATACTACTCAAAGGTATATGTGATTTACAGCCAGAGTTTTGAGTTTTTCTGGATCAGTTAAAGGTCGGACTTCTCTTTTCCCTGTAACAGACCAATAGAGAGAGATGCAGAAAATTTATATTTGCTGAATATATGATTCCAATCATGCTACTAAAACATGATATCTCTCTCTTGGCAAAAGATGGCAGCTTGAAATGGATTTCGTTCATTTCATTACATTTTATTTTTCCTATTGGATTTTTAACACGAAATTTATAGTTCATCTCTGGACACAAACATCCTCCAGGCAGCTTAGACTATAACATCAGACAATAAAATGCAATAAGAATATAATTGGGGAGGTGGGCTTGAGGTTCAGTGACAGAGCACTCTCTCTTTTTCCAGAGAGAACCGTGTTTTTTTTCAATGGCAAACTTTTATGAGTGAAACTGACAAACTATATTCAGAATATGAAGCTAGAAGGACCAATGATCAGAGTTAGTGAAAAATGAATCCATATTTCAAAGTTTTACCATATTTCAAGGTTTGGTGTAATAACTACATACGGGATATTTGTGTATTGATATCAAGTCCACAAACTAGGATAGTAGTACTTCTTTTGTGGTCTGAATGTTTTGAATTGCCTTTGATCTATGAACTTTCTAGCTAATTCAGTTGTTTATATGGAGAAGGAGGGAGGGAAGGAGAGAGAGAGAAAGAGGGAGGGAGGCGGAGAGAGAGATTCCTTGATCTCCACAAGCTATTTTTTGTTCCCCTTCTTCTTCAAAATGTGTGAATGACTTGTAAAGAGTTAATGTTTATGTGCTCTGCTGATCTTTTTTTTTTTTTTTTTTGATGTGTCATGATATAATGTACCAATACACTCCTTCCCCGTGTATTAGGAAACTTAAAGTTTGACAAGCAATGGTAATAACAGTTAAACTGTCTTGCTTTGTGCATGTTTATGCTTTATTCCCATTTACCTAAGCATTGTTAATATGGAATATACAATGGAACAGAGCTGATTTAAACAGCTTTAAGGAGAGACTGTGTATACCTCTTGTATTTACATTGTAATATTGTGTAACATTTGGATAACAAATAAAGGAGATGCAACAATAATTACTGGAACAGAAATGTAAACCTCACTTGAAAAAGGGGCCATGGGGAGGGATGGGAGGGAGGGAGGGAGAGAGAGAGGAAGGAAAGAAAGGAAGTAATAGAGAGGAAGGAAGGAAGGAAGGAAGGAAGGAAGGAAGGAAGGAAGGAAGGAAGGAAGGAAGGAAGGAAGGAAGGAAGGAAGGAAGGAAGGAAGGAAGGAAGGTCAGACCTGGTTGGCATTTAAATGCCATCATATTGTTACCCAAAAATCTGCCTGGAAGTTCTAACAAACTACGAGGACTTGAGCTCACCTCAAGAGTGTTTTCCCTCAAAATTATGATTAAGTTCTTCTATCAAAAGAACTTCAACTTACAGCTTCAACATCTGCTGTTGATGGCCTGGCTTTGTCCTTCTCTGGCCTCTCCACTCCTTTCCATGTTTTTAGACTTTGGCAGATGCTAAGGAGAGGTGTTATAAATTTGTTCCCTAATGTATTCTGGAGAAACTCCACTTTGCAGTAACTGCACCCTTGGAGCCTTCGATCCAGCCTTTTGTATTCCTTGTTTCTTGATTGCCACAATTCACCTACAGGCAGCCACTCAATTCCTGGGTCGTTTTCCCAGTGTTCATCAGAGTCCCATGCGGCTTCCTTTCTTACACCTCTGCAGTGGTACTTGAGTAATTACTTCCAGTGGAGTGTAGTTATTTACTACTGTGGGTTTACCACTCTGCTTTAACAGACTTTAAATGACCACTTAGGGCCACTTGGAATGGCTCTGCCAATTTTTGTAAGTATTATGATTTTTTCCCCCTTCCTAGAAACTGTGTGTTCTTTTCTGTCCGTTTAATCCAAAGAATAATGTTCCTGATGAATGTTGCCTGAAACAACAAAAAATGCTTTCCTCCAATATTCTTTGTTGATTTGTACTACTTCTTCATAAAAAACAAAAAAATGATAATGTTCAGAATGCTTTTGGAAATAACAGCAATAATAATAATAATAGCAATTAGTGGTACTTGGCATTTGTTAAAAAATAACTTGAAATGGGCTATGACAGTTCTGTAAAATCAAACGATCTATGGGTTAGGGTATGTTTTATAAAAAGACACCCTAAATGATACAATGAGGATCATAAGTGGTTGCATAAAATCTACTGCCACTTTCTGGCTCCCCGTCTTGAGCCACATTGCACCACCAGCTTTATGAAGGTCAGAAACCTTCGTGAAGGAATACAACAAAATTATGAGAAGCCTACTTCTTGTGCACGCTGATCTTCCTCATCAGTGGTGGGATTCCAAAATTTTTACTACCGGTTCTGTGGGTGTGGCTTAATGGGCATGGCAGGGGAAGGATACTGAGAATTTCCATTCCTTCCCCCTCACTCCACTAACCTGTTTTCCAGCTCTGTTCTCCTGTGCAGGGCAACAAAAGAAGACCCAGCTAGTCAGCTGGGACTCGGGAGGCAGAGAATAGATAGGGGCAAGGTGGCATTTGCCGGTTCTCCAAACTACTCAAAATTTCCACTACCGGTTCTCCAAAATTGGTTAGAACCTTCTGAATACAACCTCTGTTCCTCATCTATCAATTGGCGGGCTTATATTCAGAAAGCCCTCTATGGCACTCACTCAATAGCTGTCTAACAACTTTGACATCAATACACAGTGGAAAGTCAAACAGGCAGCTGAATGCCCAGAGACAGGTAGTTACATAGTTGACTCTACACAAAAGGTGCCGGGTTTTGACTTTCCTCACCAACATTGGTCAACTCTGAACAGGATCCGTACCCAGCATGGTGTTTGGCGGAACTCATTGTTTAAGTGGAGTGTTGTCTCTACCCTTCAGTGTGACTGTGGTGCTCCTCTACAAAATATCCATCACATTGTGTCCAAATGGCTATCAAGAGCTAACACAGGGCCTACGTCTGATTTTTTTCCACATAGACCACTCTGTCCTTGAATGGTTGGGTGGACTGGACATTAACATTTGAACCACTGTAAGTCCATGTATTTTGCCATACGCTAAATAAATCTAACACAGCACAGCCAATCCCACGTTGTAGAGTGTGAATGAGTGGATAAGATGTCCTCAAGGATATGGTTGTGGCAAATGGTATACTAGGAAATACCAAGTGAGAATCTTGTGGTTCCAGAAAAAGGATTAGTAAGTAAGCAAGTAGCAGAGAAAAGTAGGGCACTGCCACCTTCCTTCAGTTCTGAATCTTACCCAGCACCAATACTAAAATGGAAATCAGCAGTGTGGTGTAATGGTTGCTTGATTCAGTTTCCTGATTCCCTTTTTGTTGATCCTTGCTTTGCTTGCTTCTGCTATGAACTTTTCCACAAGCTCTGATTATAAGGTAACTCTTAGTAACTAATACAGGCAGGTAATGCCATGATTATATGTGGAGGGCCATATGGTCATAAGTAGTCACGCTCCAGGCTATTAAAATCACTGAAGTGAATAAAGTCCTTGTCTGTGCAGAAAGTAATTGCATAAAAGTAATTTGTGTTTGTAAACAGAACCAAAATTAACTATGCAAATAAGCAGGATCCCAGCCTAAATATTTTAACAAAGTGGGGAGGATACAGAGCCAAAGTTAGAACCAGCATCCTAGCCACAAAACATTACTTGGCTGTCAACTGAAAGTGTTAATAATGTGCCAGAAATTGTGATGCTGTTGATACTTGTCAAGGTATCTCAGGCGAGTTGCATCCTCTGCACAACTCTTGTTCTCACTTTTTCCCTAGATACCCAAATTACCTCTCTGAAGTGCCACTTTATTCTGATGTCATCTCTCTCTCTCTTTTTTTTTTTTTTAAAGAAAAATGCACACTTAAAACCTGTCATGTTTGTGGCAAGGCTGCATGGGCCTTAAAAGAAACCCAACAAGGTTTTTCGGCTGAAATTTTGGTTGTTTCATAAATAAGGAGAGGCCAGATCTAATGACAATGTTTATACTTATGTGGTATATAGCTGGATACACCTCTCTCCATTCTCTCCTTTCTACTCTCTTTACCCCTTTTCTTAAAATCTTGCCTCTCTTCTTTCTTGAGTAACATCCAGTTCAGAATAGAACAGAATACACAGAGTTGGAAGGGAACTTGGAGGTCTTCTAGTCCAGCCCCCTTCTCAGGTAGGAAACCCTATGCCATTTCAGGCAATTGGTTGTCCAATCTCTTCTTAAAAACTTCCAGTGTTGGAGCATTCACAATTTCTGGAGGCAGGTTGTTCCACTGGTTAATTGTTCTAATGATCAGGGAATTCTTCTGAGTTCTAGGTTGCTTCTTAGTTCTATGTGCAGTGGGACCAAAACAATATCTACAATATCATGTTTTGAGATGGAAAATTTGCATGAGATAGGAGGAATTCTTGAAGAAGACAACTAAATGTATCAAGGAACTTTGCAAGCAGAACAAGGGGCAATAACCCTCTTCAGTTGCTGCTCTATTGTATTTAAGGCATATATACATTGACCATCTTTTCTTGGAAAAAAAAAGAATTAAGGTCAACTGTGAAAAAAAATAAAGGGCAACCTGGAAAGGGGAAAATCTGAAAGAGGCCAACAATGTGTTTTATGTTCATATCTTTGCTTGACAAAAGAAAATACAAGAAAAAAAATCAAGAAAATGAATAAGGAAAATAAACAAAATGTTTCAGATAGCTTTCTGAAATAAAAGACATATGGTCATTGTAGGTATATGAGCTGTAGGTGGCGCAGTGGTTAGAATGTAGTACTGCAGGCTACTTCTGCTGATTGCCAGCTGCCAGCAGTTTGTCAGTTCGATTCTCACTGACTCAAGGTTGACTCAGCCCTCCATCCTTCCAAGGTTGGTAAAATGAGGACCCAGATTGTTGTGGCAATATGCTGACTATGTAAACCTCTTAGAGAGGGCTGTAAAGCACTGTGAAGTGGTATATAAGTCTAAGTGCTATTGCTCTATTGTATTGGATGAGGCTTACAGTATAGAAGTTAGCACCAACCCAACCAACCAACCAACCAACCCACTCCTTCATTAATTTATCTGTCCCCCCCCATGAGAAATTTGTGCTTTCTACCTTCCATGCTTGACAAACTCACGTGTGCCCCGTATTTAACTTTTGGAAAGAACCTTGGATTCTAACCATATAAGAGTTGGAGAAAACCCTTTATGCAGTAGTATTCACATTTTGCAACATCCACATTTTGGATAGAGAGGACCTTTGAAAGAGGTTTGAAAGAGGAGTAAAATAATCCATCAACACCAGAACTGAATATCCCTCCCTCAACAGAAGGGGAAGAATAAGACATCAGCTACCTCCAGTCTACAAAACAGTCTTTGCAGCAGCTCCAAGAACATTCCACCCATAACCCATGTCACTCTGATTCAGGTGACTCTGAGGGCAAAGATAAATCACAGAGTGGCCTCAAGAGCTCTCAGGGAGAGCACTAACAACCAGATTATTGCAAAGAAATACAATCCTTCCATTCCTCCCTCCCCATCATTCTATTTGAACCTATCCTTCCAGCCCCCCATCATCCAGTCTCAAATGTCAGGACCTGGCCTTCCATGCCCCCACCATCAGAACTGACAAGGTAGACAGACAGACGGATGGACGGACGGATGGACAGACAAACAGACAGATACATAGCTTAAACTGTTCAGTTGTGTCTGACTCTTGGCAACTTTCACAAGAAGAGTTCTCCACTCCTCTACTAGTTGTAGAATACCTTATGCCACCAGACTTGAAATTCTAGACCTAGAAAACCTTGAATTACGCCATCTTCGGTCTGATCTAAGTATGGTATATAAAATCATACATTGCAATCACTTACCTGTCAATGAGTACTTCAGCTTCAACCATAACAACACAAGAGCACACAATAGATACAAACTCAAGGTTAACCGCACCAAACTTGATTGCAGGAAATACGACTTCATCAACAGAATAGTCAATGTCTGGAATACTCTACCTGACTCTGTAGTTTCTTCCCCAAACCCCAAAAACTTTAACCTTAGACTGTCTACTATTGACCTCACCCCTTTCCTAACAGGTCTGTAGGGGGCATACATAAGCACACCAATGTGTCTACCATCCCTGTCCTATTGTTTCTTTTTATTTTTCTTATATGTACCCATTTCATGTATTCATAACTATGTATATACTTATACCTATTATCTTGTAAGCAATGGGCAAATTAATTAATTAATTAATTCATTCATTCATTCATTAAAATAAAACTTATAAGGAAATGCCCATATCAAGCCAATGTTGCCCCTTGTTGATCTACTAACCATTCCTGCCACAATTGATTTCTGCAATGAATTTGCATGTATGACATAGCCAAAGTAAATCAGGCATAGTCCTCTGTATGTGAGAGAGGGAGGAAGAAGGAGAGGAGGAGAGAGATAATATGAATTATGACCTGGATGACTGAGAATCTCCACAGACATACATCTTGCATACTCTACATATTTCTGCAAGTCCCTACTTTTTTTCTACCTGAGAACAGTGGCCCTCAACCTTTTGGACACAAGGGACTGATTCCATGGAGAGAGGTTTTTCCACAGATGAGAGAGGGCAAGATTTCATGTGCTGCCCCCACCCTGCAGATAGGGCTTCGCTTATTCGCTCAAACTGGCTCTGGCATGTGGACCGAGGAATTGGGAAGCCCTGCCTGAGGGCTAAAACCAAATGTTGTAGTCTTCCTTTAGAGAGAAGCAGCTGTTGCCTCCTTTTTATGTTGCTTTTCCTTTCTTGTTATTTCGTCTCTGCAGGATTTATTGTCCATATCAGCAATGTAACCATACTAGCTCATCTTTTACTTACACATAGTAATAATCTTTTTTTCTACTAATTTCTATCTCTTATACCTAACCGCTGGTAAAACATATTCCATGTTGAGTAATATTCTGTATCTGGTTCATCTTTTATTTTTAAAGTCTATCCATCTTGGCACAGTGTAATATTTTCCAAATTATATTTTCATCTGGGGGGGGGGGTGTCCTCATTTTTCCAATATTGTTCAAATGCAATTCTCACTGCTGTCAACCCATGAAGAATTGAATATGTAGTCTCTTTGTTGTAGCTTTGTCACAGCTCTCTGGTAGTATACCAAACACAAGGATTTCTGGCTTAGATCTATAGGTTGCTTAATTATCTTTTCTAATCACGTACATATGTATTTTCATTCAGAATTTATTTTTGCCTTCACACATATACACCACAGAGGTGGTATTCAGCAGGTTCTGACCAGTTCTGGAGAACTGGTAGCGGAAAATTTGAGTAGTTCAGAGAACCGGCAAATCCCACCTCTGATTGGCCCTGCCCCCATCTCTTCTCTGCCTCCTGAGTCCCAGCTGATCACCTGGGTCTCCTTTGGTTGCCCTGCACAGGAGAATGGAGCTGGAAAGCAGGTTAGTGGGGTGGGGAGGGAATGGGATTTTGTAGTATCCTTCCCCTGCCACACCCACCAAGGCATGGCCACAGAACCGGTAGTAAACATTTTTGAATCTCACCACTGGTCCACCATATATGATAAAAAGTAACTGGAATCTGATTGCTTTGGGTATTTCTAGGAAGAGCCAGTTTCCAAGTCTGCCCCTGGAATGGAGCTAATTTGAAAGGCACATAATAAACTGGAGTCATTAGGCTTTTTTCAGATCACAGATGTTTTGAAAATATCAGATAGATTAACTTTTAAGTATCTTGGGGAGATTTTACTTGTGAGTTGGAACATATTTGTTGAAGTAATGATGGTAAGACTTTTGGAATACTCATCCTAGCTTATGGCTTCTCCTCCCCTCCACTTTCCTCCGAAATTAGTGTGGAGTTTATCTTTGTGAAAATATCCATAAAATGCAATATTCACAGATGGAGGAGCTCAGTGAAAATGCAGCTCTTATTGTGATTATTAATTATGTCCATGAAATGAAGCAGCAGATTTAATCCACTCTAGAAAAATGTGGAGTTTTTAACAAGAATAACATAACTATTATTGATGTTTTGGGCAAACAGATGGAGAATGGGGTAGTGGGGAAGAGATGGGACATTTCCAGAGTGAGCCTTTATTTGTAAAGCTTTGCAGAATCTGTCTATGAAAGGCATGGTAATTCATGAAATAGATGCTGGATAAAAATAAAAAAATGAAAGCCAGATGGACCATGAGGCACACATTACATTACTTTTATGCACATACTTCTTGCAACCTGTACTTCAGAAGATCCTGAGTCATTGCCTAGCAGAATTGTTGATAAGAATTGTGACTGAGGGGGTCCTTCGTGCTCTCTGAGCTTGGTTGTTTTCTTGCAGATGTTTCATTACCCAACTAGGTAATATCATCAGTGCTGCAAGGAGTGAGTTTGCATAATGCAGGAGAAGGTGAAGTGGGGGGAGGAGGAGGAGGAAAATAGTAGGGTTCTTGGTGATCTCTGATCTTGGTTGTTTTCTGGCAGACGTTTCATTACCCTCAGTTTCATTATCAGTGGTAGAAGTGGGGTTTGGGTACAGAAGAAAGGGAGGAGAAAGAGGACTGTGGGGTACTCTCTGAGTTTGCTTGTTTTCTTGCAGATGTTTCATGACCTCAATTAAGCAACATCACCATTGCTAAAATTATGACTGCCTCCAAGCCACAATGCTTTGTCCAGATTAGACAGATCATAGGCAGTTTTCTTTTCCCTGTGGAAAAAAAAAAAGGGGGTCTATATTATGACTGCCACATAGTGATGTTGTTCTAATGCTGAGCTAAAATGGTTCTTGGTATGGATTTGTGTCAGGGTGCGGTGCATTTGGCAGAAAAGGACATCTAAAAATCCTTCAGTTCTGAAAAAAAGCATGCTGTAAATATTGATTTCTTTTAATTCTGCAAATTAATATTGTGCCCTGTAACTATTACCACATCACTCTAATCTATAGTATCAGTTACCACTCAGGAGTAAAGCTGATTCACCTTGCCTGCGTTGCTCTTCCAGGAAATTCCAGCCTATCGAATACCATGAAGAAAAGTTAAAGATTGTAAATTCTCTGTAAATTCTTCTGTTTCTCCTGCTGTGGAGATTCTTTTTAGTGAAAGTCATACTTAGATAGCTGACAATAGCGTAACTTAAACGATATACTGAAATCAGCCAACCAGTTGTTCAGAAGTTGCTTTCAAGAGAGTAAGATGGGGCAGAATGGGACAATGGGTGTTTTTCTGAACCTATCTGCAAATACTTTTCTGAATGGAAATAGAAATTCTTTTCTTTCTTTCTTTCTTTCTTTCTTTCTTTCTTTCTTTCTTTCTTTCTTTCTTTCTTTCTTTCTTTCTTTCTTTCTTTCTTTCTTCCTTCCTTCCTTCCTTCCTTCCTTCCTTCTCCTTCCTTCCTTCCTTCCTTCCTTCCTTTCTTTCTTTCTTTCTTTCTTTCTTTCTTTCTTTCTTTCTTTCTTCCTTCCTTCCTTCCTTCCTTCTCCTTCCTTCCTTCCTTCCTTCCTTCTCCTTCCTTCCTTCCTTCCTTCCTTTCTTTCTTTCTTTCTTTCTTTCTTTCTTTCTTTCTTTCTTTCTCTCTCTCTCTCTCTCTCTCTCTCTCTCTCTCTCTCTCTCTCTCTCTCTCTCTCTCTCTCTCTCTCTCTCTTTTCTTTTTTTTCCTATTTTTCCACAGCACAGCAGGTGATATTTTATGAGGAAGATCTGTTTAATGTTTCTTTCCCAGAATGGATGGTTAGTTCAAGCCAGTTGTCCTTCAGGCTTCATTCCTCCTGTAATGTATCAGTTATAGGCAGAACTTAATAATAGGCTTTGTAATGGCAATCTTAAAAAAGATTTCTAATCCCTTTGTTTTAATGGGCGAATTTGTGTCTTTCAGAAAAAGCCTGTATGCTTATGTTCCTGTGTAATCATCTTGTAATTGAGTTTGGCTGTGGTGTATTAAGATGTTCAGACTATATTCAAATTTTTAATGTTTGGAAGGCAAAGACATGGAACTCTGGTCAAGTGGATGTGTTTGGCTATTTAAAATATTAATTGTGGACTTTGATACCTCCAAACATGATTAACAAATATATTTTTTATTTTTAATTGCATATAATAATGAAATGTAAGGAGAGGGAGGGAGAGAGGGAGTGGGAGAGAGATTGAGAGATCTGGTACTCTCTTAGCTTGTTTCTTTGCTTGCAGACATTTCATTACCCAACTAGGTGACATCATCAGTACAAATGAGGATGGGGTTTACTGCTTGCTTATATCCTGCAAATATTTCAAGTGTTTTTTGAGGAAATAGAGCTAACTTGAAACATTGCCAATTGTTTCAAGGGTCCCATTTCATTTTTGAGGTTAGTTCAAAGATGCCTTTGATTTAAAAAAAAATGTACACAAATTTCTAAGTTTCTAAAGAAACATCCTCATCCATCAACCAAATGATAGTTCATTGGTTACTATTAAAATTTTATGGCATTCAATCATTTTGATTCTGGATAGCGTACAAGATAAAGTACAAAAAAAGAAGAAGAAGAAAAGAAAATACATGGCTAAACAAATAAAACCATGATAACATGGTTATAACATTGTACATATAAATGATGGTGAACCTTCTAGAAGAGTTCAAAGTTAGAAAAGGGATGATCTATCTGTCCCAAGGCTTATGCTGTTCCAAAGAAGTAACTTGCTGTAATATAGAGTATTATTACTACTTGTGAACCAGTGAATAAAACATAGGAATTAAATTAGGAATAGCAATCGCACTTAGACTTATATACTGCTTCATGGTGCTTTACAATCTCTCTCTAAGCAGTTTACAGAGCCAGCCTATTGCCCCCATTGAAACTTGGCACTGTGGATTCTCAATTAAAGCCACCTCCATTGTTCATCTCTTGAAGTCTTATGCAGCTCTGGTGATATTTTTTGTACTTTTGTTTCTGATCCAACATCTTAGACATAATAATCAAGACAAAGGAAGGGGCAAGGAAAGCAAAAGAAAGCAATGAGCATCTCCTTGATAGACACAGCCCTAAATGTAATTCTATGCAGGCCTTAGAATCCAGAATCACTTCAAATGCATTCTGAATTACTGTGAACATATTTAGACAAAGCTATATTTCATCTTAGGGTATTAATGTACTGACTGCCTTTTTTCTTCTTCATCATCATCCCTTCCTTGTACAAACATGTCACGTCACACAAAGAAGAACATCAGACAACTTGAAGTCTAAAAGGTTGCTTTGCAAGCTAAGAAAAGCAAAGAGCCTTAAATGCAGAACACAGTGGGAGAGATAATTTAAAAGTGTTCATTGTGCATAAGATAACAGGAAAAATGAAGAATCATATTTAAGCTTGAGATACATTGTGAGGTTTCATTCATGGAAGAGGACTTAAGTTCACACAGGTTTAGCTGAGTCAACAATATGATAAGCACAGGGTTGGGCTTCACATAATTTAACAGCTGATTCTCTGTCTGGTTGCTGTGTGGGTGTGGCCATGGTGGGCGTGGCCTAGTCAGCCTCCTGCACCATTCTGGGAGCAAAAATAGGCTGCAGGTGTGTTTACCCTCCCTGGACTCCAGAGGCTTTCTTTTAGCCTCCAGGAGGGCGAAAATGGCCTCCCTGGGCTCCGGAGGCTCTCTGGAGGCCAGAAATGGGCCAATTTCCAGTCTTCTGGAACTTCTGGGAGGCCTGTCTTTTGCCTTCCCTGAACCTTTGCACTTACCTGCGATCCAAAATGAGCCATGTGGGGACTTCTGGGAGGGCAGGGTGGGCGGGGCCAGCCAGGGGTGGGATTTGCCAGTTCACTGAACTAGCCATAAAATTAACAACCAGTTCGCTCGAACCAGTGCAAACCGGTAGCAGTCCACCCCTGGATAAGCATGTATTTAGATTCCAGGTATCCTAGTGTGTATGACAGAGAAGGCATGATTGTCCCAAATATGCTTTTCAATAGGCAATAGGACTTCCTTGGGTTTTTTCCTTGAAAACATTTTGCTTCTCATTCAGGAAGTGTCTGTGGTGATTCTCAGGCATCCAGCTCATGGTCATCCCAAAAGTGCTTTTTCAAGAGACAACTGGACTTTCTGGTTTTTCTCTGAAGTTCTTTCACTTCTCATCCAAGAAGCTTCTTCAGAGCTGAAGAAGCTTCTTGGATGAGAAGAAAATGTGTTCAAAGAAAAACCAGAAAGTCCAGTTGCCTCTTTAAAAAAAAAGCATCTTTGGGACTCAATCAGGAAGTTTTTTTCTGTTCTGACAATTAAAGAAACTTCTTGAATGAGAAGCAAAACATCTTCTCAGAAAAACAAAGTGCAGTTGCTTTTTTTGGAAAAGCGCCTTTGGGACAACCATGATTTGGATGATTGAGCATCTCCATAGATATTTGGGGAAGACGTGCTTTTTCAGTCCTACAAAATGACAAGTTTTGAGAGGAGGGGACCTTTGATTTATATCTTTGAGGGTACTTCCATTCTCTAGGCTGACCAACAGAAGAAATACTGAATGTTCTTGCCTCAGAACTTGGAAGTTAAAAGGGAAAATTGTGTTGGGGAAAAGAAGAAGTGGGGGGGAATGAAAAATCTGCTTCTCTTTTTGGTGACTTGACCACCTGCTTTGAATTGTGCCTAGACTTTCATATGATTAATGATTTATGCAAAGCTGGAACAAGGGAAATGAATTACAAGCCACTAGTCTCTCCCTGTGAGTTTGAATAACCGAGATACACTTTTCCCCTTCGGAGATTGCTATCAAGACCCTATATGTAGAACCAACTGTTCTTCTGTATTACTTTTTCACAGTAATTTGATTAAATATTATAATTAAAAAAATACTAATATAAAGTAAAAAAAATATTAAAAAAGTGCAGAACATAAAAAATAAGAATATATAAAGAAGAGGGAAAAAAACAAGTAAAAAAACAATTTCCCCCTTCCACACAAGTATAAACAATTCTAGTCATTTTTAACTTTCTCTAAAACTATAACAAATGGTATCTTCTTCCCATATCTATTATCTACAAGCAAATCTTTATAGCTTCCTTGTTCGATCTTGGTCACCAAAAGTCCATTAAGGGTTTAACAGAGATAACAACATACAGGGAGTCCTTCACTTACAATCACAATCGAGCCCAAAATTTCTGTTGCTAAGCGAGACAATTGCTAAGTGAGTTTTGCCCCATTTTATGACTTTTCCTTAAATTGCTGCAGTTGTTAAGTTAGTAACACGGTTCTTAAGTGAATCTGGCTTCCCCATTGACTTTGCCTGTCAGAAGGTCAAAGGGGATCCCATGACTGCGGGAATATTGCAACCATCATAAGTATATGCCAGTTGCCAAGCCTCCAAATTTTGACAACATTTCCATGGGGAAGCTGCAACGCAATGGTATCAGCATATGAAAAATGGCCACTTTTTCAGTGCTACTGTAACTTCAGACCTTCTCTATACAAATGGTAGTAACTTGAGGACTACTGTCCTGTATATAACAAGGCCCTTCTGTGCTTTACCCTTTTCATAACCTGCTCGACTTCCCCTGGGACTGGGACTGCACTGTGCATGCACATGCCTCTCCTGTTTTTTCGGCCTCCCAGACTCTCGAGGGAAGCCTCTGCAGCCTCGGGGGAGGCCAAAAAATGGGGCTTCTGGAAATACCAGAGGTGCCAAAAACGTAAGTGATGAAACGGGCCCATTTCTTAGCCTCCAAAGGCTGCAGGGGCTTCCCTTGAGCCTCTGGAAAGCCGAAAAAGGCCTCAAATGGGCCAAAATTCAGCTAGGAGCCACACACATGTGTAGTGCAGGGAAGGGGGGACGTTGCATACACCTGTGTGGAGGGGCAGGGTGCACTGCATTGTGGGTGCTGGCACACATGTGCTTTCAGCACACCACAACAAAAAGGGTTGCCATCACTGCCCTGGGAATTTGGATCTATGAGGTCTCAAAGTACAATTCTGCTATATATTCTGATTCAACTTTAGCTATCAGAACTGGTTCCACATGACCAACGGCATGACATGTTAGGTTAACTGAAAATAGAGAGAGAGAGAGAGAGAGAGAGAGAGAGAGAGAGAGAGAGAGAGAGATAATAGAAGGGATGGAAAAAAAAAGATGTCACAACCCCCCATCCGCCCCAAATTTCCCTGGCCTCTCTTTTCAAAGTACTTTTGGAATATTTTCCATGGAGTATCTATCTGAGATCTTTGGACAGCAACCAAAAAGTTTTCAATAATATTAAATTCCTTTGGAGGACTTCTTACATTCTCATTAAGAAGTAATAATAGATCAAACTAAGCCTCATTTGTAGTTCACAAATGCATTTACTCTGTGTGGGTAAGATGGGCTGTATCAAAATTGGACAAATAAATTAAAAAAAAAAATATAACAGTACAATTCTTCTCTTGGGGTTCTCGTCCCCTCTTGTCATTGTTTGATATAATCTGAGTACTTGGTTAAGATATGTGAAGGACTTTCTCACCTAATTTTCCACGTATATTGAAGCATTCTTTCTGTTATTTCTCAGATAATTTCGAAATCATGGTGCTTGGAAAAATGCCATTATATTATAGGGGTTGTGATATAATTATATTGTGGTGTCTCTTAAAATATCCAGGTTCCATTTCAGTGGCTCTTTGGCCTGAGCAGAATACTAATGCATGGAAGAGTGTGATTTCTTCCCAGTATAATAGACATGAGAAAATTTTAGAAGAAAAAGCTCTTCTTAACTTCATCTTTTGTTTACTGAATCCTTTTTTCAATCAAAATAGAGAATGCAATGGAATACAATGGAATAGAACAAGGAAAAGAAAGGAAAGGAAAGGAAAGGAAAGGAAAGGAAAGGAAAGGAAAGGAAAGGAAAGGAAAGGAAAGGAAAGGAAAGGAAAGGAAAGGAAAGGAAAGGAAGGGAAGGGAAGGGAAGGGAGGGAAGGGAAGGGAAGGGAAGGGAAGGACAAATGGAATGGGATAAAATGGAACAGAACAGAACAGAACAAGGAATGGAATGGAATGGAATGGAATAGAACAAGGAAAGGAAAGGAAAGGAAAGGAAAGGAAAGGAAAGGAAAGGAACAATGGAATGGAATGGAATGGAATAGAATGGAACAGAATGGAACAGAATGGAAAGAACAGAACGGAAAGAACAGAACAAGGAATGGAATGGAATACTTTTGCCCAAGTATGATTAGACACACATTTTTTTTTCTTTAGTGCAGAAGTTTTCAGTGTACATGCAAAACAACAGAGTAGTCATAATAATGATACCAATAAAAGAGAGACAATAAGAGTCCATTCTTCTTCTGTTCTTATTTTATGGGTGGTTTTTCATCTGCTCCCACTCATGTGCTGATGAGATTCGCACTCAAGGGCCAGTAGAGATTTAGAAGACTGTTACAGTTTTGTTCAAAAGAGACGGTCAGAAAGAGACTTCATCCATGATACGATTGTTTCTTCTCAAGACCACGGAAACCTGAGATGCTTGCATCTCTGTCTAGACTCCAGTACCCATCAAATGGCATTCCTTTGTAGACAGCATGCACAGCATGCCCTTCCCTGCCAGGGCTGATGGGATGGCTATATTATTTTTTATTTATTAAATAGTTTTATGGGGCCACAGGGGGTTGGACTAGATGACCCCCAACTCTGTTATTCTATGATTTGGGAAACTCACACCCTGTGATTCCCGTCGGTGTACAAGGGTGGTTAACAGACTAATATCAGATCTCACCTGCCCACCCCCATTCTATTCCTTCATCTCATCCCATCTTTTTAGCTGTTGCATTTTGTATTTTGATATTCTTGTAACATGTTCTTTATATAGTTTTTTCTTTTTAATGTGAATAAATAAAATAAATAAATCAACAATGTAACCGCCTTCCAAACCTTACCGAGGTTATATAAAAGAAGAGGTAGACCCTGATATAACCTGGGCCTCTGCCATACACAGGTAGTCCTTGACATATAACAGTTTATTTACTGGCCATTCAAACTTAGAGTGGCACTGAAAAAGGTGACTTGTGACTGCTTTTCACACTTACAACCATTTGCCACATCCCTATGATCAAAATTCAGCTGTTTGGCAATTGACTCACATTTATGACGGTTGCAGTGTCCTGGGGGAAGTCACTTGATCCCCTTTTGCAACCTTCTGACAAGCAAAGTCAATGGGGAAGCCAGCTTCACTTAACAAGCCTGTTAGTAACAACTGCATGATTCACTTAACAACCGTTGGCAAGAAAGGTTGCAAAACGAGGCAAAATTCTTCAAGGCTGCTCCATGT
The DNA here is from genome assembly GCA_033807585.1 of Hydrophis major. NCBI lineage: Eukaryota > Metazoa > Chordata > Lepidosauria > Squamata > Elapidae > Hydrophis > Hydrophis major. The sequence continues at coordinate 35,014,811 of CM066334.1, forward strand.
AGAAATGGGATTTTTGTAATATCAACTCTTCATTTGCAGGCCTTTTTCTTTAACCCTGTTCCCATCCCAAACATTATATTTGTTGAACTATTTGTGTGTGTGTGTGTGTGTGCGCCCATAATGTTTTCCCAAGCAGCTTGTATGAAATCATAAAATGCAGTTAAAGTTACAGCATTCCATCTCTCTGACACACCATTTGTTTTGGGATAAGAAAGCTAGAAAACATGTAATTCATCCTTTCACTTGAAGGCCTCAAGAGAGACATAGAAAAGAATCACCTGTATATGATTATCTAGGTGGTTCAGCTCCCAGATATTCTTCTGAGCTTTCCCCCCACTTTTTTTGTGGTGCTATAGGCAACGTCCACTCAATTTTGGATTCCGTTCTTTAACTGAGTCCCTTCTGTCTCTTTCTGACCATTATTTTTCTGCATATGGCTTCACTGGAAATTGAAGAATTAATTCATACAAATTACTTCTGGGACTGGTAATGGAAGTATTCTTGCACAGTGTGAAGGATGATTGTGATAAAATGTGTCTGGGAGAACCAAAATGGGGATTCATTGCAAGAGAGCTAAGGTTGTAAAATATCAGGAAAATGAGATAAAAGGACCTGTCATCTTCTACAGCAAGGTGGCAAAGGAAGAAGTAACTCAAGGGAGAACATGAAGGGCGGGAGGGAAATGCTCTGAATAAATGAATGGGGAATGGAGTACAATGCAGTCACCTTGTTCTTTGGCTCCTTCTCTGATTCCTCTTCATTCTATGTGGAGTTGCAGAAGTTGAGTTTTCAGGTTGACCTTTCAAATAAACTAGGTGCAGAAATCCTCTTATTCTGCAACCAAACCCATCCACAGATTGAAAACAGTGCAATTGTAAAGCTTAAGGACAGCTTCTCTGCTGTGGCTTCCTTTACCTCTTTATCATCTTACTCACTTGATGCAAATGTCCCATTTGTGCTCCTTGGTGATTCATCCCTGAGTCCTTCCAACCCACCTGGACACCTCATTTCCCATCACATCTTCAGAATGAATGTTGCCCTTATACTATGCTTTCCTCTCTCTCTCTCTCTCTCTCTCTCTCTCTTTCCCTCTCCCTCCCTCCCTCCCTCCCTCCCTCTCTCTCTCTCTCTCTCTCTCTCTCTCTCTCTCTCTCTCACTCTCACTCTCACTCTCACTCTCACTCTCACTCTCCTTGAACCCCTGTACTTTCCACTACAAGAAAATCAGAGTGTTGGGTTCTTGGTTTGATAGTTTTCTTGCAGAAGTTTCCCTAACCCAACTAAGTGACTTCATTAATTTCCAGTTACCCACTCCCTTCTAGCACTAATGATGTTACCTAGTTGGGTAATGAAGCATCTACAAGAAAACAACCAAGCTCAGAAAGCAGCACAGATCCCACAGTTTTCCTCCTCCTCTTCCTCCTCCTCCTCCCCCCCCTGTAAAACCCCTTCCTTCTAGCACTGATGATGTTACCTAACTGGGTAGTGAAACTTCTGCAAGAAAACCATCAAACTCAGAGAGCATCAAGCACCTCACCATTCAACCCTGAGCTAGAAATAGTCTGTTCCATCAGAAATCAGAATCACTACTAATCTTTAGATGACTGGAATCAAGTCATAAGATATTAAGTGTGTGATCTTTATCACTTCTAATGAAGTCCAGAATTGTGTTGGCTCCCCATTAAGACCATCCCCTGCTGAGCATCAATCTACAGTCGATATCCAGCAGCACCAGCAACGGTGACAAGTTGTGAAATGGATGAGAAGGGAACTAATAAATGTATTTCAGTACTAGTTGCTTCTCCTCCCCTATGCCCTGAGCAATCATACTTGAAGTGGAAGCCAGGCCTTATCTCCCCATTTCCTCTCCTGTTATTGCATCAAGACTATAATATAGTCTTTCTTGCTGGAGATTTCCCTGAGCAAATTGTTTTGCCTTGCTCGGAGGCTTCATAAGTTTTCAAGTTCAGGCAAAAGTTACAACATGCTTCCAAAAGCCAGGAATGAGCCCTCAAAATTCAGGAAGAACAGCTCTCCCTAGTCCATAATTCAGCTAAGAAAGAAAATGGATGTTGTTGCCAACTTTATGGAAGTAGAATCACCTCTTCCAACACTCTTTCCTTGGTTTGGCAGCAACTCAAAGCCAGTGGAGACCTTTAGTACTACTACGTTTCTATGAACTTGGAGTTGAAATTGTATACATGTGGGTGGCATGGCATTTACTTGGCCTGATCAATCCCAATGTTGGTAGTGAATTTTCTGTTGGATAAGGATGCAGGGAAGAGAAATCAAGGAGTAGAGGATCAGATATATTGTTCCATCTGGCAGCACAATGGGTGTTTGACTTACCACATTTCTGAATTTGATCTCCGCATTGCAGCTTTCCCTATGCCTGGCAGACATTTTGTTCACATGGAATGGTGTCTTGTAGGATGGACGAAGCTTAATTTTTCCAGCTTTCTTCCTCATTCATCTTTCTCTTAAGTGTTGTTTAAAGAAGACTGATGTTCTGATTAAATAAATATATGTGTTTCTTCCCTGCCTTTTTTGTTTTTTGTTTTAAATAACCATCTATCATTTGGATGAAAATAAATTGTTTTGGCCTTTTTAGAGGAGAAGAAAACTTTAAAATAATGTGGATTTCAACTCCCAAAATTCAAAAACAAAAAGGCTGATATGCAGATTGGGGAATTCCTGGAGTCCATATATCTTTAAACTGCCAATGATATGTTGGCCTAGGCCTAGGGATGACACAGATTGTTTTGAGTTTTGGAGAGACACTCATATAATAAGCAAACCCTTTGGTTTGCTAAAGGCACAGGTCTCTACCAAAATTAAAACATATACTCCCAAAGACAGTTTAGCAATTTGGAATAAGAATTCCCCAAAGTGTCTCCTAGGCAAAACTCCATTCTGGCTGCCCCCTAAATTAAATCCAAATAAGAACAGTAACTGTGGAGTGATAGACACCACTGAATCAAAAAAAACAGTAATATTTGACAAAGCTAATGCTGCATTGAAGTTCATTATAAAACATTTCCCATAACAGGACACCCCTCTACCCAGGATGTAATCTATCTATATAATCATTGATCATGATAATTCTCTCTGGGAACAGATGCACTTTGGGCACAAGAAACACATAATATTTTAACCTGTTAGTGTAACAGAAGAAAAGTCAGAGCCTGGGAGGCAGAGTCAAGAGAGTAATCAGCCTAGAGTCATTACAAGTGATCCAAGTGCAGCCTCCCTTGTACTCCATTAACTCTTATCTAGTGCCAATTTAGTGCTGACTGTTAGTTGACTAGATTCTAGACTTGAGCAATGAATCTTAGCTGGAACTGAATGTGTGAACCCAATTCTTTGCACCTGTCAATTGGACCATGCCTTTGCATTGGAAAGAAGGATAAAATTATTTTTCATTGTGACCATGGTCTCTGTTGTAGATAGGCCACAGAAAGGAAAATGTGGACCCAAGACGATAGATAGATGATAGATAGATAGATAGATAGATAGATAGATAGATAGATAGATAGATAGATAGATAGATGATAGAATTCTTTATTGGCGAAGTGTGATTGGACATACAAGAAAGTTGTCTTCAGTGCATAAGCTCTCAGTTTACATAAAAATGCATTCATCAAGAATCATAAGATACAACGCTTAGTGATAGGATACTAAATAAGCAATCAAAATCATACTAGGAAACTAAATAAAACAATGTAAATCATAAAGATACAAGCAACAAGGTTATAGGCATAAGTAGGAGATAGGTAATAGGAGGGATGAGAAGAATAATAGTAATAGTGTCTTAGTAAATAGTCTAACGGTGTTGTGGGAATTAGTTGTTTAGCAGACTGATGGCATATGAGGAAAAACTGTTCTTATGTCCAGTTGTTCTGGTGTGCAGTGCCCTATAGTGTCATTTTGAGGATAGAAGTTGGAACAATTTATGTCCAGGATGTGAGGGGTCTGTAGATATTTTCACAGCCCTCTTTTTGTCTCGTGCAGTATACAGATCCTCAATGGAAGGCAAGTTCATAGTAATGTTGTTGTTTTTTTCAGTCTTAATTAATCTCTGAAGTCTGTGGCTGTCCTGTTTGGTTGCAGATAGGAAGCACATTGAAGTCATGGAGTAATGAGAAAGATTCATGCTTCTTGTGGGTGGAACATGAGAATCCTCTTGTTCCTTTGCAAAGACCATAAGGACAGACTAAAAAAAGAAAAGAAAAGAAAAGAAAAGAAAAGAAAAGAAAAGAAAAGAAAAGAAAAGAAAAGAAAAGAAAAGAAAAGAAAAGAAAAGAAAAGAAACATTTGTAGTCTGCAGTGTTTTAAGAGAGTTATGAATATGCACTAACTCCAAGAAAGAGAGCCTCCATCTAACTCTTAATAAGGTGCCTTGAACAAAGTCTTAGTTATCGCTGAACCTAAACTGTCAGATTCCTCCTTAATCAGGTCTACAGTCCCATGTGCACAAACTGCAAATTAGTTTGTCCACCATAGCTACCTTGAGAAGTTGTAGTACATTTGTTTCATCCTTGCAGTGAGATATTTTTAATGAGAATTGGGGAGTGTGAATGTCATTCATATTTTTCCTTCCCCCCCCCCCTTCTCTTTCATTTCCTACACCTTACAAGGAAAATAGGTTTGAAATTTAGCTCCAGAAGAAGAAGCTGGGTGATTTTTCCTTCTATTCTGTTTCTTTCCTCCCATCCTCCTTCCCCGTCTAAACTGATTAAAATTCATGGGTTGATATAAATGGTATTTCATATCCTTGGACATGCGGATCCCATCCTCAGTTCCCATCTCGTCATGCTTATCAGTGATACAAGAGAGACAGGGAGAAGCAACCAGCTAGGAGAATAATAGATAATAACATTTTGGTAGAGAGGAGAGCTGCAAAGATGATGGCCAAGAATTAAGGCAAGAAGCTGAAGAGTGGAGTACATATTCCCTCCCAACTTTTACAAGCTAAGAAGAGAAAACCCATTTGCTATTATGAGTTGTGTCCTCTACTGTCTTCTCTTTGAAAGTCACCTTAGAGCAGAATTAATTCACTTTTCCTGCACTCTTTTGCATCGTTCCTTGCCTCTCCATCAAGGGATCTTTAACAGTCCATCCAAATTTCATCCATTTTGGCTTTATCATTTATATATTCCCTTCCCTTGACCTCTGTACTTGTCTTTTGTTCATTGTGAATGCCTATATGGTTACTGAGGGGGAAATAAAGTATTGTAGTTGCTGTTGCTTTAATCTAAAATTTGCTCAAAATTTGCAGCAGATGATCTTAGCTTAAAACAATGGAGACACAGAAAGCCAAGAATGTGTTGCAAAGTCTCTTTGAAAAGAATGGAAATATCAACATCAGGATGAACAGATGCATTTTATAAAGAAGGAGATGTTCTGTAACATATGTGACCACCTGTCCTCAAATACCTAAAACTAACCACAGTTTTTGCAAGACTCATGCAAAACTCATGTTCTGGCCTGTATATGTGATTGCCAGTGAATGCAAGTGACTCTACAAGCCAAGCTCATCTTTCAAGACATCTTTGGGGGGAAAAGAAGATGGGAAGGAGGGAAGAAAGAAACATGGATGGAAATGCATCTATATTAAAGCTTATCATCTTTCCAAGGATGGTAAAATGGGAACCCACATTGTTGGGGGCAATTATGCTGATATTAGAGAGTGCTGTAAAGTACTGTGAAGCGGTACATAAGTGCTATTGCTTCATCAGATCAGTCTTTTTATGAGGTTTCTTGAAATATACTTTTTTTTTTTTTAAGAGCAAGAACTGTTTCAAGAGCTAGCTTTGCAAATCCACTGGTTGATGGGCCTGTCTGAGCTATGACAGATTTGATCGTACTAAAACAGGTTATCTTTATTCTGAACGTTCTTTTTCCTAGTTGGTGCTTGGTTTTGAACAACTGATTGACTGATTATACGCCATAAAGCCAGGCAGATTTTCTCCATGGTTTACACAATAGGTAGCTTCAATTTTTGTCCACTTATGGATCCCAGCTGTTTCCAACTATACTTCCTCCTTCCTTTGTTCGGGTTTCACAATATATTCGAAGGAGAGTTGGTGTGCTCCATTTTACCACAGATTTAAACTTGGGTCTATGTACGAATTAGCCAGCTGAGGTTGGTAAGAGCTTTTCTGCTTTCAACGCTGGTCTTCTTACATTCTCTTTGTTTCGCTGTGACATGCCTTATTTTGTCACTCACTCCTGTTCTTCTCTCTGGAGGACGGAATTCTTTTCAGGTGACAGTTTCTTTCTTGCCACAAATTTCTTTTCCTGCTGATGAGATGACATCTTCTGATATGTCACACTGAGAATATAATTTTATGCTGCAGGGAGGGGCATCTCCGGGTGACTCTGATTGTTCTGTACACTTTCTGCATCGCTTGACAGAGAAGCAAAAGCCACCTTAATGCTCCAGATGCACAAACAGTCACAGTTAGATCTGTTTTTTTCTCTCCTTCTCTCTCTCTCTTCAACAAACATGTAAAAACCATATAGGAGAATTCTTTCTAGCTACAGGTGGTCCTCGACTTACAACAGTTCATTCAGTGAGCATTCAAAGTTACAACGTCAGTGAAAAAAAGGACTTGTGACCACCTTTCTACTATCTCCGTGATTGTGGGATCAAAATCCAGATGCACAGCAAGTGGTTCATACTTACAACCATTGCTGCATCCTGGGATCACGTGAGCCCCTTCTGCAACCTTTGGACAAGCAAAGTCAGTGGGGAAACCCGAATCCTTTAACCAGGTTTCTAACCTATCAACTGCAGTCAAGAGCTGTGGTGGTGCAGTGGTGAGAATCAGGGGTGGGCTTCAAAAAATTTAGCAAGGGGTTCTCTGCCCGGTTGCTGGGTGGGCGTGGCCATGGTGGATATGGCCTAGTCAGCCTCCTGCACCTCCTGGGGTGGTGGTGTTTGCCCTCTCCAGACTTCGGAGGCTTTCTTTAAGCCCTTGGGAGGGCGAAAATGGCCTCCCTGGGCTCTCGAGGCTTTCAGGAAACTAGAAATGGGCCTGTTTCCGGCCTTTCTGAACTTCCAGGAGGCCTGTATTTTGCCCTCCCCGAGCCTCCACACGTGAGCTGCACTTTCCTGCATCCAAACGGGTACTCCTGGGAGGGGTGGGCGGGGCCAGCCAGGAGTGGGATTTGGCAGTTCTCCGAACTGTGCAGAATCTTAGCTGGGCCTCTCCCGAACCCAGGGGTGGGATTCTACCAGTTTGCACCTATTCGCTAGAACCGGTTGTTAACATTCTAAGTAGTTTGGAGAATCGGTTGTTAGAAGAAATTACTGGCCTAATCCTGTAAGGAAGGCAGGAAGGAAACATTCTGGTGTTGCTTACAGAAACTGCCTCTCCGTTGACCCTTATTACATTCTTGGCAGGACTAGACTTCCTGTCTCAGGAATTTTTTCCCCTTCTTTGCTGGTACTTTGCTTGTGTGGAGCGACCATTCAAAGTTCCAATGGCACTGAAAAAAGTGACTTATGACCATTTTTCACACTTACGACTATTGCAGCATCCCCACAGTCATGTGAGGCCAGGCGAGGAGATGTGTGTCTCGATGATATTGAGTTGGCCACACCCAGCCAATAACATGACCACCAAACCATGTCCACCCAGGCACATGACCACCAAGCCACTCCCATCACCTAAGCCACACCCACAGAACCGGTTGTTAAAAATTTGAATCCCACCCCTACCTGAACCCCTGTGAACCCCCAACAGCCCACCCCTGGTTAGAATGCATATTTCAAGCTACTTCTGCTGACTGCCAGCTGCCTACAATTTGGCAGTTTGAATCTCACCAGCTCAAGGTGGACTCAGCCTTCCATCCTTCTGAGTGGGTAAAATGAGGACCCAGATTGTTTGGGGGCAAATAGGCTGACCTGTAAACTGCTTAGAGAGGGCTGTAAAGCTCTGTGAAGAGGTATATTAGTGTAAGTGTTATTGCTATTCACTTAACAACCATGGCAAGAAAGGTCATAAAATGGAGCAAAATTCCCTTAACAGATATCTCACTTAATGACAGAAATTTTGGGCTCCATCGTGGTCCTAAGTCGAGAACTTCCTGTGTTAGAGGCAGTGGTATATTTATTTGAGCATACCTTGAAGATGAGGCTTTGGTCGTCCTAGCTGGTATGTCAGAGGTAGATCCCTTCTTGGCCAAATTGAAACAGAGGCTGGCGAGGAAGCATCCATGAATAACAAAGAACCCATTGTCTTCTTCCCAAATGATACCAGCTGTTGCCCGGAATTTAAATGAGATATTTTAAAAAAATCATAATTGAAATAAATTGTTGATATCCGATGAGACCACTGAGGGAAACTGCCAAATTCTTATGTGATGCTGCATTTTTGGAAAGAAATGCCCTTGGAGATCCTATGACGAGAACTCTACCAGCTGAGCTTATCAACCTCCGTGCTGAGAAACGTGCCAAATGTTGCTGGTGTAATGACAATTTCAATATAGAAGGGTCCCCATGGGACGTTTCGCCTGTCTCGTCCAAGCACGATTGTTCCTGTCATTTTGTCTGATCATTTCTCTCTAGTGCGCTCTTTCTTCTTAATTTTCTCTGTGTTGCGTGAGTCTGGCGTATAGCAGTGAGCTGAGTATCATTATGTTCTAGGAGATCTTGTTAAGAGTCTGGTGTGGTCTCTCATCCTCTTCTTGCATGTTGCATCCAGACAAGCATGCATGCAAACTTGACAGCTTTAAGACTTGTGGACTTCAACTCCCAGAATTCCTCCTCCAGTCCTGTTAGCTCAGGAATTCTGGGAGTTGAAGTCCACAAGTCTTAAACTTGCCAAGTTTGGAGACCCTTATGATAGATGACACATATATACATATATACATACATACATACTTACATACATGATAGATTGATTGATTGGTAAATAGGGAGATAGGTACACAGAGAGAGAGAGATAATTGATAGGTGATAAGTGATAGATCAGGGGTCTTCAAACTTGACAGCTTTAAGACTTGTGAACTTCAACTCCCAGAATTCCTCCTCCAGTCCTGTTAGCTCAGGAATTCTGGGAGTTGAAGTCCACAAGTCTTAAAGCTGTCAAGTTTGGAGACCTTTGGTTAAGACCATTGCAGGATCCTCACAGTCATATGAACAAAATTCAGGCTCATATTTATGACAGTTGCAGATCTCCTTTTGAGACCTTCTCATAAGCAAAGACAATGGGGAGGCCAAATTCACTGAACAACCGTGTTGCTAACTTAACAACTGCAAGGGTTCACTTAATAACTGTGGTACGAAAGGTCATAAAATGGGCCAAAACTCATTTAACTTTCTCACTTAATGACAGGAATTTGGGGCTGAACTGTGGTCATAAGCTGAGGACTACCCATATTGTGGAAAGGCAAGTGGGAGAAATGTGGTGTTTTTTTCAAGAGGCAAGTGGACTTGCTTGTTTTTCTTTGAAGATGTTTTTCTTGTCATCCAAGAAGCTTCTTCAGCTCTGACTGGATGGTGGGGAATGGAAGGATTTATACTCCTTACAGACAGCTGGTCATTTGCATCCTTTTAGCAGGTCATTAAGGTCTCCTGGAGGTTTAGCTATGTCATCAGGGTCACTTGAGTGGTATAAACTAGAACAGTTCCAAGAAGACTCCACACCCATTTGCACCACTCAGATGACCCTGAGGACACAGATAAACCTCCAAGTGCTTCAATGACTCTCTAAAAAGGATGCAAATGACCAGCTGTCTGCAAGGAGTCCTTCCATTCCCCACTATCCTAGTCAGAGGTGAAGAAGCTTCTTGGATGAGAAGTGAAAAGTCTTCAAAGGAAAACCAGAAAGTCCAGTTGCCTCTTGAGAAAAGTGTCTTTGGGTCTGCAAGAAAACAAACTCAGAGCTCCAAGAACCCTTCAATAACAATAGACACTTCCTGGAGCAATAAACCGCAAGAAAATCTGTTGGCCTGGCCATTTGCTCTCTGCAAGGGACACACCTCCTCTTTTCTGATTTTGTCAGCCCAACTTATTCGTAACAGCTGCCTGTAAATCCACATTTCAAATGCTTCTACTTTCTTGAAGTGGCTTTCTGTCAGAGACCAACTCTCTACTCCGTAGAGCAGGATAGAAAAGATGTAACATGCGACAAGCCTGATTTTTAATCTTAGGCTAATGTCATGACATTACCCAACTAGATAACATAATCAGTCCTACTACCAAGGACCCCTCACTCTTTGCTCTTTTTGAACCTCTTTTAAGCCTTAAACTAGAAGAGACAATTCACTCCACCTCTGGCCATATTATTCCATCCTCAAGTTCAAGGATGGATGCCAGCAGAGTGAGAACTTTTGAAATTAGGTGAAAAACTGAGACTGCAGCTCCTCCAACCTTCTTAAAAATCCTGATTCCAAGACTCGGAACAATGCTTCTAGGTTTCTACCAACTATTGGCTATTCTGAAATTGGGTCTGGGTATCTTACAGCTATGCATTGTTCAAGTCATTTTGTTCAAGGAAACCAACTCTTTTTCTGCCCATGTTGGAAGCTTCCAGGAAACTGAATGTTCCAGGATCCAGTTTGGCAGTGCTCTCTCATAAGCCAATAAACTGCAAGATAGTCAATTATTTCCAGAATCATGCAGTACTTCCAATAACGCTTCCCATCCTGACATCCATTCATTGATTGTCCGTCTAATTGCCTAAAGTTACTGTCAACAAATATATTATGGAAGCTGCATGTATACCCTTCCCTTATTAGAGACCAGAGGCCAGACAATAGTCTCGGGGGGGGGGGGTCTATTTGTCAAGCCCACAAGATGGTGACTAGCTGCCACAATGATGCATTGGGTCCCAGCCATTATATATGTTTTATAAGAGAATCTGGCTCACATTTTTCTATGCTCTTGGCAGCTATTCTCATCATCCTGTTGTTACTCAGATTCTTATAGCTTTTCTATATGCTGAGATGCCCATTGTCTTTATTGTTCAAGGTTGTGGTTTGTTTTAAAGGTTCTCGACGGTTTCTATGGCAAATCTGAAGCAATTTGGATAACGTTGCCAGAAGCAACATGGAATATTATTTTGTGAAACTGCCGATGCCTTAAAAAAAAAAAAAAAAAGACATCAACCCTAAGAAGCTTCTTTTCTTTTCTTTTCTCTTTATTTTCTCTCTCTAATGTCTTTTATTTTCTCCATCTAACATTGAACCCTGAGTTACTCGTGGCATGAATCCTGTGAGCGTAGAAAGCTGAAAGTCTCTCTTTGAAGAACAAGATTTCCTTGCATTGTTCTTTTTGCTGATTCTGCTATTATGATGGCATTATTCACCTGCGCCCCGGCATCCACTAAGCTGTCCCTCCTAGAGGTTTCAAAAGATGGAAAAATCTGAGCACTTGAATTGAGCATTTTATTGTATGGGATCACTGCACAATAAGCAATGCAAGGCGTTTGTTGCTGAGCTGTGCAAAATAATAGGCCATGAAGCAGTGCGTGGAAGTACAGATTTGTAAGCATGCCATGTTCATTCTGGAGCCCTAGTTGGAATGCAGTATTGCAGGCTCACTCTGCCCACAGGCTGGTGTTCGATCCTGATGAGGTTCAAGATTGACTCAGCCTTCCATCTTTCCGAGGTTAGTAAATGGAGGACCCAGATTGTTGGGAGCAATATGCTGACTCTGTAAAGTGCTTAGAGAGGGCTGTAAAGCACTGTGAAGTGGTATATAAGTCTAAGTGCTATTGCTATCTATCTATCTATCTATCTATCTATCTATCTATCATCTATCTATCATCAGGGTTAGAATTAGTGTTAAGGTTAGAACCGTGGGGGCGCAGTGGTTAGAATGCAGCACTGCAGGCTACTTCTGCTGACTGCTGTCTGCCTGCAATTTGGCAGTTCGAATCTCACCAGGCTCAAGGTTGACTCAGCCTTCCATCCTTCTGAGGTTGGTAAAATGAGGACCCAGATTGTTGAGGGCAAGAGGCTGATTCTGTAAACCAGTGGCCCCCAACCTTTTTTGTGCCACGGCCCCAGTACCAGCATCACAAAATGATCCGCGGCCCAGTACCGGCATCAGCACGCATGACAAGGCAAGGTGAGCTGAGCGACCAGCCAGCCAGCCGTCCCCCGCTTCTCCCTGCCACCTTCAACTCTTCCTTTGTACCTTTTTTGTGCTTTTTTGTGCTTTTATAATCTCCTCCGCCATCAGGATGGCTCTTCGTTCGAAGCCGTCCCACCCTCCTTTCGATGAAACTAAGGCACGAGGATTCCTTCGGGACCCAAACACCGCTTTCCAATCGGAAAAGCTCACCCGGAAGCACTTTCTCATCGAAACAAGTTGGCAGTGCCCAGCAAACCGGCGGCCCGGTAGAAAATGATCCACGGCCCGGTACCAGTCTGGGGCCTGGTGGTTGTGGACCCCTGCTGTAAACCACTTAGAGAGGGTTGTAAAAGCACTGTCAAGTGGTGTATAAGTCTAAGTGATATTCACTTAACTACTGTGACAAGAAAGGTCATAAAATGGAGCAAAATTCCCTTAACAAATATCTCACTTAACCACATAAATTTTGGGCTCTACTGTGCTCCTAAATCAAGGACTTAGCATATAAGTCAGAATGCTATTGCTATTCCATAAGCTATTCTTCTACCATCTGATGATGAGGCAAACTTATGCTGCTATGCATAAAATGGAAAGGGAATGGGATTCAAAGTCCAGGTAGTCCTTGACTTGTGACCACAATGGAGCCCAAAATTTCTGCTGCTACATGAAACATCCGTTAAGTGAATTTTGCCCCATCTTAAAACCTTTCTTCTCACTGTTGTTAAGTGAATCCCTGCAGTTGTTTAGGAACACGGATGTGATGTGCATCTGGTTTTTTCATGGATTTTGCTGGTAAGAAGGTCGCAAAAGGGGATCACATTACCCTGGGGACCCTACAGCCCATTCTAAACGTGAACCAGTAGTCAAGCATCTCAGTTTTGAACAGGGATACCGCTATGTTGTAAGTGTGGAAAATGATCACAATCCTTTGCTTCAGCACTGTGGTCACTTCGAACAGTCATTAAATGAACTGTTGTAAGTCACTGGAAGAGAGAGAATAATTCAAAAACCCGGCTCAGAAATGCTTCTGATGATGAGCAAAAGGAAGCCTGAGACAATGACTTCAAAAAAGGCATTTCTCCAAGGATCGTCTTTATGCTGGCATTGGTTGTCCCTGATTTAATAATAATCCGTCAAAGTTGTGGTTAACACAAGAGGGTCTCTGAGTCATTAGGTAAAGGTTCCCCTCGCACATACATACCAGTGTTTCCGGCTCTAGGGGATGGTGTTCATCTCTGTTACAAAGCTGAAAAGCCAGCACTGTCTGAAGACATCTCCATGGTCATGTGGTCAGCATGACTAAATGCCGAAGGTGCACGGAATGCTGTTACCTTCCCACCAAAGTGGTCCCTATTTTTCTACTTGCATTTTGACATGCTTTCAAACTGCTAGGTTGGCAGAAGCTGGGACAAGGAACGGGAGCTCACTCCATGATCCGGAGCTAGGGATTCGAACCGCCAAATTGCCAACCTTCCTGATCGACTACCTCAGCATCTCAGCCACTGAGCTACAATGTCCCACCTGAGTCATTAACCTCTCCCAATCATCAGGATAATTTATTTCCCTAAAATATGCCATTGATCTGTTTGGGGTCCATGGGGATATGTGAGCTTGTTAGGTTGATACCAGTAGAGAGAGTTTCCTAATTCCTAAGCAGAAATTACCGTGCAGACATGTATTACGTTTAGCTGTGCAAACCCCCAGTGCTTTTGAGCAGAATAAAATCCGACTTTGATAAAGGGGGAGAGTTGAATCCAAGCAAAGTTATCATTTTGAAGCAATGCAGATACATTTTCTTTTGACATTTCCAGTGTGGCACATACAAACAAAACAGCTCTGATTTTTTTTTTTTTATCAATATGTTCATCTTCTTAAAGTGTGGCAGAAAATTGGCATGCTTGTCTTCTTAACTCTATGTTATGTTCCTCATTGACTTCTCCATAACTGCACATTATGTTCCCCATTGAGAATACTGATGCACCTCTGAGTCTTCCGTGGTTTTCTTAGAAAGGAGGGGAGAAGTGGGCAAATTCATACCTTATTTTCATTCCTTCAAAACTAGCCTAGCAGCAAGATCTCTTGCTGGAAACATCAATCTCCAGTTCTGTTGCACATTTAGGCTGATCAATGAGAGTATCTCCTTGAGGAAAAAAAAAGTATTTGAATCAGTGTTGAATCCTGATGATTGCCTAGATTAGTTTTTGTGGGTTCCTTTTCTTAGATATTCAGAAAGTAGCTTGTTCTTGTCTCCTTCCTTGGGCTGAGAAAGAGGAATTGATCCAAAGTTTAAAGCCAACCTTGACAACGTTAAGACTTGGGGATGTCAACTCCCAGAATTCCCCAGGACTGGCTGAGGAATTCTAGGTGTTGATGCCCACAAGTTTTAAAAGTTGCCAAGGTTGACGCCTCTGATCTAAAGTCTGAAGCTGGACTCGAACTCAACAGTCTCCCAGTTTGGTGCCTTAAGCCATTATGCCAGACTGGGACTCCCTTGCTTAAAGTACTAGATTTTTAAATTCCTGATCCGTGCAGTACAATCTTTCAATGGACTTCGAAGTTCATGGCTAAACTTATTGTGTGTATATCTAGTCACTGAGTGTCATTTGTACTAGGGTGGGGAATCTATTTTTTATGATGGATAAGTAAGTTAGGGAAAAATGAATAAGTATCTCACTCATTCACTCCCTGGGTGCCATTTTCTGAAGGTTTTATGCTTTGTAGTTGGCATAGCTACAAATATAGCTCCATAGGTGCAGTTGTGAGTAACTTTGAAAGAGAAAAAGGACATACTGGTTCTACATTGTCACTGGTGCTTTACTGAGCATCACAATTACTTACACACAGAGGTAGCATTCAGCAGGTTCTGACCAGTTCTGGAGAACTGGTAGTGGAAATTTTGAGTAGTTTGGAGAACCAGCAAATCCCACCTCTGACTGGCCCCACTCCCATCTA
Source organism: Hydrophis major (assembly GCA_033807585.1). NCBI lineage: Eukaryota > Metazoa > Chordata > Lepidosauria > Squamata > Elapidae > Hydrophis > Hydrophis major. The sequence continues at coordinate 35,029,851 of CM066334.1, forward strand.
TTCTATGCCTCCCGAGTCCCAGCTGATTGGCTGAGTCTTCTTTGGTTGCCCTGCATAGGAGAACAGAGCTGGAAAGCAGGTTAATGGGGTGGGGAAGGAATGGGATTTTACAGTACCCTTCCCCTGCCACAGCCACCAAGCCATGACCATCAAGCCATGCCCACAGAACTGGTAGTTTAAAAAAAATGAATCCCACCCACTGCTTAAATGGGTTCTGATCTTGAAGCTCCTTTAATCTGGGAGTCACTAGTTTTGTTAGCATATTTCTTATGTGAAGGAACAAATAGTACAGGCCCTATTGGTGGTTCCATATTAAACGTAGAGACTGTAGAAAATGAAAAGCTTGGAAAACACAACTTTTTACACCAATTTCTTAAAAGGTGGCCATAGCTGCAAATCCAGTAGTTCAGCCTGTGACGTTGGACTACTCTGATTGGCATCATCATTGTTGATATACTCTCAAAATCTATAGATAGCACCGGGATGGAGAAGATACTCAACAAAATGGATTACGTTTGTCCATGGGATAGACATAAGGTGGGGATTTCTGACAACCAATCCACAACTTTGGTCTAACTGCAAATTACATTTCTCATCTGGTCTCAGTGCTTCGCTTTCAAAGGCTGCTGCATCTGAGTTATAGGAGAAAGGATCTGTCATGAATGTGACATTTGTTTGTATGGGATGAGGGTTATTGGGTGATGGTGTGGAGGAGATTAAATTGAGCCTAAAAACTCATTGATTAAACTGACAACCAACTCAATTCTTCTGACAAAATTTTCCGTACCCATCACTACAAATTCTGAGTGAGGAATGGCAGATCCTGAATGCCTTCTGTATTAAATCCACCCAACATTGAAAAGTGGGTACATTAGAAAGAAAAGCTTTCAGTCTCATTTACTGGGGGTAGATTAATTAAATATTCATTTTGAAGCGTACATTCTGTCAAAACATAGGGATAGAAATGTCTGCTCTCTCCTCCTTTCCCCCTTTTGTCAAACATGTAAAATGCTATTTATGGTCTGAGACCAAACAAATTTAATGTGAGAAAACAGCATGTCCCCAAGCAACATTGAGAGATTTCACCATCCTTAGTTTTTGATAGAGGATATATTATATATTGTTACAATGAAGTGTCAGTCACGGGCACTGAATCTTCTCTATATAGATCCAGGAAATGATGTCTTTCCCAGTTCAAGCCGGCATTAATGACATTAATCATACTCCAGAATCGGTGTCTTCACTCCTCCCAAGACTATAGTTACAGAAAAAAAATGTTTTGGGGGTTGTTTTACTAAGAAACAGTTGAAAGCTGTTGCCAAATTGATGTTGCCAAATATTACAAGATCTCACAATGATCATATGGAAAGACTTTTGAGAAATGCTGAGATTTCAGCATTTTTTTTTTAAATAAAGTTTTATTGAATTTTAACAAAACAAATAAAACATCTTATTTGAGTACAGCATGGTTCCGGGTTATCACATTTCCATGCAGACACAATTTCATATGCATATTCATCTTATGTATTCAACTTCATTTCTTATCACTCTTTTTTCAAATTCTTATTATTTCTCCCTTTACTTCTCTTAATTTTTTTTTTTTTTGAAAAGAATTTTATTGATTTTCTACAAACAAACAAGACAAACAAAACATTAAAACATCAACTCTCATATGTACATCCAGCGTGTCGGTTGGTTCATCAGTTTTGTGCATTCATTTTGTAGTCTCAATTACAATTATGTGACATAACAAGTCATATTGTCAATCCAAACTTATATATCCTAATATCGCTATTAAGAAAAAAAAGAAACTTTTGACTATACTTTTAATTATTCATGCTTTATGAGATAACAATATTTTAAACAGTTTATTCTGTAACAAATCATATAATCATTCCAAAAACACTTTATAAATATAGTGTCAAATAACAAAGACAAGAAAAAAAATAAAGATATTCCTTACTGTCTAACATTCTAAATATTCTATTATCGTATTTTATCATCTAGCCATTGATAAAAAAGATCCCAAATTTCGTAAAATTGTTTATCCTCTTGCTCTCTAATTTCAAATGTCAATCTACTCATTTCAGCACATTCCAATATTTTCTTAATAATTTCTTCCTGTAATGGTATTTTCTCATTCTTCCAATTTTTAGCAAATACAATCCTAGCCGCTGTTAATACATTTACAATCAGGTATTTCAAATCTTTACTATATGTATTAGGTAAAATTCCCAATAAAAAGATCTCTGGTTTCAAGTCTATGTGTTTCTTTGTCATTTTTTCCAACCACATGCGAATTTTAGTCCAATATTTTCTAGCATCCTCACAAGTCCACCACATATGGTAATATGAGCCAGGTATCTGATGACATTTCCAGCATTTTTCAGATTTGTTCTTAAACATTCTTGCTATTCTTGTTGGGGGAAAGTGCCACCTGTAAAACATCTTATACAAGTTTTCTTTATATGCTGTTGACATTGTCATTTTATAATTTTGAGACCACAATTTTTGCCATTTCTCTAAATCAATCCCATATCCAAAATTCTTCCCTCAAACAATCATAGTTTCTTTAACTTGTTCTTCCTCTAATTTAATTCCCAGTAAATAAACATATAATTTTTTAATCACCTTCTCATCAGTACCCATCAAGATCTTATCTAAATCAATCTGTTTATCATAGAATCCCTCCGTTTTAGAATCTTCATCATACCTTGAATGTATTTGCGCATATGAAAACCAATTCATCCTTATACCTTGTTCCTCTAAGTTTTGAATCGATTTAAGTTCACCCTTTTCATCCAATAGTTCCCCATATCTAACTGTTTGTTCCTTCTTATAAATTATAGGATAGGAAAATGCTTCAATAGTCGATAACCAAACTGGAATTTTCAAATAACATTGTCTTTTTATTTTCTCCCAGTTTAATCACAAAGACTCCCGTATATAATGCCTTCTAAAAAAACTCTGTGTTTTAGTTCCCTTATACCATAAAAAAGCATGCCAGCCCAACAGCAAATCATGACCTTCTAGTGTCAACAATCTAGCCTTTCTTAATGTTATCCATTCTTTGACCCACATCAAACTTGCAACTTGATAATACAATTGCCAATTAGGCAGGCCAAAACCTCCTCTAATTCTAGCGTCTTGCAAAAGCTTTAGTTTTATTCTCGCTTTTTTACCTTGCCATATAAACTTCAACATGATTTTATTTAAATCTTCAAAATAGTCTTTTCCAATCCTAATTGGTATTGTTTGAACCAGAAATAGAATTCTGGGTAAAATATTCATCTTAATTGTTGAAATTTTCCCTATTAATGACAATTGCAAGTTTTCCCATTTCTTCAAGTCTCTAGCTATCTGTTGTTTAAGTTTAATATAATTATTCTCTTTTAATGTGCTACATCTTGCTGTCAAATATCTCCCCAGATACTTAACCTTATTCGTAACTTGGATTTTCAAAAGGTCTGCCAGTTCTTCTCTTTGTCTTAGTAGCATGTTCTTTGTCAAAATCTTTGTTTTATCTTTATTTATTTTCAAACCAGCCATCTCACCATATGTCTCTATCTTTTCCAATAACCTTGGAGCTGTTTCTAGCGGATCTTCCAGAATAAAAGCTAAGTCATCAGCAAAAGCTTGTAGTTTGAATTCTTCCTTTTTAATTTTCAAAATTCAATGAATTCTTAATGAGGTTTTGGACAGTTCAAAAAAAAACGGGAAGGATACCCAAAATTTTTCAGTATCTATCACATGAATGCCTATGGAGATTCTCAGTCATCCAGGTCCTGGTTATCCCAAAGATACTTTTTCTCAAGAGGCAACTGGACTTTCTTGTTTTTCTTTGAAGACATTTCACTTCTCATCCAAGAAGCTCTGGAGCTGAAGAAGCTTCTTGGATGAGAAGTGAAATACCTTCAAAGAAAACAATAAAGTCCAGTTGCCTCTTGAAAAAAAGCACCTTGGAGATTACCTATCACATAATTTCCCTCCTCCCATCATCCATTCAATCATGTGTTGTTGAGGTAATTCCCCATGAGGAGAATGAGCACATACAGGGAGACATATTTGAGAGGAGTGTTTGAATAATGAACACAGAGCACACAGATACACTGTACAGTAAATGTAGGTTTTTACTTCCAGAAAGGTTTAAGCAAAGTCCAAAATCAGCAATCCAAAGTCATTCACAGGTAAATCAGTCATCCCTATGGTCACATGATCAAAACTGGGACTCTTTCCAATCGGTATATATTTATGATGGTTGCAATGTCCTGAGGTCATGTGACCACCTTCTGACAAACAAAGACAACGGGGAAGCCAAATTCACTTAACAAAGGTGTTAAGTCAACAGAACCATCATGGCACAGTGGTTAGAGTGCAGTACCGCAGGCTACTTCTGCTAACAGGCAGCTGCACAAATGAGGAACTAGATTGTTGACTATACTGATTGTTGAGCCAGAGAGGGCTGTAAAGCACTGTGAATCGGTATATATCTAAGTGCTATTGCTATTTTCCTTCCTTCCTTCCTTCCTTCCTTCCTTCCTTCCTTCCTTCCTTCCTTCCTTCCTTCCTTCCTTCCTTCCTTCCTTCCTTCCTTCCCAGCTAGAATTCAGCATATGCAACATATAAGGCACAGTGATTAGAATAGGGCATATAAGGCAATATTCTGGCTGTAAAGCCCTGTGAAGCAGTATATAAGTCTAAGTGCTATTCCTTCCTTCCTTCCTTCCTTCCTTCCTTCCTTCCTTCCTTCCTTCCTTCCTTCCTTCCTTCCTTCCTTCCTTCCTTCCTTTCTCTCTCCCTCCCTCCCTTCCTCCCTCCCTCCCTCCCTCCCTCCCTCCCTTCCTTCTGGTTAGAATACAGTATTGCGGGCCAACTCTTCCCACAGCCAGGAGTTTGATCCTGACTGGTTCAAGGTTGAATCAGCCTTCCATCCTTCTGAGGTCAGTAAAATGAGGACCCAGATTGTTGGAGGCAAGGGGCTGACTCTGTAAACTTAAAGAGGGCTGTAAAACACTGTAAAGTGGTATAGAAGTCTAAGTGTTATTGCTATTGCTACTAACTTGACAACTGCAGTGATTCTCTTAATAACTGTGGCAAGAAAGGTTGTAAAATGAGGCAAAACTGAATTAACAACAGACTTCCTTAGCAATGGAAATTTTGGGCTCAATTGTGATTGTAAGTTGAGAACTACCTGAGTGGGTGGCAAGGGTTATCAATCTGCTTTTGCATGTAATGAACCTCTTGGCTTCTGTTCCCTGCATGCTTGAGATATCTAATATAATACAGCGCAGCCAAACTGAGCAGCCAGTAACTGAGTGCAGGATTCATGTTAGAAAGAACAGTTGAAAAAAGTCATTGTATAAAAACAACAGTGCTGAACGGTGCATTCTTGTTCTGATGACACACTTCATTCAGCACCATTCTTTCTGTGGAGAGCTAAAAAACATCTCCAAGCTCTCTTGTGTTGTGGGCATTCTTTTGTGGGCATGTGTAAGTGTGCTTGGTTTAAAAGCATGAGACTAAGCAATGGGTCAGTGCAAGTACTTGTTTGGCAAAACCTTTCTTGAAGATATGAATGTATGTCTCCATTTTTGAGGCACCAAGCAAAACAAAAATAAAGCATGATGTAGGAGAAATTTTATACAGCCACTGCTACGGTCTTCTCATTGTCATCTTGGACCAGAGAATTTCATTGCAGGATTTGAGCTACTCACATTTTCTAGCTACCTCCACTCCTTCCTTCATCCTATACAGGCAATTAGAATATACAACATATTTATTTATTTATTTATTTATTTGATTTTTCAGTCGCTTACAAGATAATAGATATAAGTATAAACATGAGTAAGAATACAGGAAATAGGTATGAACAAGCAGGGACAATAGGACAGGGATGGTAGGCATGATTGTGTGCTTATGCATGCCATTACAGACCTCTTAGAAATGGGGTGAAGTGGATAGTTTAAGGTTAAAGGAGTAGGGGTTTGAGGATGTGACAACAGTCAGGTAGTGCATTCCAGGCATTGACCACTTTGTTGCTGAAATCGTACTTTCTGCAATAAAGTTTAGAGCAGTTTATATTGAATTTGTATCTGTTCTGTGCTCTTGTATTGTTATGATTGAAGATGAAGTGGTCATTGACTAGTAGGACATTGTAGCAGATAATTTGACCTTTTTAAAAGGCCATTCATTGATTAACTGGGCTGTGCTTTTTTCCTTAGACAACTTTCCCATGTCAAAGATAATCCCAAACTAGAAGCATGTGGAATTTATCTGTGGTACAGTTACATCACCAATTTTATCTGTTGTAATGGTATTTGGGCATAATCTTGGGCACAGGATGGAGAGCCACAGATGAAACAACCAATGGTCAAAGATTTTTTAGTCCACAGAAGGAGAGATGATATGAGAAGCATTTCAGAAGGGACCAAACTAGTTTTCAAAAGGAAAGGAGAGGAAAGATACTTCCACTGAGTATTCTCTGAACTTGGTGGTTTTCTTGCAGATGTTTCATGACCCAGCTAGGTAACATCATCAATGCTAGAAGGGGATGACATTTGTGGAGTGGAGGAGAAGGAAAAGGACAAGGAGGACAACAAAGATTGTGGGATCTGAAGTGTTTTTTTTTTTTTCTGAGCTTGGCTGCTGCTGTTTTTTTTTTTTACAGGTGTTTTGTTATCCAAGCAGACAACATCAGTGTTAGGAGGGTGTAAAGTTTGCTCTGTGTTTATACAGAGACAGTGGCTTGCCCCATCAGTATTGGTGGGAGTGTAGTTGGTGGTTTCATGGTGAGGCTGTTGTTTATAGTTTGATTGTCTTGAGTTGGTTGTTCCTTGATTGTGTTTATTTACTGCTTGATTGTTAGCCTGGTATTAATCCTGGTATGAATCTCTACTTATCTGGGTGTTGATTGCTGGTAAGGAGGTATTTTGGTCTTTTTGTTTCCTTTTCAGTGTTTTTATCATCTCTTTCGAATGGTATGTAGATGTCATTTATCTATATCTGCCTGTTGATAGTTAATTGGTCTGGTGTCAGACTTCCAGGAATTGTCTAGCATTATTTGGACTTGACTTGGTCTTGGATGCTCACAGTTTCCCAACTGGTGAAGCCTGTCCATTTGTCATGCAATTAATTAAACTGTTTTAAACAAACCAGGCAATCAAGCCTAGCAAGTTTTATACTAGCCAGGTTTTCCACCTTGTTACACATCTTGCTCTATGCAAACATACACATGCCAGAAGTGCTTTCAGAGAAAACACACCATCATTTTGTGCAGCTAAGAAATTTTTTCTTTTCCAATTAAGCTCTGTCTCTTGAGGAATCAGATAAGAGGGGTAACTGTGTCTGGAGCCCCACAGCAACTTCTGTTGGAGACATCCCCATTTGCAGTTTCCCTTTCGTTTCTTCTCCCTCCCTGTCTGCCTCCTCTTTTTTTCAACCCAAGGAAAGAACAGAAAAGCTTGAGATCCAGGTATGCTATTAAAAACACAGGAGGAAACCACCACCAATGTTAGCCAAAGGGGGAAGTGTGAAACTGGCAGGGAGAAAGAAAAAGCCATTTTCTGATGGCAAAGAAAATGACAAATGTGAATTCTATGCCCCATTCGGAAGCACTTTTGCAAACAGAAGGAAATAAATTGCCATCACCAGCGTTCTGAATGCACCCAGACTCTGGTATCCTTTTTTTCACAGTTCTGCAAACTTGCAGGCTCTTAAAAAGGGCACTACTTCCAGATGCTTCAAAATAGGCAGGCCAGAGATTCTTGGAGCGTATTGCAGCTTCTACTTTCTTTAAGTGCAATGGAAGATTAATGGGTAAAGAAGCAGGTCCTATAGGTATAAACATCATTGCAGTTGGAACATAATGGCCCCTTGGAGCTGACTCCTTAACACTTTTAAGTTCCCTGCCCCCTCTGTCTGCTCAGCTATTAAGCTCACCTATCTGAAGATATTATCTGGTGCTGAGCCCAAATAGGATTCTACCCAATACCATCCTATTTACAGGCTGCAACCTTGGAATAATACATTGGGTGAAGATTTATCTTCCTTGCAGAGCCTCAGAAGGTGGGAACTGTGGCCTGGTGTTTGGATGGATTGAAGCAGGGTGTGATGGGTTGTGCAACCTGCAGCATCAGATGGGGTGGAGGGGGGGGGGTGGAGGAGGATTTGGCCAACTCTGAGATTCCCAGAAAGAAAAGACCAAGAGACTGTGCAATCCCAACTCTCACACCACTCAAGTCCAGTTGCCTCCTGAAAAAGCATCTTTGGGACAACCACGACCAGGATGACTGAGAATCTCTACAGACTTTCAGCCATACAATTTGGGATCATGAACACCCTTGGAATGGTGTGGGAGTAGGAATGCAGACTACAGGAACCAAGAGCACCACTCAGGTGGCCCAGAGGGCACAGATAAACCTCCAGGTAGCTTCAAGGACCTTCTAAAAAGGATGCAAATGACCAGCTGTCCGCAAGGAATATAAAGCCTTCCATTCCCCACCATCCAGTCAGAGCTGAAGAAGCTTCTTGGATGAGAAGCGAAAACGTTTTCAAAGAAAAAAGTAGAAAATCCAGTTGCCTCCTGAAAAAGCACTATTGGAAAAGCACCATGACCTGGATGACTGAGAATCTCTACAGACTTTTTGCCTTGCTAAACCAAGGCATGAAATCATTCACAATGGTAAGCTTGCTGGTTCAGTGTCAGGCTTCTGTTTCAGTTTGCCAGTATGAGAAGGAACGATCTGTGTGGGTTTGTGTGTGTGCTTGTGCACGCATGTGTGTTATTAAATGAATTTTGCTTCCGCTAGACCTGGCCTTAGTCATACAGGGATTCACTTTATCAGTGTAACAGGGTATACTCTAATTGGCTAAGAACCAACCCTGAAATGTCACAGGAAGATTTATGACTCTGAGCTCCTTCTTCAGATACTAATTTCAGAAAGGGTCAGCGGATAAAGGCTTGTGGAGAGAAATACTCCAAATACTTTGGTAGCTGTCAATTTTCTTTTACTTCCCCTTCCTTCTTCCTCTCCTCATTGCATACTTGGTGGTCCTTGAAGGCTAAATGAATGAATAGAGAATACAGACTCTTTAACATTTCAATCTGCGGAGATATAAAGCGCACTCTATGGAAAAGAACTTATCCCACTCGATAAGTGTATATAGAATGAAGCCCTAAATTCTCAACCCCCTGTCTTTTTGAAATCTCACCCTTCTGAGTGGCAGAGATTCCATTGGAATGGTGGCAATGCATTGCTCGTTGAACAGACAATCTGTGCTCTTCACTTTGATGAGAAAGCGAGACTGCCATAGAGCATAATTTGCTTCCAAACAGTATGCAGTCATCAAAGTTAAAACATCTATTCTATAGGTGTCATAATATTCCAGTTGCCAAGATCCTAAATGAAGTGCTGTTTCCATGAAGACTGATCTCTCCATTAAATATTAGGACCCTTGGAAACAGCAGCTTTTAAGATATCTGGAGACAGTAGTCTACAGAAGATCTCAGTATCTTGGACCCTGCAAATGCTAGAAGATATCTAGAGAACAAAAGGGATGTGGTGGCTCAGGGGCTAAGACGCTGAGCTTGTCGATCAGAAAGGTTGGCAGTTTGGTAGTTCAAATCCCTGGTGCCACGTAACGGAGTGAGCTCCCGTTCCTTGTCCCAGCTTCTGCCAACCTAGCCGTTCGAAAGCTCGTAAAAATTCAAGTAGAAAAATAGGGACCCCTTTGGTGGGAAAGGAACAGCGTTCTGCGCACCTTCGGTGTTTAGTCATGCTGGCCACATGACCATGGAGATGTCTTTGGACAGCACTGGCTCTTTTAACAGAGATGAGCACTGCCCCCTAAAGCCAAAAATGACTGACATGTAAGTTTGAGGGGAACCTTTACTGTTACCTTTATATAAAGCAGGGATGTCAAATTTAAGGCCTATGGATTAGATCCAACCCATAGAGTGCTTAGATCTGGCCTGTGGGGCCATCCTAGAAATAGTGAGGGGCTGGCCCGTGGTGTCTTTGCCAGTGAAAATGGAGCTCGGGAGGACCACATGCAGCCCTTCCTACATCTGTTTTTTCTGACAGAAGGTTGCTGGAGGCCGTCACAGCCAGAAACGAAGCTTGAGAGCCCATTTTCGCTGGCATAGCACTCAGGCTGCCCCTGACACAAGTGATGTTGAGCTGGCCACCCACCTGCCTAGGCAAGAAACCCTATACTGAAGTTATTTGATCTCCCTAGAAATCTCTCTAATAGAGGGATAATGTATGTTGATGTAACACCCCTGTAGAACTTGCAACACATGCAGTTGTTCTTCCTTGGCTCTAATTTCATATTTTGCTTCATCAAATGACTTTGTGATTCCATAGTTTTATGCCAGTTTCACTATTAGGGTAGTTCTTTCATGCAACCCCCTTGTGAACTGCTCAGAAGCATGCCGCATGCAAGTGGAACAAAATACATGAATACATCTTTATGTACCGTGGTAGCAATTTTAGAACTGCCAGTTAGATAAGAAATGGAAGGAGGTGGCCAAATTGAGAATTGCTGATGAAAGTCTACATTGATTGTAATCCAAATTTAGATGCAAGTGTGGCTCCTCCAGCTTATAATATGTTAAAGTGATAAATTGAATTGGGGAAAATTATTTCTGAATCTCCCAGTTCTGCATTTCATTGACAAATTTTGTGATTCATCATAGTCATTAAAAAAAGAATCTTATCTTTCAGAGTGAAGCTGAACTTGAGTGATGATTTTCAAATGAACACATCCTGCTGGGCTTTGGAAAACAGGCAATAAGCGGTTTCTCTGGTAGCATGGACAAGAGAAAGAGGAAGGAGTCAAATGATATTGGCATTACAAATACTCTTCCATGTATTTGGAATTCCGTTTTTTATCATTTTTTTTTTTTGTAACATCCATGGGATATGGCACTAATGATAATAGGGCCATTGACTTCAAAGATGTCCTATTGTGATGAATAGGATTTATGAAGTGGGAGGTGATGTGATAGACTCCTGTCAGTCACGGGAAATCAGGAATTCCAAGCAGCTCAAATGAATATAAAGGTTTATTGCAAACTGAAGCTCTCTACAAGAATATGAACTAATAATGGTCAAAGCAAATTGGTGGTAGATAAGGGTCAATGGAGTTCAAGGTGGGCTGGACTTAGATCCCTTGTGGGCATGAAGGGACTCAAGGCTGATGACATGCTTGACCTCTCCCCCTCAGGCTCAGCCTGGTCATCTCCAACAACTATAGTGAAATGGACATTTCCCAGGAAGGGTGGAGTACATGCCAGGAGGGGGGATGAGGCAAGAGGCAGCTGGATAGGAGACAGGGGAGAAGAGTAAAAATAGACACCCCCTGGAATCTCCCAGGGCCCAACCTGTGGGCTGTGACCCATTACTGGTCTCCGGCCCATTTGCAACCCATCTGCGTGAGTGGCTGACTGGTACGCATGCGTGCATGTGCATAGCCATGCTCCTGTGAGCATCGCACACACTTGCGGCCCCACTCGCATGAGCATCACAGGTGCTTGGGGCTTCACTCACGCGAGTGTCATGGGCGCTCGGTGCTTCACTTGAACAAGCGTTGCAGGCAGTCAGGGCTTCACTCACGGGAGCATCATGGGCGCTTGTGGCCTCACTCCCATGAGCATTGCATTGCCCCACTTGGACAAGCAATGAGTGCTTGTGCAAATGCACGTGCCTGCCCCTCCTACAAAACTATCCCTTTCTTTCCCCCTCCCTCCCCTCTCTGGGCCGCCAACCCAGAAAAGTTGGGGAACTCTGTCCCAGGGTCTATCCATTAGGGTGAGAGAAGGGTAAAGTTTAGTCTGGCAAGATTCTATCTATTTAATGTGAACAAATAATGAATTGAACGTTGGCTGGATTGTTCTGTGTTGGTTTTAGACTGGGCCTGATTAGTATCGCATTCCACCTGCTTAGCATCCTAGCTCCCAGAATAAAATTGATCTTCCTCTTATTAAAAAAAAATAAAATTGCATCAGCCTGTTCAAGAAGGGTTCTACTGCAAGCATTGTGTGGGTGATGTACCATTCCTCAAAGCAACTTCTGGAAGCTTTGGTAAACTGCTTGAAATGGCTATCTGTGCAGCTTTCAAAATAGTGGCACCAAGCTTTATGGAGGATGCAGATGCTATAATTTTTCAAGGACATTTTGGAATCCATAGTGCTCTCTTAGCTTGGTTGTTTGCTTGCAGACATTTCATTACCCAATGAGGTAACATCATCAGTGCTGGTGTGTGCAGCTTGCTCCCTATTTGTATACAGTAGCTCTGAGTTTGGTTGTTTTCTGGCAGATGTTTCATTACCCAACTAGGTAACATCATCCATCAGTACTAGTGAGTGTGGTTTGATCTCTGTTTATATATGGTAGCTCTGAGCTTGGTGATTTTCTTCCAGACACTACATTACCAACTAGGTAACATCATCAGTGCTGCTGAGTGTGGGTTTGTTCCCTGTTGATATACCAAACTCTTGTCTCCTTGGTAGCTCCTTGGTTGAGCTATTGTTTACTGCTTGATTGATTGCCTGGTGTTAATCAGACAACTCCGTACTGCTGACAGCATGAGTTCATATCTTTAAGCTGGCCATAAACCCATTTATTCAGCTTGCGGCACCTGAAGAAGTGGAACCATATACATACACATCAAAAGTCTTTGTGCCAGTCACTTTCTCTCAGCGTGTTAAATTACGGTCCGTAACCCTTAATGAAGAGACTGTCCTCCTGCAGCAGACTGAGAATTCATTCAGGATTTATAAATATGTATGTGTACGAAACACTGATGCCAAGTAACAAAGCCATAGTTGGCGTCTGCATTGTCATTTGACTAATATCCCACTTGCCAAATATCTGCTTTAGCGTTACATATACAATAAATTGTACAGGGTGCCTACATTGTCATAACGAAATGGCTCTCAATGAGAAACAACTCATTTTTAAAAAAAATCTTTTGAGAAAGATGCCCTGTTTCATATGCAAATGACATCCTTATCCGGAATGTCTTCCATTACAGAGTGTTTTCAGGAAGACAGCTGGAAGGTAAGGTTCCTGAAACAGGTTGTTTTCAAAGGGACCAGATTTGGGTGAGTTAGCTAGGCAATTGATTGCTTGTTTGTCAGAGATCCCACCCTGGCCCTTATCACTAAGTAAAACAATACCATTGATCTTCCCATTCAGCAAATATAAAGAGAATCTGCATTAATCTGATTTAACGGGGATTTAACTGGCAGGAGTACAGACCTATTGCTGTTCTAATTTTGTTTAAGAAATACACCGCTGCTCTTCAAATAACCACTATTTCATTTCTAGACACAACCCAAGTGTTTTTTATGATAGGTATTTATTATTTATTCATTCCATTGATGTAGCCACCCATTTCGGCCATCCCCGACTCCAAGAGGATCATAACCGTTCCAATAGCATCAAAGAATAGCACGCAAAACACAAAATATGGAATTGTCACACAGGTCATCCCATTGTTGTGATTAGCCGGCAGGAGGTGCAGATGGCTGAGGAGAGCGAGGACTCAGATGAGGGGCCAGGACCATCAGGGAGTGGACTGCTGCCTTCAGAGATTGTGGAGGCTGGCAGCAGCGATGAGGAGGTTCCCCAGGAGTCTGTGCCAAGTGCGCATGTGTGCAGGGCTGCTAGTAGGAAACAGCAGCTGCAGCAGCATGGGCAACTTGGGAGTAAGGCTGCAAGTAATGGTCCCTCCTTCAAGAAGAAAAGAACCAGCTGTTGAATCAGACGTTCTTTGCAGGAAGCAAAGACATTTTGAAACTCGAGCCTCGTGGATATTGCAGTATCTTAGTTGGTATTTGAAGACTCTTGTGTTGTAAAATATTTCTAGGTAACCTTATCTATTATTCTTGGCAGCCTCACACAGTTTTGGCGAGGCTTGTGCTTATCAAAGTTAATTAGTTTGCAGCAGTCTTTTAATTGGGGATTCGTAAGAATCATTAAAAGGTTTCTGTTCCTTTTGGTTCGTGTTTTTTTAATTGGAAAAGGGTTTGGGTCAGAAACCCATTTCATTTTTTGGCTTTGGGTCCAACGTAGTGAAAATACAGTCAGTCCTCGACTCACGACCGCAATTGAGCCTAAAATCTTTTGCTAAGCAAGACAGTTGTCAAGTGAGTATTGTCCCGTTTTACAACTTCTCTTCCCATGGTTGTTAAATGAACTGCTGCCATTGTCAAGTTGGTAACACCTTCGTTAAGTGAATCTGTCTTCCCCGTGGACTTTTCTGGGCCAAAGCTCGCAAAAAGGAATCACATGATCCCAGGGACAATGCAACCGTTGTAAGTGCGAGTCAGTTGCCAAGCATTTGACTTTTGATCACGTAGCCGTGGTGTGTGAAAAAGTCACTTTTTTCATTGCTGTTGTAACTCCGAACAGCAAAGGAACTGTTGTAAGGCGAAGACTATCTATAGTTTTATTCACTATCGTATCATAAGAGTCCAATTGATTTAGTTCACATGCAGTTATTTTTTCTATGAAGATTTGTGATCTGAGAGAGGCAAACCCAGGCAGACTCATTTATGTGTCTGTGCCATAATGTAATACTTCGTTTTTTTAGCAGAATTGGAAATTGTGATGGGTTTAACTTACAGCATTTAGCATTATTTAACTGTTTTCCACTGGCAAAGCATCATCAAGCACTGAATTTAATACACATTGATATATATTTATATTTATATTTATGTATGTATGTACGTATGTATATGTATGGTATTCAGCTCTGTTGGGGTATTTTCCCACGTCATTATAGTATGTGTATGTGTATGTGTGTGCGTGTATGTATGTATGGGTGTATATATCTACATCTACATCTACATACATACATACATACACACACACACACACACACACATATTATATATTCCCACTATGACGTGGGAAAATACCCGAACTAAGCTGAATGCCATACATGTAAGTACCCGCGAAAACTTAAGAAAATATTCTTAAGTTTTCACGGGTACTTACATGTATGGCATTCAGCTTACATGTATGGTATTCGGGTATTTTCCCACGTCATTATAGTTGTGCTTTTAAAGTTGTAGCAACGTTTCGGCAGAATCTCATCTGCCATCATCAGGCTTCTGTATTCTGTTCATCTGTGAATCAGACTTTCACAGCCATTTCAGTTTTAAATTTGGTGCTAGCCTACTGCTGTACCAGAATGGTTTTTTCTTCATCCTGATTGGTTGGGAGTCTTGGTCTGTGTTTATTGGTCTTGCAGTTTGCTTTGTTCTGCTTGATTGGTGTTTCTAATATTTTCTGTCTGTTTTGTAGCTTTTTTTTTATGTTGATTGGTTGGTAACATTGTGTTCCTGTATTGGAGGCTTTTAGTGTGGCTTGGCTCCAAGTAAATGGACGGCTATCATTTGTTAGGAAGCTAGGTTTCATCTGGCTGCCTGGTTGGGGTGTGTTTGAGCTGGAGGTATCAGGGGGAGTCTGTTTATGCCCAGGTGTTTGCCTGGCTTGTGGTGTGGAGATTTTTTTGTTTGAGAGTGCAGGCTTCCAGATAATTGACAGTTTGGTGGAGTCATCTCTTCTATTAGTGTTTTCAGGTCTTTTTTCAATCTCTATGACTTCTCTGATAATTCTGCAGCTGGGGCTTTCTACAGGGGCAAGGTTTTTGGTGCCATTGAGGTCGATGCTATGATCTGTGGCTTTCATGTGCTGGACTAGTGAGGAATTGTGTTCCAGCTTTTTTACTGCATTTTTGTGTTCATCCAGGCGGGTACTTATTCTTCTATTGGTCTGTCCAATGTATGTGGCCGGGCATGATGCACAGGGGACTTCATATATGCCTTGGTTTTCCAGGTTTTAATTTTATCTTTGGGGTTTCTTAGGATGGCTACTATTTTTCTGTCTGTTTTGAAGGCAGTCTTGATGTGATGCCTGTGTAGTATCTTACTGATTTTGTCTGTAGTACCTCTTATGTAGGGCAGGACAGCTGTTCCAGAGGTGTGTTCATCTTATGGGTCTCTATTATGTCTCAGTGTGTTTTGGTGAATCAAGCCAGTGATTTTGCTTTTGTGGAAGCCATTGGCTGTCAGTACTTTAGTCAGGGTGCATAGTTCAGTCTTGTCTGTGGTTCTGGCAATTAGTGTTTTGGCCATCTTTTATCTACAAAAAAAATCTACAAAAAACAGATGGCACACTAGGACACACCATATACCAGATGAAAACACACACCAACTGCTACCTCAATGCCCAATCCCACCACCACCCAGCACAGATAGGAACTGGGCATGGCTTGTCAAGTGAAGTGAAGGACCAGGGGAGACAAGATAGAGGGTTTCCAATATTTGAGGGGCTGCCACAGAGAGAAAGGGGTCAAGGTATTTTCTATGGCACCTGTAGGCCAGACAACGAATAACGATGGAAACTGAACATGGAGAGATTCAACCTGGAAATAAGGAGAAACTATCTGACAGTGAAATCAATCAACCAATGTAACAGAAGTTGCCTTTGGAAGTTGTGGAAGCTCCATCACTTGGGACTTTCAAGAAGAGACTGGACTGCCATCTGTCACAAATGATGTAGGGTCTCCTGCTGGGGCAGGGGATTGGACCAGATGACCTACAAGGTCCGTTCCAACTCTGATTATCTGTTATCTTCTATAAATGAATCATGCCGAATTATTTACTTGTGTGCTGGTTGAATTGCAGCAAACTCTGACAGTGGTCTGTAGCTGGACCTTTTTTGTTTTCTGTTTTCATTAAGTGGTCTGTGAAGGAAGTTACCATACCATTCTGGTTTTAAATTGCCAGACTTAGGACTGGATGACATTAGCAGTTGAAACAACGTCCTTAGCAGAAAATACAACATATGCAGCATTTTTTTTTTCCAAAGCAACTTAAAAAAAAAAAAAAAAAGGAAAGTTGGGAACTTTAACTGTGTTGGTGGAATAATCTTTTCCTGTATCTACACGCACCAACCCCCCCCCCCCATCACATATGGGTCTCTCTTTTTTTTAATCATTGTTTTGATATTAATAATATTTTAAAAAAGAGTTGAAAAGTTATTCTCTTTGGTCCCTGCTTCCTAAAATATAAACATTCCAAAATAGCAAATGGCATTCCTAAATATTAAAATTAGTTAAAAGAGAGAGAGAGATTGCAAAAACACCCCCATTGTGCCTGTTTGTCCTCAGAAATGTGGGAATTATATTTGCAAAGACTGTTGCAGGATTATGCAGGATATAAATATCTTGCTGGCAGGGTCGGAATGGACACAGCTTGGAAACAGGAGGGGAAGGGGGAAGACTACAGGAAACCATGAAAATGGAGGCGTTTTAGTGGATGCTCAAAAGGAAAAGTCCAAGTCACATTCTCTGCGTGACTGAAATTCTCTGCATTGCTGAAATTTTGATTTCTTTATGTCTCATAAGACACTTGACTTGAGCTTCTGTAATGTCCCATTTAAAATAGTAACACTGCAAGGAAAATTGTGATGGGAGAAACGTCCACATTATATCAAAGAATAACAACAACAACAACAACAACAACAACAACAAAAAACCCTACATGGATATCTTGTTTTCCAGATATTTGTGTTTGTACAGCCTAGTGGAGGTGTTCTTTCTGCTGATTTGGTCATAAGATATGAGACAGAATCCTGTTGCAATAGAGCTTCATAGCATATCAACACTGTAGCAAGAGGATCCCACATATCACTTACTACTGTATTACAAGGAATCAAATTTATGAAGGATCAAGTGTTGGCCTGTACAATAAGATAGTGAAAGGCTTTGGAATCAGTTCCAGAAAGATGCTTCTGAATGCACAAGACTATAAACGCAAGGCCTACCTGTGTCTTTTTAAAGCAGCCATGTCTTTTATCTATAGAAAATCTGCAGCTATTGTAGTGTAATGTAGTCAAGATTCCCAGGACTGAGGGCCTGCATTCCAAAGGATGAAGAGGCAGCAGAGCATAGAAAATTTGGTAGAGAGGAAGTGGGTTAAAATCAGTCCTCCCTAGCGATTCTGAGAGTACATGTGTAATTATGCAAATAGTTGCTTTAGTTTGGCAACGTTTGTGTCTATAGGTGAGGAACAGTAAAGGAAACTACTCAGAAGGAACCCCACGTGTCTTGGTTCCCAGGGGCCTAACATTTATACAGTGAATTCCACATCTTTGAAAAGTAGTGGCCCACTTTTGTAACTGATGCACTAGAGTATGGGGCACTCCCTATCCTAGTCTAACCCCTTTAACCACTGCACTATGCTGGCTTTCCATAGCTGTATCTTCTCTAGAATATACATTTTCTCCTTTACATATATGACTGCACTCTGGGTTCCTTAACTCATCTCTGCGATAAAGAAGGAAGTTCACCACCTATTAGTCCTACCAGTGAGTTGGAGAGAGAAGAAAATTGAAGCCAATGTAGGGCAAATTTAATTTGCTGAATGAGTAAATATGCAGTTACATGCTTCAGCCAGCAATATCCTGATATAGTCAGAATAGTACATTGGCAGTAGTGTACCCAACAACTTATCTTCAAGCTGGAATATAGTAACTTTGAGGGGTGTTGTTTTCATTTGTTGGGGGCTGGCATTGTTCCTTATTAGTGATAGGTATGTTGGAAAGGACTTGGGCAGCTGTAGAATAATCTTTGTAAGAGATGGGGTGCTTGATGATACGCCAATCTACGCATAGGATCTAAACTCTTCTCTAAGCGATGCCACTTCTGGATATAAAGGTGTAAGAGATAGCAAGTGTGAGTATTACAAAATTGAGGGACCGATGTAAATTGGCTGTCCTGCATCTCCCAGAGGTTTAAATATTTATCTGCGTAAGTTTGTTCTTGAAACATTGCAGTCTTTGCAATTGTTTGATTATGGCCTCCTAACTTTTCTTTAATAATTTACCTATTAGGAGTTCTTGGATTTCTGATTCTTATCAGGACTTATTGAATTCTTAAACTTTCCTTTAATAATTTACTTATCAGGAATTCTTGGATTCTTGAACTTGCAATAGTTAATAATTGTCCATTTATTCTCTGTTAAATTGCCTTAACGTAACCTCCCTCCTGCCCTCTTTGTTCCCCAAAGCCAGGCTTAATATTCAATCTGATCAAAGCAAGGCCTGAGAAGAACAATGGGATCAAGAAATAGGTAGGGCGACAGAGTGAATGAGAAATATAAAGGAGAACATTTGTAGCTCAGGGTGGAAATGTGGGGTCCTGGGTGCTCTCTGAGCTTGGTTATTTTCTTGCAGATATTTCATGACCCAACTTGGTGACATCTTCAGTGCTAGTCTGAATGGGACCTGGAGGATAACTAAGAAGTTGTGGCTTGAGAAAATAGAAAAACCTGGAATTAGAGACTAAGTATGAACCAGAACTGGAGAAGACATAAACAGGAGGAAACAGAAAGATTTAGAAAGAGATGGTTGCCCAAGAAACCTCATCTGGGGGATATAATAGCCAGTTTGGCTTGGTGAAGACAATCTAGTACCAAATGGCCCAATGGTCTCTTGCTATTGGCTGGTTTGCCATCCAGAGGCATTGCCGCAAAATCCAGCAGATCCTGAGAGATAACAGACTCTTAAGATGAATGATCAGTTCAGTAAAGAAGGGTTTCCTTTCTTCCAGAATGTACTATCAGTCATACTCAGATTACAGATTACAGGTCAGAGTTGGAAGGGACCTTGAAGATCATCCAGTCTACCCCCACCCCCACCCAAGCAGGAGAACCCTACACCATTTCTGACAAATGGCAATCCAATCTCTTCTTGAAAGTCTCAAGTGATGATGGTCCCACAACTTCTGAGGACAAGCTGTTCCATTGGTTGGTTGTTCTCACTGTCAGAAAAAAAATATCCCTTTATTTCCAAGTTAAATCTCTCCTTGTTCAGTTTTCATTATTTCTCACTGAAGTCTGCTGTCACACAAACAAGTGATGATGTCACTTGCTTTCATTTTTCTCTTTGATTTTTAACTATAACAAGTTAAGTGAGAAAAAAAAAACCCTCCTTGATTGGAATGTCACATGCAGTGCACAGCCTAAAATTTATTTTGTTGTTGCTTACAGAATGCTATTCTTCTGAACAGTTATATGGTGAAGACAACAATAGATACCATTTCTTAATTATTGTAACAGTAAACAGCACATTCTCCTCCTATCATTCTGGTTCTTACATGTAGATAAACTTATTCTATGCACACATCCTGGTTTAAAAATGTAGTTTGAGGGGCTTATCCAGGTGGATGAAGGAAAATCTGGGGCAAAGGTAGATTTGGATGATCCTGTTGTTACTTATTTCCTTTAGCTGTTGATTCTACAGTACTTTTTTCTCACATTAATTTCCGCTTTCTTGACCATTTCCTTCAGTGTGTGTGTGTGTGTGTTTTCTCTCCATCTGCTCATCTTTGCGAGAACTTACTAGAACTTGAATGCAACAATTTCTTTAGCTTCCTTTTCATTGATGAAAAAGTGTGGCTACTCACATTCATTGTGACAGCTTGACTTAACAGATTATATAAGGGGTCAGCTGCAAAAAAAAAAAAAAGCTTTTATACTCTTAAGAAAACATTTCAATAAGATTCTCTGCCATTTCCTGCAACAATTGACGGAGATTTTTTTCTGCCTGGCCCCCAAAAATGTCCAAACAGAAAATTAAACCAGTGCTAATAGAAATCAAAGGATTTTCTCTTTATCAGGCTGTGAGGTAGGCTAAAACTAAGGGCAAACTAGCAACACTTAAGTTTTAGTGTTGATTTCAAATTAGATAATGGAAACATAGTAAGTGTCCTTTCCTTTCAGCTTGGTGTACTGTTTTTTATTTGGCCCACTAAAGACTATTTTGATCAGCAATGACATGTTCTGAGTCAGATAAAGAATGTGTATATGTTTGTGTATGTACAACATTCATATTGATTGTCTATTCTGAGATTTTCCTCACACATTTTGAATATAACTGGTTCACACTATACACTAAGCCAAAAAGTGTCTTGTGAAAACCCCTAGACTTTGTAGTTTTAATTAACTAGGCTTTAGGGCTTAAACTACAGTTAAACAAAATGTAAGGGATCCTTGGTGCTCTCTAAGCTTTTATTTCAGATGTATTATGACCCGAACTAGGTATCTTCATCAGTGCTTGTCTTGTTTGGGTAA
Organism: Hydrophis major; assembly: GCA_033807585.1. Taxonomy (NCBI): domain Eukaryota; kingdom Metazoa; phylum Chordata; class Lepidosauria; order Squamata; family Elapidae; genus Hydrophis; species Hydrophis major. The sequence continues at coordinate 35,050,999 of CM066334.1, forward strand.
GAAAACCACCAAGCTGAGAGAGCACCCAGAACCCCTCATTTCTACCCTGAGCTACAAATATTCTCCTTTATTAAAACAAACCATAATTTAGTGTGTTATGTGAATGCAACCAGAGGAGCCTGTGAACAGGCTTACCCTTAACATGATTTTTTTTAAAAAAAAAAAAAATGTGTCAATTTGATTTAGTGAAGCTTTGATGATTTGATGTGCAGAATCAGTTCATGGAATTCTGGCACCCAGGTAATTTGATGTATGGGATTAGATTGAAGAATCTAATCTGATTCCCATCATAAAAAGACCTATTCATACATACACTGTAGACCTTTCTGTGCAAATTAAGTCAGACTTTCACACCTTGATGTTCAAATCAGCCCAAATTGATTCAGAAGTTTCAAGCGGCTCAATGATTCCAATTAGATTCTCAAAAGCCAAATAACAATTTCTTTCTCTGCTGTTGGTAAAAAAGAAAAGAAAAGTGAATTTTTTTGTAGTATCACAAAATGCTCCACTTCCTTCTGGATTGCTAAATATAGTTTTCTAAATAACTGAAATCCACTAATTTGCCAGCACCTTTACCTTGTAGTGGTGTTCATAAAGACGGAAATTATTGAGAAAGGTGGAAAGGTTAATGCATACCCCTTAACCATGACTCAGTTCATGCAATTATGACAATTAACACTGGGTATTTGCAGGGATATCATTAGCTCTGCTTCCCGTGCCAAGTAGAAAATGAAGAGCAAGTTTTCAGGCTTCTAAATTAATCAGTGTCATCAGTTATGCTAGTTTAATGATTGCTAGACAATGATGAGTGTTAATTAGCAGAGAGTCCTACCCAACTTTTCTATATGTAAGACTCATGAATCGTGGAAAAGATCAGTGTGAAGGCATAGAGAATATCCTTAGGAAATATGGATCAAAATATGTTTCCTTCCCCTTCAGAGAGATTAGATATATCAGAATCTCCATATTCATTTCTGTAATTAACATTAGGTGAAATTTGATGACAATATTATCGTAGAATTAACGTTGGAAATAAACTTCCAGATTGGCTTTTGCTGGTTTGATTCGGCAATATGGGCGCTGACCATGGTCCTGATCTCAAACAATTTATCTTGAATGTTTATTGGACTTCCCTGTTCTAGTTTTAGCCTAGCATGGAATGCTGCATTTAGTTTCTTACCTTATGTCTCCTCCAATCCTTGTTATTTCATTATTTATTTATCCAATTTGCATGGTGGCACAGTGGTTAGAATGCAATATAGCAGGTTAACTCACTGCTCACTCCAGGAGTTTGATTCTGACCGGATCAAGGTTGACTCAGCCTTCCATCCTTCTGAGGTAGGTAAAATCAGGACCCAGGTTGTTGGAGGCAAGAGGCTGACTTTGTAAACCATTTAGAGAGGGTTGGAAAACACTGTGAAGTGGTATATAAGTCTAAGTGCTATTGCTATTGCTGTTTAAGCCCAAATTTTCAAGTTGTTCACTGGGTGATTTGTCAAAAACACGTGTCTAATCCACCATAGCTATTTTATACAACAAATGTGGCAAAAACTTTGCACTGCTTATTTCTTTGCATTTTAGTATTAAACTGACCATGGGCCTCACAGTTTATGGATCATTATTTTAGTATAGTTAGACCATGTGTCAGTCTGGATTTTTTCCTAGATTTTATCTGTTATTTATTATTTTATTCTAGAATTTTTAATTAGATATTTGCTGAGTGCTTTCATTTGCTCTGGACTATGACTGTAATAAGCTGTAATAAGCTAAATTAAGTTGTTCGCTAAAGAAGTCCATGGAGTTCTACCCATCAAACTATAACTTAAGAATGGATAAACAGCTTGGATTCCCTCAACCAATTATGGGGTGGTGGAAATAGATTTAATAAATATATTTAGTCTATATGAACACAAACCCTAGAGAACATTTGTTTCATTGCTAACTTCCTGTCACCCAGTTCAAATCTACCTAAAAGCTGTTATTATATGAGTGCAAAACAGTATCTCTTTTTGTCACAGAGAATAGCAAACTAGTTTGAAGTGTTTGTTCATCCCACTTCCCAATTTCTATTTAATGGGTTTTGTTTGTCTTTTTCTCCCCCCTCCTCACCTAGTTGCTATGGACTAGAGGAGGAAACTTTAGGGTGGCTTTACAACACCTTTATGGCATGAGTCTACCTCTCCCCTACTATTACCATCCCCATCCCATTCACTCGGATATCATAGAAAGTAATTATTCTGGCTGTAAAGAACCTCTGAAGGAATGTTCACCCCTCCTCCTGGAAATGAGGAAGTCCTGAACTTAAGATAACTTGCAATCTTGAGCAATTATAAGGTCTTTGTAATGACAGTTCCATCAGATTATGTGATGACCCGGGGCGTGGCATAAAAACAACACAGTCAAATAAGCAAAAAGTGTCCCTTTATTATCTCCAACTTTGCCCCCAATTTCCAGGTTACCTTCAGCTGGAGAAAACTCTCCCAGGATCAGCCTTTAACTGGAGAAAATTCAGTCCAAAACAAGGTACACACAAACTATAACTAAAATTCCAAACAAACCAAGCTGCAGTAATTAACTTGACAGGGCAGGAGAAGGAATTTCAGACTTGAAAGCACGGCAAAACTCACACAGTTGGGAAGATGCCAGGAACACAGATAAGACATGACAAGACCAGATCAATTAATGATTTGCTCCCAATACCTTGCTGTGCACAGCTTCCCTTTTTAAACACTGTGTTCCCAGTTGCAGCGAATGAAGGGAATCAGGGCCCTTTCCTCCCCTGTAAACCATGCAACTCACATTGCTCCCTTCTCCGTTCCTCCCTGCCTACCCTAGAATGAAGAGGGGGTGGGCCTGGGTCTTCCTCTGAACTCCCTCTCCCTTGCTATACCTCTCCCTTGCTCTGCCCAGCTGGACTTTGCCCTTCCCCAGTTTCTTCCAGAGCCAATGGAGCTACACTCCCACTCCCTGTCAACTGTTTGGCCTCCCCCTCTGAATCAGATTCCAACAGGGGCATAACAGATTAATTGGAAAAATACACTAAGGAGTCTTCCCTGTTTCTTTGTGTGCTGACAAGCAGTGGTGGCTTTCCAATTTTTTTTCCTTCTGGTTCTGAGAGCACACTTTGCATGCATGCACGCACGGGGCTCAGAGGCTGCCCTCTGTATCAATGCTGGTGAGCTGTCCTGTTTTTTAGCTCAGCTGAGGCATGGCAATCTGCTCTGCCACACAAATCAGCTGAGCTAAAAAAACAAGGGAATATAGGAGAGGTAATGGCGGGAATGGGTGGGCATAGCCAGCCCAGAGGTAGTATTTGCCAGTTCTCTGAACTACTCAAAATTTCTGCTACTGGTACACCAGAACCGGTCTGAACCAGCTGAATCTCTGCTGACAAGGGACAGTTTCAGAATCTAACCAGGATGAAATAAATTCCTCTTCTGATAGTGACTGTACATTCAAGCATTAGGGGAAAACAGTGTTGCTTATTAATATACATACATTACTCATTCTAGAGATGACCTAAAAGGGCACATTTGATTTGAGGACAAGTAGTTTGCTTGGGGAAAGCTAATTAACAAGTTATATCGAAGCAAATAAAATTCACAAGTTATATCAAAACAAATAAAATAAATCAACTCTTCCTGTTTGTAAACCATGGTTTATGACTACTGGGTGTATGCAGTCAATTGCAATTTATTCAGTAAATTGGGCTTCATAAATTTGTAATGTGTGATCCCAAAGGTGTTTCCCAGAAAGTCCAGTTGCTTCTTGAAGTAGCACCTTTGGGGCAACCATGACCCGAATGACTAAGAATCTCCATAGACACTTGTAATATAAGAATTCACATTTTTAGCTAATATTGGGCTAAGTGGTTCTCAATGGTACCAGGAAGTGCCCCATTCAATGGGTAACCTAGATGGGATTTGAAATGAGGGCTTTCCATCTCAAATCTCTCCATCTTGGAGGAGTGCTCTTTAAATCTTTGTTTCCTGTCTTCTGTGCCATTTGCATAGGTTATCCCAATGGTGGGATTCAAATTTTTTTTACTACCAGTTCTGTGGGCATGGCTTGGGGGCGTGGCTTGGTGGGCATGGCAGGAAAAGGTTACTGCAAAATCCCATTCCCTCCCCACCCCACTAACCTGCTTTCCAGCTCCGTTCTCCTGTGCAGGGCAACCAAAGAAGACCCAGGTAATCAGCTGGGATTCAATGGGAGGCAGGGAATAGATGGGGGTAGAGTTAGTCAGAGGTGGGATTTGCCAGTTCTCTGAACTACTCAAAATTTCCGCTACAGGTTCTCTAGGATCTCTGGGTTATCCTTTGTATACACCCATGATGATGAACCTGTGGCACATGTCCCAGCAGAGCCACTTCTGCTAGCACATGAGAGGTCACCCAGAAGAGCCCCACTGCTCATGTGAGCATGCCACCCACCCAACAGCTGATGGTTGTGTATCTGGCATGCATGTGTGGGGGCGAAGTGCGCAGGATATTTGCACGTATGCATAGAGACATGCAGCTTGTGGGAGGTCCTCATGTGAATGAGCAGTGATGGGTGACATGTGGGAGATTGCTTGCACATGTGCAGGGGGCATTTGGGAGGCTTCTGGTTGTTGGCACATGAGCATGAATGTGTGCACAATTTTCGGCACAGGAGTCCCAAAAAGTTAGCCCCCACTGGTATAGACCAATTGGTCGCCAACCAGTGGCCCGGAGACCACTGGTGGTCCGTGTGAAAATTTTGGTGCTCCACAGAGAAATATCCCCCCCAAAGCAATTAATCCAGGCTGTGTGGGAATACAAGGCTGTGCCGCCCACATGGCCCACCCACCCACTGGCCCCCACCCTTCGGCCGAGCGCAAACCTTACCTTCCACACGAGGTGGATCTGGAAGGTAAGAGCAACGACCAGGGAGAGGAATCTGCCCCAGGGTGGCTTGCTGACATTGGTGGGAAAGTCGGTCCCATATTCCAGAGCTGCAGTAGTCACAGGACTGGCCCTTTGGTCATCCTGGAGCAGCTCCTCCAGTCCATGGCAGGCCGGTGTACCCAGGTGGAGGAACAGCTGCTCCGGGGTGAGCAAAGGGCCAGTCCTGTGACTACTGCAGCTCTGGAATAGGGGACTGAGTTTCCCACCAACACCAGCAAGCCACCATCAGTCAAAAGTCATGTTAGTGGTCCGCGGGATTTAAAATGATGAGTTTGGTGGTCCTTGAGGTCCAAAAGGTTGGCGACCCCTGGTATAAACCATTCTTTTGTAAGATGTTTGGAAATATCTTATAGAAATGAGATTTCAGTTTAGAAGGAACAATGGGAATACACAAAGGCAGACTGAGGCAAACTCTTGAGTCACCTGTTATCGGTTTTAAAGCTTCATTATAGCTTGGAATGAAGATTAATAATGGTAAGAAAAAGGCCATCCAAAAGAGATGGAGAGCTATTTGAAGGAAAGACTAGAACTAGCCCTGTGTGTTTATGGAAGAGACATAAGCATTTAAGGAACTTCACATAAAAGCAACAAAGAAGACAGTTTGGTCATTTTAGGAAAGCCAAAAAAAAAAAAAAGTTTGCTTATCTGAAAAATGGTAAAATTGAAGGAGTGGAGCCTAAAGATGGGAATGGAATAATTGACTTTCTGAAATATGGACAGTTCCAACAGTGTAAATTTGGCAATTTTGACAGAGCTGCAGAGGCGGCTGGTAAATGCAGTAATGGACTTCGATAGTCTCAGAGATGATACCAGACATCGGAGATCAAAGTTTTGAAGTATGAATAGTGTTCAAGAAGGTGCATTGAGCCACCCAGACTGTATAAATTAAGCTCAGGACAAACTGGGGAAGTTAGCAGTTGTAGGAATGACCTCACATCTGCTTTTTGCAGACTTAGTGCTTGTTATTTTCAGCATTCAAGACAAACTATATTTATTACAACCACACACATATACATGTGGCTTCTGCACCACACTAGAACATACATTGGCCTTTGTATGTTTGCTGCTTATTTGTGTGTGAGAGAACAAGGATGGGGGGGGGGAGGAGAGAGAGGAGAGAGAGAGTAAGAGAGAGGAGAGAGAAAGAGGAGAGAGAGAGGAGAGAGACAGAGACAGAGAGTGGGAGGGACAGAGAGAGAGAGAGAAGAGAAAGAGAAAGAGAGAGGAGAAAAAGAGAGGAAAGAGAGAGAGAGAGAGACTGAGAGAAAGAGAGTGGGAGAGACTCAGAGAGTGGGAGGGACAGACAGAGAAGAGAGAAAGAGAAAGAGAGAGGAGAAAGAGAGAGGAAAGAGAAAGAGAGAGAGACTGAGAGAGAGACAGAGAGAGAGAGAGACTCAGAGAGTGGGAGGGACAGAGAGAGAGAGGAGAGAAAGAGAGAGGAGAGAGAGAGAAAGAGAGAGAGAGAGAGAGAGACTGAGAGGCAGAGAGAGAGAGAGAGACTCAGAGAGTGGGAGGGACAGAGAGAGAGAGAGAAGAGAAAGATAAAGAGAGAGGAGAAAGAGAGAGGAAAGAGAGAGAGAGAGACTGAGAGAGAGAGAGATGCAGAGAGTGGGAGGGACAGAGAGAGAGCGACAGAGAGATTGCCAGTGAGAACAGCATTTTGAAGACTTATTACTGGATAGTAGTGTTTGTCCTAATTGGCCAAGAATTCATGGTGAAATGTCAGGAAAAGATTTATTTCCCAATGTGCGTGCCCTCTCTCTCTCTCTCCACCCCACCTCTCTCTCCAGCTACCAATTCTTCTGTGGGGGTTTTTTTCTGGATAATGGCTCTTACACACAACCACCCAGAAACCCTAATCAAAATCTGAGGCTATAATTGGGTTGAAGGATTTAAAAAAAAAAAAAAAATCATTAAAGCTACAGGAGAATAAGAATGGACACCCCATCCTCTTTTTCTTATTTCCCAAAGATTAAGCGATACATTTTTGCATTTAATGAACATCCCGCACTACGGCTTATTATGAATCTGTAATTGTATTCAAAAGAGTAGAATCCCCATAAGGACATTCCTTCACAATCCATAATTTGGACCCTGCTAATGAAAATGGATTTCTTTCAGGCAGGTGTTCATAATAAGCGAGAAGCTTTCAAAACCCATCTTGTAACCCGTGGCTTTGGACTTCCAGAAAATTATTTACATTTTAGCTTCCTTATCAGTGTTTCCAGTGAGTAGTTTGCTTTTACTACAATGAGAATTGAATGGTTTGTTGTCCTCAATCTCCAAGGTGTTGTCAACACTTTGCTCCGTGGGATTGTAGCTGACACACGCTTCTACTGTTCTTATTAAAGTAAAGGTAAAGGTTCCCCTCGCACATATGTGCTAGTCATTTCCAGCTCTAGGGGGTGGTGCTCATCTCCGTTACAAAGCTGAAGAGCCAGCACTGTCCAAAGACGTCTCCATGATCATGTGGTCAGCGTGACTAAATGCCAAAGGCACAGAAAACGCTGTTGCTTTCCCACCAAAAGGGTCCCTATTTTTCTACTTGCATTTTTTTACATGCTTTTGAAATGCTAGGTTGGCAGAAGCTGGGACAAATTACGGGAGCTCACTCCATTATACGGTGCTAGGGATTCGAACCACCAAACTGTATTTACCCTTGTTGGCTTCTACAGAAGGACAGATGGGGATTTACTGCTTTAGAGCTGAGAGCAAATCCAGGAAGTAACTCTTTCTTTCTTTCTTTCTTTCTTTCTTTCTTTCTTTCTTTCTTTCTTTCTTTCTTTCTTTCTTTCTTTCTTTCTTTCTTTCCTTCCTTCCTTCCTTCCTTCCTTCCTTCCTTCCTTCCTTCCTTCCTTCCTTCCTTCCTTTGCTTTCTTTCCTTGCTTTCTTGCTTTCTTTCCTTGCTTTCTTGCTTTTTTCCTTGCTTTCTTGCTTTCTTTTTTGCTTTTGAGTTTCTTTTAAGAAGTTGCTGAGCATCCTGTCACCACTGCTGAACTCTTCTTTAGGTCATAAATGAAGAAGAGAGAGCGAAAAAGCACCCCGACAGTATTTGCACTCTTGCAAATCTAAATGTACACTACATAGCAGCTTTCACTTGCAAGGTTTGTTTAACTTAAGTAATAACTATCTTGGAGTGGATTGTTTCCTTTTTTTCCCCTTCCCACTTCATTCTTTTCAAACTCTAGGGAAGTACGTATCTCTTATTTGTGTGAGAATAACCTTGAGGTACAGGAGGAATAGCCATAACCAAGACAACAGTTAGAGAAGCAAAATACGAGACCAAAGCAGACATGGAAACGTCTCAGAGATATTTTGATATTTACAAGATTCTTTTACTGTTACCTTATAATAAGCATAGTTATTGGTTTCTTTGCCTCTCCTATCTTGAAAGGTTGATATCCATCTAGTCTTGTAAAATGGATTAAGAGTACAATAACAGAATCTTGCAAGTCTGAAAGTCCTCCTTTCTCTTCTCTATAGGAGAATTATGGAGTGTCTGGTGTGAGTCATTTTCTCACATTATGTTTCTCCTTTGGATTCAGATTTCATTTCTCTGACCATTTTCTTGTTTGTGGCCCCTTGTCCTGGCCCCCAAGGTTATTCTTACACTTATAATCCTGCCATTGAATAGTCTATAACTGCCTAAAGAACTGGAATTGTGAGGTAGTGTATCCCAGCTTGTCACCATTTAATAACACCAAACCCAGCCTTCCAAAGTTACTCAGAATGATAATAGTAGAAAAGATTGGCCTAGAATCAGGAGACCGTGAGTTCTAGTCCTGCTTTAAGTTTGAAAGCCAGCTGGGTAATTTTGGGCCAATCAACAGGAGATGGAGAATTCTAATCCCACCTGAGTCATGAAAGCCGGCTAGGTGACTTTGGGCCAACTACTAAGAGACTGTGAGTTCTAATCCTGCTTTAGGCATGAAAACCAGCTGCATAACTTTGGATCAATCACAAGGAAACTATGAGTTCTAGTTCCATGTTAGGCATGAAAGCTTGCTGGGATATGCATGCTACTCATGCAAATGGAGCTGTGTTCATGCACATTTGCCGGCTACTCATGTGGGACCATAGCCTTTGCCAAAAACATTGGGGGACTCTGTTTTAGAGGCATGCCAACATAGGTTTCAGGACAAGCTCAGTTAATAATGACTTCTCATACATCTGTATTGTGAGGTTACATTTTGCCCAGGAGCCAAACTTAATTGGCAGGCTCAGTTTATCTCTTCACTGTGAGTCAGGAATGCTGAAGTATTTCATTTTAAAGTAGGCTGCCCAGACTAATGCGGAGATCAATTTGTAGTTATGTGCTGGATTTAGTTTGCTCTTTTTCCAATTTGATGAAGCAGTCCTCAGCTTTAAACAAGAGAAGAAGAAAAAGTGATTTTGAAATAAGAGACTTTCGTACAAAACACATCAACTGTGTTTTTGTGGGAAAACAAAATATATATTTGAATACGATTTGGTAAATCACAGATGATTGAGGAAATGCGTACAAACGGAAGGAAATCTGATATCATTCGGACCCCCAAGGCTACCAGATTTTGTGCTGTATTAAAATCCCAAATAGGATTCAGTACATAACAGGATTAAGAACAATTAGGATAAAGGTTTATAGGTTTAAAAAAAAGTATGCTTTCTTTTCATGTCGTGGTTCTGCTAATCCTGCTTGGAATGGAAATATCCATTAGTCCAAACTAAATATCTGTCTCAGGTCCAATAGCATTTGCAGTTTGGTGTATAGGGTTCATATTTGTGAATATAGATCAAGGGTCTTCAAACTTGGCAAGTTTAAGTGGACTTTAACTCCTAGAATTCCTCAGCTAACAGGACTGGAGGAGGAATTCTGGAAGTTGAAGTCCACAACTCTTAAAACTATCAAGTTTGAAGACCCCTGATATAGATAGTCATTGACTTACGTCAGATCATTTAGTGGTTGTTCAAAGTTGCAACAACACTGAAAAAAGGGGGACTTATGACTGTTTTTTTCACACCAAACGACGATTGTAGCATCCCCATGGTCACATGATCAAAATTCAGATGCTTAGTAACTGGCATGTATTTATGGTGGTTGCAGGATCCTGTCATGTGATCTCCTTTTGCGATCTTCTAACAAGCACAGTCAAAGGGGAAGCCAGATTCACTTAACAACAGTGTTAATAAAAAAACTACAGTGATTCACTTAAGAACAGTGGCAAGAAAGGTCATAAAATGAGACAACTTTCACTGAAGGTCTATCTCACTTCTTCTTCTTCTTCTTGTGCCATATCCATCATCGGACGTTGTCAATCAGGTTGTCAATCCTATTTTTATCACGAAAAAGTGCTGCTGAGTTTTGTCCAAACAGTCCCTTAGATTTTGAAGCCACAATGTTCTTCTTCTGCCTGGACTTAGTTTGCCTTCAATTTTTCTCTGGAGGATTAAGTGACGTAGGCTATTTTTTTCCGGGTGTCGCATCACAGGTCCAAAATGTTCTAACTTGTGCCTTTTTATGGTTTTGATGATTTCCCTTGGCTTGCCCTATCTCACTTAGCAACATACATTTTGGGCTCAATTGTGCTTGTAATCTATTTTTTATCCTGATAACATCAACAATTTAATTTCCAGAGCACACAAGTGTGAACTAGATTAATAGCTCATCTGATTAAAAGAAGCTTCTTTAGGGCTACCAGATTCAAATGATAACTAGAGGCCAGCAGAGAGTTCTATTTCTGCCTTTGCCACCAAGTGATGGTCATCCAGTTGTTGATAATCCAGAGCTTGTAGCCCTTTGAAGATACTGGCATTTTGTTTGAGATATAGCACTATGAAGAACTAGGAGGAATTTCTCCAGAGGTGGTATTCAACAGGTTCTGACCAGTTCTGGAGAACCGGTAGTGGAAATTTTGAGTAGTTCAGAGAAACAGCAAATAGCACCTCTGACTGGAGATTTACAGTATCTTTCCCCTGCCATCCCCACCAAGCCATGCCTACAGAACCGGTAGTAATATAATTTGAACCCCACCACTGAATTTCTCCTAGCCGAGTCCCTCTCCAGGTTGGAGGTTAAACGGGTGGGATTCTACCAGTTCACACCTATTCGCTAGAACTGGTTATTAACATTCTAAGTAGTTTGGAGAACCGGTTGTTAGAAGAAATTACTGGCCTAATCCTGTAAGGAAGGCAGGAAGGAAACATTCTGGTGTTGCTTACAGAAACTGCCTCTCCGTTAACCCTTATTACATTCTTGGCAGGACTAGATTTCCTGTCTCTGGAACTTCTCTGGAGTTTTTTTTCCTCTCCTTTGCTGGTACTTTGCTTGTGTGGAGTGACCATTCAAAGTTACAATGGCACTGAAAAAAGTGACTTGTGACCATTTTTCACACTTATGACTGTTGCAGCATCCCCACAATCATGAGAGGCCAGGCGAGGAGATGCGTGCCTCGATGTGAGTGATATTGAGTTGGCCACACCCAGCCAATAACATGACCACCAAGCCATGTCCACCCAGTCACATGACCACCAAGCCATGCCCACCCTCTAAGCCACACCCACAGAACCAGTTGTTAAAAAATTTGAATCCCATCCCTGAGGTTAAAGCTTCCATCATCAATGACTAGCGAGTATGCTCACGAAGCTGGATGCAAGCTGTAGGCCTAGCATCAGGAGGGATTCAGACTGGGGTAAAATAGATTGCTTAACAATCTCCCTCTTACTGCATATTTACGTGCGGTGAATCCCAGGAAGGCAGCCGGTCCAGACGGAGTTCCTGGCAAGGTGCTCAAGGCATGTGCTCCCCAGCTCGCCTCCATCTTCAAAGACATCTTTAACCTCTCCTTGGCCCAGGCAGTTATACCATCTTGTCTGAAATCTGCTATAATCATCCTTGTGCCGAAGAAATCCCCCATCTCCAGCCTCAATGACTATCGTCCAGTGGCGCTTACTCCTGTAGTCATGAAGTGCTTTGAGAGGCTGGTGCTCCGGCACATCATCAATCATCTTCCCCTGGATTTCGACCCTTACCAGTTTGCCTACCGTACAAACCGGTCTACAGAGGACGCTATAGCCATAGCCCTGCATGCTGCGCTGAGCCACCTGGAGCAGCAGCAGAGCTATGTCCGGATGCTCTTTGTGGACTACAGCTCTGCCTTTAATACAATCATCCCAGGAATACTGGTTAAAAAACTGGACACATTAGGTCTGCCCTCCCTTATATGTGCCTGGATAAAAGACTTCCTAAGCGATCGGCCCCAGACTGTGAGGCTTGGCCCCCACCTCTCTTCCACTTGCACACTCAGCACTGGCTCCCCACAGGGCTGTGTGCTGAGTCCACTCCTGTACTGCCTCTACACCCACGACTGTAGTCCACAGCATGACAGCAACCTCATTGTGAAGTTTGCTGATGACACCACAGTGGTTGGACTCATTTCAAAGGGAGACGAGGCAGCTTACAGGAAGGAGGTCCTGATGTTAACAGCTTGGTGTTCGGACAACAACTTAGTTCTGAACACCAAGAAAACTAAGGAACTCATTGTGGATTTCAGGAGGCATAACACCGATTTGGCTCCCCTCTACATCGACGGAGAGCAGGTGGAGAGGATCCACACCTTCCGGTTTCTGGGTGTCATCATTGCTGATAAAATCTCTTGGACGGAAAACATCACGGCGGTCATCAAGAAGGCCCAGCAGAGACTCCATTTCCTGCGGGTGCTCAGGAAGCACAACCTGGACTCTAACCTGCTGATTACCTTCTACCGTGCGTCCATTGAAAGTCTGTTGACATACTGCATTACAGTGTGGTATGGCAACTGCACCATGGCAGACAGGAAGAGATTACAGAGGGTAGTCAAAGCAGCTCAGAAGATCATCGGCTGCCCTCTTCCCTTCCTGTCGGACATTTATTCCTCCCGCTGTCTTAGTAGAGCTGTGAACATCATAAAAGACAGCTCTCATCCTGGTTATGGACTGTTTGACCTGTTGCCCTCAGGGAGGCGTTACAGGAGCATCTGGTCAAGGACAAATCGCCTTAAAAACAGTTTTTTTCCTAAAGCCATAACTACCCTGAACTTACACATGCACTGACTTCAAATACTGCCAAACACACTGTAAATAATTGTGAACAAATCTTGTGCAATATGATCACTATTGTTATTGTGTTGGCTGGCATGTGCAATAATTCCTACTGGGATAGGCACAGTAGGGTATTTTTATTCTTTTATTCTTTTATCCTTTTTACTCTTTTTATTATATTTTTTTAGAGATTTATGTATATTTTTTGGTGTGCATGTTGCACTGAAGGACGAGTCGCTTTAATCTCACTGTGTATGCGTATAATGCAAATTGTACACGTGGATAGTGACAATAAAGGTATTCTATTCTATTCTTCTATTCTATTTACCAAAAATAAAGTACATTAATGAGGGTGTAGATGCTGGATTTTAGCAACTGCTGTGGATTTCCTACTGATAGGTAATTCCGGATGGCAGCTAATTTTGTAACACAGAGAACAGGAAATAATCCGCCAACTAAACCAGAGTAATTGGAATTCAGATCTTCCCTTAAATCATATGAACACCTAGGGAATATGTGTTGTACCCAAAGCACACCCCTATTTTCCTAGCTTTTGATTCCCATGGAATTCCTGGGAAGAAGCAGCTTCCCAAGTAACTTGCCTTGCAACCCAATTCTAAAAGAAGTTCTTCTCCATACCTCAAAAGCTAAGCCATTATTAATGTGATACTCTTATCTGTATTCTAGCTGCTTCACAAGCTCTGGTCTTAACTTCCCAAGGGTTGTGCCAAAACACCGTTAAATTCCTAAAAGCCCTTTGAGAGATGCACTAAGCAAGTGATATCAGGACTCTCACCACTTTCTGAAAGAATATGTCTAGATTTAATTATCAAGGATTGTTTTTGCTCTGGTTCAAAAGGAGCAAATCCTTGGAATCTGGTCCAGGACCACAGCTGTTTATAGCAAACAGAAGATGTTGCTTATCTCCTTGTAGCAACCTGGGTCCCAGGGATCAAGGCTTAATTAACATGCAGTTTATGGAGGCTGAAATTGTACAGACTTTGCAAACAGATTAATAATAGCAATAATAATAACAATGCCTCTGAAACACAAAGAAGAGATAAAGGAGAGGGGGAAGGGCTTATGAAGCCTACAAACAAAGCACGCCAGCTCCACAGAGAGGTGAACCTGGGCAGAGCTCATGTCTCCAGGTAGTGTAGAAAAGGCATTTTGTCAGGCGGAGGCATTGTTAGACAAGTCCTTAGAAAAAGAAATTCTCTTTCTCTTTTCTGAACATGGATTGACTTGCCTGGTTACCTGAAGATTCCTGGGGGGACATTGTGTTGTCTTCCAGATTTGAAGCACAGCTTTGAATAGCAAGCTGTATCACAAAATTCTGATAAGTTAAGATGTTCTGTGAAGTTTGATTCCAGTTGGCTGTCAACTCACGAAGCATTCCTGACCTGCTCTCGAGTTGCTATAGGCAAGGGGGATGGGGAATCGAACCTCACAGATGCATCGTGAACTTGCATTTCAGTCAAAACAAAGCACATTCCAGCCGGCAATGTCAAGGTCATCTCCACAGAAGCCCACTGTAGCTGGAGGGAGTTACTTCTACAACCCGCAAAAATGCTTTGTTGGGGAATGTGACGAATGACACTTCTTGGGGGGGGGGGAGAAACAGGGTCAGAGCCAAAATGTGAATTAAGTGAGGTCAGAGTTGGCTTCATTTGGTCCGTGCTGACATGATAAGGTAAAGGTAAAGGGTCCCCTTGCACATAGATGCTAGTCGTTTCCAGCTCTAGGGGGTGGTGCTCATCTCTGTTACAAAGACGAAGAGCTAGCATTGTCCAAAGATGTTTCCGTGGTCATGTGGCTGGCAGGGCTAAACACCGAAGGCGCTGTTACCTTCCCACCAAAGTGATCCCTATTTTTCTACTTGCATTCTTTACATGCTTTCGAACTGCTAGGTTGGCAGAACCTGGGACAAGTAATGGGAGGTCACTCCGATACATGGCGCTTGGGATTTGAACCAACAAACTGCCAACCTTTCTGATTGACAAGCTCAGTGTTTTAGCCACTGAATAACTGGATTTCTTTTGAAGCTTGGCTCATGATTTAAATAGGGCATCGGTCGAAGCGCTGATATTGACACTAAGTGGGAAGGTGCAGACCAGATCAATGTAGGTTTCATTTTTGATCTCTGGAGGTTCATGAATATGACTGTCCCAAGATCTACTAGGTTGAAATAGATGGTCTCCCAAGGTCATTTGCAACTTTTACATTCTATTATTCTACAGCAGGTTGTGCCTAAGTCCTCACAATGTGGTTACCTTTGGTGCAAAGATAGCAACTGGTGACACAGCACTCAAAATGGAGATCTGATGTCTTACTGAGACTTCAATACTAACTGGTCCATCTCTACAGCTCTACATCACCCTAAAACAACTCATGAAGAGGAAAGGCAGGAGAAGGCAGCAAGAACATTCAGAATTATAGATCACTGCCCTGTAGAAAAATTAAAATAGGATCCTAGATACTATGCCTGTCTCAAATCATCCTGTCTGAACAAAGGGTTGGACTAGGAGACCACCAAGGTCCTTTCCCTTTCTCCTGCCCCCTTCTTCCATCCAGTGGCAGATTCAGTTCCTCTGGTTGATAATGTTGACAGCCTATTTTCTTCTGGCAGTTCCTCATCGCTAATTAGGAGCCGGTGCTCCAAGGTCCATGATGGCTTGAAATAAAGTTTAGATCCAGGCTGTGAATTATTCTAGGAGCAATCCCAATCTCTCACCACTACGATGGTGGTATTTCATATCAACAGCCTTGCAGCTGCCTGAGCTGCTAACCTTGAACTTCAGAAAAATAATTATTTTGAAGGCACCAATCGTGGCAGCTCCATAGTTAAGGCCTTATAAGATTTGTGCTCAAAGCAGCTCTAAAATCCCCCCAGCTTCACACTTTAATGATTGAATTCAGTCTCTGGATTTGGTACCGTGTCTGCACAGAGGAAAACGGATACCTGGGCACTCCTCTCAGAGTTAAATTATGGACTAAATTTTCTTGCCTCTCTCCTGAAGAATATCTCTCAGAGGAGCTTCTTGACCCAACTTGGTTTTCTGCATTCTCCTGTGAGCTTTGATTTTGGGGACTCACTCACAATTCATAGCCATCATCCCCTCTCAAAGCCACCAAAAACATTACCTTAGATTTGACTCCTGACTGGCAGGCACTTTCCACGCCGACAGCAAATATGAGACACGGGAGCAGGGGTAGGCTCCAAAAAAATTAACAAAGGGTTCTCAGCCCAGTTGCTGGGTGGCTTGGCCAGGATAGGTGTGGCCTAGTTGGCCTTCTGCACCATGGGGGGGGGGGGGGCATTTTTGCCCTCCATGGGCTCCGGAGACTTTCCTTGAGCCTCCAGGAGGATGAAAACAGCCTCCCTGGTCTCCGGAGGCTCTCTGGAAGCTGGAAAAGGGCCCATTTCTAGCCTTCCTGAACTTCTGGGAGGCCTGTTTTTCACCCTCCTTGAGCCTATGTATGTATGTATGTGATACTACACAGGCATCACAAGATAAATATCTCTATCCAAGATACTACACAGGCATCACATCAAGACTGCCTTCAAAAAAGACAGAAAAATAGCAGCCATCCTAAGAAACCCCAAAGATAAAATTGACCTGGAAAACCAAGGCATATATAAAGTCCCCTGTGCATCTTGCCCGGCCACATACATTGGACAGACCAATAGAAGAATAAGTACCCGCCTGGATGAACACAAAAATGCAGTAAAAAAGCTGGAACACACTTCCTCACTAGTCCAACACATGAAAGCCACAGGTCATAGCATCAACTTCAATGGCACCAAAACCCTAGCCCCTATAGAAAACCCCAGCCACAGAATTATCAAAGAAGCCATAGAGATTTAAAAAAGACCTGAAAGCATGAATAGAAGAGATGATTCCACCAGACTGTCAATTATTTGGAAGCCTGCACTCACAAACAAACAAAATCTCCACACCACAAGCCAGGCAAACACCTGGGTACAAACAGATCCTCCCTGATACCTCCAGCTCAAACACACTCCAACCAAACACCCAAATGAAACCTAGCTTCCTAACAAATGATAGTCATCCATTTACTCGGAGCCAAGCTGCACTAAAAGCCTCCAATACAGGAAACACAATGTTGCCACCCAGTCAAGACAAAAAAAAAAGCTACAAAACAGATAGAAGATATTAGAAACATCAATAAAGCAGAACACAGCAAACTCCAAGACCAATAAACACAGACCAAGACTCCCAACCAATCAGGATGAAGAAAAAACCATTCTGGCACAGCAATAGGCTGCCCCAAATTTAAAACTGAAATGGCTGTGAAAGTCTGACTCACAGACGAACACAATACAGAAGCCTGATGATGGCAGATGAGATTCTGCCGAAACATTGCTACAACTTTAAAAGCACCACTATTATGATGTGGGAAAATACCCGAACAAAGCTGAATACCATGTGTGTGTGTGTGTGTGTGTGTGTGTGTGTGTATCTATGTATGTATGTATCTATGTATGTATAATAAGGGCTATTGCTATTGCTGATTTAATAATTGTGGTGATTCACTTAATAATTGTGGCAAGAAAGGTCGTAGAAAGGGGACAAAACTCATTTAACAAATGTCTCACTTCACAATAGAAAATTTGGGCTCAATTGTGGTCATAACTTGAGGACTACCTGTACATTATATTTTTATTAAAGTTATTTTATGATTTTCTTATAACAAAATAAAAGAGAGATCTCATTACTAGTTTTCCAGAGTTGTTTACAGCCTGAGTCCTGCAGGTTGGAGACATCTGGCTTAACTACTCTTGTTGTCAAGAACTTCCTTCTAATATTAAACCTGATCTTTTAAAAAAAAGTTACAGGTCAGTTTGTCTCCCAGCCCTCAAAGTCCACAAGACCCTAGCACTAATTATCTTCTCTCCGAGGTTACCATTTCTAGAGTCCAAATTCGTTGTTCCATTTCCATACAAAAGAACTTATTATTGCAGAAGGAAATGATGAATTTGTCCCCTATTAAATTCTCCTCTCTCTGAATTCTTGTTGTATTATCAATCTGTTACTCAGATGTGCTTGCCACTTAAGTGTTTGCAGTAGTTTTGTGTGGTTTGTGTGTGTGTGTGTGTGTGTGTGTGTATGTATGTATGTATGTATGTATGTATGTATGTATGTATGTATGTATATATGGTATTCAGCTTTGTTCGGGTATTTTCCCATGTCATTATAGTTGTGCTTTTAAAGTTGTAGCAATGTTTCGGCAGAATCTCATCTGCCATCATCAGGCTTCTGTTCATCATCAGACGAACACTATACAGAAGCCTGATGATGGCAGATGAGATTCTGCCGAAACATTGCTACAACTTTAAAAGCACAACTATAATGACATGGGAAAATACCCGAACAAAGCTGAATACCATACATGTAAGTACCCAAGAAAACTTAAGAATATATATATATATATATATATATATATATATATATATATATATATATATATATATATATATATATATATAATTACAGATATTTTGTATGTTAAGGGCCCCCAATTTGACGTCATTTTCCTGTAATCATAGAAAGTCATTGTTGTAAAGGAGAATATTTGTAACTCAGGATTGAAATGAGGAGTACTTGGTGCTCTGTGAGATTGATGTGTTTTTTGGAAATGTTTCATTAGCCAAACTAGGCAACATCATCAGTGCTAGTCCCATCGTCATTAGTACTGATGATCCAAAGATACTTTTTTTAAAAAGACAACTGGACTTTATTTTTTGTTTTTCATTGGAAAAACATTTTGCTTCTCATCCAAGAAACTTCTTACTAAATGGTGGAGGATGGAAGGATTGATATTCCTTGCAGTCATCTGGTTGTTAGCACTCTTTCTGAAAGTTGTTGAGGCCACTTGGAGGTTCATCTGTATCCTCAGGGTCACCTTTATCAGAGTGCAAATGGGTGTGGAACTTTCTTGGAACTACCGAAGGGATTACACTGTAGACAGCCCTCTCTCAATATGACACCACCTATCTCATGTTTACAACACAACCCTTTCAGCAATTGCAAGAAGGTTCCACACCCATATTTACTATTCAGGTTGCCCTCAGGACTCAATGATTCTCAGAAAGAGTGCTAACAACCAGATGACTGCAAGAAATATCAATCCTTCCATCCTCCACCATTCAGTCAGAACTGAAGAAGATTCTTGGATGAGAAGCAAAACCGCTTCAAGGGAAAAACAACAACACCCAATGGCCTTTTGAAAAAAGCACCTTTGGGACAACTATGATCTGGATGAGACTGAGAATCTCATTTAGCACTGATGATGGTACTTAATTTGGGTCATGAAATGTTTGCAAGAAAACAGCCAAGGTCAGAGAACACCAAGGACCTCTAGGTCATTGTCATGGGAACAGTATCAATGGCAAGAGGTTAAAAGAACAGAAATGCAGAGAATATGAAGAGACAAGTGCTACTAATGACCAAACATGAGATCCAAGGCCCAAGCTTTGTTGCTTATGGGAAAATGCAGGAAAACAATGCACCAAAACTGAAGAAGGAGGAATATAAATTCTACCGTATCTTCCAAGTCTGCTCTCTCACTAACAGCTGTCAGCAAGGGTGACCCTTCCT
This sequence comes from Hydrophis major, assembly GCA_033807585.1. Classification (NCBI taxonomy): domain Eukaryota; kingdom Metazoa; phylum Chordata; class Lepidosauria; order Squamata; family Elapidae; genus Hydrophis; species Hydrophis major. The sequence goes on from CM066334.1 coordinate 35,070,605, forward strand.
GAATTACAATGAAGATTTAGTTCCTAGCCATGTTTATCTAAGTCTCAGAGGGGCATCAGCTTAATATGTGTCTCTTTTGGAGAGCCTGATAACTATTGTTCTACAATATTGAACTCGTGGGATTGATACTGAGGTTCATTATCTACTTAAATCTGGCAGGTCTGCCTTCCAGGAAAGAGATTGCTCATCATGGCCCCCATTTTGTGATTAAGCAAGTCTCACCTCCATCAATGACATCAGGTACCCACAAGAAGCTGCCAGCATTCCAAATCTCTTGGCTTAAATATTTATGCTTTTCTTGTATGCATCATTTGAAAGATCAAAGGAGTTGAGTATTTCCTGTTAACAAAACCTTCCCCTCTGATCCGGTCAGGATATTGGCGAGAGGGGAGTAAGATGGCTAAAGGTGAACATCTAGAATAGAATAGAATTCTTTATTGGTCAAGTGTGATTGGACACACAAGGAATTTGTCTTGGTGCAAATGCTCTCAGTGTACATAAAAGAAAAGATACATTCATCAAGAGTCAAGAATTATAAGGTACAACACTTAATAATAGTCAATCAAATGCTTAATAATAAGCAATCAAATCAGAGGTAGTATTCAGCAGGTTCTGACCAGTTCTAGAGAACTGGTAGCGGAAATTTTGAATAGTTCAGAGACCCAGCAAATACTACCTCTGACTGGAGATTTTACAGTATCCTTCCCCTGCCACGCCCACCAATCCACATCCACAGAACCGGTAGGAAAAAAAAATTGAATCCCACCACTGAATCAAATAATACTAGGAAACAGTCAATATATGATTGCTATAGAACAGGGGTGTCAAACTCAATTTCACTAAGTGCTGTATCAGAGCTGTGGATGACCTCAGGAGGCTGGGTGGGTGTGGCCGACTGGGTGGGTGTGGCCAACTGGGTGAGTATGGCCAGCTTGATACCACTTCCAAAACTGCTGGCTCTTCGCACTGGGTAGAGCAGGCCGAAGCCACCGTGGTTTGATGTTTCCCCTTTGCATTGAGTAACTGGGCCAAAGTGATGCGAACTGGCCCCTTAACATTTTCCAGGATGGCCTTGCAGGCTGTATCCAACCACATCATGGGATGGATCCAGCCTGCGGCCCTTGAGTTCGACACCCCTGCTATAGACTGACAGGCCAAATTTATTGTTAGGGGATAGCTTTGTGTTGTTCATTTTATTGATTGAACTGTTATTGGCCAATGACCAAAGTAACATTCAACTATTTACTTCAGACCCCACTGAAAAGGAGCATGGAACATAGAACAGAGCATAGAATAACAGAGTTGGAAGGATTAGGGTCTTGAGTTTGACACCCCTGTTCTGTCTGTCTTAGGCCTCCCCAAAAAGCACTAAGTCAATTCTGAGTCCTGGCAAAAAACTCTTTTATTACATTAATGTGAATTTATTTCCTTCACAGCCAGCCAACGGATTGGCAAACAGTCTTGCAAAGGTATACTAATGAGCTCAGATCTTTTATCAATTCTGGAACACTGCCCAGTAAATAATTCCACACTCACTGCTGGCAGGGAAGGGCTGGGCTATAGAGACAAATCTCCACAAGGCTGGAATGAACAACTGACCGAACAAGCAAGTTGTTTCCTGCAAAAGCCCCCTTTTGGTTTTCTTTTAATCCTAATGGGAGGGACCATTCATCATCCACTTGTGGCCTTACTCCCATATGTCAACCCTGAGTTCTTAATTGTTCCTTCCTTTTGGCAGCTCTGCGCATGTGCAGTCTGGGAACCGGTTCTAGAAGCTCCCCAGCCTCACTGCTGTCTGAGCCCGAAGGCAGTTGATGATTGCCAGCCTGCCCTGGCCCCATCTCTGCTTCTGGTGCAGAACCCTTATTTGAGCCTTCCTCAGCCTCCAGGAAGGGCCTGGGTTCCTCCCTAATCTCCTCACTACTGTCCAACTCTGTTGCCAGCTCCGTCAGCCAACAGCGGTCCACAACAACCCCTGAGCTAGATGATCCTTGAAAACCTTTACAAAGAAAGGGGAGGGATTTGTTTTCATGCACACCCAGCATGATAATAATGCTCATGGTTCATTTCAGATCATCAGCCTGTTTCTCTGCTAGCGCATGATGGTCTCCTAGGCTCTTATTATGGTCAGCTATGCACCATGTCTAGACAATTCCACTTTGGACCTTAGGGATCGACTGGTGATTGGAGAGATGACATTTGCTTTCCCTCTCTTCATCCTGCATCAGTAGCTCAGCAGGAAGGGGCTCAATTTTCTTCTGTTTATTTTCCACGCTGCAGAATAGATAAAACAGGACTTCACTGGCTCTTTCAAAAACAAATCCCCATCGGTGTATTTGTTCCTTCATGGCAAGTGGGTGAATGTAATTGCAGTGTACATTGTGTGTTGAAGCCGGGTTTTCTGAGTCACCTAACGCCGGCTTACTTATTCTCCTTTAACCTGAAAAAGAGGCAAGTTATGAAAACAAAGGAATTTGTTCAGGGTACTGCTGACCTACTTGGAGATTGAGTGCAAAGTTAAAATGGCTTTTTTAAAAAAGGGGGGTGGGTGGAAAGGCCATCATTTAGAGGCAAAAAGATAGAAAAAACAGCAGCCAACCTGATGAAAAGGCATCTTCCTTTTCAGAGAAGGCCAAAATGCTAGGAGCATTTTCAGTGGTGGGCTGCAAATTTTTTAACAACGGGTTCTGGGTAGGTAGGCATGGCCAGTTGGTCATGTGATTGGGTGGATGATGTCACTCATTACACCCAGCCCCGCTTCGCAGCCACTCGCCTCAAAGGAAGAGGTAAGATTCAGCCCACCATTGGCTGGCCCCATTTTTCAGCCTGTTTTGGGGGCATTTTCAGGGCATTTGGGGGTCATTTTTAGCCCAAAACAGCCCATAAAATGGCCTGAAAAATGGGTGGAGGCAGGGCCAGCCAGTGGTGGGATTTGCCAGTTCACCCAACTGTGCCTAATCTTAACTACTGGTCCAGCAGAACTGGTGTGAACCAGCAGAACTGACCTCTGAGTATTTTACATTGGGCGGGAAGAGATGGCCATTGCACTGAACTCATATTGGAAGCACCAAGGTGCTTCCAGGTTGGAAGGTGTAACTGGTGGCATCACCATTCTTCAAGGGATGCCCATTTCAGGACTCCTTTTATGTCCCTGGTAGGAGTTGGAGCAAAATATGGGAGCTCACCCTGCCCCACAGCAGTACTCAAGTCTCAAACATGGGCTTGGTTGTTGTCAGCCAACATCTTTACACGCGAGCCACTGTGCTCCTAGAGATGACCATCAGAAGAGGTTTACACTCATATTTCATGCAAGTGGCCAGAGAGGTGTTATAACTCAAGATATTCAAGCTCACCTGATAAAACTGATAAGCCTTGCACAACTACATATCCTACTTCAGGATTTGGAGAAATTAGTTAAGCTCATTTGCAGAGTTATGTTGCTGGTCTGGCATATTATTATTCTTAAAATACCACTTAGAGAGGGCTGTAAAGCACTGTAAAGAGGTACATAAGTCTACATGCTATTGCTGTATTAAATTTGACTAGCTGTGATAGCAAAGGCAGTAGCACTGAGACTTGTATACCACTTTACAGTGCTTTCCAGCCCTCTCTAAGTGGTTTTACAGTGTCAGCATATTGTTCCCCAACAATCTGGGTCCTCAATTTACCCACCTTAGAAGGAATGGAAAGCTGAGGCAACTTTGAACATGGTGAGACTTGAACTAGGTGAATTAAGTGTTGTACCTGATGATTCTTGACTCCTGATGAATGTATCTTTTCTTTTATGTATACTGAGGATATTTACACCAAGAAAAATTCCTTATGTGTCCAATCACACTTGGCCAATAAAGTATTCTATTCCATTCCATTCTATTCTATTCTATTCTAACTGCCAAATTGTAGGCAGCTGGCAAAGTAGCCTGCAGTATTGCACTCTAACCACTGTGCCACAAATGATACAGATCTTCCAAACAATTGTGAGAATAGGGCCCTGACTCCTGGGTTTCCAAATATTCCGTGCTTGTGAGTGTCCCATGCTCAATTAATCAGGAGTCATGAACTTTTGCCCTTGTAGCACACACACACACACACACACTTGGGAGTGATACTAGCTAGTTGGAAATGATATTTGGGAAGAGGAAGAAAGTCCCATGATGGCAAACACAAGGAGCAAATAGAAAATCAGTAGCATAGGGGAGGCCAAGGAAGAAGAAAAGGGCAATGGAGAATAAGAAGTTGTGGAGAAGAAACATGAGGTGGCCCTTTGAATGGGGAGCTTTGGGAGCCAAAAACCCAGAATTACTCTCTCTGAAGTATTCAAATGAGATTGCAGCCTCAGATTGGTATGCATTAGGCTTGACTCAATGAAAATTAACATGTAATTGCTTCAAATGAAGTAAGTGAGGAGGTAATCTGTTCTTAAATTGGATTCACAGGATTTTGTGGTGCCATAATGCAGCTGTGAAATGAAATATATGTTAAGGATGATGTCCTCAAGGGCAGAGGGATGTGGGGGAATTGAAAGGAGGGGGTGAAATTAGAATGTGAAAATGGCACTCCTTTCTTTTATTTTCTTCTTTCACCCTTTGTTGGCATGCACTTCTGAAGAAGGTAAAAATCTAGAGCTGGAGAAGGCCATCCAAATCTCTCTCTCTCTCTCTCTCTCTCTCTCTCTCTCACTCCCTCCCTCTTTCTCTCACTCCTCCTTTTCTCCCTCTCCCTCAACATAGCCATTGCTTGCTGTTAGAATTGTGCCCAAAGTATAGACAGTCAAGTTTCTTCTCAAATGGAACTTGAATTTCAAGTGAAAAAACAAACACAGATTCCAAAATGGCAGCTTGACTAAAATGTCTCATTTCTATTCTCCAAGCAAACATGGTGATAACCATACTGAGAAACATTTATTGCTGCATTCAAATTTGCTCAGGGTTGCTTGCTTTTCTTCTTCTTCTTCTTCTTCTTCTTCTTCTTCTTCTTCTTCTTCTTCTTCTTCTTCTTCTTCTTCTTCTTCTTCTTCTTCTTCTTCTTCTTCTTCTTCTTCTCCTCCTCCTCCTCCTCCTCCTCCTCCTCCTCCTCCTCTTCCTCCTCCTCCTCTCTTCTTCTTCTTCTTCTTCTTCTTCTTCTTCTTCTTCTTCTTCTTCTTCTTCTTCTTCTTCTTCTTCTTCTTCTTCTTCTTCTTCTTCTTCTTCTTCTTCTTCTTCTTCTTCTTCTTCTTCTTCTTCTTCTTCTTCTTCTTCTTCCCCTCCAAATAATAATTAGGACTTCCTTCAAAGTTCAATTCTGGAGCAGCTTTCATCCTAACCTTTTCAAACATTGCATCTCAGGTAAACATAATCCTCTCTGTGGTATCAAAGGCAAGCTTGATTTAACTTATGCTTTCAAATATTTGGAAGTTGGGAGGGAAGAGGAAGAGACATAATCAACATTGACTAGGGAGGAGCTCAAGTGTTGGATACACAGGATAAATATTATCATTCCTAATGGGACCTGCTCATGAAGGTAGTATAGGGCAGGAAATCAGACAGGAGGGACCTGAAAGAATGAGTGTGCCTGGCACTCAGCCACATGTTAACCTGATTTTGGTGTTGCATCTCATCTCCCTGCATCCCTTTGCTCTTCTGATGCGAGAGATTGCTATGCAAACCCTGCTGATTTCTGTAATAAATCCCTTGTTTGCTCACTTGATGCTGGTGTTCCCCCTGGTACACATAAGCCAGTGAGTTTCAACTGCAGGTGTGATAAGAGATAGTGGAGCAACTTGGCCACAGCTCCCTCAACGGGTCTCTCTTAGAATATTCATATGAGCATAATGTGAGGGACTTTTTTTTCCCTGCTATCCCCAAAGAATCCCAGAGATATAAATCTAAAATAAGTGGATTAAAAAGGGAACTCAGCCAGGCAGCAGGACCCCTGAAGAGATGACTAAATGTATATGGAACCCAAAGCAGCAGAGTTCAGTTTTTAATCAATTCTGTAGCAAGCTAAGATTGTTGCTAGTCATTTGGGATAGACAAGCAAAGAAAGTTCTTTTAGGGACCAGATAATTTCATTTTATCCAGTTTCTACAAATGAAGGAATATTCTGCTATCATACTGGAGCATGTTTTATTTTTCTTTTGTTTTTCTCTTTTTTTTTTAGCCTACCGTATTTTCCCCAAAATAAGACCCTATCTTGTATTTTTTTTTGGCCACCAAAAAAGGCACCAGGTCTTATTTTTGGGGGATGTCATCCACTGTCTAACCTCACTTGTGTGCATCATTCCCGGCCTCCTTTTCACTGTCAGTGGCCTTCAAGAACTTCTTCTGCAGTCGGCAAGACTTTCCTGAAGGCCTCTGCAGTTGATAACAGAGCTCCAGATCAATCCGGAGCTTTGTTATCAGCTGCAAAGGCCTTCAGGAAAGCCTTGCCAGCCTTGCTGGCTGCAGAAGAAATGGGCCAGCAAGGCAGGTATTGGGGTATGCAGGGTCTGGCTACAACCCATATACTGTGGAGTGGGAATCTTAATTAGGGCTTATTTGGGGGGGTAGGGCTTATATTGGGTGCACATGTAAAAATCAAGCTAGGACTTACTTTCAGGGTAGATCATATTTTCGGGGAAACGGTATTGTGGCAACGAAGTTAGGTATCAATGAGAAGTCTTTTTCAGTAGAGGACAGATTCTGATGAACACTTGCTAGACTCTCTGGTTGGGAAAGTTGGCCATTATCCATTCTAAATCTGGCACTCACCACATCCCATCAACTCACCATGGAATTCTTCTCCTGGTCTTCAGTGGTGCAGAGGAGTCACTTTAAGACAACTTGTCTTCTGGGGTCTTTGGTGCTCTTTGAGCTTGGATGCTTTCTTGCAGATGTTTCATTAACAAACTAGGTAACATTATCAGGAGGAGGAGGAAGACATCTTTGGTGCTCTCTGAGCTTGATTGTTTTCTTGTTGACATTTCATTACCCTACTAGGTAACATTATCAATGCTAGAAGGCAGCAGAGGTTCGGTTTATATACAAGTGGCTTGCCCTGTCAGTGTTGGTGAGAACAACTTTGGCAGTTCCTGGAACAATAAGCTGTTGTTTACTCACTCCTCTTTAAAAAAAAAATATGTGTGAGCTGACCAGAGTCATTTTGATTGCAGAGAAATATGTTTAATAAATAAACATGGATTCCCTTCCCTCTCAAAATACTAACCTAGGCAAGTTTGGCAAGGAAAGGATGCAAACGGCTTTGCGCTTTGAAGAAACACATTTCTTCTGAAGGTTGGTGGTTTTTTCCCTCCTTTTTTATGAGGGTAGATTTCTTAAAATAATAATAATAATAATAATAATAATAATAATAATAATAATAATAATAATAATAATAATAATAATAATAATCTGTGCTCCTTCCCTTGTGTCAACTGCTCTGCCACCTCGCACCGCGTATGCTGAATGGCACGACTACATTTTGTTCTCTTTTCTTCGGCACTTAAACTCCACGGCTCTGCAATTACGTGCTCAACCTGAAAACCCCCCCCCCACATTTTGTGCCATCCTGGCTCTCTGAAAAGCCATTTAAGACTAAAAAAATATATATTAAAAAATAAAATAAAACTACCCACTCAGTTACGATGATTTCCCATTATGTATTTAAGCTGAGTGCCTCACATCTGATCAGAGCCATTGAATGTGGCCCTGCCTCAGCTTTGCGCCTAGTTAAATGTGGTCTCTTTTCATTGCTCCGCCACCACCGCCTCCCCGGTCTCTGCGGTTACTGAAAGAGATGCAGTGACTTTATTTGCAGGCCATTAGTGTCAACTACACAAAACAGACATGGAATTTATTTAGGGGAATGGCTCATAATTGAGAGTTCATCACTCGGCTGAAACGTTGACAACTGAGAAAGCAATGGGGAAAGGGGGTTGAGCTGTTGTCTCTGAGTGGAAGAAAGGGACGAAGGCATTTATCGGCACTGGCCTTAAAACATTATAGGTTAAACTGGTGCGTACTGCGTAAAAGCCACAGAGTATAATGATACTTAAATTGGTGCTTGATTTCAGGGTGAAAGGGTTGGTTTCCATCTAGGGAGACTCAGGTTGAAGTCCCCAAAGGACCAGTGAGCCCATTGGAGGACTTCAGGTCAATCAAAAATCAGTAGTGTGATAGTACCTGTACAGATTGACTAACAAGGCATGTACTTTTGGGAGTTCCAGCTGACTTTGTGCTATGCAAGGAGTAGAGCAAACTAAGCCATAGCAATAGACTTATAGACCGCTTCATAATGCTTTACAGCTCTCTCTCTAAGTGGTTTACAGAATAAGCATATTGCCCCCCAACAATCTGGATCTTTGATTTATCGACCTCGGATGAATTGAGGTCAACCTTGAGCCAGTGAGAATTGAACTGCTGGCAGCTGGCAGAATAATCTGCAATACTGCACTCTAACCGCCACAGCTCTTGAGCATATGTCTTTGACTAGCATGCAAAATGAGGCTACCAAAGTCCTAATTATGGGTTGTTGTAGCTCTCTTTCTACAATGTCTTCCGGAAATTGCTGCCTCTCTCAGCCCAGTTTACCTTCCAAGGTTGTTGTAGAGATAAAATATCGATTGCATATTTATCATTTTGTGCTTTCGAGAGAAAGGATAGGATATAAATACACTGAACTTTCCAGATGGAAAAAAAAAAATGAGATACACAGTTTATTATTGCCAGGCGATAGCTTAGCCTTCTATCATCCTGTTGTTAAGCCAACAGACAACATTGAAACTATTTTATTATAAAGTATCATAACAGATTCTTGAAACCTAACAGTATGTCTCTGTCCCTTCTTGTACCTAAGACAATCAAGGTAGGATCATCTTGAGTTTTTCTTTCTTTCTTTCTTTCTTTCTTTCTTTCTTTCTTTCTTTCTTTCTTTCTTTCTTTCTTTCTTTCTTTCTTTCTTTCTTTCTTTTTTTCTTTCTTTCTTTCTTTCTTTCTTTCTCTCTTTCTCTCTCTCTTTCTCTCTCTCTCTCTCTCTCACACACACACACAAACCTCTTCTCTTTTTTTTCATCTTTTGCACTTATTTATCAAATCCATATGGCCTCCCATCTCACAGAAGGCAACTCTAAGCAACATACCATTATGCAGGTAATTTCATTTTCTTGCCGGGAAGCTCAAGGTTTTGGCTGGTTCCTGAGGGTCAGCCGCACTTCTCAGAGACATCAGCTTGAGGCCGGCTTCTGCCAAAACAAAACTGACAGTAGCCTTTACAGATTCATCTGGATTCCATGTCTCCATGACAAGGGCAAAATATAGAGGTGTGCTGAGATACCCAGCAAAGTCAGAGAGAAAAGAAGAAAATGAATTTGGGAGGCATGATGGTTCTATGAATTTGGGAGGCATGATGGTTCTAGGGTTAAGGACGCTGAGCTTGTCAGCTGGCAGTTAGGATTCAAGATCCAAGCACCAAGTGATGGGGTGAATTCCCAACCTTTTCCCAGCTCTTGCCTGCCTAGCAATTTAAAAGCATGCAAATGCAAGTAGATAAATAGGTACCACTTCGGGGGGAAGATAACAGTGTTCCCTGCACCTTGATGTAGAGCAGGGGTCTTCAAACTTGGCAAGTTTAAGACTTGTGGACTTCAACTCCCAGAATTCATCCTCCAGTCATGTTAGCTCAGGAATTCTGGGAGTTGAAGTCCACAAGTCTTAAACTTGCCAAGTTTGAAGACCCTTGATGTAGAATCATGTTGGCCACATGACTACAGAAATTGTCTTCATACAATGCTGCCCTCCCTCAGCCAAAGAAACAGATATGAGCACTCTTTGATTCGGACACGGCTGACAGGAAAACCTTACTATGAGTTTACTAAAGGGATGTGTGAAAGACTAAGTTAGATCCCTTCCCTTCCTTGATATATTGTTATTCCCACTCCCCTCTTTTAAATCCACAAGGCGGTACAGTTTTCCAAGATGTGCTTATTGCAAGATAACAGTAGCACCATCAAGGCAAGGATTTGTCAGTCAGGCTGCTGGATATCCTCGTCTCTGCTCCAAAATATTGCCGACTATTTTTTTTGTTGTTGTTTTTTAAATCTGGAAATCAATTTTCTTGAATCCAGCATCACGAAAGATTAGGACACATATATATGAAGCCCATCTTTGCAGCACAGAAGCCCACAGTTGTACATTTAATGTTTGCTGTTATTTTCTGTCAGCGTAATGGTAATCCGCATTCCCAGCACAAAGGCAATAATGGAGAAATTTGAAACTTGACAAGTTATCTGTCACATGCATTCAGGAGAGAAGCGTATGAGATACTACGTTCAGTCCCAGGTTTTTAGTTTTTGTGTTAGATTGGAACATGATGTGCCAAAATCTATTGCCTGTGTGTATATAATCACATTTATGGATTTATAAAATTTAAGAGCCACCTTTTGGTCCATTTCTTTTTGTTTTTTTAAAAAAAGCAATATGCTTCTAGATAGTTAGCAAGGCGATAAGAAGGATTTGTTCTGGTTATTCTAGAGATGTTCCTGCCAGCTGTCAGCTGCTGAACCCTTAGAAAAAGTTTTTTTTTTTTTTTTCTCAGAGCCATTTGAAAGTGACACGACATCATCAGGCAGCATTATTGTTCCCAAAAGGACTCATGAAAAATGCTGTCCTTTGTTCTCTGATTAGAAAGTAACAGTGGTGACAAAAAGAACAAAGAAATTAGACCTATTTTCCCCTCTTTTCTTCCCTTGCCTTGTCCTCTGTGCCCTGGCTAAGAACTTAGCTTATCCTTATCCAGAAAGAAACTTTTTTCCCCACAATACAAATGCAAATTCCTAGATATTTGTTTATATCCCTGTCAGTAATTACTAGGTTCACACCATATGATCAAGAGTCATTCAGACACACCTTAGAACAGGGGTCTTCACACTTGACAGCTTTAAGACTTGTGGACTTCAACTCCCAGAATTCCTCCTCCAGTCATATTAGCTCAGGAATTCTGGGAGCTGAAGTCCACAAGTCTTAAAACTTGCCAAGTTTGAAGACCCTTGCTTTAGAACAAGGGTCTCCAAGGTTGGCAGCTTTAAGACTTGTGGACTTTTAACTCCCAGAATTCTGGCTGGCTGTGGAATTCTGAGAATTGAAGTCCACAAGTCTTACTCACATCACAAATGATACCATTTGACAGCATTTTTGGTGTGGCACCAATTATAGAGAAGATGACAGAAAGCCGGCTCCACTGGTATGGACATATCCTGAGAACAGCACCTTCCATCATTGCCAAGATGGCCTACAAACTAGAAGCCTATGGCCAGCAACCTTGTGGGCATATCAAACAGAGATGGCAAGACACTGTCCACAAAGATATGCAAGCCCTTGTCCTAGAGACGCATCTGTGGGAATATGAGGAGGAGGAGAGGAGGAGAATGAAAAGGAGGAGGAGGAGGAGGAAGGAGAAGAAAGAAAGAAAGAAAGAAAGAAAGAAAGAAAGAAAGAAAGAAAGAAAGAAAGAAAGAAAGAAAGAAAGAAAGAAGGAAGTCCACAAGTCTTAAATGTTGCCATGTTTGGAGACCCCTGACTTAGAAAAAAAATAAATGCATGTAACCAGGTCAATTAAGAACCAAATAGCTACTCGTGGTGTACTGAACTTTATTCATGTTAAACTTTTTTTCCCCCATTTTGAGCATTAGGCTTGTGCAACCATTTGGTTACTTTATGGATCAGCGCATTGTGCAGATGCAGAACTAGAGTGAGTTCAGCTGCCAGGCAGGTGATGTAATCTGAAATGCCCACTTTCCCACTGCACTTCAATGCTCCGATGGCTGTGTAAAAGAGGCAGAGAGTACATCTTTGTCACCGAGTGATAGGAAGAGCACACAAATTTAATCACGAGAACTTTTCCCAAGACAGGACCGAGAGTGAAAACTTTCTGAAGATCTTCAGGGAAAGTGTAGCAATCTTTCCCAGCATTTCAAGAAACACAGTTAGTTATTCCTACTGATTTTTTTTTTTTTTTACCCTTTCCTGGATGGCAAGAAGCACAATTTAATTTAGCAATCAAAGAGACGTTTTGCTCTGCTCCTATGCCAGGGCTGATTAATAATATTCATTTCTTCTGTGTCCTGCTGGGTTGAAACAATCCATCTCCCTCAACCCGATTTCTTGGAGAAGGGGCAATTTGCATAAAAGAAAAGAACATATTGTGTGGGGAGAATGTTTCTTACGTTTTACCTTTCCCTAAGAAACATTTGATTCCACTGTCCTGTGCAGGGATAGGAAAAGAGGCTTGAGAAATTCTTTCACGGAACCTCCAAGACTGGATTAATGACTTGTGTAGGTAGTCTTTGACTTAGCAAATATTTTAAAAATATGAGGGAAAAAAGTGACTTACAGCTGGTCCTCGCACATGTGACTGTTGCAGTGTTGGAAGAAAGATCCATCTGGTTCACTTCCAAGCTGGGAAAAAAGGCACTGGAGAAAAAAAAAAAAAAAAAAAAGGGAGGCTGGAGGCTGGTTGGAAAGAGGATCCATTTATTGATGGAGCAGAACCACCAACCACATGTGACAGCTGACCACATGGAATCGAGAGTGGAAGGCTTTATATATCTTATCTTGGCTTTGCACTTGAGCTTGCTGATTTTGTGCAAGAACATGTATTCTATGGGCTGTTGTCAGATTCCCGTAGGGCCATGTACAAATCCTATGAGTTTGTCTGAGATACATTTGGTTGAAGTTTGCTGCGAGTGGTGCAATTGGGATGATGCAATGGCTTGTGTTCTGAAAGGGTGTTGGGCAATTCCTATTGTGGCTGAGAGCTAACCCTACCTTTTGTTCAGACCTTGCTGCAGGGCGTAATGGATTAGCAAATCTGCTTTTCTAAAAGCTGGCCTCAGCTTGGGGGGAGGGATCTGGGGCTGTGAGTGTCTGTCTCCTTTAAGATTTTTATTTCTCTTTTAGGGGAAACATTTTATCCTGTCCTTTCTAATATTTCTCAAAACATTTCATTCTTCTAGCAGAGGGTTGGGTACAGTGGTGGAATTCATTTTTTTTTATTTTTTTTTTTTACTATTGGTTCTGTGGGCATGACTAGCTGGGCATGGCTTGGTGGGGGGGCGGGGGATTACTGCAAAATCCCCATTCCCTCCCCACCCCACTAATCTGCTTTCCAGTTCCTTTTTCCTGTGTAGGGCAACCAAAGAAGATCCAGCCAATCAGCTGGGACTTGGGAGGTGCAGAATAGATGGGGGCGGGGCCAGCCAGAGGTGGTATTAACTGGTTCTCCAAACTACTCAAAATTTCTGCTACCGGTTCTCCAGAACTGGTCAGAACCTGCTGAATACGCCACCTCTGGGTGAATGCTAACTTTCTACAGCAGCATCCCAGTTCATGTGATCACCATTTCAGACCTTCCCAGCCTGCTTCCAAAAAGCAGGCAATGGCGGAAGCCAGATTTGCTTAACAATTATGTGATGATTCACTTAGCAATTCCAGTGATTTGCTTAACAGCTGTGAGGAAAGAAAAAAGGTCATAAAATCGGAGCAACTCCTTTCACAACCGCCTTGCTTAGCCACAGAAATTCTGGCCCCCAGTCTGGTTGTAAACTGAGAGTTAACTAAGCAGAATCCTGATTTGCACCTTTTGTTTACTTGCATTCTGGAGGAAAAAGGACATTTTGTGATCAATTTGAGTGTGGCTTTAACTTCCACTCCCAACAAAGGGACAGTTGAGCGGGCTGCTTTAATGAGTTTTCATGAAGAATATCTGCAGGAGAATCGAACGAGACTCAGAGTTACACAATGGAGTTGCCCATATTTGTTTTCCAAACATAGCTTTGTTACTTGGATTGTCATTTGTTTGCACATGCCTAAATCAAGATGCTGCTGCTCATTTTTAATCTGCAATCCAAAAACTTCAGGGATTATCTTTTCCCTAAAAATCCATAGACTCTTAATTAAGCTCTGAAACAAGAATATGATTTTAAAGAGAACTACAGGTTGATTTTTTCTGCCAGATTTCACAAGTGGTCCTTTTTTTTTTTGCAATGGGGAATTTCGTCAAATGTGAGAACAATCAACCAATGGAACAGAAGTTGCCCCTGGAAGTTGTGGGAGGGCCATCAGTTGAGTCTTTCAAGAAGAGATTGGACTGCCATCTGTCAGAAGTGGTGTAGGGTCTCCCTCTTGGGTGGGAGGTTGGACTAGATGGCCTACAAGGTCCCTTCCAACTCTGATTATCTGTTAAATCTGTTCCAAAAAGGCAAGACAGGAAGGAGATTTAACCAGGAGTCTCCAAAGCAATCACAGAATCATTCTCATCCTTAAACTTTGGAGAAATTCAAACACACTTGTTGAGCTCTTTTAAATATACTGGTCATTATTCAAAATGATAGCAAAGACACAAATGATTATATGGAATGGAATGGAATGGAATGGAATAGAATAGAATAGGGAAAATAGAATAGAATAGAATAGAATAGAATAGAATAGAATAGAATAGAATAGAATGGAATGGAATGGAATGGAATGGAATGGAATGGAATGGAATGGAATGGAATGGAAAGGAAGGGAAGGGAAGGGAAGGGAAGGAATGGAATGGAATGGAATGGAATGGAATAGAATAGGGAAAAATAGAATAGAATATAGTAGAATAGAATAGAATGGAATGGAATGGAATGGAATAGAGTAGAGTAGAATAGAATAGAATAGAATAGAATAGAATAGAATAGAATAGAATGGAATGGAATGGAATGGAATGGAATGGAATGGAATGGAATGGAATATAATATAATATAATATAGTAGAATAGAATAGAATAGAATAGAATAGAATAGAATAGAATAGAATAGAATAGAATAGAATAGAATAGAATAGAATAGAGAATGGATATAATGGAATGGAATGGAGTAGAGTAGAGTAGAATAAAATAGAATAGAATAGAATAGAATAGAATAGAATAGAATAGAATAGAATAGAATAGAATAGAATAGAATAGAATAGAATAGAAGGAACCTAGTCCAGCTCCTTGCTCAAGTGGGAGAACCTATACCAATTCAGACAAGTGACTGTCCAGTCTCTTCTTAAAAGCCTCCACTGATGGAGTGCTCACGATTTCTGGTGGGAAGCTGTTCCACTGGTTAATTGTCCTCACTGTTAAGAAGTTTCTCCTTAATTCCAGGTTGCTTTTCTCTTTGATTAGTTTCTAACCATTGTTTCTTGTCCAGCCCTCTGGTGCTTTGGAGAATAATGTGACCTCCCCTTTTCTTTGTGGCAGCCCCTCAAATACTGGAATATTGCTGTCATGTCAACCCTAATTCTTCTTTTCTCTAAACTAGCCAGACCACAAACCTGCAGCCATTCTTCATATGGTTTAGTCTCCAGGCCTTTGATCATCTTAGTTGCTCTTCTCTGAACTTTTTCCAAAGTCTCAACATCTTTTGTGTGTGTGTGTGTAGATTTTTTCACTTTCACGCCATTGCTCATTGTGAGAGCTATGGTGTTAACTTATGATTGTTGTTCCTAGACAATTTTCTTCAAAACTGAAAAAAAAGGAAGTCCTATAAATCAGTTGAGTGTCACTGTCTTCCCACCTTCTTCCAAGGAATGTCATCTTCAACAGGATGGAAGCTGGGGGCATTTTTTCCCCCTCATTTGCCCCAGAAAAAGCCACAGTGGCAAAAGCTTCCCCCCCCCCGCCTTTTTATTTTTAAACCCGCAAAGGTCACTTGTATTCCTTTGCTTTGTTTTTCCCTTGTTACCATGGTATCACAAGCAGAACTGTTTGTTATGATGGGGCTCCCATAGTGTGTGTGTATGCGAGTGTGAAGGCATACAGATATATAAAAGGACTGCGAGTGGTTTTGAGTTTGGTGTAAGGACCAATTCTAAGCTTGTCATTGTTGTGTTGCTCCTGCAGCAGTTTGCCAAAGACACTGAGGTCTAGCAGATTGAAAAGCAAAGGGAGCGATAGATACCCTAACAATGGAGCTGTTTTGAGCTTAGCTTGTCAAGAAAAGCAAAGAACAATCAACTCATGTCCTAAACCAGAAAGGTTGGAAAAAATGGACTCAATGTGGAAGGGGAAAAAATACACACACACACACACACACACACCACTTAGTGTATCTTTTTGATGGATCTCTCCTGGAAAAAGTCCGGCGCTGATCACTCAGACTGTGTTTCTTGGTGGTCGTGATATGAAGCAGAAGGAAGGTTCTGTTTATGGGCTCCAAGTACTTAGTACTCCCTGGTATTTTTTATTACAGATTAACAGAGCTGGAAGGGAACTTGTAGGTCATCTAGTCCAACCCCCCCACCCCAGCTAAGCAGACCAGTGGTGTGATTCAAATTTTTTTACTACTGGTTCTGTGCCTTGGTGGGCGTGGCTTGCTGGGTATGGGTGAGCACTAACTTGCTTTCCAGCTCTGTTCTCCTGTGCAGGGCAACCAAAGAAGACCCAGCCAATCAGCTAGGACTTGGGGGGCAGAGAAGAGATGGGGGGGTAGGGCCAACTAGAGGTAGTATGCGCTGGTTCTCCGAACTACTCAAAATTTCCATTACCAGTTCTCCAGAACTGGTCAGAACCTGCTGAACACCACCTCTGAAGCAGACCATACACCATTTTTGACAGATGGCAGTCCAGTCTCTTCTTGAAAGCTTCCTAATATAATCCAAATAATATATTGGGTCTAGTCTAGTGGTTAAGGCACCAGACTAGAAATTGGGAGGCCGTGGTCTTGCCTTGGCCTCAAAGCCACTGGGGGACTTTGGGCCAATCATCAAGAGACTGAGACTTCTAATCGTACCTTAGCTATTAAAGCCAGTTGGTGACTTTGGGCCAATTTGTTAAGTGAGTCTTGCCCTGTTTTACGACCTTTCTTGCCACCGTCGTTAAGGGAATCCCTGCAGTTGTTAATAGTAACACAGTTGTGAAGTGAACTTGGCTTCCCCATTGACTTTGCTTTGTCAGAGGGTGGCAAAAGGGATGATGTGATCCCTGGGACATTGCAAAATATGAGTCAGTTGCCAAGTTGCTGAATTTTGATGACGTGATCATGGAGGGGATGCTGCAACAGTCATAAATGTGAAAAACAGTCATAAATTATTATTTTTTTTCAGTTGTAAGTTCAAATGACCACTAAATGAATTGTAAGTTCAGGACTATCTGGATAGCTAGCGAGCGAGGGAGAGAGAAGATGGAAGTGATAGATGATTTATTTATTTTATTTATTGGTTTGTCAAGCATGTATTCTTTATTCATATGATAGATAGATAGATAGATAGATAGATAGATAGATAGATAGATAGATAGAAATAGAGAGGTGTGTGTGTAAAAGAGAAAGAGAGAGAGAGAAGATAGATAGATAGATAGATAGATAGATAGATAGATAGATAGATAGATAGATAGATAGATAGAAATAGAGAGGTGTGTGTGTAAAAGAGAAAGAGAGAGAGAGAAGATAGATAGATAGATAGATAGATAGATAGATAGATAGATAGATAGATAGATAGATAGATAGATAGATAGATGATAGATGATAGAAATAGAAAGAGAGAGACAGAAAGAAATTATAGAAATAGAGGTGTATATGGTGTATATGAGAAAGAGAGGAGAGGGAGAGAAGATTATAGAAAGAGAGATACAGAGAGGTGTGTGTGAAAGATAGATGATAGATACTAGAAAGAGAGAGGAGAGAGAGATGATAGAAATAGAGAGAGAGGGAGGGAGGAATGTGTGTATGTGTGAAAGAGAGTTAGATACTAGAAAGAGAGAGAGGGGAGAGAGATGATAGTGACAGAGAGGTAGAGGGGTGTGTGTGTGTGTGTGTGTGAGAGAGAGAGAGAGAGAGATATTTTGTGTGTGTGTGTGAGAGAAAGAGAGAGAGATGTTTGTGTGTGAGAGAGAGATTGTATAGTGTGCTCCCTACCAAATAGCTGCCCTAAACAAGCCCTCATTGAAAGGAACACGTCATGCAAGCTTGAATCACAATTAAGTGATTCTGTGTAACTTCCTGAAAAGGTTGCTTTTCAATATGGAAGATGTAGACTTGGTTCACTGGCTTTCGCAATCTGACTTGCAGACCATTAACTCTGCTGTATTAGGTGACATCTATCTAATATTCCATTATCCATCTGTATATTACTCCAAAATCAGTTTACATTTCCATCATAAACCCCTGTCCCTAAAAGTAATTTAAATATTGTGAAGAAAATCTCCTTCTTAGGCTTCCAAATGTTACCTCCTACTATTGGTCTTTTCATATAGCCTCTCTATTGAGTTACACAGGCAGTTAAATATGAAGCATGTTTTAAACCTTAAAAATATATGAAATAAATATATATTTGCTAGGAGATTTTTGCTCTTCAAATGAGGCTTTTCAACCTTCCTGCGTTCAAGATCTTGAATGGCGTTCAAGATTTGAATTCAAGGCCATGTAAAAAATCCCCCCAAAATGAGTCAAATAAATGGCACATGAAACAAGAATTACAACATGCACCGATGACATGCAAGAAAAGGAAAATGACACAGTATTATAATTTATTGATGCATATTGCTGTATGCGGCTTTCTCTTTGTATCTAGGTTGTTTACAGTGCATTAAATGTGTGAAGGGTCACATTTGCAGAAATGCCCAATGGCATCTTGTATTTGGAAGGGAAAAACATCAAGCTTTGGTGGCAGATAGATTGAAGGGCTGGCATTGTGGGCTGTTGGGTTGTATTGATATATTATTGAAGTGAAGAAAACTACAGATAATACAATAACAGATGGTTAACAGCAGTAGTAGTGAGATTCAATTTTTTTTACTGCCATTCTGTGGGTGTGGCGTGGCTTGGTGGGTGTGGCAGAGGAAGGATACTGCAAAATCCCCATTCCCTCCCCACCCCACCAACCTGCTTTCCAGCTCCATTTTCCTGTGTAGAGCAACCAAAGGAGACCCAGCCAATCAGCTGGGACTGGGGAGGCAGAGAATAGATGGAGGCAGGGCCAGTCAGAGGGGGTACTTGCTGCTTCTCTGAACTATTCAAAATTTCCACTACCGGTTCTCCAGAATTGGTCAGAACTTGCTGAATCCCACTTCTGATTAACAGGAGGATTTAAAAATGAGTGTAATGTTTGAGCTAACCTGTTGGCTGTTTTTTTTTTTTCCCCTTTCTCTTTTCTTCTGCATGTACATTATAATAGATTTTCTCATCTGGAATACTTCTTTATTATTATTATTTTTTGTCAAATAAAGATGAAAAAGCTTATAATTATCTATAGATCTGTTATGAAATGGAAGGAGGACCTACTAGGTTTTTTTCTTTAAATCTTTCAGTACCCAGATATTTTTGACATTGTTATTTTTCCCCCATCTTTATTTCCTTTTTCTGTTGTACAGGTAGTCCCCAGCTTACAACAATTGGTTCCGTGACCTTTCAAAGTTACAATGGCACTAAACAAAGTGACTTTGATTGTTTTTTTTTAAATAAAGTTTTATTGGGTTTTAACAAAACAAATAAAACATCTTATTTGAGTATAGCATCATTCCGGGTTATCACATTTCCATACAGACACAATTTCATATGCATATTCATCTTATGTATTCAACTTCATATCTTATTACTCTTTTTCCAACTTCTCACTATTTCTCCCTTTACTTCTCTTAATTTTCTTTTATGGTTATCTCATTTTCTTCTTATTCAATTGTATTTATTTTACCTAAATTTCTATATCTTTTTATTCATTGTACTTATACCTTTGTCTGTCTTGTTTACAATTTCATATGTTCTCTCCCAACATTCTTAAGAAGCAAAATTCCCCCTATGATTTGCCAATCGAAGTGCAACACCTTTAAATCTTATTGTTATTATCATATGAAATCTCATTAAACATTGAATTTGTGCATTCTAAAATTATAACATTCAAATTTCTAATATCTATTTTATATCATGTAGATCTCATCATTCAGACTCTGCTTGGTACTTACCCTTGAAAATGTAAAAAGAAAAATTCTAAAAACATAGCAAAAACAATATATACATATATATATAAACATTAGTAAACAAAATAGTTATTCAAAATCATTCTAGTATTGGTATAAACCTTGTAAATCTTTCATGTTTCTTTTCAATATCTATCAATCTTTGAGAACAATTGAAATGTTTCCCTCCCTTCTTCATTATTACTTAACTGTTAATAAGCATACCATTGGATAGTAATACAGTTTTATCTTATAAATTATTTACTATTAATAAGCAAAATAATTGTTAAAATTAATTCTAATAACTGGTATAAAATTTCTTATAAATCTTTCACATTGCTTTTCAATATTTTATCAATCTTTAGAAACAATTGCAATGTTTCCCTCTCTTCTTTATTATTGCATTAATTATAAATAAACAAACCATTACATAACAATACAGTTTCATCTCATAGATTATTTACTTATTTCATTTCTAACTCATGACAGTATTCTACTGTCACAACACTATCTTTTGTACCTTTGCAGAATCCTCACTTTTAACTTAATTTAACCATTGTCTCTGTGTTTTCTACCTGAGCAAATACCTTTAATCCTAGTACGTTTCCCCTTTTTCTTTATTTCCTGTTTTTGTCTCTCATAAGTTCTTTCCCTTTCTATCTTTCTCCCCTTTTTCTTATCCCCTTTTTTATACCCTTCTCTCTCTAATTTTCCCTTCTGTAATTTTTTTTTCTGCTTCTCCTTGCTCTTATACTTCTTTTTCAGACTATATTTCTTTTTGGCTGTTCCTTTTGATCTCAAACTTTTAACTCCTTTCCCCCTTTTCCCCCTTTTTACCACACTTTGCATTATTTGATCATTGAAAATGGCTTCTTTTTTGTCCCGCCCTTCTTCTTGCTCTTGAAGCTTTTCCTTCTGCTTTTCATAGGTCACTATCTCCATTTCAAAAAATTCAAATACGAAACCAAAAGATCTTCCTCCCTTTTCTGCATCTTCTTTCTGTTTTTTAAGACTCATCTTCAATTCCTCCAGGAGTGATGGCATTTTAAACACTTTTGAACGACCACCCGATTGACTTTAAGTAAAACTAGAAAAAGAAAGAAAAAATAAATGCCAAACCTTTTTTTAAAAAAACACCAAATGATCCCAAACTGTTCCTTCTTGTTTCTTTCCTTTACTTTTCCTTTCTGTGCATTACTGTATCTTTTAATAAGATTTCAGTTACAATATATCCTTGGGAGTCTTTTCAAAGTTTCAGTATTAATCCTCTTTATTTTTCTAGGTGGCACTCTGTTTTTCTATTATTCCAAGTCCCACCCTTTTGCCTCCACTCTTCTCCTTTTTAGGGCTTTAAAATGACCAAGAAAAAAAATCTTTATTCTCCTTTTGATACTTAGATTTCAGCTTAAGGTTGCCTATTAGTGTCAAAATAGATTAATATAAATTTCTTTCCATACCATTTGTAATTGTCAATATAAAGGTTTAAAAAAGGGTTTTTAACCTCCTTTTCTCTCTCCTTCGCCGCTTAAAGATCTTCTTTCAGAAGTATCCCTCTAGGTACTTTGAGATTCAGAGTACCTTGCTTAAATGTTCTCTGTTGTTTAACCCGGTCTGTCCTGCTTTCCTCTTTGTCTTCCTCCTGCACAATCTTATCCAGTCAGGTTCTTCTTTGAGGTGGCCATTTCTGACTACCGCTACAACCGCCTTCGGGGAAGGGAGTTTAGACCAGCCAAGAAGGAGAGATGTGGCTCCCCTCCACTTGGATAGCAATCTCCCCCCTCTTCACCACCTCTATGGGGTGGCTTCAGCCCCTAATCAAAAGGATTGGGGTGCTCCAGCAGTGAGCACAGATCGAAACCACGCACGATCGCGGATTTCAGTCTATCCCTGAAGAGGCCAAACTGGAAGTCCATGACTTTGATTGCTTATTGTACCCTATGATTATCATAAAGTGTTGTACCTGATGATTCTTGACTCTTGATGAATGTATCTTTTATTTTATGTACACTGAGAGCATTTGCACCAAGACAAATTCCTTGTGTGTCCAATAACACTTGGCCAATAAAGAATAATCCTCCTCCTCCTCCTCCTCCTCCTCCTCCCCCTCCTCCTTCTTCCCCTCCCCCTCCCCTCCTCTTCTTTTCCTCGTCCTCCTCGTCCTCCTCCTTCTCCTCCTCCTCGTTCCTCCTCTTCTTCCTCCCCCTCCTCCTTCTTCCCCTCCCCCTCCTCCTTCTTCCCCTCCCCCTCCTCCTTCTTCCCCTCCCCCTCTTCTTTTTCTCCTCCTCCTCCTTCTCCTTGTCCTCCTCGTCCTCGTCCTCCTCGTCCTCGTCCTCCTCGTCCTCCTCCTTCCTCCTCTTCTAACTCCACCTCCTCCTCCTTCTCTTCCCCCTCCTCCTTCTTCCCCTCCCCTTCTCCTCCTCCTCTTTTCCTCCTCTTCCTCCTCCTCCTTCTTCCCCTCCCCCTCTCCTCCTCTTCTTTTCCTCCTCCTCCTCCTCCCCTCCTCCTTCTTCCCCTCCCCCTCTCCTCCTCTTCCTTTCCTCCTCCTCCTCCTCCTCCCCATTTTTCCCCCTTATGAGCATTGTACCATGCCCATGTTCACATGATTTACATTTGGACATTTGACAACTGACTTGTATTTATGATGATTGCAGTGTCCCGGGGTCATGCAATCCCCTTTGGCGAACTTTTAACAAGCAAAGTCAATGAGAAGGCCACATTCGCTTAACAACCATGTTACTAGCTTAACAACGGCAGTGATTCACTTAACAAATGTGGTCAGATAAGTCATAAAATGGGACAAAACAATTTCTCACTTAGCAATATAACTTCTGGACAATTGTAGTTGTAAGTTGAGGACTATCTATATGTAAGGGGAGGAGAACTTACTATTTTTTAAAATTATTATTATTTTTCACCACCCATATATTTTTGATATGGGGAGGGTGTCTCTTTTTTTCCCTTTCTTTTATACGCACACACAAAAAAACTTTTTCTATGGTTAGTGTTAAATGTTAGTCTATCTGGTGGTTGTTTTTTTTTTATTGTTGTTGTTTTTGTAGTTGATCCTTGTTGACAAATGAAAATAAATATGTTTTAAGAAAATAAAATAAATATTTAGTCTAACTAAACTCTTGGCGATACCTGTGTGAAGCTGAGTTGTGAAGCATTATATTGATAGTCTAAGTAATTGGCTGGATTTAATGTTGTAGTCAATGCAATATATAGGTGAATGATTAGCGGTTGGAAACTGTCTTTGCAGCGTTTTGTGGAAGTGATTGCCACTTTTGCTTATGCATCGTTTGGGGATTGTGACATACAACCCACAAGGTTCAATGAAAGTTCTCCCTGAGGTATCTGGGTGGAACTGTGAGCTCGAGCTAATTTGAGTGTATAGCATGGAAACATTTCAGTGTTTGAGGAAGTCAGAAGTAATTGAAAATAGGTGAAAGCAGCCAAAATGCTTTCTCTTCTCCCCTCCTTTTTATTTTTTTATTTTTATTTTATTTTATTTGCCAATTGCTTACAAGATAATAGATATAGGTAAAAACATAGTTATGAATACATGGATACATATAAGAACAAATTAAAAAATATATATAAAAGAAACAATAGGACAGGGACGATAGGCACATTGGTGCGCTTATGCACCAACCATTCCCTTCACCCTTCCCTTCCCTTCCGTTCATTTTTCTACTCTCCCTGTCCCTCCCTTCCCTTCACCCTTCCCTTCATTCTTCTACTCTCTTCTACCTTCCCCTCCCCTCCCCTCCCCTTCCCCCTTCCCTTCCCTTTCCTTCCCTTCATTCTTCTACTCTACTTTACCCTACTCTACCCTACCCTACCCTCCCTTCACCCTTCTCTTCCTACCCTTCCCTTCCCTTCCATTTATTCTTCTACTCTACTCTACTCTACTCTACTCTACTCTACTCTACTCTACTCTACTCTACTCTACTCTCCCCTTCCCTTCCCTCCCATCCCTTCTCTTCCCTTCCTATCCTTCCCTTCATTCTTCTACTCTCTTCTACCTTCCCCTCCCCTCCCCCTTCCCTTCCCCCTTCCCTTCCCCCTTCCCTTCCCTTTCCTTCCCTTCATTCTTCTACTCTACTTTACCCTACTCTACCCTACCCTACCCTACCCTCCCTTCACCCTTCTCTTCCTACCCTACCCTTCCCTTCCATTTATTCTTCTACTCTACTCTACTCTACTCTACTCTACTCTACTCTACTCTACTCTACTCTACTCTACTCTCCCCTTCCCTTCCCTCCCATCCCCTCTCTTCCCTTCCTATCCTTCCCTTCATTCTTCTACTCCACTCTCTTCTACTCTCCCCTCCACTACCATCCTCTCCCTTCCCTTCCCTTCACCCTTCCCTTCTTTCCCTTCCCTTCCCTTCTGTTCATTCTTCTTCTCTACGTTATTCTACTCTACTCTATTCTATTCTTATTTTTTTTTATTTTTCTATATGGCCTAATCCTCATATCTCTTTGATAACACTGTTGGGAAGGATCCTGCAAAAATCATCCTGTTAGACCCTCCTCCCCATCAGGCCTTGTGTCATATTCAACTTGGCAATATGACAAATTATAAAACAATCAACAGACAGCAAATTCCATGATGTGGTTCATTCCATTTTATTTTGCTTTGATTTATGGAGCCATACATGTCAACGTGTGACTCTGGGTGTTGTACATCATGACAAGAAAAATAATTATGGACAATTAGAACAGTACAAAATATGACACCAAATAAAGCTGTTACTATAGACGTTAATGTAACCTAGAAACCAGGGCCCTAAATATATTCAGGGCCTCAGACCTAGTCATCCAACAAAGTCCTTATAGCCTTACGAAAGGGCAGCGGGTAGTCCTGGACTTATAACACTTAGTCACTATTGAAAGTTACAACGGCACTGAACAAAGTGACTTATGACCGTTTTTCACATTTACAACCACTGCAACATTCCCATAGTCACGTGAGCAAAATTAAAATGCTTGACAACTGACTTTTACTTATGACAGCTCACATGATCTTCTTTTTTGACAAGCAAAGTCAATGGGGAAAGCAGATTTGCTTAACAACTGGGTGACTAACTTTGCAACTACAATGATTCCCTGAACAAGTGTGACTAGAAAGGTCATAAAATGTGTGTGGGGAGAAACTCATTTAACCACTACCTCGCTTGGTTGTATCTAGAATGCAGCCATTAGGTAAAGGTTCCCTTCGCACATACGTGCTAGTCATTTCCGGCTCTAGGGGGTGATTCTCGTCTCCATTTAGAAAGCCGAGAAGAGCCAGCGCTGTCCGAAGACGTCTCCATGGTCATGTGGCCAGCATGACTAAATGCCAAAGGCTCACGGAACACTGTTCCCTTCCCACCAAAGGGGTCCCTATTTTTCTACTTGCATTTTTACATGCGTTTGAACTGCTAGGTTGGCAGAAGCTGAGACAAGGAACAGGAGCTCACTCCATTAGGCAGCACTAGGGATTCAAACCGCCGAACTGCTGACCTTTCTATTCAACAAGCTCAGGGTCTTAGCCACTGAGCCACCACATCCCTTAGAATGTAGCCATTATATTCAAGTAATATGCTGGTCTTTTCTCTTTGGGATAACCTCTGCTCACTTCAGAATGAAGAAGGAAGAGAAAAGAGGATGGAGAGTTTAGGAATTAGTCTATGTTTAAAAAACTCCTTTGCAGATTATAATCCCTGTTCTCTCTCTCTCTCTCTCTTTCTTTCTTTTCAGATGCATCGTGGATAACAGAGTGACCCGAGTAGCTTGGCTCAACCGAAGCAGCATTCTTTATGCGGGCAATGACAAGTGGTGTTTGGACCCCCGAGTGGAGCTAGTTGCCAACACGAAAACCCATTATGCCATCCGGATAAATGACGTGGATGTATACGACGAGGGGCCTTATACTTGCTCGGTACAGACGGACAATCACCCCAAAACTTCACGAGTCCATCTCATTGTACAAGGTAAGGTTTTGTGGAGGACATTTGCTTTGATTTTGTCCTCCTGGAGGAAGACTTTAGATGAGCAACCCAAGAAGAGGTCAAACTCCAGAACATGCCCAGAAACCTTCAAATAAAGATCAAATGTGCTTATGACATTTAAGTGCTCCAGCTGCTGCTGTTGCTTTGAGGAATGAATGTCCCTTTGTAGAATTCAAGAGTAGTTGATGTTCTCCTTTTGTGACAGTCTGAAAAACACAGCAATCTTCTAACCAGATGAGGAGTAGTTGCCCTGCAGGCTGTACGTAGATAGTCTTAGAACTCCTTTTTTTGGGGGGGAGGGGGGGGAGGGTCCAGAGCAACCCCAAAATCAGAGCTTGGAGATGATTTCACACAGTCGTGGAGCCAATAAGTAGATAAGCAAAACTAAACCTCTCACAGCTATTTTAAATCCAGATTTTTCACAATGGAGAAAAAAAAGGGAGCCTGAAATTTCAGATCCTGGCTCAATTGAATTATACCATGATGTTCCCAGCGCTGTTATCCACCAATAGCAATAGCACTTGGACTTTTATACCACTTCACAGAGCTTTACAACCCTCCCTAAGCAATTTACAGAGTCAGCATCTTGCCCCCAACAATCTGGCTCCTCATTTTACCGACCTCGGAAGAATGGAAGGCTGAGTCACTTTATTGACAAATCATATGCAGTTTGGGGCAAAAATCACTTGGCAAATTTCTCATTTGGCAACATAAATTGTGGGCTCAATTGAGCTCATAAGTTGAGGATTACCTGTACTGAGTGTCAGTCTCTATAGGTGGCCTGCCTCTGTTGTGGTCAGCAAGATTTAAGTCCCATTCAGTTTCTCTGTGGCTAATGATGGAGCATCTACTTGTGTGAAATGGACCAAGTTTTATTTCTGACCTTTCAAGAAAGAAATATTTAAATATTTGTGAAATATTTTGAGATTTAGGGGTTTCCTATTTAAGCAGGAGGTTGGTCTCTTCCAAGGCTCTTAATTTGTTATTCTGAGATGATGGGGTTAATGACAAGGATGATTCAGATAAAGATTTATTCTTACCTTACCATTAATCATTTCTCTTGGGCTTTTCTTGGTAGCCTTTTTAATAGAGTTAGGAAATTGAGACCTGGGAGTTCGAACTAGGGCTAATTTTCAAATTCTGATGGATACATTGATTTGGAAACAAGTTGGGTTAAGAAAGACATTGGCCTTGTACACCAAGTTGCCCTGAGCTAACCTGCAGTTCATAGGCTGGGCTACATGTCAAGCACCAGGGAAGTCAGGAGGTTCAGGCAGTTCAAGTGAGTATAAAGACTTATTTTAAGCGTAAACTCTCTATAAGAATCTTAATTACTAGTGGTCAAGGGACATTAGTGGGAGTTAAGAAATGAATTTCAGGTGGGCTGGACTTGGATCTTTGGTGGTTATATAGGAACTCATTACTAATGACCTGTTTGACTCCTCCCTTGGGCATAGCCTGATCATCTCCTACACCATGTATGTCATTGACCACCCAATGAATGCCAAAAAATTCCCAGGCATTTTTCTACCCTTCCACTCCCTTCTGTTGTGGCTTGTCATCTGCCAGCTCCTCCAGCAGCCGAATCAGAGGAGGAGGAGGAGGAGGAAGAGGAGGCAGCATGGGAATCAGGGTCAGCATAAGGACAACCTTGGGGCTCCGAGGAGGAAGAAGAGGAAGAGCTGGCAGAGAGAGAGAGAGAGACAGAGATGGAGCCTGGGCTGTCCATCAGCCCTCAGATGGAGAGTCAACAGTCCCCAGGTCTGGAGATGGCTGATGAGGAAGAGGAGGAACAGTTGGGTCCAATGCCTGATGCGCAGATGTGCAGAAGGTAGAGGAGAGGAGAGCAGTGGAAAT
The DNA here is from genome assembly GCA_033807585.1 of Hydrophis major. Lineage (NCBI taxonomy): Eukaryota > Metazoa > Chordata > Lepidosauria > Squamata > Elapidae > Hydrophis > Hydrophis major. The sequence continues at coordinate 35,098,368 of CM066334.1, forward strand.
CTATGAGCTGATCCTTGAGACAGAAGAGCCACTTCTGCTAGTGAAACACCCCACCTTAGCTCTGGGGGTAAAAGGCGGAGGTGGAGATGAATAGATGTGACAGGCAACTATTCATTTTCTGGCTGGCCAGACTTGTTAGCCTGCAAGAAAAATGGGGCTGCCAGCATTCCTAATAAAGGAATCTTTTCAGTTCAGGTCAGAGGTTTGTCATGTTGGCGAGCTGGGACAGAACACCTTTCTTTTTAAAGCAATCAAGAAAAAAAAAATTGAGCAAATTTTCCTCTTCCAAGCATATACATCTCTTTACTCATGAAGCAACTAACGGGTGTATTTCCAATCTTGGCATTTTCTGTTATCATTCAAATTTATGGCATCTGTTCTCAATTCATGCATCAAAGCTGATCACATTTAAAAAAAATCAAAGCTATAATCATGGAAGCTGGAGAGTAGTAATTACTTACCCATCCTTTCTGAACCTCTGCTATTTAAAATCAATCCTGCATCTGTTTGTTGTTTTAGTGTTTTATTATTTTGCTTCTTGTCTTCATGAATAATTATGGAAGGAAGAAATAGTGTTTTCTCAAGAGAGCAACACATTCTGTCAGTGGAAGGTATTACAAGGTCTCGTTCTTTGGGGGAGGAAGGTAACTAGTTATCTAGACAGAAAGTTGCTGTTGCTTGACTTTGAAGTTAATTGGAATTGGGAGCATTCCGAATATTGCAATATCTAGCAAAGGTATGTCTGTTTGTGGCTTTCAAAGTCTTCTATATATAATTGTGGCCATCTCTGAAGCAGCCTGAAAAAAAAACCCCAGTGGAACCAAAAAAGAATCATAACTATTTAATTTATTAGGATAACTTTTCTTCTGTTTTTGTTTTAATGGCAGAGTTCACAAATCTTCCAGGCATTTGCAAACTGTTTGCTCAGGTGCCACACAACTTACCTAATTGTGCTGTGCTCAATAACAGATGGATGAATAAATTTCAGGCTACAAAGACCCAGAAAGACAGTTTTATGTATTGCCTATTGAGAGAAATGTTGCCAAATGAAAGTAACTACCTGCATCAATAAGGATGCACTCTGAAAATTTCTAAGGAAAAACTGTCATGATCCTCTTCCTCTCAGCCAAATTGTCTAAACTTTGCTGTCTCTTGATCCTCTGAAATGCAGCCCATCCCTCCTGGGAATCCAGATGACATTCCACTACAGTAAACTAGCCTTTAGTACAATGTACAATCCCAGGGCTTGTGTTACTTGAAGCCAAACCTTTTAATGTATATTCTACATCAGGGACATATGATACCCATATGTTCCACCCCAAACTTTTCTGAAGACAGCTAGTGCAGCATAGTCTCTTTGACCTGTCAGCTGCCAGTCCCTCCAGCAGCTGAATTGGCTGAGAAGACTTGGGAGTCAGGGTCAGTATCAAAGCAACCTGAGTGCTATGAGAGGAAGAGGGAATGGAGCTGTCAGAGAGGGAGGGAGAGACAGAGGCGGAGCCTGGACCGTCTGTCAGCCTTCAGATGGAGAGTCAACAGCTCCCAGCTCTGGAGGTGGCTCATAATGGATGGAAACTGAACAAGGAGAAATTTAACCTGGAAATAAGGAGAAACTTTCTGACAGTGAGAGCAATCAACCAATGGAACAGAAGTTGCCCTCGGAAGTTGTGGGAGCATCATCACTTGAGACTTTCAAGAATAGATTGGACTGCCACTTGTCAGAAATGGTGTAGAGTCTCCCGCTTGGGTGGGGGGTTGGACTAGATGACCTACAAGATTCCTTCCAACTCTGATTATCTGTTATCTGATGAGGAAGAGGTGGAACAGCCTGGTCCAGTGCCTGATGCATACATGTGCAGAAGGCAGAGGAGAGGAGAGGAGTAGAAATCTGTGGGCCAGTCCTTGGGACAGAGAGCCACTACTGCTAGCGAAGGCCCACCCTAGCTCTGAAGATAAAAGTCAGGGAGTGGAGATGAATAGATGTGGCAGACAACCATTCATCTCCCTGCTGGACAGACTTGTTAGCCTATGGTGAGAGAGAATTTTTTTGCCAGGGCTACTGGCACTCCAAATAAAGGAATCATTGATTTAACTTCAGAGGGTTTGTCGTGTTTGGGGAGCTAGGTCAGAACATTACGGATTGTTAGGGGGTTCAGTGACCCAGCAGTGAAAAGGCTAGGCTTGTCAACTGGAAGTTTGACAGTTCAGAATCCAAGCACCGTGAGATGTGGTGAGCTCCTGTTCTTGGTCCGGCTCCTGCCAACTTAGCAGTTTGAACGCATGCAAATGCAAGTAGAAAAATAGGTACCACTTGGTGGGAAGATAACAGTATCCTGTGCACTTCGATGTATAGCCATGCTGGCCACATGACCACAGAACTGTCTTTGGACAACACTGACTTCCTCGGCTAAGAAACTGAGATAAGTAACACCCCCTAGAGTCTGATGCGACTAGACGGGGGAAAACTTTACTTTTTACCTTTAATAAAGATTTAAGACAGTGCCCATGGCAACTCAAAGTGGGGAAAAGCATGCCCTCCATATTCTGTGGAAGAATAGAAAAACGAACCCGCAGGAACCCTGTTTCATTTCCAAAATGATATATAACCCACATATTCCTTGTAATAGTTGTGCTGCTTTATCTCTTTGCTTTACAATATCTGGTAGTGATATTTACAAAGTGATATTTGTCTTTTCAGTGAAAAAATGTAGCGGTGGAGAGAACATAATTGTCTGATAATAATCTTTCATGGTTCCGAAAATATACCTCACCATCTGCTGTGGATGAAATAACTGGCTGTTCCCTGCATGATTTCTCAGTTAAAATGTATTTAAGGGGACATGTTATTCTTCACCCCCTTTTACCAACCCATTCATGGGCACCGTTAGCAGGGGAGGCACTGTATCTTTTCCCCCTTGAATTTAAGGGGGTTGGGGAGTCAGAAACACAACAGAGATTTCAGTGTTATCAAATGTACCTAGTTTCCTTGAATAGCCATCAAACAATAACAGAGCACACAACCACTTCATTCTGTAGGAGATTAGGATAAAATGATGTCTATTTCAACTGTAACCTATTTTATGGTTACTTTTACACAGTTATTCACACAGGTTTATTATTGGTTGGTAGTTTGGTCTTCACTGTAAGGCTGGAATTTTGACATTCCTGAGCTTACTTAAATGTTTGTCAGGTGCAATAAATCAGGAAGCAAAGAGGTTCAAATGAATACAGATTTATTGTGTGCTCCCTCTACAAGAATCTAAACAACAGTCAATAGGCAGCAGATAAGAATTCAAGATTGTAGATCTCTTGTGGGCACCAAGCAATAGCAATGGCACTTATATACTGCTCCACAGTGCTTTACAGCACTGTCTAAGCAGTTTATAATGTCACATGTTGCCCCCCAAAATCTGGGTCCTCATTTTATCGACCTCTGAAGGATGGAAGGCTGAGTCAACCTTGAGACAGTCAGGATTGAACTCCTAGCAGTGGGCAGAATTACCTTGCAATATTGCATTTTAACCACTGTACCACCATGGCTCAAGACTAATGATATGCTTGACCCCTCCCTCATGCTTTGCCTGGTCATCACTTGCAATGCTCAGGAACAAAATGGGGACTTTTAAGACTGCATAAGTTGTTTGCATAATTTTTTCCCCTTGTATTTTTGCTGCATAAACGGCTCTGTGGAATAAAGCCAAATTGATTGTACAAAATCAGCCACTTGTGCAAAGAGCCAGAGCAATTTGAGATATTTCTATGCTTAACATCTACAATGAAAAATTATATACTCTGTGCCGATTTATGTATTTGTGTGTGTGTGTGTGTGTGTGTGTGTGTGTGTGAACAATTCAAGAAAAAATAGACTGGTGCATTTTGAAGAGCAAAATTGTTACCTTTAGTTCATGGTCACATCCTTGAAATGATGATAATATAGCAGTGATCTTAAGAGCTATGTAAATAGTCTTCCATAAAGCAGTGGCGTTACACAAATGCAGTTAGTTGCCACAGTCTGATGTGAGCTTGTAGAGGCAGAAGAATTAAAAGTGTCTTGCAGAAATAGACCCAGTGCCTATCTATTAGTTTCCCAGTGACCAAATAGCAAAGCATGAAGGGTGTGACATCTCAATTCATCCTTATCTCTTAGATTTACTATTTGGTAGTTCGTGAAACTTTATCATTTATAACAGCCACTGATGTGACTAGATATTCATCAAAATACCCTCTAGGCATCTGTCCATTCCCCTCCTCTACTTTTATATTCCAGAAAATGAGGAAGTGTCCCCTTCTGATATGCTTTCTCCATCCCCCATCCCTCCTTTGCATTCTGATTTTGTTTATTGTCTACGTTCTTCCTCCTGGCTCCCAAGGTTATTCTCATAGCCCATTATACATATTGATTTCAATACAATAAAAGTTTCAGCTATAGATTACTGATAAATAACAAGAAAGTAGAGTTGATGGTTGATCAATAGATGAGCTAATCTCAAATAAGTGGAGATCACACTTGATTTTGTGCACAAGAACCTCAGTGAAAAAGTTTGTTGATAGAGCGGAAGACATTCTACAAGGACAAAACTCTATACATTTATTAGAAAAGCACAAATGAAAAAAACAAAAACAAAAAAAAAATTACCAATGGACCTTCCTTTATTAAGGGCTAATCAAAATGCCACCACAGCATGTTCAGCTTCTCCAGACATTTATTCAAGTTCACACACACACACACACACACACACACACACACAAATCAAGTCAAGTCAATGTTTATTACAATCAAAGACCAGAACAAATTAAAAACATGCAAGGAATATCCAGGAATTTTAAAGTCTTGACTTGACTCATGGATAAACCTATTCTTGGGTAAACTGACCCATGAATTTTTACAAACTACCATGAAATATTTTATAATATGTGAATTACTCCCAGAAAAGCCAACTGTTAAAATTAAAACATACAAAACATTCAAGGCTTGACTTGATAGGTAGTGCATATTTCACGATCGTTTGGTTAAAAACTCGGGGGTTCTCTTTTCCACAGATGGGTTTCTATCTGAGCATATACAATATATTTAAAAGTTTTGCGAAGTCAGCCTTTCTCAGATGTGTTCGAAAATAAGAAATGGAAGAGGCCAAATGAGATTTGTATTTGTCCTGTGCCGCAAAATATTCTCATCTTGTAGAAGAGATTAAAAAAAAGTCCACCTTATCTCAGAGCTGATGAAAATGGACTTTGTGAAGAACCCCAGTGCTTAATCTCACTTAGACACAAGCATTTGCATGATAGAAAAAAAAAAAAAAAGATGGAATCCGAGTTCAAGATGCAAGGAAGAAACGGGTATTTTGTTTTTGTTTTTTAAAAAGAAGAATTTGAGAGATATTTGGCTTTTCGGCTTCTTATCGGCTTCTTGAGTCTATCTGGCCCTTTCTTTTGTTCTGAAGCAACTAATCACTCCCAACCACTTTTGTCTGGTCCAAATGAGATTTCCCATTCCTTCTGCACCTCAGTTAATCTCTTAAATCCTGGCCATTGTTTGATAGTTAATTACCTGTCTGCTCTCAAAACACAACTTTGTGGCTCAGGTAAAGAGAAGGAAATGCAGAAATCCTACTCACTTGCTGAAATTAGGAAGTTTCCAGAGAAATTGGGAGAGAAAGGTTGGATTTGGGGTGTCTGCTGATGTTCTAGAGAAGTTTCTCCAAAGGTTTTCCTAGTTAGAGGTTGTCTGCCTAGATGTGTCTAGATCAGGGGTGTCACACTTGTGTCGTCACGGCATCATCATGTGACGTATCAGGACTTTTTTCCCCTTCACTAAACTGGGTAGGGGGTGGCACCAGCACATGACACATCTGGTCCATGTGCTGCAAGTTTGACACCCCTGGGCTAGTGTGAGAATAATCACAAAACACATCTAGAGACAGTGAACAATATGAAAGAGCTTTATTATTAAGCTTTTGCAAAAAGGAATTCTGCTAATGGCAGAAGACATTTTCCCCAGGAAGGCTGGGGCTTATATACAAGTTCAAATATACGAGATCTGCCCCTTTCCTGGGTTCACAATCTATTCAACTACGTATCTTCCTATGCCACACCCATAGCGTACCACCTGTTTCCTTTTCTTTGGAAACTATCCTTGTTCTCATAGCTTCTTCCTGTTACGTTCTTCTGAACACAATGGATCATTAACCAGTTCCATTCAGGTCAGAATGACCTTAGCATCTCTTACATTAATCTTTAAGCCAAGATATACAAACCCCCACTCCAGCCAAAGAGCATGACATTTCACTTTTAGAAAATAACAAATTACAAAACATAATTTGTTCGTAAAATAGTTATATAACCAGTAATCATTCTAGAAGGTCACATTACGAATAAAAATGGAGTCCCTTTTGTTCTATATTTTCTTAGGTATAACTTGCAATACATATGTTATTTCCATATATCACAGCTAGATAATAGTTTGTTGTTGTTGTTGCTGTTCCTGTTGTTGTTGTTCTCATGAGCCCCTTCCTCTTCTGATTTCCTCTTTGAACTTGAGCATCCAAAAGTTGCTTAACAAATCTTTCATTTAGCAACATCAATTTTGGCCTCCGTTGTGGTTGTAACTCAAGCATTATTGTACTGGGCATTCCAGGCCTACAGAGGGAGACTTTGACAGTGTGAATTCATCTTTTATCACTGATTCTCAATCCAATTCGAGAAATAAAGCAGTCCAGCTCTTGACAGGCCATCAGCCGTTGTCCCAGCACCGTGACAATCCTACATCCATAAATTTAGTGCAGGAAATGATTTCTTCAAATGCCAAGCTGAGCCACGATATTGTTCGAGCAGGAAAAAAAGAACTCCTTCAATAAATAAAAAGATGGGTAAATTTCCTCTTTGCCCTTGTAGCTGGTACATCCTTTGTCAGCAGAACCAGACCTGAGGGACGCAAGAGAGACTTTCCAAGTTATGGCTAGTTTGTTAGGTTGTCTGTTTTTATCAAATGCACTTGGCGGCTGCCTCCAGAGGGCGGAGTTGTCACTGCTAATCTGTCACCTGCGTCTGGCGGGAGAGTCAGAGGCAGCTGAATTTTCTTCGGTAACTGGTTAGGATTTAGCTCTGAACACCAAGAAAACTAAGGAACTCATTGTGGACTTTAGGAGGCACAACACTGACCTGGCTCCCCTTTACATTAATGGAGAGCAGGTGGAGAGGGTCCATACTTTCCGGTTTTTGGGTGTTACTATTGTTGATAAGATCTCCTGGACGGAAAACACCACGGCAGTTATTAAGAAGGCTCAGCAGAGACTCCACTTCCTGCGAGTGCTCAGGAAGCACAATCTGGCCTCCAGCCTGCTGATTACCTTCTATCGTGCGTCCATTGAAAGCCTGTTGACATACTGCATTACAGTGTGGTATGGTCATTGTACTATGGCAGACAGGGAGAGACTACAGAGGATAGTCAAAACAGCTCAGAAGATCATTGGCTGCCCTCTTTCCTCCCTGTCAGACATCTATTCCTCTCGCTGTCTTAGTAGAGCTGTGAACATCATAAAAGACAGTTTCCATCCTGGTAACGGACTGTTTGACCTGTTGCCCTCGGGGAGGCGCTATAGGTGCATCAGGTCAAGGACAAATCGTCTTCAAAACAGTTTTTTTCCCAAAGCTATAACTACCCTGAACTTACATATGCACTGACTTTAAGTCCTGTCAAACATATTGTAAATAATACTTTGGGACAATTGGGAAATTTTTGTGCAATATATCATGACTATTACTGTGCTGGCTGACAAGTGCAATAACTCCTACTGTGAATAGGCACAAATTAAGTGCAATAAGCTGGTAATTTTACTCATTTTATTCTTCTTTGTTGTTTTAGATATTTTTAGATATTCTTATGCACATTCTTTTTTTAACATGTATGGTTGTACTGAACGACGAGTCGCTTAATCTCACTGTGTATGCGTATGATGCAAGTTGTACACGTGGATAGTGACAATAAAGGTATTCGTATTCGTATTCGTATTCGTATTCGTAGGATATCAGGAACAATAGATTCGGTTTAATGATGTAGCTCAGGAGAAGATGACCCAGCATCCTGACTTAAATATTCCTTTGCCTTTAAAATTGCAATGAAATTCTGCCAATCAAAGCATCCAAGAATGGGCTATGTAGATGGGATGAGTTTTCAATACCTAAGAGTTGGGGTGTAACAAACTTTTATAATCACCCCTTTTGGGGAAAATATAAACCAGAGTGAAGTATCTGTGGTAGCTGAAAGTTCTTCAATCAGTGCATTTCAACCTTGGCAACTTTAAGATGTGTGAGCTCCCAGAATTCCCCAGCTAACATGCATCAAAGGATATGGACTTCAACTCCCAAAATTCCCTTATAGTAAGTTTTAAGAGGTGTGGAGTTCAACTCCCAGAATTTGCTAGCCAGCATGCATCAAGGGATATGGACTTCAACTCCCCAAATCCTCCAACTAGCATGCTTTCATGGGTGTGAACTCCAGAATTCCCTTCTAGTATTCATTCATTCATTCATTCATTCATTCATTCATTCACTTATTTATTGGTATTTGTCAAAAAAAAAAAAAAAACCAAGAACAAGAATAAGAGAATAAAAATACAATGACAGGGACGATAGGCACATTAGTGCCTCTACTAACCAGTTAAGTATTTTGTAAAGTTCATAGAAGTCAATTTGTAACTGAAACTGTGAAAATTTGTAGCTGAAACAGCTGAATCAGGTAGGGCATTCCACTTTTTGACAACCTGTTACAGAAATCATAGTTGTTGTTTTTTACTGCAATTAAAACAGAAAAAGTCATTGACAGGTAAAACATTACTACATATAATTTTGTACACAATACTTAGGTCTGATCTCAACCGACATAGCTCTAAGTTATCCAAACTGAGAATTTCAACCCTAGTAGCAGAAGAAGTTCTACTGTGTACAGAAGAATGCAAGGCTTTTCTCATGAAATACTAAAGTATGTTTTAAGATGTGTGGACTTTAATTCCAGAATTCCTTAGCCAGCATACTTTAAGGGATTTGGATTGAAACGCCCAAAATTCCCTTCTAGTGTGTTTTAGGATGTGTGTACTTTAACTATCCAAATTCCCCAGCCAGCAAGGCTGTTTGGAGAAGTCTGGAAGTTGAAGCCAACTCATCTTAAATGTGCCAAGTTAAGAAGCACTGCCCCTAAATGCCATGGCTTTTTTATTTTTTTTTATTTTTTTCAGATGGACATCTAGGGTTCCACATTTGTCCAAGCAATAAAATGCCTTAGGTTTTTCCTCTCCCTAGCAAAATCAGAATTAGATATGCTGGAATGGATAAATTGACTTTTGATTAGATATGATCTATGGGGTTTTTTTGGTGACTGCAAGCATCTTATGGACTGTAAAAATGAACTTGTGATTTATGCTTTTGATGATTAGGTAGGAGAGATTATCGAAAGAAGAGTGATATGATGTAATTTTAGAGAGAGAGAGGTTAAAATATATTAGCATTTATAACTGCTGGGAAGAATCTGAGAAGACACTTTTTAAATACTTTTTTCTTTCTTTCTTTTCTATCAACTCTATTGCTTTTCCTGACCTTTTGCTTTCTCTTTTCTTTTCCTTCCTTCCTTCTTTTGGGTCTTCTTTGGTTGCTCTGCCCAGGAGAATGGAGCTGGAAAGTGAGTTAGTGGGGTGGGGAGGAAATGGGGATTTTGCAGTATCCTTCTCCTGCTGCGCCCACTAAGCGACACACACAGAACCGGTAGTTTTTTTTTTTTTTTTTAATCCCACCACTGCTTTGAACTGTCACTAAATAAAGCTACAGGTGACTTTCCCATTTTGGCTCTCAACTTTCTACCCTCCTTGTTTCTTTGTCCTGTGCTTTAGATCTGCAATGTTTCCTCTGGATGATGTTAACATGGTAATTTACAGATTACAGATTAACAGAGTTGGAAGGGACCTTGTAGATCATCCAGTCCAACCCCCACATCCCACCCAAGCAGGAGACCCTATACCATTTTTGACAGAGGGCACTCCAGTTTCTTCTTGAAAGCCTCCAGGGATAAAGCTCCCATAACTTCCGAAGGCAACTTCTGTTCCATGGATTGATTGTTCACGCAGTCTTCATTTTCCTTCCAATCACAATTTGATTGTCATCAAACCAAGATTTCATGCTTGGGTCAATCCAATGTACGAGCTACAAAAGGGGGCGATTAAATCAGTTCAAGTTGCTGCAGACTTCTCATCTTACAAATCACAGTGTCTTTGCATCCTACTTACATATTCCCTTTTCACTTGTAAACAAGTTTACAAACTTCTCAAAGGGACAAGTGGGGTCCTCTCAGCAGGGCTGTTTTCTTTCAGACCTTTCATTACCACACTAGGTAACATCATCAGTGCCAGAAAGTAGTGAGGTTTGAACTCTGTATATATAAAGGTGACTTGCTCTGTCAGTGATGGTGAGAATGTTCATGGTGGTTTCTTCATTAGACTGTTGTTTACAGTTTGATTGTTTGAGTTGGTAGTCCTGTGATTTGGACATTGTTTCTTGTTGATTATTGTTCTAATACCAGTATTAATTAGTGTTAATCTCTGTTTATTTGGGTGTCCATTGTAGGCAAGGAGCTGTTTTGATCTTTTAGTTGTTGTTTTTTTTTTTTTAATATTGTCTCTTTAGAATCGGGTATAAGGTTGTTTATCTCTATGTGCCTGATGATGGCTGATTTGTCTCAGTCCTAGCCCTTTTTGGACTTAGCTTGATCTAGGATTCTCACAGTTTTGAGTCTTATTGCATCATCTGGTTTCTTGTACACATTCAGCCAAGTCCAAACACAATATATTGTGACATTTCTGATGGAATAAATTTCTATTCCATTAACTAACCAGAGTCCCTCCTTATCCATTATTTATACAGCTGATGTGGCAGCTTTGTGATTCTTTTTCTTTAATGTAAGAAGATGACTTTGGATTAATTTGGAATGAGAGAGATACATTTTTACTGTGTGCCACATCTTCCTGACTGTCTGATCATGTTGCCAATTTAGTCTCAGACTTACATGTTTGAAACAGAGCAGCAGCCTCAACTACTGTTCGGTGTTGTTGTTTTTTAACCATCATTTGCTTTATTAAATATTGATTTTCTGTTGCATTATTAAACTTTTAAGCCTTGAGTATCAATTCTGTTCATTTATTTTAATCTTGCTTCTCTCTCGCCATTCTTCTTGCCCTTCCTGATCTTTAAATGTATGTTTTTCCTTTTTTTTTTTTTTTTCCTTCAAGGACAAGTTTTAATTGTGAAAAAGGGAAAGATTGTCATAATGATTTCCATTTGACAGAGAATACATTATTAATAATGATGATAGAACGGCAAATCCATTAAAAACTCTGACATACTTGCCCTCCCTTTTTTTAAACCAACATCCTAGATGTATATTTCATTCGATAACTATTTCCAATCCATAAATGAAACTTTTATATATTTTATTTAAAAAAAAAAAAAAAAATTCTAAAGCACCTGAAGGCGAGACAAGGAATAATGGATGGAAACTGAACAAGGAGAGATTTAACCTGGAAATAAGGAGAAATTTTCTGACAGTGAAAACAATCAACCAGTGGAAGAGCTTGCCCTCGGAAGTGTGGGAGCACCATCACTTGAGACTTTCAAGAAGAGATTGGACTGTCATTTGTCAGATATGGTGTAGGGTCTTCTGCTTGGGCAGGGGTTGGACTAGATGACCTACAAGGTCCCTTCTAACTCTGTTAACCTATAATCTAAATGCATTTCACAGGGGAAAACTTTAAATTAGGCCCACTTCTTCTTCTTCTTCTTTTTTTTTTAGTAAAGTTTTATGTGGGTTTTCACATATACAAAATACAAGTAAAACATCTTTTTTGAAAATAGCATGGTCCCGGGTTGAACTTCTTTATACAGACACAAAACTCAATTCCATGCTCCTTTTTGAATTCTGTTCCATATCTTATACTATTTTACATTTTCTATATAATTTTTCCCCTCTTTTGACTTTCTCGATTTTAATTTGATTATCTCATCTCAGTTCAAATCATTATATTTATACTTTTGTCTGTTCTGTTTCAATTTCATATTATCTTTTCTCATTAAACAAGTTTTTTCCTGTAGTTACTAATTGGAGTATGACACCTTTATATCTTTTAATTACATCCATTCAACTCTTATTTAAGCTTCAACATATATCTTAAGGTTATGACCTTCAATATAATACATAATACATAACTTCCAATCGAATTCTGCTTGGTACATTCTTATAATACACACTATATTCTTTTTAAAAAAGATTGTAAATATATGTAATTATAAACCCTCATTCCATTCCAGTTCAGTTCTATCATTCATAATCATTAAAATCTTACCATCTTTAACACTTCTTTTCAATTAAAAATCATACTTCCTTAAAAACACATATAATCTCCATAATTAATTTTCCCTTATTTATCTTCACATATGTTTTATAAGTCATTAAATATACCTTTTATTACATTTATTTATTGACAAGCATTCCACTGAATTACGATAGCTATTTTGTCAGACATTTTAATCATACATTGTTTCATATTTTCTAAAATTATTTCTGTTTCTAATTTTACCATCCTATCGTATGTACCTTTGCAAAATCCCTTCTTCCATTAAATTTTCACCCATTATCTCTAAATAGGCCCTGTTTCTCTGTATTTTGTTTCTGTCCTTTATAACTTCTTTTCCTTTCTTTCTTCCCTCTCATCTTCTCCCTCCCCTTTTTACCCCCTTGTCTCTCTAGTTCTAATTCTCTCTTCTGCATTTCCCTCTTCTGTTGCTTTCTGATTTTATACTTATTTTTCACTCTATTTTTTTGGGGGGGGAGTTGTTTTTCCCAATCTTAAACTTTCCATTTTCTTTCCCCCCTTTCCTCCACCCCCCACCATCTAAGATCTTCTTGTTCTTCAGGCATTTCTTGTTGTTTCTCATAATTCCAAATCTCCATTTCTAAAAACTGAAATACGAAGCCAAAAGAACCTCTCCCTTCTTGTGCATCTTCTTCGTACTTTTTAAGTTCCATTTTCAGTTCTTCTAAAAGTGGAGCCATTTTAAACAGTTTTAAACAACCACCCAATTGATTTTAGTCATTCAAAACAATAACCAAGAATCCAGAAATCATCAAGTAATCCAGATAGTCCTGAGTTATATCTTCTTATTTCTTTTTCGACTTTCTCTTCCTGGGGTTTTTGTTGCGATATTTCAGTTCGAATGTATCTTTTGGAAGTCTTGTTGAGATTTTGCTATAAGTTCTTTTTTAATTCCAGGCAGTCTCCTCCCTTCCAGATCCTGCCCTTTTATTCTTTTTCTCTCCTTTCCTGTTTTCAAAAGCTTTTAATTATCCAGAAATCTTTATTATCCCTTTGAGTTTTTATTTTCAGCATTAAATGCCTATTGATGTCAAAGTGGATTTTTTTCCAATTTCTTGCTTAAGTCTCTTAGTTGTCAGGAGAGGAAAAGGAGAAAACCAAATCTTTACCCTTTTCTCTCTCCTTCGCAGCTTAAAAATCTTCTTAGGGAACAATGTTATTGTTTTTTAATTATGACCATGTTTCACACTTACAACCATTGCGGCATCCCTTTGGTCACGTGATCAAACTTTGAATGCTTTGCAATTGCTTCATATTAATGACAGTTGTCGTGTCCAGGAGTCATGTCAAGTGTCACCTTTTGTCACCTTCTGACAATCAAAGTCAATGGGGAAGCTAGATTTATTTAACAACTATGTTACCACCTTAGCAACTGCAGCAATTCGCTTAACAGGTCAGAACCTGCTGAATACCACCTCTGGTTAGGATACAAGTGACAAAGTTACAGTCATACAGTCATCAGTGAGAGGAAATTGGTGAAAGGAAGGATTAATAGTAATAGTAATGCAGACTTAGTAAATAGTTTGACAATGTTGAGGGAATTATTTGTTTAGCAGAGTGATGGTGTTCAGGAAAAAGCTTGATCCGAGAGAAAATTCCTTGATCTGATAGAGGTGTTGACTAACAATATACACATGTTTTGTGCTGCTTCTGTATGGAGAACATCCTAGTGGAATTCCCCAGTGCCAGACCAGTTTTGAAGTATGCACTCCCAGTTTAATAAGATTATGACTGCATGATATTGTACTGCTCCTCTTGTTACAACCTTCGGCCCAACATTTAGACTAGGTACTTTCCTGCCATTACAACACAACAGCTCTTTTGCTCTACAAATTTCTTGTCTCGGAACTTCAGGGGCCGAGTCCGTAAGGTTGAATCAGTCTTCCATCTTGTCTTGTCAATAAGAAGTACGGAGGCCACTGATAACAGTGATTTTCTCTTCCTTGGCGGAACCCACATCCTTGCCGCTTGGGATAAATATCCTCAGCTAACAATAGATTGGCCGATATTCTCATTGAATTGGTTAGAAAAGATGGATAGAGACAGCCTGTGTGGAAAATGTTCTTTAAAGTAACACAGCTGAGCACCCAGTGCTTAGAAGCAATACAGTTTGATGATATTGCCTGCAACAATCTGTTGTTTTAGAATGGAGGCTATCAGTTGTTAATGAAACCAGTTTCAGGAGACAGGCCTGGTTATCAGAAAGCAAAAAAAAAAAAAAAACACCATATAAAGAGCTAAAGGGAATAGAATCACAGAGACCCATAACTTTTTTTTTTTTTTAAATAGTTTAGGACAGGGCGTCCCACCCTGACAACTTTAAATTTTGTGGATTTCAACTCCAAGAATTAAATCATTTATTTATTTTATTTATTTATTTGATTTGTCAATCACTTACAAGGTAATAGATATAAATATAAACATGAGTAAGAATACAGGAAATAGGTGCGATTAAATGGGGACAATAGGACAGGGACGGGAGGCACAATGGTGCACTTATGCACGCCCCTTACAGACCTCTTAGGAAAGGGGTGAGGTCAAGAGTGGTTAGTTTGAGGTTAAAGGAGTGCGGGTTTGAGGAGGTAACTACAGAGTCAGGTAGTGCATTCCAGGCATTGGTCACTCTGTTGCAGATGTCATACTTTCTGCAATCAAGTTTGGAGCAGTTAACATTGAATTTGTATCTGTTGTGTGTTCTTGTATTGTTGCAGTTGAAGCTGAAGTAGTCACTGACTGGTAAGACATTGTAGCAGATAATTTTGTGTACTATGCTTAAATCCAACCATAGGCAGCTTAGTTCAAGATTGTCCAAGCCCAAAATTTCAAGCCTCATGATATAGAATATTCTGTTGCGAGCAGAGGAGTGTAGTACTCTTCTCGTGAAATACTTCTGGATTCGCTCAATTGTATTAATGTCTGATATACAGTGCGGATGCCAGACAGATGAGCTGTATTTGAGTTTTGGTCTGGCAAAGGTTTTGCATGCCCTAGCTAGCAACTCAATATTTCCAGAATAGAAGCTTTGTAATATTAGATTTACAACTCTTAATGCCTTTTTGGCAATGCTGTTACAATGAGCTCTGGTGCTTAGGTCATTAGATATGAGAACCCCTAGGTCTTTGACAGAGTGAGGGTCATCAATGAAGTCATATCTGCCTAGTTTGTATTTGGTGTACTGATTTTTTTTTTTTTTTTTTACCAATGTGTAGGACAGAGCATTTGTTGGACGAGATTTGGAGTTGCCAATTGTTTGGTCATTCAGACACATAATCAAGGTCACTTTGAAAGCAGTAGCATTGTCGGTGGTGTTGAATAGTTTTACCTCATCTGCAAAGAGGACACAGTTGCTTATAAGGTGATCACAAAAGTCATTGATATAGAGTATAAAGAGTGTGGGTCCTAGAACGCTGCCTTGGTGGACACCATTATTAACTGGAGCAGGGTTTGATATAGTGCTCCCTATTTTTACTATTTGTTGCCTGTTTGACAGGAATGCAGTAATCCACTTATGAAGGGATCTTGAAATGCTGTAAGAGTTTAGTTTTAACAGTAGTTTGTCATGTACCACTGATTCAAAGGCTTTGCAGAAGTCTATGTAAATTGCATCTATTGCTTTACCCTGGTCAAGTAGAGTAGTCTATTTTTTTTATTATTATTTTTTTTTGCAGTGTAGGAGTTGTACGTTGCAGGATAATTTTTTTCCTGAAACCAAATTGTTTTTTGGAGAGTAGGTTGTTTGACTCTAAGTGGAGGGTGATGAATTGGTTAATGACGGATTCCATGACTTTGCAGATTTTCAACCAGGCTGGGGTCACCTTTTTTGAAGATATTCCCCAGTCAGCCCAGTTGCCAAGATTAGACACCCCTGGTTTAGGATATAAAATTTGTTCAGATTATCAAGAATAACTGCCCTAGCACAATTCCTGTGTATGCCTAATAGTTCCTTTCTTTACTCTTTCTCTTCTTGAGCATGCAGTAAAATTTCTATCTACTCAATATGGTGTGTTTGAATGATAACAGTTTAGTTTAGTTTACTTTATTGTCACTGCACCTCATACAATAAAATTAAATGCCATCTTCATGTACATACACATCCTCATGTGCACCATCTTTCACAAATTGAGAGTAATCATGCTCATTTTGTTAAGTGGGTACCTGGGTATTTAGATCCCTTGTTTCAGGGGTGTCAAATGATTTCAGTGAGGGCTGCATCAGGGTTGTGTTTGACCATGGGGGTGGGGGCTGGGGGCTGGGTGGCAAGTTGGGGGTGCCTGTGTTCACCCAGGAGGGGTTGCAGGGATCCATTGTCTCCAGCAGAGAAAATTGAGACCAGGGAGAGTACCAAACCCTTGTAATCCAGAGGAACCTTGCTGTCCTTCTCAGATTTCAGCTCTGACAGAACATGGGGCCAGATCTAAGCACCCAGCTCTGGCCCACAGGCCTTGTTGTGGTTAGCCGGCAGCAGGTGTGGACAATACAAGAGTCTTCAAATACCAACTGTAATGTCCACAAGGCTGAGTTTCAAAACGCCTTTGCTTCCTGCAAAGAATGTTTGCTTCACAGCTGGCTTTTATTTTCTTGAAGGAGGAGCCATTACCTTGCAGCTTTACTCCCAAGTTGCCTGTGCTGTTGTAGCTGCTCTTTCCTGTGAGCAATCCTGTGTGCATGCACACTTGACACAGGCTCCTTGGGAACCTCCTCATCGCTGCTGCCAGCCCCCACAATATCTGAAGGCAGCCAGGACCATTGGAGAGAGGACTGCTGCCTTCAGATATTGTGGGGGCTGGCAGCAGCGATGAGGAGGTTCCCAAGGAGCCTGTGTCAAGTGTGCATGCACACAGGATTGCTCACAGGAAAGAGCAGCTACAACAGCACAGGCAACTTGGGAGTAAAGCTGCAAGGTAATGGCTCCTCCTTCAAGAAAATAAAAGCCAGCTGTGAAGCAAACATTCTTTGCAGGAAGCAAAGGCGTTTTGAAACTCAGCCTTGTGGACATTACAGTTGGTATTTGAAGACTCTTGTATTGTAAATTATTTCTTATCTGTTGTTTTTTTGGCAGACTTGCAAAAACTTGGCAAGGCTCTTTCTTGTCAGAGCTAATTAGTTGGAAGCAGCCTTTTATCTGTGAAGAAACAGGATTCATAGATGAAACATTAAACGGTTGTGCTGCTGCCTTTGTCTTGTGTTTGCTCTTTTGGAACCAGGTTTGGGTCAGAACAGGCCTTGAGTTTGACTCCCCTACCTTATTTATTTCAGCAAAGGTCCATAGACACAAGTTAGGTCTATCTAGGTAAAAGATCCATGCCCTGATTATCAGCACCTCTCCCAAGACTTCAGGCAGCATGTCCACCCATCACATGCTCTTCAGTTCCTTAAAATGCTTCAGTATGAAACATGTATCACAAGTCTGGAGCCCAAAGTTTTAGAAACTTCTCTGTAGGGATGAAAAGTGTCAGGGACCATTATCTGCTGAGCCCTGCCTAAAGGACAATAATCAACTTTGAACAAAACAAGGATGTGTTGCTATCCTTTTCATAAAAAAGTAAATGAGATCTAAAGAAAAAAAAAAGAATCACATTCCACTCTGGGGAAATATCTGCTTTTGTCACTAGAGCAGCCTGCTACATAGCTGCCATGTTTAATCAGCTCCGAGCAAGAGACATGTGGAGAAAACCCAAATTGTAGAGCAGGCATGAATTCCCCAAAGGGACAGCTGGATAGATGGATGGATAGCTTCCACCCATCACCACTTCTCCCACTGGAAAGTTTCCTTTTCTATTTTCCTGGTTCGGAGTTCACACTTCTCCCACCTGCTCTTCAGAAATGGCAGCAACTTCATAAAACATTATCGATGTAGCTGGGGCAAGATCACAGCTCAATTTTAAACACTACCGGGTTTATATTTATTAGCACTTATTATTATCCTTCTGTTCCCCTTGCATTGTAGACATCTCCTATTAATACCTGTTACATTGCAGGGAAGGAATTTTAAATAATTCATTTGATTAATTATTCAAGCATTTTAATTAGCATATAATAACTGTCATGTTAAATCCTAGGCTCCCGTGTTTAAATTAAAAGGGTAACTCATGGCAGGTTTCGCTTCTGTCACTCCTGTTCCTTTACCACGTTGGCCCTGTGTCATTGCTCCTTCTTCACTCCTGACACTGATTGATGCAAACCTTTTCAAATTCCCCATCTCGGCATGGTTTGAATGGAACCCAGCGGCCAGTTCATAATAATTAATTGTTTATCACAGCTGACATTTCTTCGGCACCTTTTCAAGCAAAGATCAGGGAAGGGAGGAAAGGAAAGCTTAAATAATGTTGGCATGAAAGTTGGGACCTTAATTCCATCCTTTTTGTGCATCAAAACAGTGCCACTCTTTGGTCTCTTCTCCTGTGCTTTCTGTAATTCAGGTTGAGTTTTTAAGGTGGGCTTTTAAAAACAAAACAAAAAAAGCTATCATGGCCCCATTTGATCCCATTTCAGAGAAGGAGGAGGAGAAGTTGGAACTGGGACCATCTGTTGGGGCCTGTCAGCCGCCAGCCCCTCCAACAGCCAAATCAAATGAGGAGGTAGCGTAGGAATCAAGGCAACCTGAGAGCTCTGAGGGGGAAGAGGGAATGGAGCTGTCAGAGATAGAGACAGAGGTGGAGCCAGGACTGTCCATCAGCCCTCAGATGGAGAGTGAATCGCCTCCAGATCTGGAGGTGGCTGATGAGGAAGAGGAAGAACAGCTGGGTTCAGTGCCTGATGTGTGGATGTGCAGAAGGCAGAGGAGAGGAGAGCAGTGGAAATCTACGGGCTGATCCTTGGGATGGAAGAGCCACTGCTGCCAGTGAAGCCATACCCTAGCTTTGGGGATAAAAAGCAGGGTGTGGAGCTGAATAGATGTGGCAGAGAACTATTCATCTCCCTGCTGTGTGCGTCTGTGTGTGTGTGTGTGAGAGAGAGAGAGAGAGAGAGAGAGAGAGAGACAGAGAGAGAAAGAGAGAGAGACTTTTTGCACTTTTTTTGGCACTTCTAATATAGGGAACATTTGTTTAACTACAGAGGATTGTCATGTTTGGGAGATGGGTCAGAACACCATCAAATGGGGATGGCACATCTCCCCTAGAATGTCTGGAGAGTCCAGTGGCTGAGGGCGATGCTGGCTTCAGGGGAGGTGGTTGACCAGATGGGGAACTGCCTGCCCTCACAAACACAGGGGAGAATTGATTGTAGACAGGTGGTGGTGATGAGAGGCAGCAGATCCCCTCCGTCAAAGAACAGCTGCCTCCCCCACTCAGTCCCAGAGCACGGAGAGTGGAGCAGAGGCAAACTCAAAGGAGATCTGCATAGCTACCGATGAGGAGGTCATCTCACTCCTCCTCATGAGGAATACCTGGCTTGAGTTGGATTTAAGTAGAGGCTGGGGGAAGGTGTCTTTGTTGGGAACATTTTGGCATGCCTTGTGAAAAACTCTGCTTTGAATCATGTTTCTGCCTTGTGGACTCTGAGCCTTACCTTGTAGACCTCCAATCTTGTGTGTGACTTACATACCTTGCCTTGTGGACTTGCACCTTGTTTTTGGACTTCTGCTCTGCTTTTGAGAATTGGTTTTGGAGATTGTTGGCTTTTTCTTTGTGGAACTGTGCTGCTCTGGCTGCCTTATGGGAAATTTGGGGTGAAACTTTACCATTGGTTTTGTCGTGGAATTAGCAGGGCAATAAAGGACTATCAAAATCTGCCTGGGCGACCTGGATTGTAACAAAACCACATGGGTGTACAGCAAATAAACATGATTGTGGTTCTTTTGGGAACTACAAGGTCATGATTGTGGTTCTTTTGGGAGAGGATAGCACTCATATCCACACCCTTTGAAGGGCAATGTATTTCTCCAGCTGCTGAAGGATGGTGTGGGCTGCTGTTCTTTTAAAGTAAATATCCCATGAAGCACAGGACACCTGTAATTATAAGGCAATAAAACAGTTCTTCCCCAACTTCTATTTTACTTCAGATGCAAATTGTATCAATTAAGGCTGTAACTCTGAATTGGTTCAATCAAGAAAACATTGTTGATTAATGTGGGGACTGTAATCTATGTTGATGAGAGTTCATGACACACTGATTTAGTTTTTAAACTACTTTCGGCTACATGAGAGAGAATAGTAAAAATATTGTATTGAAGGTAATCATTCCACGCAAGAGTGAAAGACATTTGATCATTGTTAAATGTTGGCGGTATCTTGTATTATTTTGTCCTATGCTGACAGTAATTGGGAGTCCACAGGGCAAAATTAATTCTCCTGGATAAGGCATGAAACAAGCAGTGTTTGCTTTTTTCCTGTCAAAGTACTTATATCACACCAAGATCATTTTGGTTTCGTTTACCCAAACAGCATCACCCTCCTCCTCCATGCAAGACAGAGTAAACAACAAATACGGGGAGCTCAACATTTTTAGAAGTGCAACAAATCTTTAAGATGCTCTTACATCTGAAAAATTAACCAACACTGGTTGAAGGTATTTTAAGGGCAGATTTCTTTACAAACACTTAACACAATTGGCTGAAACAGAATCTGCCACACCAGAGTTGATGGGCTTCAAGGATTGGTTGCTGCACTCATGTCAGAAGCACCTTGGATTCAAAGGATTAGCTGGTGACATCACCATTGCCCTGGGGATGTCCAGCTGGGGGCTCCTTTCATGTCCCAGCAAGGGTGAAGGACGAGAGCTCAATCCCACCCCATGACAACTCTTGGGTCTTAAACACAGACTTGATAACCTCAACTCAGCATCCTAACCACTCAAACCACCATGTTCCTTTCAAAGTTGCATTGATTTGGAAGAACTATGTGCATATATTAGGGAAAAGTTTGTTTATTATATGGAAACCACATATGAAATTATGAGTCATGGTGGCACAGTGGTAGAGTGCAGTACTGCAGGCTACTTCTGCTGACTGCTGGCTGCCTGCAATTTGGCAGTTCAAATCTCACCAAACTCAAGGTTGATTCAGATTTCCATCCTTCTGAGGTGGGTAAAATGAGGACCCAGATTGTTGGGGGCAAGAGGCTGACTCTGTAAACTGCTTAGAGAGGGCTGTAAAATCACTGTAAAGCAGTATATAAGTTAAGTGCTATTGCTACTACTACAACAACAACTACTATTATTATTATTATTATTATTATTATTATTATTATTATTATTATTATTATTATTATTATTATCCTATGGTATAAATTGGATGTTGCTAAAGTTGGCCTGGGGTTGATCTCAGCAGCTCCATTTTATTTTCTCGCCATTGCTTTCTTCTATTATGTCTTTTTCCACTTCCCAGCTTAGTCTGCAGCCCTGGGATTTCCTGGTGATCTCATATGAAAGGATTAACCAAATCCAATCCTACTTAGCTCTTTGTGATCAGCTACAGTTTCTAGCTGCCAACAGACTCATTCTAAACGTAGACTTAGCTATACATTTATTCCTTTAGATCCCAGAAGGGATCTGGATTAAAAAAAAAAAAAAAACATCTTATTGTCCTATTTCTATCTGAGAGCAGCATTAAAGAATTTACAAACTGAAAGGGAAATGTAGCATTGATCAAACTGGAAGAGGTCAGAGTCAGGTACAATAGTCTTTCTGTTCATGAAACTAGAGGATTGTATATGCAGCTGACCTACATACAAGGAAAGGCTACAGGGTGCAAAACTGGTAGACATGTAACAGAAGTAATAGCAATAGCAACTACACTTAGACTTATATACTGCTCCATAATGCTTTACAGAATTCTCTGAATGGTTTACAATGTCAGCATATTACCCCCAACAATCTGGGTTCTCATTTTACCCACTTCGGAAGGACGTAAGGCTGAGTCAACCTTGAGCTGGTTAGGATTGAACTCCTGGCTGTGGGCAGAGTTAACCTGCAATACTGCATTCTAACCCCTGCACCACCACAGAAATAAAGAGGAAAGGGAGGGAGGGAGGGATGGAAGAAAGGAAGGAGGGAGAAAAAGGAAAGGAGGGAGGGAGGGAGGAGCAGCACTTAGACTTGTCTACTGCTTCACCGTGCCTTCCAGCCCTCTCTAAGTGGTTTACAAAGTCAACATATTGCCCTCAATGATCTGGGTCTTCATTTTACCGACCTCAGAAGGATGGAAGGCTGAGTCAACTTTGAGCTGGTTAGAGTCAAACTCCTGGCTGTAGGCAAAGTTAGTGTGCAATCTTGCAGTCTAACCACTGTGCCACCACTTCAAAATGAAGAGTTAAATATAACTCAGCCAAGGATTGTATTTTCTGACAAGTTTCAATGCTGTATAGCAGAGGCAGAACATTTTCCTAGGAGTCCAGATGTTAATCTTTTGAACCTGTAGAGGACTTCCTTATCCTGCAAGTCCTTTGGCTAAGGTGCTAGCTCCAGCTGGCTTCAAGGATCTTCATTTTTCAGTGTTCTGTAAAATGAAGGCAGAAATAATCCAGTAATTCCTTTTTATCCTCAGATTTTATTTCACCTACAGTACTGGGTCCATCTTTACTTCTGTTCTCTAGCTGTGAACCTACCAAGTTAGATTGCCCTGTTCCTATAGTTTCTCCAATCTATGTCCGTCTGTGATGAGCCCAACACCTTACCGACCTTCAAGACAAATTTACACTTGCATGGGTTTTTATGGCTCACAAGTCCTCAGATGCATGAAGCAAAGCTTGCACATTAATAAGTCAATTGGTCTTCAAGTTGCTGTAAGTCTATTTGTTGTCTTTCTTCAAAAGCTCTTATTTGTTTCACATGGACAATTATGGACCTTCTACACCAGCTTCCATAAAGTCATACTGGGACCTATATTTCATATCCTACTGGTTTAG
Source organism: Hydrophis major (assembly GCA_033807585.1). Classification (NCBI taxonomy): domain Eukaryota; kingdom Metazoa; phylum Chordata; class Lepidosauria; order Squamata; family Elapidae; genus Hydrophis; species Hydrophis major. The sequence goes on from CM066334.1 coordinate 35,121,622, forward strand.
AGTCCTACTTTGGTTACCTTGCAATGGGGTCAGGTGTCACCACAAACCAATATTCATGTCTAAATATTTTTTCCCGTCCTCTGCTTAAGCCCATTCTACTAGCTTGGTCCTTTGTGCATACAGTTAGAATATTAGCTCTCAAGTCAGAAGCCAAGAAAATGAACTCCCTATAGCCTTTTCAGACATAGGGTAATTCATTATTACCTTGATTTCCACTTAAAATGTACTTTAACTACACTTCCAGCTACAAACCTTAAATCAGCTCTCATGTTCACAGAAAAGGCCATCATTTTTTTATTTTATTGCCAAGTGTTGGCATGACATAATCCTTTCCTGAGCGTCTCCAAGTGTTTTACAGATCAATAAATTACTTACTTTGTGTCAAAGGCAATGAATGCAAAGCCTCTGTGTCCATTCTGCATTTATTCAACTTTCTTGTTAAAAAGACTGGAAAGGTGACTGGCACATGGGTGGGACATAGGGAAGGAATTGCAGAAAACAGATTCCAAGATATTAAAGTATGGAGGATCCTTCTTTGGGGGGCTTATATATCAAATATATGGATTTTCTCTGAGAGGCCATAAGCTTCATTTGAATTACCTAACTTTGTACAAATAAAAGTGCAGAAAATATTGAGAAAAATACAATAGTAATACCTTTTAGATTTATATATTGCTTTACAGTGATTACAATCCTCTCTAAACAGTTTACATACTGCCCCCAACAATCTGGGTTTTCATTTTATCCACCTTGGAAGGATGGAAGGATGAGATTTGAACTGCCAAATTGCAGGCAGCTGGCAGTCAGCAGAAGTAGCCTGCAGTACTGCATTCTAACCACTGTGCCACCTCGGATCAACATAGAAGTTGGTTTCTGTACTTCAAATTTTTAATCATATCCAGGGGCAAAATTTCTGCCAAATAACTCCTGTTGTTGTTGTTAGTTGCAAAGTCGTGTCCAACCCATCATGACTGCATGGACAGCGTTTCTCCAGGACTTCTGTCCTGTTGGCTAGTAGTCATTTTGTTTAGCAAACATAGTAGAGTTTGAAAATGATTTGTCATCACCTTGTTTTCTATTTCTTGGTTCTTTTGTTGTTGTGTTTTTATTAGCCTTTTTTTTTTATCAGTCAGTGTTTCTTTATGGTTCAGTTGATGCTTTGGCATGAGACTGTTGCTATTTCATATTGTGTTTCTTGATCCTCCAACACAAGATAGATAGATAGATAGATAGAGATATGAACTTGTAGGTATTTAATAATTAAAATACATAGACAAATATATGAGCATTTCTCAACCAATTGTTCTTATGTAAGATAAAGAAATATCATGAAGTGTGCAAGAGATGTCTGGATGAACTTAAATTTGCTGAGTTTTTAGACTAAGACGAAAGAGGTGTGTAAATGTCAAAACTTCATGGGAAAGAAAACTCAGGCTTTGAAAATGTTAAATGAATGATGGGACTGATCAAATAGTATGCCAAAGACATACTGATGGACAGGAGGGAGATATGGGATTATTATTATTTATTCCTTGGCACATATTCTTATAAGGAGAGTTTTATCTACACTGCTAGGTATATTCTCCCAAACCTTGTGATCTGAGAGAATATAATTGGTAAGCAATCCATTTTGAATGAGTTGATCCAATTGCCCAATAAAAGTTACTTAAAATTTATAAGCAGGGGGCTTGCTTGCCATCCAGACATCCTTCTGAATTAGTTCTGATTGGGAATGGCTATCATTGCAGAATGTTTCTGCCTCTTCTTAAGCTTCTACAAAAATATTTATTGATAAAGAGCTATGAAGAGAAATGTTATTGGATGAAAGTTGGTGACACTTGCAAGGCTTGGCTGAATTGCTTTGAGGACCACATCAATTTCTGTTGCTTATCCTTCTACAGGAAACAAATCTTATTGTGGTTCAATAAAACCACAGTGAATGTTCTATTATATTGAGTTGAACATTGGTCTATTTAGTCCAACCAGATGATCATTGACCAACTGTGGTTCTCCGTAGTTCCCATTAAGAAATTCCCCTGTGAAAATTGAGGAAGCCAAGGTTTTGAATGTCACATTATATACGCAATCCTAGTGAATATCTGTATAGGTAGTGCTCAAGTTATGACTACAATTGAGCCCAAAATTTATGCTGCTAAGTCAAACATTTGTTAAGTGAGTTTGCCCCATTTTGCAACTTTTCTTGCCACAGTTGTTAAGTGAATCATTGCAATTCTTAAGTTAATAACATGGTTGTTAAATGAATCTGGTTTGTTAGAAGGTCACAAAATGGGATCACCTAACCCCAAGACACTGCAACCATCATAAATATGAGTCAGTTGCCAAGTTTTTTATGTATTCATTTTTTATTTATTTTGATTAGTCAATAGCTTACAAGATAATAGGTATAAGTATATACATAGTTATGAATACATGAAATGGGTACATATAAGAAAAATAAAAGAAACAATAGGACAGGGATGGGAGGCACAGACATCTTAGGAAAGGGGTGAGGTCAATAGTAGACAGTCTAAGGTTAAAGTTTTTGGGGTTTGGGGAAGAAACCACAGAGTCAGGTAGAGTATTCCAGCCATTGACCCCTCTGTTGCTGAAGTCGTATTTCCTGCAATCAAGTTTGGTGCGGTTAACTTTGAGTTTGTATTCTATGGTGTGCTCTTGTGTTGTTATGGTTGAAGCTGAAGTATTCATTGACAGGTAAGTGATTGCACTGTATGATTTTATATACCGTACTTAGATCAGACCGAAGATGGCGTAATTCAAGGTTTTCTAGGTCTAGAATTTCAAGTCTGGTGGCATAAGGTATTCCACAATGAGTAGAGGAATAGAGAACTCTTCTTGTGAAATATTTCTGGACTTTCTCAACTGTGTTAATATCAGATATGTAATGTGGGTTCCAGACTGATGAGCTGTATTCGAGTATTGGTCTAGCAAATGTTTTGTATGCTCTAGTTAGTAGTGTGATATTACCAGAGAAAAAGCTATGTAGGATTAGGTTAACAACTCTTAATGCCTTTTTGGCTATGTAGTTACAGTGGGCTTTAGCACTTAGATCATTAGAGATGTGTACTTCAAGGTCCTTGACAGAGCTTGGATCATCAACAAGGTCTTGACTATTCAGCTTTTATTTTATTTTCTGATTTATTTTTTTTTGCCAATATGTAAGACAGATCATTTATTTGTTGAGATTTGAAGTTGCCATTTGTTTGACCATTTTGGTACATAGTCAAGATCTTTTTGAAGGGTAGCAGTATTGTCTGTGGTATTGATGTGGTATCTGAATTTTGATGAGGTAGACGTGGGCACATGCTGTAACAGTCGCAAGTGTGAAAAACAGTCATGTCACTTTTTTCCAGTGCCGTTGTAATTTTGAATGGTCACTAAATGAACTATTGTCAGTCAAGGACTAGTCTGGGTGCAAAATGAGGATGCAGGTTTGTTCTCCAAGCTTGTGAGTTGGTCCCATCACAAATCGCAACACAAGACCCCCACTTGACGCAACCCACACCTGTCCCTCACCTGATGTGACCTCCTCATTACAAGATCTACTGATCACATGAAGCCTTTAGTAGCAGAAGAATACCAACACTGACATCCCCTAAATTCTGCTGAAGATGTTATCTTGCCTGGTAACAAAATATTCGGAAACCAACTCACAGAAGTTGGCTTTCAGAAGAATTTTCAGAAATTATAGCTTACCTAATTATCGAATTCTTGGATTGACATTTTTCCTTTCCTTGTTGTTGCAGTACCTCCCAAGATTGTTGAGATCTCTTCAGACATCTCCATCAATGAAGGTGGCAACATAAGTCTCACCTGCATAGCTACAGGAAGGCCAGATCCGACTATCAACTGGAGACATATTTCACCTAAAGGTAAGATAAACTTTTAAATGACCCCTCCCCATCAAAATCCTGGTGTTGGAATGTTGCTGCCTTACATAGCAGGATGCCTTGATGCCAGATGTCCATTCTTGACAACTATCTTATTTGCTTTATTTATTTTAGCATATCTCTTGATCTGAGGAGTCATTGTGCCTATGGATATTAATTCCCTAGTGCAGAGGTAGGCAGAGGTTATGGGTTCTACTTTTTCTTCCCTTTTCCCCCTTAAGATCCCAAAATACACCAAGCAAAAATATATATGCAAAATAATAGCTGAGCTAAAAGATACTATAAGACAATTAACATCAGCAAATGGAACATCTGCGGCTGACTCGGTGTATTTGTTCCCTTCTGCTACACACAACTGATATGTAATGAGAGAACAAAGTACGTCAGTCCACCGAGAACTGAATAATGTGGAGGAACCTCTTCACAACAATATGTTGTTATATTTCACAAGAGTGTCACTGTGCCCCCCAAAAGAAAGAGGAAAAATAGCAACCAGGCAAGCAAGCTTTCCAATCATTTGATTTCATTGATCAATTGATTTTCAATTTCAACACAATTCCACTGAAAATTTTAAAATTTAATGTGACTGAAACTCAGTTTACTCCACAACATGATTATTTCCCACTGATAAAGTTTGTTGTTGGGTGTATTTGTGTGTGTGTGTGTTACAAGACTCATTTACCCAACCTTAATCTAAAACAGGATAGATTAGGAAGGAATCTACTGTTGTTGTTGTGTCTCTGAGCTCAAAAAGAAGAAAGGGATAAAGCCCAGCCAGGTATAAATTTCATGAATCAAAATGGCAGGTTTTTAGTCAGATTATCACTACTTTTTGCCTAAATTATAATTGTTCAGTGAACAGGATAAAATAGAGAAAGATTTGGGAAGAAGCAGAAAAAAGACTGGCACTTTTTGACCCACATCTTCATCTTGTACTTATTTTCTCATTCTGACAACTCATCTAACTTCACTAACTTCACTAACACTGTGGTGGCACAGGGTTCATTTGTCATCCATGGGATTTAGCTTTGGCTGTTGGGTTTCACTTTCAGGTGTTGCCACTAACATAATTTTCATTCTATTCTATTCTATTCTATTCTATTCTATTCTATTCTATTCTATTCTATTCTATTCTATTCTATTCTATTTCATTTTATTTTTATTTTATTTGTCAAACATGTACAAGATAACAAGTATAAGTATGAACATAAACAGGAACAGAGAAAGTAAATACAGATAAATGGGAGCAGTAAGACAGTGATGGTAGGCACACTGGTGTGCTTATGCACACCCCCTTTAAGGACCTCTTAGAAATGGGTTGAGATCAGTTTTTAATCAGTTTGAGGTTGAATGTCAACTCATAAAATATTTCTCTGGTCATTTAGAGTTGCCAACAGAAAGGGGAGTAGTGTAGTGTAGCAGCTGCAAAAATGAAACTGCATTCCATAAATGTTTGTGCCTCCCATTCCTGTCCTATTGTCCCCATTTATTTGTACCTATTTCCTGTATTCTTATTCATGTTTATATTTATATCTATTACCTTGTAAGCGATCGACAAATCAAATAAATAAATAAAATAAAATAGAAGAATGCTATTATGTCTAACTACTAACATTCTAAAAATCACCCCTTCTAATTTCCCAAGCACGGGAATGTGGCAGTGTGGAAGTTTCTGGTGTTAATATGGCTTCTAAAGCTGACAGATGTTTTATTCCCTGTTATCCACCCAATTTTTTTTTTCCTCCAAGAGCTTTCCTTCAGTTGAAATCAGAGGTCTCCATTATGTATAGGTTTTAGCTGCTATGGAAACACTGAAGCAACCAAGAGGAGAGGAGCAAACTAATCAGAGTTTTACCTGCGGAGTTAGGTAATTTTCTTGAGTAGTTTCGGCCTGAATTCATGTGGAGATTAGGTGTTCTGAGAGGGCAACATAATCACCCTCAAATAATGGTAACCTGAGGGTCCTTTTTTTCCATTCCGTCCAAAATATTTCAAATTAATTTAGCAGGCCTTCCAAAAGTTTTTACATTACACAAGATGAATCTTAGAAGATTCATCAAGAATTGTGTCTTCTGTTCTCACAAATATTTCAGTTTTCCTGTATTTCTGCTATCACATTTTCCAGTTCTTCTCTGAAAAACTGTTGCTTCAGTTTTGCTGCCATGCAATTCGAATGTTTCCATATTGTTTCCTTCGAGGGAGGCCTTTTTCTATGGTCTTTAAAACAAAACATTGTTGTAATAGATGCGTGATGACACCCAGCATTGTGACAATCTGGAAGATTTCTTACAGCTTCCTCACAGGACTTTTATTTTAAGTTTTTCCATTGATGAAATTTAACCACTAGAAGAATTGCACAGTTATCTCATAATTATCCCCCCCCCACACACACACACACAAGTGGAGGGGCTGAAACATGTAGAAAACATCATTTAAAAAAAAAAAACGTTATTGACAATCTGAACACTATAACTAAAGAATTAAACAAAAGAATGTAACTAATTAATTCACCAAAATTAGGATTAACCCCTGTATTTTAGAAAGAGATAATGTGATGTGCAATCTGTAAGAGACTTGTTTACATCTTTTTGCTTTGGAGTACTAAATTGTTAAACTCTTAGGAATAGAAATATTTAGATAATTTTCAATCGAAAAATGGCATAATAACATTTGGTTCAGCAATTGTACATATATATACATATACATACATACATACATATATATACATGTGTGTGTGTGTGTGTGATTGATGTTTCTTTTGGATCTGGTAGGATTGTAGTTGTTTTGTAAGCAATAATTTAAATCATCTATGGATATTCGGTCAACTCAGGGCTATCACTGAAATCTTAATGTGACCGTAATAAAAGCTGAAGATTTTATGCTAAACTAAATGTTTAACAAACCAACAAAAATCATCATTAAAACTCAGATTGTTAGAGAGTTTTATGGTCTGAAATTTTAGTTGGCATTCTGCACAGCTAGGCATACAGTTATCTCTGAGGTTTGTAAGATATAGTATTTCTTGATTCAAAATTATAAGGAAAATAGATATACACATAGCACATACCATGTACAGCTAAGGGGAAATTCAAAACAAAAATACCTAACAGAAAAAATGCTGGTTTATAATATGTGTGTGTGTCTGTGTGTCTGTGTCTGTGTGTGTTGTGTATATAAACACACACACATACATACATGCCTACGTATACATACAAACATACATACATACATACAAACATACATACATACATACGTACATACACATATACATGCTGTATACTCACTACTTTACATTGTAGCCAAGTGTCATTTCTTCAGTGTTGTTACATGAAAAGAGGGTGTACTCACTTCTGTGAGATAGTGTGTGTGTTTGTGTACACACACACACGCACATACACACACACATAATGTATGACTGAGAACACATGAAACTGAGACAAAGTAGAAATAGCATAAGCTATCCATCCCTAAGAGAACATATATTTTAATTTGCATGGTTTCTAAATTTCGTATTACTTGGTAAATCCAATCTTCCCATAATACTGTTAAACCTGTTATATGATTGAGCTATTTGTCAAAAGGGTGAAGGCAGGGATCGCTTGTGCATTGGAATTGGAGAACCAAATGTTTTCAGCATCTGGATTCCACCATGAATTCTTCTATTTAGTGCCAGCATGATAAATTTCTATTAAATGAAGTTTTCACTGCAGTGGTATAACTCTAGCAGGCTATAAACCAAAATTTCAGAATGCTTCAGGATTGCAACAACTAATGTGTTTCTCTAAATGCTTTCATGTAAAGCTGATTTCTATTCTGAATAATTAGAATCATATTGCTGTTTGAAAGAGTAGTACAGTTTTTGTTGCAAAGGATATTGCATATTAATGCTCTTAAGAGGACCACAAATATCCTTTTTCATTGAGCAAGAGATAGAATAAGTCAGAACTGGTCTTAAATGGTATCCAAAGCATGAGTTGTGTGAAGATCTGCCTTTCTTCTGTTTTACAAAAAAAAAAAAAAGGTTTTCAGAGCTATGAAAATCAGTAAAAAAAAAAAAGTGCAGAATTAGAAAACAGTTTCATTTGGCCAGTGTCAGAAGTTGTGAATGCTCCAACATCAGAAGTTTTTAAGAAGAGATTGGATAACCATTTGTCTGAAATAGTGTAGGTCTTCCTGTCTGAGTAGGGGGTTAGACTAGAAGACCTCCAAGGACCCTTCCAACTTTGTTATTCTATTATTCATCCAGAGAAGTATTTTGGTTGCGGCTGAAAAAAGATAGTCAATATGCATAAAGTTGGGTGGCCACCATCCTGATCTTTTTTAAAAAACAACAACAACAATGTTCTATAGTTTCTCCTGATTTCATCCCATGTTGTATATCACTAAAAGAGAAAAAGACATGAGTGCAGATACTGGGGTACACAAATAGATAGAGGTCTTGTTTGTCTTCAATCCCCCATCCCCTGAAGTTGATATCCCTAATCCCTTGGAATGCCTAAATGATTATTTGTTGGGTTTTAGGAAGCTTTATTCAGTAATTAACATAGTGGCATATTGCAACTAGTTTTCTAGGTTAATGACCTATTATGCAAAGTAAATTATTTTGTCTCTCTAGTATTTGGCTTTGATCACTTTGATCATGTGTTGGGCTGCAATTGTAGACCCCTGGGGAGAAATTAAACTGACAGAAAAGTGACATTAGGTAGTACAGAGAGGCAGTCTCGCCTTCAGAATGATGACCTGCCTGATGACTTTGGAACAATCATCAGGAGACTGTGAATTCTAGTTCCACCTTAGGTAGGAAAGTCTGCAGGGTGATCTCGGACCAATCACCATGAAACTGTGAGTTCTAGTCTCCCCTTAGGCACAAAGACCTTGTGACCTTGAGCTTCTTACTGTCTTTCAGCCCTAGGAAGCAGACTATGGCATTGATAAACCACTTTTGAAAAATCCTTGCTACCAAAATTGCAAGGGCTTGTCTGGGCGGTTGACTGAAGTGAAGATTGACTCAAATGGACAAAAATCAAATAAGTTATTTCTTCCTGAGATGATGTCTCAGTCTTGAACTGTCATACTGTAGAACGTGTATTCTTGACTGCAGCTTGCAGAAAATCATTAATGCTATGCAAACATTAATTTCCAGCCAGACAAAGATGTCTGCCATTTCATTTCTCCAATGTGCAGAAGATTGAAAATATTCTTTCTGGACTCCCCAGCTTTCTGCCTCCTTCTTCAATTGCCACTTGATGGAAAAGCAGCTTGCCTTCATTAGCATGGGCTGAAGAAACCCTAATTGACAGGATGTGTTCATCCTGAGCTAGCAAATATCAAGACATCTGATGGGGGGAAGCATGGAGAATGCCTCGAAGGTCAACATTGGCACCTGCTGGGACAGATTCTATCCAGAATCTGGGAGCTTGGCAGATAATATTATTAGCGTCAGAATCCTGAGAGGGGATGAGTTCACTGATATGGCAGAACCAGAGATTTTTTTTGTTTTCGGCAGGCATCAGAAGATTGACACACGGAAGGTCAAGATACAGAACAAGAGTAAGAGGCAGCTATAGAATTTCCTCTCCGCAGAAAACTCCCAGGGTCAGCTCTGTCCACTTTAACTGAGCAGCATTGCTCCTAGAAAACTTGGAGTTATTTTATAACAACTGGCTTTGAGTGATAGACTTTTTCTCTCTCTTAACAATGGTGGTGACCCCAAAGGGCCGTAACGCTGTGGAGACAGAACTGGTAGAGTTGCTAAGTCTGAACTTGCGAGCCTTCAACTCTTTCAGCTCATAGTCTAAATTGGCCCAGCACAAGGAACCAGCAGGAAGTCTAAACAATTAAGACATCTCAGAGCCTGTTAAAGGTTTTAAAGAGAATGGTTTCGTTTTTGAGTTAATCGCTTTACAACTCTTCCATGAAATAATGGAGTGCTCTGTTTAAGAAACTCCAGATCTAGCTAATTCGTAGTTTTCACAAAGCTTTCTATTTCCATGGAAACTATTGTCCTGTTTGTACTGGTGTAGACATATTTGCAACTTAGTTAATGTAATAACTAGGAACTACTTAAATCAAAAAGCATTATCAGCCGAGTGTCATGTCTGAGCAAGCAATAGCCCTTATCTTATTGACCTATTTTCACAAACGCTAATGTTCATAAACATTTACTAGGTGAATATATCAATCTAAATACATCCAGTCAAATCCTCATTAGGGTCATAAACCAGCATAGATCCAAATATATGTCTACTCTACACTCGCCATTAGATGTTTCATTTCATATTGCTCTCCTTCTTGACCTTATCCTGATTCCTGTATGATCCTGTATGGTGCAGAGAAAATCTTGCCAGAGCAGAAATCAGAATGCTGGCTTGTCTAATTTTCTTGGCAAATAAGATCTTAATTCTTCTTCTAGAAGCTAACAACCTATCATGGGTTCCAGTGAAATGTACTGAAGCTTTCCACCAGGTTCAAATCCTCATGACAAATCAACAGATTTCTTGTTTATTCTTGAAATGATTACAGCCAGGGTTGGGCTGCTTGGGGGGGGGGGTTTGCAGGGGTTCAGGAGAGCCCCTATCTAAGATTCTGTGCAGTTTGGAGAATCCCCAAATCCTACTCCTGGCTGGCCCTGCCCACTCCACCCTTCCCCTCCCAGGACTCCCTATGCAGCCCATTTTGGAGGCAGGTAAGTGCAGGGTATGCACAGAGGCTCAGGGAGGGTGAAAAACAGACCTCCCAGAAGTTCAGGAAGACCGGAAATGGGTTAGTTTCCAGCTTCCAGAGAGCCTCCAGAGCCCCAGGAGGCCATTTTTGCCCTCCCAGAGGCTCAAAGAAAGCCTCTGGAGTCTGGGGAGAGCAAAAACGCCCTCCCCAGCCATGATGCAGGAGGCCAACAAGGCCACACCCACCATGGCCATGCCCACCCAACAACCAGGCAGAGAACCCCTTGCTAAAGTTCTTCAAGCCCACCCCTGATTACAACATTAACTCTAAGCTGTAATTCCATGACCATCATTGTTTGATATTACCCATTTATTATTGCCCAAAATCCTGGAAGAAGAACAGTAGACTTTGAAGACGAATTGTTTCAGAGTAGATAAGATCTTGGCGAGTATTGTTTAATGAAGTAAATTATATTACAGCCAGCATTAACTTGCCAGCCATTCAGTACCACTATGTTATGTTTAACCTGGCTATCCGCCATGGTTTTCAAAGCACATTTCTGATGTAAGAGGGAGAGCGTGAAAAATTTTTGAGCCTGGTTACATAGTTTACAAGGCTTCCGCTCGGGCTAAAAGCTTATAAATAATGTCAAGGGTTTTATTTGTATTTAGTTTCTCTTTTCCTTTGATAAAATATTTGTTATCAAATTTTAAAGTACAGGCATATAAAGGGCACAGACTAAGTGCACACACTTAACTTAGTTACAGATTATTTCTCTTGCACAAGGCAGGGAGTTAGGGCTAGAGAAAATGACCCCACTTCATCTAAATATATTATTTCAATCGAGTTGCAAGATGACCAAACTGGGACTTCAGCTCCCAGGATCGGCTTGTCCTGCCTAACATCTTCTTCTTTGTGGCATATTCCCACAACCGCAGAGTCTGCTTTTTGGATAATTGAACACCACTTTGCATGGTCAGCTGCATCTCCAGGGCACAGGCCTGTGGCTTGCATCTCTTTGTTGATGGTGCCTTGCCATCTCTGTTTTGGGTGCCTATGAGGTCACCAGCCATTGACTTCTAGTTGGTAGGCTGTCTTGGCAACGGTGGAAGCTGCTGGTCTCAGGACATGTCCATACCAGCAGAGTCGGCCTTCTCTCATCTTCTCTATAATTGGTGCCACACCAAAATGCAGTTGAATGTTATCATTTGTGAAGTGGTCAAGAAGGGAGATGCCCGATATCCAATGGAGCATTCACATTTCCATGGCATGGAGTTAGCTTGTGCTGCTGCCCGGAATTCAGTGCCATACAGTGCAATGGAGCAGATGGTTATTTTGTTAATCTTAGATTTAAGACGGCTTGGCATTTGTCTGTCACATAATACATCAGTGAGTTCTCACCAATGCATCCACAGACTGCACTGTTTTGCCTATCATCTCAGTGCAAAAACGTTGAAATAAGCCAAGTCCATTTGGTAGCTACCCCACACCCACAGAAAGGGGCTGCTACACACGTGTAAAATGTATGTAACAGTCAAGATCACAACGGGGCATCACAAAACACACACACACACACACACACACACACACACACACACACACACACACACAAAAGCCCTAATGGGGATTTAAAGGAATCAGAAAAAATAATATGTTAAGCAAATAGATTTACAGGTAGGGCTGCAATTCAGCCTGTAATTATGGTTATATATCATGATTGTTAATTAACGTTTCCAGTTTGGACTCAGTTGTAATTTGAGGATTATCTGTGCTTCTCAGTTGTTTTCCCTAAAATTCCCCTTTTAGGAAGGTTCATTTGGATAGATAAAGCAAAATTGAACTTGTTTGTATGTGACAGCCACTCTAGGTTCACGGAAGAAAAAAATAATGATGCTTTTTTGGAAAATAACTTCAACCCTACAGTTAAAGATGGAAAAGACCCTATAATATTATGGAATTATTTGTGCCCTCCAGCACCAAGCACCTTCAATCTGTGCATGGCACAATGAGATTAGAAGATTATTAAGGAAGCCTGTGCCTCAGACTTGTAGATGCTCTATTGCTGCAGGTTTTGAAGAAGAGATTAATCCAGATTGGTATAGGGTCTCGTGCTTGAGCAGGGGGTGGACTAGAAGGCCTCTAAGGTCCCTTCCAACTCTGCTAAAGTATTCTACATCCATTGTTTGCTATCGAGTGTAATTTTGCTGGAAACCAGAAATAAATGCCAATTTCCAGCAAAAAAAAAAAAATGCTATAAATCTCAGTCACATAATCCCGGGACATTGAAAATGGTCAATTTGTGGAATGATTGCTCATAGCCCAAAATGCATTCCCATGACCCTGGTGGCCATCTGAACTTTGAATCTATATAATTAGTACCTTTTTTTCCAGGGTCTGTTAAGTGACCAGTCGTAAGTTGAGAACTAATTGTACTGGTGGGATTGTGTGCACTCTGGGTATGTAAATTACAGGACAAGGAAGTGTTCCCCAACCCATTTTCAACATTCTATTTTGGGGAAACATGGTGTTGTTGTTTTTTTCTGAAAAGGGGGAAGAGGAAGCAAAATAATTACAAAATTATAGCAATTCAAAAATGGGAAGAAAAATAGAGCATTGATCTTGAGTTTTCATTAGGATCGAAGTTATTGACGGAGTGATCATGTCTAAGCAGAATAAGCCCTTGTATTGAATGGGACTTGTTTCCAAGGAGACGAGTATAAACAGATGGATCCAATTTGGGTCAGTCCCTGGGAGCGAAGATTTACTCTCCCATGTTTTTGGACTTATGCTGGAGCCGATCTTCAGGGAATTTCTCTCTACTGAAATATGTGCTTTGGGTTATTCTCTGAGCTGTATTTATATGGTTCCTTCCAGGGGTGGAGTGCAAAAAAATTAGCAACTGGTTCTCTGCCGTTGCTTGGTGGGCATGGCTTAGTTGGCCTCCTGCACCATGGGGAGTGTTGTGTATGTACTATAGTTAAAAGTGTGAGCTTGAGGTAAGGTGCAGGGTTCTGGCCCTGCACTTCTGATTGGCTGTTAGGAGGCCACATCAGATTGGTTAGTTCTGAGGAATCCGATTGGCCCTTAACAGAGGTTTCTGATTGGTTAAAAGAGCTAGCGTTCAGAGCTTGCTATTGGATTATTCTCACAAGGGTTGCCTATATAAGGCAGAGTTCACTGTGTTATATTAAGAAGTCACAATGCAATAAAGAGCTGAATGTTCACTGTTCAGAGACTGTCTCCATTTATTCCGACCCATGTTCAGTACTTAACAGGGAGGAGAGTGCTTTCACCTTCCCTGGGCTCTGGAGGCTTTTCTTGAGCCTCCAGGAGGGTGAAAACTGCCTCCCAGGGCTCTGGAGGCCCTCTGCAGGCCAGAAATGGGCCTGTTTCTAGCCTTCCAGAACCTCCAGGAGGCCTGTTTTTCACCCTCCCCGAGCTTCTGTACAGACCCTGTACTTTTCCAGGGATCCAAAACAGGCTGTGTGGAGACTCCGGGGAGGGGCAAGGTGGAGTGGGCAGAATCAGCCAATCATTGCAAGAATCGGTTCGGCGAACCAGGTATAAAATTAACATCTGGTTCACCTGAACTGGTAGAAGCCCACCCCTGGTGCCTTCCTATTGGTTGATTGGTGTGTTGATGTCCAATCAATCAATCAAACAATCAAAGAAACAAACAATCAACAACCAATCATCAGCCAACAACCCACCAATCAACCAATAGGAAGGCACCACATAAATACAACTCACAGAATGGCCCAAAGCACATATTCTGATACAGAGAAGTTCCCTGAGGATGGTCTCCAGCACAAATCAAAACCTTGGAAGAATATATCTCAGATCCTGGTGACTGACCCAGGTTGGATCTTGCAACATTATCCTAGAACACATATATATTTGCTTTCACTCGTGACAAACAGCATCAGGAGCATATTTAACCAGTCACCGACAAATGCATTACGAACCCATTAAACAGTTAGCCTCATTCTGCTTGATACAGGCCTAAATTTGTCTTGTCAGACCCCCCCAAAAGAATTGAGATAGATTGCAAGGAGGCAATTAATAGGTGAATGTTTAAAATCAAGTGGGGTGTGGGGAACTTAGTGGATATAGAGAAGCCTTCTCAACATCAAGGCACATGAGCAACAGAGATAAAATTAAATTCATTTGATTTTTTTTGTTGCCACTCTTTTAACAATGAACAAAAAACAAAAAAAAAACCCAAACCCAATCCGCTCTGAAGGCCAGATTGTGCAAAGCTTCAAGGGAACCATTCTGTGGGAAAGCAGTTCTACCATGAGGCATCGTGCCTGCCCTCGCTGATTGGAGCCATAGTCACATGGGTTTCGTTCCTTTGTGCCGAGAAGCAGCTTGCATCAAAGCCAAGCAATGAGTTGAGGTGGATTTGCTCAGCCTCAACGCTTTCTGGGGTGAAATGCCTCTCTTCTCATGCTTTACTCAAAGTGTGGAAATAGCTGCTCTTGCCAACAATGGGATAGTTTTTGCTTTGGGTAGTCTCTGTGCTCATAATTTCAAGGATATCTCCCCAATTGTCACTGTATAAGCTTGTTTTTTGAAACCCAGGGACTTTTTTTAATTGGGCCCATGGCTATTGATACTACCAACCAGAGGTGGTATTCAGCAGGTTCTGACCAGTTCTGGAGAACCGGTAGCAGAAATTTTGAGTAGTTTGGAGAACCAGCAAATCCCACCTCTGACTGGCTCCTCCCACATCTATTCCCTGCCTCCCAAGTCCCAGCTGATTGGCTGAGTCTTCTTTGGTTGCTCTGCACAGAAGAATGGAGCTGGAAAGCAGGTTAGTGGAATGGAGAGGGAATGGGGATTTTGCAGTAAACTTCCCCTGGAGTGGGGTGGGAATGCATTATCCTTCCCCTGCCACGCCCACCAATCCACGCCCACCAAGCCACGCCTACCAAGCCACGCCCACCAAGCCACACCCACCAAGCCATGTCTACCAAGCCACGCCCACCAAGCCACGCCCACCAAGCCATGTCTACCAAGCCACGCCTACCAAGCCACGCCCACCAAGCCATGTCTACCAAGCCACGCCCACCAAGCCACATCCATAGAACCAGTAGTAATTTTTTTTGAATCCCACCACTTCTCCCAACCCTCATTATTGCAACATCAACCCATGTTAATGTCTTTGGCCCAATGCATGTCAATTGCATTCATATAGGTGGGCTTCTACAACTTTTGAAGGAGGATGGGATTTGATTCAAATCTCATTGAAGCAGAAGTGAAAATTGGCATAGTGCTCTCATCTGCTGTAAGTAGTCCTCGACTTACAATAGTTCATTTGCCAATTGGTCAAAATTCTAGTAGCACTGAAAAGAGCGACTTATAACTAATTGTCACACTTACTACTCACACCGCATCCACCTTGTCATGTGATCAAAATTCAGGTGCTTGAGCACTCACTGTTACATATATATAAGATGGCTGCTGCATCTTGGGGTTCTAAAATGTGCTGTCTGGTGTTCTTGCATCATGAGGACACCCCTCCCCCCAAAAAAACTCCTTAGCAACCTAGGCACAGTCAACTTCCCTAAATGCTTAGTTTATGTCAACTTCTCTGCATATTTAAGCTCATCCTGGAATCTCCAGATTCCCATTTTCAGAATGGGCTCCAGTTTCTCACCTGTTGAAAGTTCAGTTCTGCATTTGTGTAACAGGTTCCACGCATTTGGGAAAGATGGAAGGCTAAAGTCCATCTTGAGCCTATTCAGGATTGAACTCCAGGCTGTGGGCAGAATTTGCCTGCCATACCACATTCTAACCATTGTGATTCATTTGATGCACATTTTCGCCTAGTTCAAACGTTGATTGCTTTTTTTCCCCCTGTTTCTTTTTAATTGTTGAGTCTTCTCTGAAAAAATAAAAGAGGGGAATGCATTTCAAAGAGTACCGTACTTAGAAAATAAACTAAGAATGTCTCAAAAAGCAGCTCAAATAGATTTGGTACTCTTTGGTGAGCATAATTACTGAGGAAACTGTGCTGCTGGAGACAAAGCAAGAACAGAAATAGGGGTTATCATGATGGGAATATAGTCTGGCTGGAAGTCAGCATGGGAGAACAGTAGTGTCCTCCAGCTGATCTGAATATGGACTATTTAATTTAGCACACGACACAGGAATAGCAAAAGAGGTGGACAAAACTGAGGTTTTTCCTACAATTTATGCCAGACGTTTTAATTTTAAACACAACTCGATCAGGGCAAAGCAATAGACACAATCTACACAGACTTCTGTAAAGCCTTTGATTCAGTGGTACATGACAAACTACTCCTAAAACTAAAATCTTAGGGTATCTCTGGACACCTACATAACTAGATAGAAGCATTCCTCTCAAACAGGCAACAAATGGTCAAAATTGGAACTGTCCCATCAAATTATGTACCTATCAACAGTGGTATCCCCCAAGGCAGTGTTTTAGGACCAACTCTCTTCATACTCGACATAAATGACCTCTGTGATCATATCAAGAGCAACTGGGTTCTATTCGCTGATGATGTGAAGCTATCCAACATCACTGACAATACTGCTACCCTCCAAAAAGACCTTGACTATGTATCAGAATGGTCAAACAAATGGCAACTTCAAATCTCAACAAATAAATGTTCTGTCTTACATATTGACAAAATAAATCAGAAAATAAAATACAAGCTAAATAGTCAAGACCTTGTTGATGATCCAAGCTCTGTCAAGGACCTTGAAGTACACATCTCTAATGATCTAAGTGCTAGAGCCCACTGTACCTACATAGCCAAAAAGGCATTAAGAGTTGTTAACCTAATCCTACGTAGCTTTTTCTCTGGTAATATCACACTACTAACCAGAGCATGCAAAACATTTGCTAGACCAATACTCGAATACAGCTCATCAGTCTGGAACCCACATTACATATCTGATATTAACACAGTTGAGAAAGTCCAGAAATATTTCACAAGAAGAGTTCTCCACTCCTCTACTTGTTGCAGAATACTTTATGCTACCAGACTCGAAATTCTAGACCTAGAAAAACTAGAACTACGCCGCCTTTGTTCCGATCTAAATATGGTATATAAAATAATCATACATTGCAATGTCTTACCTGTCAATGAATACTTCAGCTTCAACCATAACAACACAAGAGCAAACAATAGATACAAACTCAAGGTTTATCGCACCAAACTTGATTCCAAGAAATACAGCTTCAGCAATAGAGTGGTCAATGTCAGGAATACTCTACCTGACTCTGTGGTTTCTTCCCCAAACCCCAAAAACTATAACCTTAGACTGTCTACTATTGACCTCACCCCTTTCCTAAGAGGTCTGTAGGGGGTGTGCATAAGCACACCAACATGCCTACCGTCCCTGTCCTATTGTTTCTTTTATTTATTTTTTGTTTTTCTTATATGTATCCATGTATTCATAACTATGTTTTTACTTATACCTATTATCTTGTAAGCAATTGACACAAATAAACAAATAAACAAACAAACAAACAAATAAATAAATAAATAAATAATATGTCAATAAATTTGTTAACAGAAAGAATAACAGAGTTGGAAGGAGGGTCTTCTAGTCCAATCCCCTGTTTAAGTAGGAAACCCTATACCATTTCAGACAAATGGCTGTCCAGTCTCTTCTTTAAAACCTCCATTGTTGGAGCACCCACAACTTCTAGAGGCAAGTTGTTCCACTGGTTAATTGTTCCAACTGTCAGGAAATTTCTCCTCAGTTCCAGGGTTGCTTCCCTCCTGGATGAGTTTCCATCCATTGCTTCTTGTCCTGCCCTCAGGTGCTTTAGAGAATAGTTTAACTCCTTCTTCTTTGTGGCAACCCCTTAGATAGTGGAACACTGCTATCATGTCACCCCTATTTAAATATCTATACGGCTCACATAATTCAGATCAGAACACCTTTGATGTAAAATGTTCCTCTTTCATTTTCACAATATGCTTCTAGGCCTAACCGACAAAATGCTGCTTTTTACCTTAGCACATTTTTTAGATATTTATTCATCTAAAAGAGACAATTAAAGAAACACCTATGCTGGGTTGCCCCCCCAAAATCCCCTTTTTACCTAGGTACCCTTTGTTGGCATTCTTTACTTGGTATACTGTGCTTGAGCTTTTATTGAAATTGGCAGTGTGATCATTCCTGGCACGAAAGAAAACCTGGATGTATTTTAGATGCACATCTGTCTATTTTGAAACCAAAAAGGGGAGGATTGGGAGAACCTGGCCTTTCCAGATTGCAATAGTCTTTTCCTCCCCCCCCCCCGATAAAAATGCCCTTAGGACAATAATCTGATTTCTTCAGTAAATACAGGGAAACTCTGTGATTCTGTTTGACTAACCCCATTCTGTCCAGTGACAGAAATGCCAGGATCCCTGCGTCTTGAGTTTCAGGAGATACAAATACAAATTAAAACCATTTATTGGGCTTTAGTAGCTGTGCAAACTAATTATATTTTGGCCAAACTTTGTCGGCAACTCCCCCAAGGTATTATTTAAATATCCCAAGCAGTAGAAATACGGCCCCATTCTGTCAACAGATGGATGCTTCACTTGCAGAAAATTGTGCTGCAGCTTATTTTAATTTCTCTGACATTTTCCTACCCTCTTGCCCCCACCTTTTTTGTTGTTTTTGTTTTTGCATGCAACTGTGGTAGCCGTGCTTCAGTTGGGAACAAGAAGGCAGGACACAACTACTCAAGGGACTTCTGATTTGCTTTACATGGGTGCCAAAGGCATAAACTGACTTAAAAGGAATCAGGATTTATTTTAGGGACAGTTGGTGACTCCGAAACTCTGTGTCATATAAATATTTCCTGGACTGTCCTTTCTGAGAGAACTATATGCCGTTCTTCAATTCAGGGGTAGGTGTGACCGTAGCAGGAGGATGGGAAGCAAAGAAATGCTGGAAAAGAAATGTTCCCTATCATCTAGTGGAGGTTCAGATTTTTGCAGCTCAAATATGGTAGTTGTTCTGACCCAAGCTTTGCCAAACTTAATAAAACACAAACTGAATTTAAAGTAAAAGCTTTTTTAATGCGACACGGGGAGTTATTTGCATTCCCAGCCAAAACTCATTAGACACAGTTCCTCCAGATAAGAGCATGCTTTTCAGTGCTGTCGAATGCTGCCAAGAAACAGAAGTCCAATTAAGGCTACCCTGAACCAGCCCAGAAAAAAATGACCAGAATACACAGAGCTTCAAGAAGGACTCGGTATCTATTGAACTGCTTTGCTTCCTGCAAAGCTCTTCATAATTGAGGACTGAGAATTATGTGATCCCTTATGGGAGGGGCAATCACCTTCCAGCCTTACTCCCGAGTCTCCCCTTCTGCTTGGGTAGATGAGGCTATTTGCAAAGTAGAGACAGTGTGGTTCTACCAATCTATTAAAAATGAGGTGTCCGTTCTTCAAATTTACAATAGAATAATTTTACACATATACTTAACCTAGCCTTTCAAGTTAGGCTGTGAGTCCCTTGGACTGCAAGGCGATCCAACCGGTCAGTCCTAGAGGAGATCAACCCTGACTTCTCTTTAGAAGACCAGATCCTGAAGATGAAAGTCGAAGACTTTGGCCACCTCATGAGAAAGAAGGACTCTCTGGAGAAGAAGAGGTAATGCTGGGAACGATGGAGGGCAAAAGAAGAAGAAAGGGACGGCAGAGAAGGAGGTGGCTGGATGGAGTCACTGAAGCAGTTGGTGTGAGCTTAAGTGGACTCTGGGGGATGGTAGAGGACAGGAAGGCCTGGAGGAACATTGTCCATAGGATCACAATGGGTCGGACATGACTTCATGACTAACAACAACAAGCCTTTCAAGACTGGTGGGAAAAGCCTGCTGTTTAGACAGGGTGTAATGTGCCACAAAGCTTTGTTAGAGAAGAAAAGCATCAGCAGGCAAGGTTGTCCCTCATCAGAGGTCCATAAGCTGCCAGTTTTGTCCTTGCCATCTGACATCTTGTCTCATGGGCTCCTCTCCAAAACTGGCATCCTTTCCAGTTGTCTCTAATTACACTGCAGGTCAGTAAATTATCACAAGTGAGAGAGTGACAGAAGATGTGAGGAAGATGCTGTGAGAGACGGCACAGAGCTTTAAACAGTTTGTCATTTCTTCAGGTTGGAGACAGTTCTGAGCTTCCTGACTGATCCCCATGCTTGGTTGTAGATGTGTGAGAATGGTAGTTTCATGGCAACAGACATCCAGGAAAGAGGAGCTGAAGAATATGAAAGACTGCACAGGCATTAATCTATATTATATTGCATATTATGGGGGGTGGGGGAATAGGTTTGTAGGACATTCCCCCATCTTTATCAAGCTTTATAAAACCTTAGTGGAATACTGCATCCAGTTTTGGTCAGCACGATGTAGAAAACATGTTCAGACTTTGGAAAAATTGCATAGAAGAGTAACTAGGATGATTAAAGGCTTGGAAATTAAAACAGATGAAGAACAGTTGTAGGAACTGGGTATGGCTAGTCTTGTTAAAAGAAGGATCAGGGTGACATGATAGATGTGTTCCAGTATTTGAGGGGCTGCCCCAAAGAAAGGGGGGAGGGGGTCAAGCAATTCTCCAAAGCATCTGAAGGCAGGAGAAGCAGCAATGGATGGAAACTAATCAAGGAGAGAAGCAACCTGGAACTAAGGAGGAATTTCCTGACAGTTAGAACAATTAATCAGCGGAACTGCTTGCCTCCAGAAGTTGTGAATGCTCCAGCACTGCAAGTTTTTGAGAAGAGATTGGGCAACCATTTGTCTGAAGTGGTGTAGGGGTTCCTGCCTAGGCAGGAGGTTAGACTAGAAGATCTCCAGGGTCTCTTCCCACTCCATTGTTCTTTCAATCTATTCTGTTTAAGAATTCCTTTCCTAAAGCACTCCGGAAAAAAATGGCAGTCTCTTGTTAAATCTTATTTTCAACTCACCTATTCCTTCTATTTGCTTTTGCATCTAATCAAGCAAGCATGGCTCAAACAATGAAAAAGTATCTGCATATTGTGTGTATTTGAGATGGGTTCAGAAATTGGCTTTCTGTTCTATATTGGAAGGAATGTTACAGCAGGAATTGCTTTTGGGAGGGGTAGGGGAAAAGGTCAGATAAAACCATGTATTTTCCAATCAGGTGAATTAAGGCTGAGGTTTATTGTTTTATTTGATTTATAGTTTAGAGAGAGGTTTGTTTGTTTGTTTGTTTTTTTTAATTATCAGTGTGGTCTTGAAGAGATGCTGTGAGGAAGATCGCTTTCAGGAATAACATTTTGGGATTGAAGGACTTGTGTTACATTTTGTTTTCCCATTTGGGTGAAGTTAAGGTTAGAGTTAGGCTTCCTTGAGGGCCAAGGTTAAATTTAAGAGCAGACGAATTTTGGAATTTCAAATATATATTTTTTTATGATCACTTAGAGCCATAACATAAAAACTCAACTGAGACTAATCTTCACCTCAGCTGGAGAACAGAGAGATCACTCTGTGCAGAATCTTTAATGTTCTCTCAGCTCCAGAGGTGGTATCCAGCAGGTTCTGACCAGTTCTGGAGAACCGGTAGCAGAAATTTTGAGTAGTTCAAGGAACCAGCCAATCCCACTTCTGACTGGCACCTCCCCCACCTATTCTCTGCCTCCCGAGTCCCACCTGATCGGCTGGGTCTTCTTTTGTTGCCCTGCACAGGAGAATGGAGCTGGAAAGCAGGTTAGTAGGGTGGGGAGGGAATGAGATTTTACAGTAACTTCCCCTGCCATGCCCACCAAGTCACGCCATGCCCACCAAGCCATGCCCACAGAACCGGTAGTAAAAAAATTTGAATCCCACCACTGCTCAGCTCTGTTTTTTTCCCCCCAAGGCATTTCATTACCCAACTTAGATAATAACATCATCAGTGCATCTTGCAAGAAAACCACCAAACTCAGGGAGCACCAAGGACCCCTCATTCCAATCCTGAGCTACACATGTTTTCCTCTATCGGTCACTCTGTAGAAGGATTTTAATCTGTGATTGGACGTGAATTACAGGAAGATACTTCTGTGATGGTTGTCTTGTGAGAAGGAACAGGGACTCATGGCCAAATGTAGAGAATGCAAGGCAAATGGAAATATATTATTGCCCTCAGAAATTCTGACCCTTCAGTGAACACATTTTTGAACGAGGTTGAAGGCCCATCTAATCCAGCATTCTTTCTTCTCATAAAGTCCCGAGAGAGCAAAGATAGGAAGCATGGAGAACATTTCCTCCCTTGCATTATCCCAAAGCATTTTTGAAGCCATATGATGAACCACTACTAATAGAGATATTCTCCAAGAACAGGTTTTTTTAAAAAAATGAGAACAGCAATAACATTTCCATTTGCAATTGAATGTGTGCTCAATTCACCATGAAATATTCTAGCTACCATGAATATTAAGTGCATTGGAAACACTATAGGATTAATCTGGGAGGAATACCAGTATGGGAAGGATAGAAAAAAATGATAGAATGAATAGCAGGTGCTGGCACTTGGAGCCATAGAGAATAACTGAATGAATCAAGGTTAATAAATCTGTAGCTATATTTGATAAATGCAGGAGCACGGGAGAAAGGAAGGAGATGAAAATAGAGATGGGGGGTGGGGGAAAGTAGCCAACAATGAATACAATGGATCAAAATGCATCGTAGAGAGGATATGAGACTGACCATCTCATTTTGTAGGGTCAAAAATTATCAGAAATTATATTGGATCAGTTCTTCTCCCAGCTCCTGGAAATGCCAGACAAGAGGTTCAGAAAAACAGCCTTGATTAGGTTTACAGCCTTTGTGATGCAAAGTGTTTCTTCAAAGCGACATTTAAAATCCTTGCACAGCTCTAATGGTTTCTCTCAGTCTTGTGGAATCATTTTTTAATGATAAATTTTCTGAGCATTCCTCACCTAGCTGTTGTCTTCCTGCTTCCCATTCAATTACACGCAACAGATATTTGCTGTTTGCAGTTTATTTGAAGAGACTGAGGGACAGTGGAGAATCCAGCAGGATGCAATATTAAGGGATCCATTTTGTTATGTTTTTTTTTTTTAATTATTTATCCCGAGGTGGTGCAGTGGTTAGAGTGCAGTACTGCAGGCTACTTCTGCTGTCTGCCAGCTGCCTGCAATTTGGCCATTCAAATCTCACCAGGCTCAAGGTTGACTCAGCCTTCCATCCTTCCAAGATGGGTAAAATGAGGACCCAGATTGTTAGGGGCATTATACTGACTCTGTAAATCACTTAGAGAGGGCTGTAAAGCACTGTGAAGCGGTATATACTGTAAGTCTTAACTACTGTTGCTAACCTGCCTTTATTACTTTATAAGTGACTCAAGGCAGTGAACATACATGATATTTCTTCCTCTTCCTGCTTCCCCTCCCCCCCCCAACAATAACCCTGTGAGGTGGATTGGGCTGAGAGAGATTGACTGGCCCAAAGTCACCCCACTGATTTTCATGCCTAAGGTGGGACTAGAATTCAGTCTCCTGGAGATTAGCTCAAAGTCACCTAGACAACCTTTATGTCTAAGGAGGGACAAGAATCACAGTCTCCTGGTGATTAGATCAGTCACCTAGCTAACTTTTATGCCTAGGGAGAGATTAGCACTCAAATCCTCTGGTGAATGGCCCAAAGTCACCCACCTGGCTTTCATGCCTAAGGCGGGACACGAATTCACAGACTCTTGGTTTCTAGCCTGCTGCCTTCACCACTAGACCCAACTGATCAGCAGCTGTACCATATTTGTGTGTTTCTACTAACCAAAGAACAAAAAAAAAAACAAACCCTTCACCATAGGACTCTTTGACAACAGTTTCACTAGCCTAATAAACAGCTCTCGAGAACTCAATTTCATGTAGGTTTCATTGTGTGTATAAAAGATTTGTCAAACATTTTAGAGGAAATTAATTTAGAGCAATTTGCAATTTGTTTGTGTGGTTTCTTGGAGTCAACAGGGAAAGATGTGTCAGAAGACAAACCTGCTTTTTACTGTTTTCTTTTATTAAGGATAGTGGAAGATAGTGAGGCTAGTTGATGAGAAAATGGTCTATTTTTTAACCATTTTTTTTTTAAATGTGAACCTTGGGTGAACTTGTCACCTTCCTAAAGATTTG
Source organism: Hydrophis major (assembly GCA_033807585.1). Taxonomy (NCBI): domain Eukaryota; kingdom Metazoa; phylum Chordata; class Lepidosauria; order Squamata; family Elapidae; genus Hydrophis; species Hydrophis major. Next base: position 35,146,317 of record CM066334.1, read on the forward strand.
TTTTAATCAGATGCTATGATATGCTACGGGATTTGAATGTCAGACAAAGGAGAAAAGGGTAGATTAGATTTCAGCTAGTCAACAAGGTGCATACAATCAGATTTCCTAAGCTTGGTAACCACAGAGATCAGCTTTCCTAACCAAGTAAGCTTGTCATCATTTCATAATTTATCAATTCTCAGGTTGTTGCCTGTTCTAATTTTCACCAGCAGAAAATCTGATTTGGCAGGGCTTCATCAGTCCGTCTCATAAACACAAGCAGATGTTGGTAAAATGCCTGTGACAAACACTACTGGTCTTTTATAAATCCTCATGGAGATTTTCTGCATCAAGCCTATCTGGAGGATGTCAGAAGATTAAGACAAACTCTTTAATATGTTGATTTTGTTAAACGTGGAAAATCAAGGAATTCCATACAATGACTCTCCATTCATTGTAGGAACCTGGACTTTACACCGTTATCCACACAGATAAAGCTACACACAAGTGTGCAAAACTCTAGGAACATATAGCTGTAGCACAAGGCAGGTCTTCTCATGACCAAGCACTATAGAAAGTCAGCACTCACCCACCCTTCTAAATAATGAAATATTTTGAGGAATATTAAAAAGGCAGGATAGAAAATTTCCTCTAAAGGAGAAATGAGGAAAAATCTTAAGGGAAGCAGAAACTACCCCCAGTCTCCCTGCCCCAAGCAGAAACTGAGGAGGCCAGCTTTTAGAAATGCAGATTTGGCGACCTATTCAGAAAGGCTCGGCCAGACAGATATTCCAGACAAGCAATACAATTAGGCATGTGAAAGGTTGACAAGATTAGCTCAGACAACCACCTCGGATTTGCATTTCCTCCTTTGCCTATAGAGCCAGCCATGACCCCATTGGAATCTGACAATAGCCGTTAGAATATTAAAGGGCATGTTCTTGCGCAGGAATCTCAAAATCAAAGCCCAAAGAAGGTATAAAAAAAACCCCACCCACTCTCAATTCCATTTTGTCAGCTGTCCCAGAATCACGTGCTCTTGGTTGTTCTGTTCACCAATAAACCAACTTTCTTTCCAATCAGCCTCCATTTTATTCCCAGCTTGGAACTGGAACTGGGTTTTTTTTCCTCCTACAGCATCAATTCTAGGTTATGGAGTAGAATACTATACGGATGCTTCTTGAGTTACAAGCTTAATGGAGCTTGCCTATTGTCATAAATTCAGGCATGGGAAGAATGAATGGAGACAGTCTTAGTTGGTGACTTTCAACTCTTTATTGCATAGTGACTTCTAACTTGTATAACAACAACTCTACTTATATAGGTAATGCTAATGTGAAATAACCAATAGGAGCTTGTGAAATGCTAGCTCCAGTACCAATAAGAGTCCTTCATTAAGGGCCAATCAGATTCTCAGAACCCGACCAATCCGATCTAGCCGCTTAACACCCAATCAGAAGTGCAGGGCCAGAACCCTGCACTTTACCTCAAGCTTGCCTTTATTCAACTATTTACATACATAACACCTATCATAGTTGTAATTCATGCCGGTCATAAATTGAAGCACCCACATGACTGACTGGATTTTAAAATCATTTTTGCAGTGATCATTAAGTAAATACTGCAGCTGTTAAGCAGAGCAAAGTTTTGCTGTGGGTGCAGTTTTGTCAAAAAAACGAGATAAATATTGGGTTTTGGCAAAAATGTCATCAAATGCACTCATAAAATTGTGGGATTGTCAGCAATTAACTGTCCGGCAGTTACTCCATTGTCAACTCATAAAACATTTTATATAAATGTTTTATAGTTGACAGGGACACTGTAAATGTAGCCCAGTTTCTAAACCCCCAAAGTCTGGTCACATAATCATTTGGAGAGCTGACTGTGGGAACTTTGATCCAGATCCTAAGTAGCCCCAGGAAGATCTGTTGTAACTTTAAATGGTTCCTAAATAGCCGTAAGTCAAGGACTACTTGCAGAATTGTAAACCTAAGTATTTCTCAACCTCTGTGTAACTGTTTCTCAAATTTGGATGCTTTAAGAGGAGTGGACTTCAACTCCCAGAATTCCCCATCCAGCAATGGCTGAGGAATTCTGGGAGCTGAAGTCCACCCACCCTAAAGAGGTTGAGATTGAGAACTTCTTTCAAAGTTCTTCCTGACTGACAGCTAAAATGTTGGAGACCCAATAAACCTAACTTTGTAAGTCCTCAGATCAATTATCTAGTTCTGTTACCAATACAGTGTCTAGCTTTGTTCATATATTGCTTCTAGACGAAGGCTGTCAAACTCAGTTTCATTAAGGGCCACATAAGGGTTGTGTTTGACCTTGTGGGGCTAGGGTGGGCATGGCCAGTATGATGTCACTTGTGTCAGGAGGGCTGTGGAATGAAAATGGGCTCCCGAGCTTCGTTTTCAGCTGCAACGACCTCCTGCAACCCTCCACTAGTGAAAATGGAACTCGGGGGGCACGTACAGTCCTTCCGAGCTCCCTTTTCGCTGGCAGAGGCACTGTGGGCTGATCCTTCACTATTTCTAAGGTGGCCCCACAGGCCAGATCTAAGCACCCCGTGGACTGGATCCAGCCCCAGGGCTTTGAGTTTGACACCCCTGCTCTGACCATTTGATAGTGGGACATTTTTATTAGGGGCGGAGTCTAGTGGCATTCACCCACTAAAGCTGCTTCTCTTAATCTGAATTGCAGTGTTTGCTTTCTCGGCAATCATCTCTCTTTTCCTTTAAATAAGGAACCCCTAAATCCAAGCCCCCTCCACCCGCTTGCATTTTTCAATAGTGACAATTGTGGCCTTCCCTCTCCAAGACATTTTGTGACTGTGCAATTCCAGGAGATAAATTAATGAAGTTGGGAAATGCAGGGTCTGTTTCTGCTCTGTTGGTATGCAAAATAATATTACTGTCTGTCATCATGGCAAATTTGAAGAATTATTTAACAGCTGCTTAATAGTAAAATGGTGGACACGAAGTTCTAGCTTTCCTCATATCTCCCAAAAGTTTTATCAGAGGAGAGGGACTCTTCACATACTTTGATATAGTTTTGGGATTAATTCCAGTGCCAAATCTCTGTTTCAGGCAGGCTATAATGAAGGATCATAGCAACAGATGGTTTTCCTAGGTGTTTAAATGAAAACACATAAGAATGAGACGTGGAAAATATGTTCCAGCCCGTCAAATCTATCTCAAATTGGAAAGAAGTGAAATTATTTCTGAGCCAGTCAAATAATTCCCTCTCTTCTATGATGGGCTGGTAACTAAACAGGAAAAATGTCCTGAAGGTTTTTTTTTTTTTTTAGGAAATTCCATCTTCTCAAATATTTCAGAAAAACAGAGTTGGAAGGGACCCTGGAGGTCTTGTAGTCCAACCCTCTGCTCAGGCAGGAAGCCCTATACCTGTCATGCCCCTGTCAGAGTCTGAATTTGAGGAGGAAGACAAACAGCTGACAGGGAGTGGGAGTGTGGCTCCATTGGCTGTGGAGGAAACTGGGGAAGGACAAAGTCCGGCTGAGCAGAGCAGGGGAGGGGGAGGACAAGGGAGAGGGAGTTCACAAGAAGACCCAGGCCCAACCCCTCTTCATCCTAGGGCATGTAGGGAGGGACAGAGAAGAGAGCTTGCGTGGTTTACGGGGAGGAAAGGGCCCTGATTCCCTTCATTAGGCAGACCCAGGAAGAGAGTTTAAAAGAGATGCAAGCTGAGAATGCCGGCTGCTGGGAACAAATGTGAGTTTATCTTGTGTTGAGCATTCCTAGTATCCTCCCAACTGGGTTGATTTACTGCCGTTCCTTCATATCTGGAATTCCTTCTCTTGCCCTGCCAGATTGATTACCTCATCTTGCTTTGATTGGACTTAAAGTTTTTGTTGACAATGTTTTGGACTTGAATCTCTGCAGCCAAAAAGCTGTTCCTGGGAGAGTTTTTCTCCAGACCAGAAGGTAACCAGGATATGGGGGCAAAGTTGGAGCTAATAAAGGGACTCCTACTTATTATTTGACTGTATTGCATTTGTGCCATGCCCCAGGTCATCACAATACCATTTCAGACAAATGTTTGTCCAATCTCTTCTTAAAAACTTCCAGTGTTGGAGAATTCACAACTTCTGGAGGCAAGTTGTTCCACTGGTTAATTGTTCTCCCTGTCAGGTAATTTCTCCTTAGTTTTAAGTCGTTTCTCTTCTTGGTTAATTCCCATTCATCACTTCTTGCCCTGCCTTCAAAGTGTTGGTGAAGATTCTCAGTCCTTCAGGTAGAATTGTCTGAAAGTTGAGTCCTGGCAGCTAGACTTCATTTCTTGTTGGTTCAAAATGTTTCACTGTTTAGTCAAGTAGACTGAAGAAGCTACTTGGATAAGCAGTGACATGTTTCAAAGCAACAAGAGAATAATCCTGGTGCCATGGCTCAACTTCCAGTCTTCCCAAAGACTAAGAACATTGCACTTCAGAAAATTTTACATCCCTGATTTCTCTTCCTTTTCACTTCCCATATTCAGGGTGATCCTCCTACTCCTATTATTGTTCCATTTACTAAGTATTTGCTGTTGCTGTTTTTAACTTTTTCAGTCATGTTCGGCTCTTGGTGATTTTATAGGCAAGAGTTCTCCATGCTTTCAAGAATTTTTTTTCAAACATTTTCTCTTTCATTTGGATGTTGGATGTTCATCTTTGTATCAAATTTGATGTTATCCCACTAGTGTGTTCTTTGCTTGCCTCTTCTTCTTCTTCCACTAACTATTCCTAGCATCACTTTCTTTAATGAATTTGCATGCATCACATGGCCAAAGTAAATCAGATGTAGTCTTGTGAGTTAGCAAGCATTACTACTTACTAATAAGCAGTAAGTAAAACTCATGTAAGAAAGAAAAGATAAAATCTGAGAAATTGGAGCTAGGTAGATGACATGAGGGGTTCTTACTGTCCATCTGTTCTTATAGCTACAATAAGTATAGATCTATCTTAGCTACTATATATAATAAGGATAAGAACACAAAAAGCTTGGCTGGAATTTCTAAAGATAACATTTCTTTTCAGATTGAAAACCAATTCCAGAGTTCTAATTTGGGCTCTGAGTCTGTATTTAAAAATAAAATAAAAAAACCAGGATGCTCCAGTGTGCTTTCCCCATATCACTCTTTCAAAAGCAGGTCCATTAACCTTGTTGCTGTGATTCTTTATTATAGACTGCTTTCTTGTTATTTTTCTTTTTCCACATCCATCGGTTTTATTTTTCTTTTAAGTTAAAAATATCATACAGGCCTGATTGCCGCTACTACAAATTGGGCTGTAGTTTGGACAACTCATCCCTATTTCTTTCTGGTTCTTATTCATCGTCCTTATGGTTATTGATATAGTTAGAACCAGAGACCTGGAAAATAAATTCAATCAATCAATAAGAATAGAGCTGGAAGGGACCTTGGAGGTTTCTAGTCCAATCCCCTCTGCTAAAAATGCAGGAGACCCTATACTATTTTAGGCAAGTGGCTGTCCAGTCTTTTCTTTAAAAACCTCCAGTGATGAAACACCTACAACTTCTGAAGTCACCCCTAGTCCTTCTTTTCTATAGACTGGCCATTCCCAATTCCTGCAACCATTCTTCATATGATTTCTCTTCAGACCCTGTGTATCGGGGGAGAGGGGGTGTCTCAATATTATTTGAGAGAGTCTCCACCAGTATTTGCTAATAAACATTACAGTAAGAGTTCGTTACCCTATTTTTTTTCTGTATTTTTTTTTTTTCAATAAGCTTTCAGTTTATTCACAACGTTAAAATACAAGCTTTTTAAAAAAGGGAAAACATGCAACAAAACAAAACTAAACAAGACATAAAAAATTGTTTATGGAAAAAAAAACCATAAACTTAGATAGTTGAGCGTTAATGAATATATTTCAAGAATAATAATTTTGCTCGTTGCAAAACAGGCTTACAGTTTATGAACTTCTACAACTCTGTTTACCTAAGCAATCTGGGTAAGCAGGCCTTGGCACCTATCTACTACTACTAGTACTACACACACATACACACACACACACACACACACACACACACAGAGAGTTAATAGGTAAAACCAACAGCAAAGTTAAACTTCAAAGCCCTCTGTTAACAATCTGTTATTGTATTTAAGTCCACATGGGGCTTCTGATGTACCAGAGACCTCCTGTATTCTGAGGTTAGGCTTCCATTTTCATTCTGAATGGCTGTCCATCAAGTCTCATTCATTTTCACACAACAAAGAGACAGGGGACTTAATAGCAAGGATTCCCACTCCGAGAGGCCCCAGTCTCCTCCTGAATTGGTTTTGCTTTTTCCATGACCTGCTAATGATTCCACTTCTCCATCCAGTTGAGGGTACCTCCTCGTGCTTATATGATTCACAGGACATTACAATTTAAGAAAAAGAGAAAAAACAAAAGCTAAAACAGCTAAAACAGAAGGAACGCTTCCCATAATAGCAGCATAATTGATGTAGAAACTCGGAAAGGCAGAATGATATTATCATCTTCTTTTAATGACCCCATAATCTCTTGCAGGGTGGAATCTGGGCAACTGAGTGGAGCTGAGTGCTTACTGGCTGGACGCCCTTCCTGTTTCCAATGTGGAGTTATATTAAGCAGATATCTTCTCAACATGCCCAGAGAGGGAAATATCCTGCCTCTAGGATCGAACTCATAGTCTCCTGGTTGTGAGGCGAGAGCTCCACCTCTAGGCCACTGAACCACTCAAAGGCAGAATGGCATGCTATAGCACAGTGATGGCTAACCTATGACACGCGTGTCACTCGTGACACGCCGAGGCACTTTGACTGACACGCCTGTTGGTGTGGGCAAACCTGCACATTTAGAGGCTGCCTGTGCTCTGCTCCAATCCCTGCTCCCTGCTTGTTGCGTGGAGGTGTGGTGTCACCGCTGCCGCAAGATCTTTGCAGCAGAGAACCAGTTTTAACCGCCATAAACTGAGGTTTGTCAGTTTCATTACCTCAGGAACGCTACAGGAGGAAAGGAGATCCATGAGGTCCACAGCCCTGTAAGGTGGCCTTCCGATCCCCACATCCTGCACCTGCAGCCCTGAGACCAGGGAGATGAGTTTCACAGCCCTGTGTGATCACCCCAGCCCAATCCGTCATAAACCAAATTATTGATATTTCTTGAAGTGACACACAACCCGAGGAAGGCTACACTTTTTCCCGATTTTCGACACACCAAGCTGAAAAGGTTAGCCATCACTGCTATAGCATAATCCAGGAAGCCAAATATAGGAGATTCAGATCCAGAACCTATGTCTGGTTCAGCCAATATTTAACTATACTGATGACCCTGTTGGTTTAGGATGCTAAGTATTCTATCAGGGAGGCAGGATGGAAAAGTAGAAGATAGCTGTTGGCCACCTTGACACATGTTTGCTCTTTGGTTCATCTCCTTGCTGAGGTCCTGAACCAAAGCCCCTCGAGGACAATGTGCGTCTTTCTATTGACTTCAGTGGGCTTAGGATCAGGCCCTTAATGCATAGCTGCTGGTGGGCAACTTTGGTTCACCCACTCATGCTTTAGGGACAAAGGGCTTTGAGGAATCCTCAGGAAAATGGAGCAGGGTTGAGACCATATCCTAGTTTCATTCTACCCTGTGATTTGTGTGGTTTGGTGGGTGAGAAGTTAGAGGAGGGGACAGTGAGCTTAGGATCAGGCATAAGAGTTCCTTCTTTTTGTGTGAAAACTTATAAGAAGAAGAATGGAAATCTAAGGAATTTTATTTAGAAAGATCTCCATTTTTCCCCCCAATAATTTTATTGTTCTTTTTCACCTTTTACAGATTAACAGTACTGTGCCATCATTATTATATAAAGCAATCTCATGTAAATATTTACATTTATATACATTCATATACATTTATCTATAATTTTCTTATCTCCATTATCCTTATTTCTATTATTCAACCATTTATACCAATTGTCCCAAATTTTGTAATACTCTGACTCTTCTTTATCTTTTAATATTAATGTCAATTTATTCATTTCAGCACAATCTAAAAAAAATTGAATTACTAATTCCTCTGAGGGCGTATTGTTTTGTTTCCAACATTGTGCTTATATTATCCTTGTTGCTGTCAATATATGTAATAAAATATATTTAATCTTTTCCCTATATTTCCCTTTAATTATTCCCAACAGAAACAATTCTGGTTTAAACTCTCTTTGATATTCCACTATTTCTTGCATCCAACTCCATATTTTAGTCTAGTATTTTTGGGCTTCCGGGCATGACCACCACATATGATAGAAGGTACCTTGGTTCTGTTTGCATTTTGAAAGAAAGATCTCTGTTTAACTTTGCCTGCCAAAGTCCTTCAAAAATCAAGGAATCAAAACTGTTATAGAAGACTGACATTATATATATTTTGGGGCCCAAGACCAAATCATGGTTTGTTTGAATGTGGCCATAAATTATTATACATTAACCATAATACAAGTTCCCTTTGGACTGAAAGGAAAGCAGAGAGACAGAACATCACTTAAGAAATAGGCATACAATGAAAGATAAGATATTCACTCATTAAATAAAAATAAATAAATAAATACCCACAGAGTGACAAAGAGACCAACCCCCCCCCACACACACACACATACACAGAGAAAACTTTTCTCATGAGAATTTCTCTGAAATGTTATTTCTCTTTGAAATCACCTTGAAAGCAAATGTCTTTCATCAGATTGACTGAGACCTGCTGAGGAATAAAATGGCAGATAATTGTTCTTCCTGTCAAACAATCATATCCAAAAATGGACAACAAAGATGGCGGCTAGATATACTTTGGTAACTTGGAGAAATAATAATACATAGGTGATAAAAAAAGCCAACTTAAATTAGTTGAAGAACTTCCACAGCATTGATGAGAGCATGGTCCAAATTAAGAAGTTCAAATTATAAAGAAGGAGTTAAAAACTTCCATAAGACAAAACAGATTTATCTGAAATATTGTGGCGACTTTCGCTCCTGGAGATTTCATAGATAATAATCAGGAAACTTTATTAGAAGGAGCATGGCTCAGAATGTCTTTGGCTTCAGTTCCAACCCTGAATTTATCTGTTCTTTCAAACAGATGCTTACTTTTTGTTTTATATATTTTATTTTATTTTATCTTCCATTAAACTCCCACCAGGGTTTTTAACAACTTGAAAAATGATATACATACAGTCTATCTACATATAATAAAAATAACATTTATTAAATACAACCGTGTAATGAAAGTATGTATGTGCCTATTCAGGTATGGTCTATGTGCATAGTAATGTGTGTGCTATTTTATACAGACATATGTATATCTATTTTTATACTCTCTTTTGTGTCTGATATGAGATTACAAGAATTCTAGTAAATGAACTGTTTTCTATTTAGAACCAGTATATTTTACCTTCATTAAAACTGATCCTTTTCTGTGATCCATTAGAGAGACAGATCTCTCCACTGATAATGAGGAATCTTGTAGCCAGCTGTTTATATATAAGCCTCTGGGGTTTTTTCCCCATTAGGTGAGTGACTAGGCTAGGGCATCTGCAAGAATAGGAGATGTTAAAAAAATCAGGATAACTGTTGTGAATTTTCATCTTGACAGTATTGACTCTTCTTTCCTGAAGATGCCTCCCCTAAGAACCCAATCTTACACCCTTTTTGCCCAAATCAATTTAGACTATTAAATTGAACTCACTTGATTTGATGCTTCAGTCTGCACCAATAATTCACATCAAATTAAAGCCAATTGATGTATTCCTTAGGAATAGCCTCTTCTAAGACGGTGCCAGGTACAACAGCAGCAATATCTTTGGTGTTTTTTTCTTCTTTAAATCACCATATTTCCAAACTGCAGATGCTTTTTTAATTTGTCTGCAAATTTAGCTGATGGATCAAGTAATTAAAGCTCATAGGACCATCCACTATGCTTTTCTTAATCAAGTCATTGTCTTCTTTCATCTGTAGCATCTCTCCCAGCCAGGCTGGGCTTCTCCTGAGCAATTTCTGCAGTAGAGGATGGCAAGGTAGAATGAAGATCTATAAATGCATGGATGGGTTGGTTTTTGGATATAGTGGATGGTTGGTTGGATGGATGGATGGATGGATGGATGGATGGATGGATGGATGGATGGATGGATGGATGATTTTGATATAAGGACTGGATGGATGGATGGATTTATTTTTGAATATAGCAACTGGATGGATGGATGGGTGGGTAGGTGGATCACAATATATGAAGCCCAATTTACAAGCTAATGAACACTTAGCAGTCCCATCTCCTAGCTAAATAAGTATTTCATAGAGCTGGATACCACATCTCTGAGATTTACTAATCAATATATTCCAGTGGGATTAGGGAGAAGGAAGATGCATAGTAGCACATTACCAAGGCTTTAAATTTCAGAGTGGAGGGGGTTCAGGAGATATGGATTTTATCATGACAAGGCATGAAAAGAAGCCGATTTTTCTCTGTGCTGTCAGACTGCATTTTGGAGAGAAAGAGAAGGAATACACTTCAAAGCTTGCAAGCAGCTGGACAGCAAAGAGTCTTTGTTTTATTATCCTCTGTCTTCCTTCTAATCCCTCATGCCCCTCCTCTCTCTTTTTAAAGCTCCTGAAATGTTGGTTTACACAGAAAAAGAAAAAAAACAGAACACACCTGAGTCCCTTGTTCTAACACAGATGTGAGCTGCTGGCACTCTCTGGTTTGAAATGATTCACCCTTTTCAGTGTTTCTGGGATCAGCGAGGAATTACACACACTCAGAGGCCAGCTGGCAGTGACTTTTTTTTCTGACAACACAAAGCAAAGAAGGGAGTATATGTAAAGGGAAGAAAAGCAGAGAAATCAATAGGTATGTGTCTGTGTGTGAACAATATTCTAAATATCCTTTGGAGGATCAGCATTATCTGCAGGAACTCAGAACACCATGGAATCTTACTGTCTCAGGCCTTTCTTTACCATATGCACATGAATTATGACATGAATTGAGTATGTATAGTTTAATGAAATTGAGGATTATGGATGACATGCTAGCAGTGTTCCAATATCTCAGGGGTTGCTGCAAAGAAAAAGGAATCAAGCTATTCTCCAAAGCACCTGAAGGCAAGACAAGAAGCAATGGATGGAAACTAATCAAGGAGAGAAGCAACCTAGAAGGAGAAATTTCCTGACAGTTAGAACAATTAATCAGTGGAACAACTTGCCTCCAGAAGTTGTAAATGCTTCAACACCGGAAGTTTCTTTAAAGAAGAGATTGGATGATCACTTGTCTGAAATGGTGTAGGGTTTCATGAGCAGTGGGACGGACAGCAGGTTTCCTGAGCAAGGGGTTAGACTAGAACAGGGGGTTGCTTTTGGACCTCAGGGACCACCAAACTCATAATTTTAAATCCTGCAGACCACAGACCCTGGGAAAAACTCAAAAAAAAAAAAAAATCTGCAGGAAAATTTCTGAACCCGTTTTCCTACTGCTTGATCATTCTTTATTTGGGATTGCAGGATACCGTCGCCAGCTCCATTCTCAGCAGGGAGAGAGAGAGAGAGGGAGAGAGACTTTTGGCTTCATGCAAGGAAAGCAGCAGAAGAAGCAGAAGTTTTTCTTCCTCTCCCCCAAACTCCACCAGAATGGTGCAGCCTCTTGGAGCAGGAGGCCTTGCAGGGTCCCAAAGACTCATTTCTGGTGGAGTTTGGGGGAGAGAAAGAAGGACTTTTGCTGCTTTCCTTGCGTGCAGAAAAAAGCAGCAGAAGAAAGAAGCAGAAAGAAGCAGTCTGGTGGCCACTCATGTGGGGTGAGTGGAGCAAGTTCCCCCACCTCTGCCCTTTCCCCCCTCCCCTCACTACCTTGTGTTGTCCGTGACAAAAACCTTGTGTTCCTGCGGGCCATGTGTATGGCGCAGCCTTGTGTTCCCACGCAGCCTGGATAAATTGCTTTGGGGTCTGCGGACCACCAAAATTTTCTCGTGGACCACCAGTGGTCCCTGGCCCACTGGTTGGTGACCACTGGACTAGAAGACCTCCAAGGTCCCTTCCAACTCTGTTATTCTGTTATTGTAATTCCCTTGAAGGAACAATGTTGATAGAATACAGTTTACACGTGGAAATTCTTAGTTTCAATCCTTGATATCTGCAGGATTCAGTTAGTAAATAATGTAGATGTTCTCCACTTAAAGCTCTATAGGAAAGACTGAAATGACCTTTATCAATCTGCATCAACTGAGTTTTACATAAGTTTCTGTCAGGCTCTAAAAACCAAGAAAGACACGTTGTGACTCTTCCAGGCAGATTTATGTATTCTTCCTCACCTATAGACAGAATCTTGCCAAACTAAAGCATGCTAACACCTCCATAAATCATATACATTGGGAACTATTAGGAAGGAGCCACGTTCACCCTCTTTCTCTCCCACAAACTACATGAATAGAGTTGTATTTTGCTCCTCCACAATGCACCCCTTCCCTCCTGGGAATCCAGTCTACATTCTGTCACAGTTTCACAGCTACCTCTGAGGCTCTTCCAAGAAGTGCAAATGAGTTTTCCAAAAATATTTTTTTCTATTCCCAGGGGCCTCTTACTTTATTTCCTATATTCTCTCTGCCAAACTGAGCTTATGGTTAGTCAGCCAGGAGGATAATTGGGCAGGAGATTGTAAGAAGCAACAGTAAGATGCTGGTGAAGATTACTTGGTACTCAGTCACCTGTCCCAATGGCAGAATTGGAGGGGAAAAAAATGCAGTCGCAGTCCGTGTCTTTTATTTACAGCATGGAGTGGATAACCATCTTGTCCTTTTCCATGGGTAGCAAAATTCTTTGGGCTGGCCTTCTGTGATAGCAATCCTCTTGCAGTGATTCCTTAGTGATCTATGGGAAAGGGCCAGGATATCAGAACTGTACACCTGTTAGGCAAAGAGCTGTAAATGACCTACTTGACTGTCCTCTTTGTGTCCAACAAGGCCCTCAGGACGTTCCATCCATCTGTTTCCACAGAGCTTTTCTCCTTCTCATTTTAACCTCCCCCCCCCCAGCCTTTACTTTTGGAAAAAAAAATGGAAATTTATCTACAATCAGGCCCCCATCTACACCCCAGCCAACTGCCCTTCCCTGCCTGTTTCTGTCACTTGTTCTCATTTATTTCTAACAGGAATCATGCAGCAAAAGCCTAATTTGACAAGCCAGATTTATCCTGCAAACCAAAATAAATAAATAAATAAAAAACCAACCCTAAACAAAACAAAATAAAATTTAAAAAAAAATGATGCGGGAGGAGACGAGCCAAGAAAAACGGTAAAGAATTTTGTTGTTGCAGCTTAGCTCCTGTTTCTGTATTCCCCCAGTTCCCCCCAGAGGTGGTAACAAACAATAAAAATATTCTACAGCTTGGGAAAAAATAATAATTCCACATTGTCTATTCCGTCAGAATTCTTATCAAGCTTCAGAAAAGTTCACGCAGTGAGAAAGTTGGCCTGAGAGTTTGGAGGAGTGTGAGTTTGTGTCCCAGAGGGTTACACTGAGCAGCGATTTGCTGATGTTTATGTCTGATTTCCTATTCTGAACTCCAACAGGAATAAGAATATTGGGGACGGAGTTAGGAGCTGTGTGTTCATTATAGGAGGGAAGCCGTGTTAATCCACAGTCCTCGATTTACAACCACAATTGAGCCTAAAATTTCTGTTGCTAATCGAGATGATGGTTTAGTGAGTTTTGCCCCATTTTGCGGTCTTTCTTGCCACAATTGCTTAGTGAATCATAGTAGTTGTTAAGTTTGCAACACACTTGTTAAGTCTCTATGGAAATTCTCAGTCCTCCAGATCATGGTTGTCCCAAAGGTGTTTTTTTCAAGATGCAACTGGACTTCCTTTATTTTTCTTTGAAGATGTTTCGCTTCTCATCCAAGAAGCTTCTACAGCTCTGACGGGATGGTGGGGAAGGGAAGGATTTATATTCCTTGCAGACAGCTGGTCATTTGCATCCTTTTTAGAGGATCGTAGAGGCCACCTGGAACTTTTATCTGTGCCCTCATGTCTCCCTAGAAGAATGCTAATGACCAGCTGTCTGCAAGGAGTATAAATCCTTCCATTCCCCACCATCCAGTCAGAGCTGAAGAAGCTTCTTGGATGAGAAGCGAAACGTCTTCAAGGAAAAACCAAAAAGTCCAGTTGCCTCTTGGAAAAAAGCACCTCTGGGATGGTTGTTCCATGAATTTAGTTTCCCATTTGATTTGCTCATCAGAAGGTCACATAGGGCGATCACATGACCCCGGGACACATTAGATCATGTGACCATGAGGATACTACAGCGGTCTGAAATGTGAAAAATGGTCATAAGTCACTTTTTTCAGTGCCCTTGTAACTTTGAACAGTCACTAAATGAATTGTTGTAAATTGAGGACTCCCTGTAGTGTTTTTCTCCTCTTAGTAATTACAAGTCTGGCAAGTTGAGATAGATAGATGATAGATAGATAGATAGATAGATAGATAGATAGATAGATAGATAGATAGATAGATAGATAGATAGATAGATAGATAGATGAGAGAGAGAGATAATAGGTAGGTAGGTAGGTAGGTAGATGATAGATAGATAGATAGATAGATAGATAGATAGATAGATAGATAGATGAGAGAGAGAGAGATAATAGGTAGGTAGGTAGGTAGGTAGATGATAGATAGATAGATAGATAGATAGATAGATAGATAGATAGATAGATAGATAGATAGATAGATAGATAGATAGATAGATGAGAGAGAGAGATAATAGGTAGGTAGGTAGGTAGGTAGATAGATGATAGATAGATAGATAGATAGATAGATAGATAGATAGAGCGACAGACAGACAGATAGACAGATAGACAGACAGACAGACAGACAGACAGACAGACAGACAGACAGATAGATAGATAGATAGATAGATAGATAGATAGATAATAGGTAGGTAGATAGATAGATAGATAATAGGTAGGTAGGTAGGTAGGTAGGTAGGTAGGTAGGTAGGTAGATAGATAGATAGATAGATAGATAGATAGATAGACAGACAGATAGACAGATAGATGTTTTAAGCCCTTCTCCACAGGTGCATCTGTCACTCTCAAACGGTCTTTGCAAAGCAGAAAGTCCTTTCAGTCGCGTTCTGTGTCACCCCCTCCCATCGATCAAAGATGCCTCCTCCTCACCCTTTCTCCATCAGCATGTTGGGTCATTGTCTTGTGGTCTCGAGTGAAGAAAGGTCCCCGGTGAAGCCCGCCAGCCAAACAACAGAACAAATTAAATCAAAGCGCAGCTCCGGCACCCAGAGGGAACACGCAGCTCGGCTTTGACTTATGGCATGGTGCACTCTTACAAGCGAGGCGCCGCAGCTTTTGTCACTGCAAGGGGCCATGAAAAATGAATTAGGGACGCTGTTGGGAGAGGATGGGGTGGGGAATCTTTCATCCTGGCAAGGCTGTCCTCTCTCACCTTGTAAGGAGGAGGAGGTGGGGAGAAGAGAAGGCAGAAAAGGAACAGTTGGGAAGGAAACCAAGCTAGAGAACTATTGGTTAGAAGTCTTGCTCTGGTTTGGCTCCGTCTCTGCAGCGTTTAGATGAACAGAGTTGGAAGAAGGGACCTTGTAGGTCATCTAGTCCAACCCCCTGCCCAAGCAGGAGACCCTACACCATTTCTGACAGAGGGCAGTCCATTGTCTTTCTTGAAAGCCTCCAGTGTCTGAGTGTGTTTCCCTAGTTGGATACTACAGAAATGATCCCTGAAGGTATAGTTTCAGCATGGACATAAGGAGGAGGCTCTCGGAGTGGAGCCCAGAGCAGGTAGGGGGACCGCAAGACACAGGCTCTTAAAAATACTGTTCTTGACTTACAACAGTTTGTTTAGCGATGGTTCAAAGTTCCAGCAGCACTGAAAAAAATTCCGTTTTTCACGCTTATGACTATTGTGCTCGTGATCAAAATTCAAACAAAAGAAAAGAGAAGGGAGAAGGGAGAATAGAATAGAGTATATAGAGTAGAGTAGAGTAGGGTAGGGTAGGGTAGAGAATAGAATAGAATGGAATGGAATGGAATGGAATAGAATAGAATAGAATAGAATAGAATAGAATAGAATAGAATAGAATAGAATAGAATAGAGGAGAGGAAAGGGGAGGAAAGGAGAAGAGAAGAGAAGAGAAGAGAAGAGAAGAGAAGAGAAGAGAAGAGAAGAGAAGAGAAGAGAAGAGAAGAGAAGAGAAGAGAGAATAAAATAAATAGAGAATAGGATAGGATAGGATGAGATAGGATGGGATGGGATGGGATGGGATGGGATAGGATAGGTTGGGATGGGATGGGATGGGATGGGATGGAACAAGGAATAGGGTAGGGTAGGATAGGATAGGATAGGATAGGATAGGATAGGATAGGATAGAACAGAAGAGATATTGGAATGGAACGGAATGGAACAGAACAGAACAAAAAGTTGGAAGTCTTCTAGTCCAACCCCTTGCTTAGACAGGAAACCTTTGACAGAACACTCATATTTATGACGGATGTAGTGTCATGTGATCCCCTTTTGCAGCCAGACAGATTCACTAAAAAATGTGTTACTAACTGGACAGTTGAAGTGATTCCCTTCGTAAAATGGAAGGAAGGAAGATCGTAAAATGGGACAAAAGTCACTTAATAAATATCTCACTTAGCAACATAAATTTTGGGCTCAAGTGGAGGACTAAATTATTAAACAGTTGTTAAGTTTTATTTGGTTTTCCCATTGACTTTGCTTGTCAGAAGGTCGCCAAAGGGGATCATGTGATCCCCAGGACACGAACGTGACCCTGCAACAGCCACGAAATAGAATAGAATGAGCTGGAAGGGATTTATGAATATAAGTATATAACTATAAGAGGGACGCAGTGGCCAAGACACTGAGCTTGTTGATCAGAAAGGTCGGCAGTTTGGTGGTTCGAATTACTAGCACTGCATAACGGAGTGAGCGCCCGTTACTTGTTCCAGCTTCTACCAACCTAGAAGTTCAAAAGCACGTTAAAAAATGCAGGTAGAAAAATAGGGACCATTTTGGTGGGAAGGTAACAGCATTCCATGCACCTTCGGCATTTAGTCATGCTGGCGACATGACCATGGAGATGCCTTCGGACAGTGCTGGCTCTTCAGCTTTGTAACGGAGATGAGCATCACCCCCTAGAGCCAAGAACAACTAGCACATATGTACGAGGGGAAACTTTACCTTTACCTATATAAATATAAGTTAGTTGCCGAACGTCTGAATTCTGATTACGTGACTGTTGGGGTATGCTGCAATGGTCAGAAGTGTGAAAAATGATCGTAAGTCACTTTTTTTCTGTGCCGGCAGAAATTCAAACAGTCCCTAAATGAACTGTTGTAAGATGAGGACTATCTGTAGAGGCAAAAAGGAAAGTTACAAGGTTTTGTTAAGACGCATGAAGAAAGTGGAACCATTTCAGTGGACAAATTGGCATTTAAGAACGTCTTATTCCAGCAGTAACCAGGGGTGGTATTAAAATTTTTTAACAACTGGTTCTGTGGGTGTGGCTTAGTTGGTGGGCGTGGCTTGGTGGGCATGGCTTGGTGGTCATGTGACTGGCTGGGTGTGGCCAACTCAACTTCACTCACATCGAAGCACACATCTCCTTGCCTGGCCTCTCATGACTGTGGGGATGCTGCAACAGTTGTAAATGTGAAAAATGGTCATAAGTCACTTTTTTCAGTGCCATTGTAACTTTGAATGGTCACTCCACACAAGCAAAGTACCAGCAAAGGAGGGGAAAAAAACTCCAGAGACGTTCCAGAGACAGGAAGTCCAGTCCTACCAAGAATGGAATAAGGGTTAACAGAGAAGCAGTTTCTGTAAGCAACACCAGAATGTTTCCTTCCTGCCTTCCTTACAGGATTAGGCCAGTAATTTCTTCTAACAACCGGTTCTCCGAACTGCTTGGAATGTTAACAACCAGTTCTAGCAAACCGGTAGAATCCCACCCCTGGCAGTAACCTTTGCTAGTCCGAGTTTTCCCTTCATCTTTGTACCAAGCAAAGTTCAACCTGGCACTTTGCTTCAGTAACAAGCCAGACACCGAGCAATAAAAAAAGCATTTGTATGGCACATAATGAGAATTTATTATTAATCCATGTGTTGTGTTGAGTATTTGCTGTAGAAATGAGATTCAAGGTTTGTTTGTTTTGAATAAATAATATATGGCAACTGCTCTAGTCAGTTCAGTGGCCTACATTTGTCTGGCCACCTTATTTTTCCTGAATTGCTGTGCTGTTAATCAAAGTGTTTAGAAGGATAGGACAGTGTGTTATATTGTGTCTCAAAAAGTGGGGCTTTTCAAAAGGCAGGTGATCTTCTTCTACATGCCCTGATTCACCTTGGAAAAGGCTCTGTGCAAAGTTATTGTGGCAATGTTGGTGGCAATAGCAATAGCACTTAGACTTATATTCTACTTCACAGTGCTTTATAACCCTCTCTAAGTGGTTTACAGAGTCAGCACATTGCCCCCAACAATCTGGGTCCTTATTTTAGTGACCGAGAAAGGATGGATGGCTGAGTCAACCTTCAGCTGGTCAGGATTGAACTCCTGGCTGTGGGCAGAGTTAGCCTGCCATACTGCTTCTAACCACTGGGAAGGAAAGGAAGGGAGGAAGGAAGGAAGGAAGGAAGGAAGGAAGGAAGGAAGGAAGGAAGGAAGGAAGGAAGGAAGGAAGGAAGGAAGGAAGGAAAATAGCTGTAGCACTTAGACTTATATACCGCTTCACAGTGCTTTTCAGTCCTCTCTAAGCATATTTACCGAATCAGCATATTTAGCACCAACAATCTGGATCCTCATTTCACCCACCTTGAAAGGACGGAAGGCTGAGTCAACTTTGAGCCAATATGCTGACTCTGTAAACTGTTTAGAGAGGGCTGTAAAACACTGTAAAGTGGTATATAAGTCTAAGTGCTATTGCTATTGTACAGCCTGCTTCTCACAAAGAAAAAATTGATTTTTTTTTCCTTCACTATTTTCATAACTCTGACCCAAAATGAGGAGACAAGGGATTCTATGGATCCCATCTCTTAAGGAGATCCATTTGGTGGGACCAAGAAGAAGTTCCTTTTCTGTGGTGGCTCCCTCTCTGTGGAACATCCTCCCTGCAGAAATAAGGTTGGCCCCTACCTTGATATGCTTTCCAAAGGCCCTGAAGATGTGGTTTTACCAATGGACTTGGGGACGTTAGGATCATATATAGTAGATCCCATCAAGTGGTCAGTTTGATTGTTGTCACCAGGAAAGGCACGGGGTGGAGAGGTTATTGGGTTTTGTACTGGGATTTTATTTTTTAGTGGAGAATATTTATAGCTCAGGTTTGAAATAAAGGGCCTTTGATACTCTCTGGGTTTGGTTATTTTCTTGCAGACATTTCATGACCCAACTAGGTAACATCATCAGTTCAGGTTTTATTTCTGTAAGTCGTCTTGAGTCACTGTGAGTTGGGCAGCTATATCAGTTTTCTCAATTAAATATCTTGATGCACAAGTGGCCAAAAAGGCAAAATTGAAAGCCTACTTTGGATGTTTAGGTTATGCTCGGCATCAATTCTGTGTCCGTGATATTTCATTTGCTGCTAAAGAAAGCTCTTTTAGAACTGGATCCTTCCTATCCGGAGAAATTAATTAGGCTGATCCCTTTCCTTCTTGTTCATCTCACTTGATCCCCTGCTTCTATTCCTGTCCCTCTCCTAAGAGAGATCTCTTTTCAAATCCTTTATCCATTCCTGCAATAGAGCTCCCAATTGCAATTCACAGACATGCTATATGGAAGGATGAAGAAGATGGTTCCCCAGAGGCCGGAGCTCATATGATTTCCAACGGCTGAATTGTCATTATATTTTGCTATTGCTTTTCATTTCTTTTTTTCTTTTCCTCTGCCACACTACGGGAAAAATATAATGCCAATTATCTGTGCTGCTTCTTTCTTTAATCCTCCCAATCTCAAATCCACGGCAGGAACGGGAGAGGAGAAAACATCAGCATTTATTTCATTAGTTTGCATTAAATTAATGAGTCTTATTCAAATAAAGTTTATTTATGAGTTTCTCAGCCCTTGTTTTTCGGCACAGTTTTGTTTTTGGGGTGTGTGTGTGTGTGTCTTTGTGTGTGTATATGCATAAAAAAGGTAAATACTCTTGGGAAAAAAAAAGGAGTTTTAAGAATGGGGTGAGAAATCTCATCCAGGAACAAGCTGGGCTTTTTTGCATGCATTCCATTAGTGAGCTGCGTTTTCAAGCATCTTCTTATAGAAGCCCGGCTACCCATGATATTTAGAAAAGGGCTCAACCACAGTCGCAAATGGCTTTTACAAATTTCAGTGTGATCTTTCTTTTGTTTTTCCAGGAAAGAAAGAAATATATGTGTGTGTGTGTGTGTGTGTGTGTATATATATATATATATATATATATATATATATATATATATATATATATATTGGGGGGGGAGAAAAATGTACACTGGAATTAAGAAATGAAATGATCCAGATGTTTAACTCTGGTTAATTTTTCTGCTGTAAAATCAGTGCTAAGGGGTGTAATGTGGGGTTGTCAGTAATAACAGGAAGGTTTTCTTTTGAAATGTCTACCGAGACTTTGCATTGCATTAAAATATATCATTCATCTATGTCTGTCTGTCTGTCTCTGTCTATCTGTCTATTAGTTACCATTTCTATCTGCCTATTTACCAGGTGTCTGTCTATCTGCCTTCCTGCCTGCTTATCTATCTATCAATCAATCTGTCTATCTATCTATCTATCTATCTATCTATCTATCTATCTATCTATCATCTATTATCTATCTATCTATCTATCTATCTATCTATCTATCTATCTATCATCTACTATCTATCTATCTATCTATCTATCTATCTATCTATCTATCTATCTATCTATCATCTTCTATCTATCTATCTATCTATCTATCTATCATCTATCTATCTATCTATCTATCTATCTATCTATCTATCTATCTATCTATCTATCTATCTATCTATCATCTATTATCACTATCTTCATCAATATCTATGTATCATCTATCATCTATCTATCATCTATCATCTACCTACCTACTACCTATCATCAATCCTTCCATCCATCCATCCATCCATGTGCTGAAAACTAAGTAAAATCTCCTTCAAGTTGAACTTGGACACTTTGAAGTCGTTTCCTTGATCCTTCATTTTAAGGGGTGAGTTCAAATCCCTCAGTGTTTTGACTGAAGAAACTTACCTATCAAAAGATGGTTGGTTGGGACTCGTTGTAAGTTTCTTCACAATAGATTGCCGTGTAGCTTTAGGTGACCTGCCTTTTTCTTGGTTTTTATTTTGGCAGGTTCCCCTGATTTCCCCACCACCACCACCAAAGCTGACATTTTGTTAACTCCCAAGTCAACTAAACTTTTCTCACTGATCATTGCTCTTGGCTTTATAAATTATTAGAAGTAACGTATTTCTTTAAGAAAGGTAAGATGCACCCAACAGAATGCTTAAATCAAAAGACAGACAGGGCATTTTCCTCACTTTCATTTTCCTATCAATGAATTTTAATTCTTCTTTCTCATTCTTTAGAAAACTTTTTTTTTTGTTCCTGATTCTCTCTGGATATTCTGGAAGGGATATTTCCAGAATCCTCAGCCACTAAGTTCCTCTGAGAATTTTGAGAACTACTTTGAGAATATTTAAGGGTGTTCAGTTGATAGATAAGCTATCTAAGAGAATCGACTTCCAAACATGAAGAACTTGAGGGCCTTTCCAGAAGGAAGATCCGTACTTCAGTATACTTCCTTTGTAACATACAGTGTACAGAGCCCTGGGTCTTGGAAGTTGCCCCAATCTCTATCCCTCTGTTCCAACTACACATGTTGAAAGGTGACTTAGAAACATCCTGCAATTTTGTAGGAATTCTGAAAAATATTGGATGGCACAGGCTGAGCTTTCAACTTCCAGATAAATGCTTTTTTTAATTTAAAAAGAAAACCCCAAGCTTCTCACTACTTGCCAAAATGAGTCTTGAACTCTTGGCAGCCCAAGCCAAGTCCAACCGTCCTACCATCTGTACTAATTTAGGTTCCACCAAGCAAATAACAAGATAGGGAAAACATGCAAGGCATAGCTTCTGGAATTCCTTTTAGTCATCCCTTGGGTCACGGGTAGGAAAGCAACAGATCATGATTCCTGGGACACCTTCTGATCCCTTAGTAGCAGGTCTGTTCTAGTCTACGTGACCAGGAGAGAGATGGGCATAGAATGGAGCAACAGACAGTATTCGAAGCCACTTCCAAATGACTTTCCTATGACAATGTGTTGAGGACAAAAAATTAGATGTCCCCCCCCCCCCGCTGGATCTGGGTCACTTTCAAACTTAACCTTCATTTGCTGACTTCTTTTTTACTTCCCCCTCATCTCCAGGTAGCACTAGTCCTTCTCTGTTCCATTTTCAAAGAGTTACAGCAACAGCACTTATATACCGCTTTACAGTGCTTTTATAGCCCTCTCTAAGCAGTTCACAGAGTCAGCATGTTGCCTTCCAACAATCTGGGTCCTCCTTTTACTGAACCTCAGAAGGATGGAAGGCTGAGTCAACCTTGAGCTGCCAGTCAGTATGGAACTTCTGGCTGTGGGCAGAGCTAGCCTGCAATACTGCATTCCAACCACTCTGAAGGGAAGAAAGAAGGAAGGAAGGAAGGAAGGAAGGAAGGAAGGAAGGAAGGAAGGAAGGAAGGAAGGAAGGAAGGAAGGAAGGAAGGAAGGAAGGAGGGAGGGAGGGAAATAGCAATAGCACTTAGACTTCACAGTGCTTTACAATGCTCTCTAAGCAGTTTACAGAGTCAGCATATTGTCCTCAAACAATCTGGGTCCTCATTTTACCCATCTCAGAAGGATGGAAGGCTGAGTCAACCTTGAGCTTCCAGTCAGTATGGAACTTCTGGCTGTGGGCAGAGCTAGCCTGCAATACTGCATTCCAACCACTCTGAAGGGAAGAAAGAAGGAAGGAAGGAAGGAAGGAAGGAAGGAAGGAAGGAAGGAAGGAAGGAAGGAAGGAAGGAAGGAGGGAGGGAGGGAGGGAGGGAGGGAAATAGCAATAGCACTTAGACTTCACAGTGCTTTACAATGCTCTCTAAGCAGTTTACAGAGTCAGCATATTGTCCTCAAACAATCTGGGTCCTCATTTTACCCATCTCAGAAGGATGGAAGGCTGAGTCAACCTTGAGCCTGGTTGGATTTGAACTGCCAAATTGTAGGCAGCTGGCTGCAGAAGTAGCTTGCAATATTGCACTCTAACCGCTGCTCCACAGAGGCTTCTGTGGAGTCACAGAGTTATAGTGCCAATGGGTGGACAGAATTCTGTCCCTCTCTCAAGTATATACATGCACATAACAATTGTGCATATAATAGGAGAAGATGTTGTCACTGGGGGTGGGGGTGGGGCAGTTATTGGGCTTTGTATTGGGATTTTATTTCTGATTAGGTCATCCAATCTAACCCCTCTACCCAAGCAGGAGACCCTACATCATTTTTGACAAATGGCAGTCCAGACTCTTCTTGAAAGCCTCCAGTGAAGATGCTCCCACAATTTCCGAAAACAACTTCTGTTCCATTGGTTGTTTGGTCTCACTATCAGGAAAAAATCTTATTATTTCTAAGTTGAATCTCTCCTTGACAGTTTCCATCCATTATTCCTTGTCCGGCCTTCTTCAGGTGCCTTGGAAAATAGCTTGACCCCTTCCTCTCTGTCGTAGCCCCTCAAATATTGGAAGACCGCTATCATTTCTCCCCTGGTCCTTCTCTTCACTAGACTAGCCAGTTCCCAGTTCCTGCAACCATTCATTGTATGTTTTAGCCTCCAGTCCCCTAATCATCTTGGTTGACTTTGAAGCTTTGAAGGGATCTTTGATGCTCTCTGGGTTTGGTTGTTTTCTTGCAGGCTTAACTGGTCTGCTTAGCAATGGAAGTGTTGGGTTCACTGGAGTCGTAAGTTGAGGACTATACAAAAGGGGATGATTCAAAAGGAGGTTTAGCTGGCAGGTGGTTTCTTCTTCTTCTGGCCTGATTGAAGATCAGAGAGTCAAAGGCTGAGGCAAGACAATGGAGAACAAAGTCACTGGTATCTCCTTTTTCTTGGGAATGGATTCAAAATAAAAGGCATTGTCAGCCAGTTGGCTGTATAGAACAGGCAACAGATGGATTTCAATAAAAGGAATGAGCATAAATATTTCTTAGCCGAGAAGAGGTGCAAAGCAAAGGAATGGCTTGTTTGACTAGTCACAGCGGGAAACTTCCAAGGACTTTGAAGCTTTAAAAAAGAGGGGGAGAAAGCTCCACTTCCTCACAATCAAATCATAAAGGGAGATTTACCAGCTATATTTCAATAGTTCTGACATTCTGAAGGCTCCAAGTAGATAAAACAAATTAAGAGAATAAATAGAATTTTAAAAGTGGAAGAAAACACTTGGATACGCAGTCAGGCAAATCTTCATTTAAGCTGTAATCCCATGCAGGAGGACATCAAAATAAATTCCTATTAAAATCGGTGAGATTTTCCTCTTGAGGAAATGTCATTAGGATTACCCAAACCCCAGTATGTCAGCCGAAACAATGGCTTCATTCCCACAACATACATTAACTGGTTATTGAGTTAACAATTTGGACAAATACATTGAACCAAAGGCTCACCCAACAAATCGGATTTGCACCGCACGTTCAGCTAGAAAAACAATTCAGGTTAACAATAATTCAAATTTAGTCTGTATCCACCAGGGCTTTAAATGATATGGTTAGGAGTGTCATGCAACCACAACAGGTGACTTTTTAAAGTAGGCTCTGACACTGATTTTACTTGAGTCCCAAGTATTAGAACATTGGAAGGCGGAAAAATCATGATTTCACACCCCACACCCCACACACCCCCAGCAATTATTAATTAGCCTGACATGGATATAGTAACATGAAGCTCTACACTGAATCGCTGCAATGGTTGAAATGAAATTGTGTAGGCTGTTGAACGAATTTAGCTTCCCCCATTGACTTTGCTTTTTAGTAACTCACCGGGAAGGTTGCAAGTGACAGCCATGTGATCCTGGGACTCTGCAACCATCATAAATACAAGCCAGTTGCCGAGTGCTCAAATGTTCATCCTGTGACTGTAGAGGGGTTCCAATGGTTGCATGTCTGGGTCTGGTTCTAAGTCACTTTTTTCAATGCTGCTGAAACTTGAAATGTTTGTTAGCGAATTATTGTAAATTGAGGATTACCTGTACACAAATTCTCAAAATACATATGAGCAAAGGGCCATGAGTCACTACAGTCATGACTGATAACTTCACGGGAACCAGATCTAGGGAACAGGATCTACAATTGCAGTAAAGATGGTGATTACCACCACCATAACAGTGGGAATATTTTGTCTTGAAAATTAAAACTCTCGCTTTGTCCTGCTTTGGTGGTGCAGTGATTAGAATGCAGTATTGCAGGCTAATTCTGCCAATTGCTTGGAGTTCAATCCTGATTAGCTCAAGGTTGACTCAGACTTCCATCCTTCCGAAGTGGGTAAAATGAGGACCCAGATGGTTGGGGACAAGAGGCTGACTCTGCAAACCGGTTAGAGAGGACTGTGAAGCACTGTGAAGTGGTATATAAGTCTAAGTGCTATTGCTATTTCTGGTCTGTGAATCAAAAAAACCCTCTCCTCCCCCCTCCTCCTCCATTCCCTTTCTTTTTCTCTTTCTCTCCCCCTCATGTCCTCCCTCCCTCCCTCCCCTCCCTCCCAGTGTTAGAATGCAGTATTGGCAAACTCTGCCCATAACCTGGAGTTTGAGCTCAAGATTGCCTCAGCCTTCCATCTTTCTAAGGTGGGTAAAATGAGGACTCAGTTTGTTGGGGTCAAGAAGTTGATTCTGTAAAACTGCTTAGAGAGGGCCAAAGTGTAAAGCAGTATGAAATCTAAGTGCTATTGTTATTCATATTTTATTTCTGCATTCCCTCTCAGCTAGAGCATCTCTAAAATTTACTCCCAAAACCCTCCGTGAAATATACGTTACCCAAAACAAGAGCTCATCTGAGAAGTTACAGCTCAGTGGCACTAATAACCGGTAGCTAATTGTCGCCATCCAATTTCATCACCGGAAGATTACATCCTAATATTGTTGCCACACAACAAAATTATAATATCCTGTATGCCTTCTCTATGTTCATCTCCATATCTAAAAAGTGTGCTACACCTCATTTGGGGTGAAACAATACATTTTCCAACCCCCCCCCCCAAAAAAAAAAACAATTAGAGGTACGCACAGGGTCTCTCTCACTGTGGACTATTAGCAATTGTTCAGTGAGCACTTAAACTTCTCCTCCATTACATTTACGCTGCTTTCATTATTAGTGTTGTTTAATGTCTGTATTTACGATTCACATTTGGACGGAGGGCAACAGCAGAGTGCCATGTGAAACGAATGACCCTTCATTTTAAGATGTCACACGAAGCAACAAGTTCTTGCAGTGTTAATTTTTTATTACCAGGAGGCAGCAGTAAATTGGCTTTGAATTGCTGTAGGGATTATAATTAAATAGTTAGTCTATTCCCTCTGAAAAAAAAAAAAAGAAGTAGAAGAAGAAGCAGAAGCAGCAATCTTTCACGACTTTCCTTTTACTAATCTCAAATCAGCTGCTGTCAACCTCAGCTACGGTAGTGTAAAGATTTATAGACCTTCCAGGTGAGTATTGACCATCAAGAAGCTGCCTTAATGTTCACCTTGAAGGACAATAAATTGTGCTATTGATTAAAGCTGAACGCCAATGGCTATATTGTTGTAAACATTTTAATAAAATTATCTCCATAAAATATGCAGTTTCGGAATCAGGCACACAGCTCCCATTTTGGATAGGAGAGAAATGCAATCTGGAATGTTTTAAGGAAGTGCGGATGTCAGGTAGGGTTGCTGTAGATCTGGAATACTTCAAAAGATGGATGCACCTCTTGGTATCTCTTCATGTAGCTCTTTCTCTAGCTTCTTGGAGAAATGTTCTGAAGAGCAGAAAAGACCCATATCATCATCATCATCATCATCATCATCATCGACCCAATAATCCCTTGCGGGGTGGAGTCTGGGCAACTGAATGGAGCTAGCAGAGTATTTTATTGTCCGGATGCCCTTCCTGTCACCAATGTGGAGTTTTGTTCAGCAGATATATTCTCATTGTGCCCAGAAAGAGAAATATCTGCCTCTACCCAGGGAGGAAAATAAGGGAAGGGGGGAATTCTGCCTCTGCCTACCAGCATCCATCGGTATTCATCTGGCTAGTGTCCTGTCGGTGTTTGAGAGAGTTGAGGCTTCTTTGGAAACTGAAATAGCATTTGTTGTGTGAGCGAGAAGGAGACAGCAAGGAGCCTGGGTATGGCTTAGCTCAACTGTTCTGTACTAAAGCTGGTTGCTGCTGTGAAACTGAAACTCCTCTCCTCTGCTTGTGTTTTGCATTTGGAACAGATTTCTTTTCAGGTGAGAATGGGGAGTAGAACTCCTTAGCATCAGAGCGTGTTAAAAATAATATAGAAAATACTAATGCTCTGATGGTCATTTCTAAAAATCGTTTCTTAGTGAGCACCTAGAAGCCAAGAGGACAATTCGTGCCAATTTTCAAGTTTGTAGGCTTTACAGTTTGGAGATTAGGTGGGTGGTAGGTAGGTAGGTAGGTAGGTAGGTAGGTAGGTAGGCAGGCAGGCAGGTAGGTAGGTAGCAGCAGGACATTTTTTCATGTCTCTCTGCTCCAACTATCTCACGATTTCAGATAATCATTTCCCCCACAAACAGAAGAAGTCGTGGAGGACATGACCATGTAGGTCCTTCTACACCGACTGTAGATCTTTGTGAGGTGAAGACATGGTGCTTCCCAATTCAGAGAAATACACCTGGGCTCGCTATAGCTTTTGCTCTAATTAGCCAGTATGGACAGGTGTTGTCACAGCAAGAGGTTGAAACCACCTGGGGTCTCATGAAAAATTATTTAACTATAGGTCCTGCTCTTTGGAAAAGTCTGACAGTTTTCTTTAGAGGGCTTTGTTACAAGGAGCTGGGAAGATGCATGTGGGGTGTGAACTTCTCTGGGTCTTACATATAGGAGATGATAAAAAAAGATTCTAGTGTTTTTCAACAATACAGATGAAGGTTCCTCCATGTTTTATGACATATGAATCATGATCACCACTCTCCAAAGTAGTTCATTATTTATCCCTCATTAGTTCTTGTTTGGATCAAGCGCTGTGGGTTGTTTTTTTAAAAAACAACAAACACATAGCCTTTATAAATCTTGTGCGTTACATTCGGAGGTCCTGTGTGTGCCAACACTGTAGCTCTAGCACACAGCTATAACCCTCTACACCCCCCCCCCCGCCATTTATCCAACCTTTGCTTGGTATAGAAAGCTGTTGTGTTTTTTGTTTTTTTTTTCTGGAAGATCTGCTTGTCTTCTTCTTCTTCTGACAGATGACATTCCCATCAAGCAGATGCCTTAGGAAGCTTCAGGGTCCTCCAGCTTACTGATAATCCTTTTAATGTATCAACTCTACCTTATCCCCATAGCTCCAGTTCCTTTCCCACTTCCTCTCTCACCAGCCTTTGGAGAGGACACAAAGAACCCAATGAGATGTCAGTGCTATTAACCAACTTGGCTGGGTTCCTTTGAGTGCATCGATAATTTTATCCTCGTGTTTTGCCTCATTATCCTTTCTTGATTTTGGCACACCTAGGGTCACATAGCTGGAGGTGCAAAAGAAGGGATTGAGATATGCAAATTATGTGTTATGTTGCAATCACAAAAGCACTTCCAGGGGAATTATTTTTGGGGGGAAGGATTGTGCACGTGGGAAACATAATCAAAAGTTTGATTTTAATTTAATTTAAAAGCAACCCATTCCTCATCATATCAGAGACAATGATAAAAATAAAAGTCCCCATTATGCCATCAATCTATGGAAAGTGGCTATCCAAGAGTTTCTTTCTGAAGGGAGCAACAGCTGTTAGTTAGTTAGCTTTACATATATTTTTGGCTGAGCTGCACAGGCAGTTAGATATTTATAGTGCACCCTTACTTTCTGAGCCTCTACTCAGAAATTATATTAAATTCAGTAGAATTTAATCTCTCGCAAATATATATATATATATATATATGTTTTCTGAGGTTCTCGCGGGTACTGCACTGCAGCTGCATCACTACCCACCTCAAACCCCTCTGAGCCATACATGAAGCGAACTGACCCCCACCATGAAGATGCAGCACGACCACGAACTCGAAGCCAAACAGCAAGATCACAGCTCACCAGCTCAAACCTTCCAGCAACTAAGACTAACCTGAGCACAATCAAGCCCCCACCTGAACAGAACACGCCTCCAGCCAATCAGAACACAGCCAACCCCCCAACCAATCAGAACACAGCCAAACCCCCAACCAATGAGAACACCCCCCCATCCAATCAGAACACAGCCAAGCCCCCAGCCAATCAAGTCACACCCCCAGGAGCAGTTAAAAGGAAGAAGCAGCTGCAAGCTCACATCACTCTGAGAAGCACAGAGCTGAAGACCAAGCCTGAAGATGATGAATGAGACTTCATCGAAACGTTGCCCAGATACTTCCAATCTTACGCGGGAGAAAACCCGAATAACCAAAGATCCATATATATATATATATATATATATATATATCTGGCATTCAGCTTTGTTCGGGTATTTTCCCACGTCATAATAGTGGTGCTTTTAAAGTTGTAGCAACGTTTCAGCAGAATCTCATCTGCCATCATCAGGCTTCTGTATAGTGTTCGTCTATGAGTCACATGATGGCAGATGAGATTCCGCTGAAACGTTGCTACAACTTTAAAAGCACCACTATTATGACGTGGGAAAATACCCGAACAAAGCTGAATGCCAGACATATATATATATATATATAGAGAGAGAGAGAGAGAGAATTGTAGCCAATGTCTGGGTGTATAATGGAAGAAAATATATTGAGGGGAATTGAGGTTTTTTTTCCCCCCTGAAATTGGTCATAATAATTAGGTTGCTTCTCAGAAACAAAACACCACCAACAAAAAATGAAGTGGAAAAAATGTGAAACTTTCCATTTTGTTAAATTAAATATGAGCTTTGGTGTTTTCCAAGCTTCACATTAAATTATATTAGAATCTTTTGCTAGTTGTCAGGTCCTTATAAAACATCTCTGTTTTGACTTGGTCATTTTTCTCCATTTAGTGTTATTGCTTTATTGTTAGTCACCTTTCAGGAAAGATATTTGCAGAGATCTGTAAATAAGTTGCTTGTTGGTGGGCACATACGCGTTTGCATTGAGAAGAGGAAGTTTATATTAAATTCTATTTTCATGGGGTTACTCATTCAGAAATTCCACATTTCTGTTCCATAGGCATATAGATTACAAACCCATCAGAGTTTGGAAATGGTAGCAAAGGTTGAGCGAGTCTGTCAGAAAATCATATTGGTTAGGATAAACAATAAACATTGCTCTTGGATAAAGCCTGATAAATGGATGTTACTCTCTTACAAAACAATGTCTGGTTGGCAAATATCTTAATGAGGTTCCCATCAGCATGTTGTTCAATAGAAGACAATATATGTATCTTTGTGATGACCTGAGGCATGGCACAAAGGCAACACAGCCAGAAGAATAAGTAGGGATCTCTTTATTAGCTCCAACTTTGCCTCCAATGTTCTGGTTACCTTCTGGTCTGGATAAAAACTTTCCCAGGAACCTGCAACAGTCTCTGACTGCAGATAGTCCAGTCCAAAATGTTATAAGCAGAAAAATTTAAACTAGAAGTTCAGCAAGACAAGATAAGGTAATAAATCTGCAGGCCAAGATAAGGAGTTCCAAAAGTGAAGTAATACAGCAGTAAATCAAACCAGTTGGGAGGATGCCAGGAACTCACATAAAAGCAGTCAACATGAGATAAACTCAACTTTTGTTTCTGACAAATGCCCCTCCCAAACTACTTCTCCTTTAAACTCTCTCCCTAGGTGTTCCTTGTGAAGGGAATCAGGGCCTTTTCCTCCCTCATAAGCCACACAACCCACATTGCTCTCTTCTCCATTCTTCCCTGCATGCCCTAGGATGAAGAGGGGGTGTGGGCCTTGGTTTTCCTCTGAACCCCTTCTCCCTTGTTCTACCTCTTCCCTGCTCTGCCAAGCCTGACTTTGCCCTTCCCCAGTTTCCTCCAGAGCCAATGGAGCATCTCTCCTGCTCCCTGACAGCTGTTTATCTTCCTCCTTGGATTCAGACTCCAATGGGGGTATGACATATCTTACGATTGAATGGTGTGGAGTCCTTGGTGTTCTCTGAGCCTGGTTATTGGTTTCCAATATTTCATTGCCCAACTAGGTAACATCATCAATGCTACTGAGTGTGGGGTTTGTTCCCTGTTTATATACAGTAGATTGCCTGCTAGTGGTGCCAGTTTTCTCCTTTGGAGTTCCTGGATTAGGGTATTGTTTTCTGCTTGATTGTTTGTCTGGTGTTAATTCCTGCTTATCTGAATGTTGATTGCTAGAGATGATGATTTGGAGGGTTGTTGTAATCAAGGCTTATTATCATCAAGGATGACCAAGCTTGTGTCTTTTGGGACAGAGGTTTGCTTAGATGAAATGAAGCATTTACAAGCATTGCATCTACATGCAAAAGGAAGTATTTTGGTAGTAGCTCAGCTCCCTCAAGAAGATTCCTATAGTATGGAGGAGAGCAATAGCGGCACTTTTTAAAGTTCTCCTAATTGTATTGCTGAAGCTCTAAACTTTCCCCTTGGCTTCTCTACCTGACAGAAGAAGTAATCATCTGCTGTCTTGGAGGCTGAGCTTTTCTCACCAGCTGCTGGTAGACTTCGCCAGCGTACAGCTGCTTCTCTCCCATAATCATCTGAATCATCCAAGTCCTTAGTGCAGGCCATTAAACTAGAAACAAAAGCACCCACGGGTGAAAGATGGACATCTGACCTTGCTGCAGAAACTAGAAAAGCAATCAGCTTCCTGGAAATACTTCCCAGCTATCTGTGCAGACCCACGAGGAAAAGGGAAGGGAATTTGAAATGATCTTTCTTGGTGGGTGCAGTGCAGAGGTAATATTCAGCAGGTTCTGATCGGTTCTGGAGAATCGGAAGCAGAAATTTTGAGGAGTTTGGAGAACCAGCAAATACCACTTCTGACTGGAGATTTTACAGTATCCTTCCCCTACCACGCCCACCAAGTTACGGCCACAGATCTGGTAAAAAAAAAAAAAATGAATCCCACCACTGGTGCAGTGGTTAGAGTTCTGTACTGCAGACCACTTCTGCTGACTATCGGCTGCCTGCAATTTGGCAGTTCGAATCTCACCAGGCTCCAGGTTGACTCATCCTTCCATCCTTCCAAGGTGGGTAAAATGAGGACCCAGATTGTTGGGAGGCAATAGGCTGACTCTATAAACTGCTTGGAGAGGGTTGTAAAGCACTGTGAAACAGTATATAAGTCTAAGTGCTATTGCTATTGCTACCAACATTGCCACAATAACTTTGCATGGAAAGACTTTCCAGCAAAATGGAACACTGTCCATACAAATGCAGATTGAAATAAGAGGGGAAAAAATTACCAATAAAGGGGATTATTTATAACTCAGGGCTGAGATGAGGGATCCTTGGTGGTTTTCTTGAAAATGTTTCAATACCCAACTAGGTAACATCATCCGTGCTAGCACAACATCTTCCTGGGTTTGAAAAAAGATAGGCAACAGGCAGCCCGGTGATCATGGGATAGTGGTGATGAAGTCACTGTTGGAACTCCAGAACCAGGTCATAAGGGGACACCGTAAATCTGAACAGTGGTTAAACGATCGGTCATTAAGTGAGGACTATCTTCATCTCTTCCTTCCATGATGGAGCTCAATAGTTTCTTTCGCTTCATTTTGTTCCTCTCTTGCATGGAAACATCAACAGATGCTTTTGAAATTCTTAGAGGATAAAGCCTTAATAGGAGTGTTTGTGAATTCCATCTTTTAAAAATTATACAGATTTATAAATAAACACTGAGTGGTGATTTTTATGTAAGGCGTTGCTTTACACAACACTATCATGCTACAGATTTAATTACTGCCTGATTAATGCTCTTTACACTGGCATACTGAAAATTAAAATCAAATCCACAGAACCAGATATATCATATTATTTATTATTGCATATTACCCAATTAACTGCAATATAAACTGCTATTTTAAATATTTCAGAATATTAGGCAGATATAGAAATACTAATCTGATCACTCGTTCCTCTGCCAGCTTTTCATTTTTTTCATACTTTCTTTGGCGGAGCGGGACTTTACTGAAATCTAATATTATAGGAGCAATTATTTGCTGAGTGTTCAGACAACCACAGAAAATTAGTAACAATTTAGAATGTGACTCTATATGAGTCAATTCCTATATGGGTGAACTCTGTTGGGTTTGCTCCTTATTAATAGGACACAAGATTGCGAGTTTAATCAAATAATGAATCAAGTAATCAGATAAAATGTATGATTAACTGACTAAGATTTCCATAATTTAATTTTCTATAAATGCTTTAGAATTCTCAGCCCACTTGACTGAAGGGAATTTTTTTTTTTTTTGAAACAAATTTTTATTAATTTTAAAGATAAAACAACACATCATTAACCATTAAATACATAAACACATAAAACCTCTTAACATTGTAAATCCTTACAAGTCAAACAAAACATTATTTTTATACAGCGTAATTCCAATTTATCCCATCTCCATATGGACACACAAATATCTTTCAGCAAATTTCTCATTATTTCTCTTTACTCCTATTCAATTTCATTTCTCTTCCATATTTATCCATTTTATAGTCATCATATTCTTTTCTTTCTGGCTTGTTTAAATTATTCTCATCTAACATTCCTCTAAGGTTTTATTGATTCTTTTTTCCTTTTTTTTATAAAAAACAAATTTTGTTAGTTTTACCAAAAACACAATACACAAACATACAAACACAAAACATAAACAAAACTAAAAGATCTTTTCTGAAGGTTGTCTGTTCCCGGGTTAAAACTCTTCACACAGACACAAATTCAAACATCATATTCAACCCATATCTCCTTCCATATCTTATTATCATTTTCTTTTATATATATATATATATAAACCATTTTTATCAGTTTTATAAAAACAATGCACAAAGAATCAAGGCATAGCAGCTTATAAATTCTTTTCTAAGAAAAAATAATAATAAAAGACCAATAAGGCATAACATTTCCAGATTATAATATCAATATTTCATATAATATTAACTTCATATCTTATCCCTACTTCTCCTTTCCATCCAAATTATTTATTAATTAAAATTTTATTGCCTTTTATCAATATACAAAATCCAAAAAAAAAAGCATATATATCCTTCCATATCTTATTACCATTTTCAACAACATTCTTTGTCTGTTCTATTTCCAATTATCCATTCATCTTTTTTTCTTTTACTATACTTCTCCTGTACACCAATTGGAGTAACATCTATAACTCATTACCCTAACTTAGAAATACTACATATAGCAATCTTTCTTGGGATTCTGTTTAAAAGATTCTAAAATTACATAATAAATTTTATATTCTAAATACACATATAAAAACACACTCTTATATACCCTCCAGAATCCCTCTTTTAATCTAAATTAAATTCACCCATTGTCTCTAAATAAACTTTTTCTTTTTAGGTCTTGCTTCCCCCCATTAAGGCTTCTCCTCCCCCCCTTTCTCTCTTGCTTATTCTTCTCCTTGCCCTTTCTACCCCTTTGTTTTTTCTCTTCGCTTTTCTTGTTCCTTTTCCTTTGCTTTCTAACCTTGCCTCCATCTTTTCGCTCATTTTTCTCTCTTTTGGTTGTTTTTATAATTCTTAAAATCCCCTTTTTCTTATCCTTTTTCTCCTCCTCTTCGGAAGGGACCCATTGTTCATCAAAGATGGCTTCTTCTTCCTCTTCTTCCTTGTCCCAGTCCTTCTGCTGCGTAATCAACTTTTCAACAGAACATAACGCCATTTCTAAGAATTGAAACAAAGCGCCCAAAGTATCTTCTTTTTTATATTTTTGATATTCAATCTCTAGTTCATCCACAAACGATGCCATTATGAAAAGGGAAACTTTTTCCAAAACAACCACAAGTATTTTTAATCAAAGACAATCAAAAGCAATTAAAAAAAAAGTTCCAAAAATTAATACTTTTCTTCCTTCTTCTCTTTCTCTTTCTGGATTAATTTTTAATCAAAGAGGTCCAATTACCATATATCTTCCTTTGGGATCCACAAAGACGTTCTAGACAATCTCCTCCTTTTTCAGCTTCTGCTCCAATTTTTTTTCTCCCTTCCCACTTGCAATGACAATTTTAAATAATCAGAAATCCATACCTCCAGCAAAGATTTTCCAATTTCTTAAATTTTTCAATGTCCAAAAATCCCTTTGTCTCTTAGCTTCAACTTTCAAAGCAATCCACTTTCAATGTCTAATATATCCAAATATTTCTGCTATTTCCGTGGGGTGGGAGAGTAAAAAAAAAAAAAGTTCCCTTTAACAGCTTCTCCGCCGCTTTTCACTCTTCTTAGGGATACAATGTATCCTCCAGCAATTCAAGCAGCTCAATTCCAGGCAATTTAAAAGATGTTACTTGACCCGGCTCAGACAGAACTTTCACTCTTCACACTTCCTCCAGCACAGTTCTTACCCGGTTGCTGGCTTCTTCGTGGCGGCCATTGCTGACCGCCGCTCCACCGCCTTGGGAAAAAGGGGTTTTCCCGGAGAAGGGGGGGGTCTGCGACACCCCCACCTCCCTATCCGACTCCCCTCTCTCTTCAGCTGTCCCTACAGGGCAGCCATATCCCCCTGACCCATCTGGATCGGGGGTACCTCGACGGCTAGCACAGCAGGAATCGCGAGCTGTCGCGAATTCCTGCTGCCCCGAAGCCACGCGAAACCGGAAGTCCGACTGAAGGGAATTTTGAATATGCATTGCCAGCATCTTGGAAAATAATATGTGCATGCATGAGAGAAGAAGAATCCGAAAAGACCTCTGAAGAAGGAAGGCATCAACATTTCTACAAAATGTCCTTTAGTCATCAGTATTTTGATGACTTTTCCCAGGGACATCATATAAACCTTGAATGAACTTCCCTATGTCATATCTTTCTATAGAATAAACTCCGGTTCTTGATGGGAACAATCATCAGTTTGTTCATCATTTTCTCCATTATAGGGAGATTGCTACTCAGAGCATGTTCCATTCCACCTCTGTCTCTTTCTCTCCATTTCTGTCTGTCTGTTTGTTTGTCTGTCTGTCTGTCTCTCTCTCACACACACACAGTGTGTCTCTGTTTCTGTGTGTGTGTGTGTGTGTGTATGTAGATAGATAGATAGATAGATAGATAGATAGATAGATAGATAGATAGATAGACAGACAGACAGACAGACAGACAGACAGACAGACAGACAGACAGATAGATAGATAGATAGATAGATCGATCTTTGGTTATTCGGGTTTTCTCCCGCGTAAGATTGGAAGTATCTAGGCAACGTTTCGATGAAGTCTCATTCATCATCTTCAGGCTTGGTCTTCAGCTCTGTGCTTCTCAGAGTGATGTGAGCTTGCAGCTGCTTCTTCCTTTTAGCTGCTAGTGGGGGTGTGACTTGATTGGGTGGGGGCTTGGCTGTGTTCTGATTGGTTGGGGGGTTGGCCATGTTCTGATTGGCTGAAGGTGTGTTCTGTTCAGGTGGGGGCTTGGTTGTGCTCAGGTTAGTCTTAGTTGCTGGGGGATTTGAGCTGGTGAGCTGTGATCTTGCTGTTTGGCTTCGAGTTTGTGGTCGTGCTGCATCTTCATGGTGGGGGTCAGTTCGCTTCATGTATGGCTCAGAGGGGTTTGAAGTGGGTAGTGATGCAGCTGCAGTGCGGCTTCTGGTCCGTGGTCGTGTTTCATCTTCTGTGTGGGTGTGAGTCTGCTTTCTAAGTGGAAATGTGGTGGTGGCATCTTGTGTGGCTCTCAGGGGTGTGGGTCTGGTGTCATTCTTCATGTTAGGTACTCCTCTGTTCATGAGGGCGGGTTTCCAAATGGCTGGTAGGCGGGAGGTATCATCTCATTTATTCATGCTGTGTGGGCGTTTTTCTATCTCTATGGCTTCTCTGATGATTCTGCTGCTGAAGCCAAACAGCAAGATCACAGCTCACTATATATATATTGCCCTCTTCAAAAGTATCAATACTTGTTTGCAAAAAAAAAAAAAAAAAAGTGGTGTTATTTTTTTTCTTTTTTCATACTATGCAGTCCTTTGAGATAATGTTAGGGAAAAAAAACCTTTGCTGCTGCTGGAAATTAATTCTGTAATTCACCCAGACCGTAACTAATTAAAAGCAGCTTTTAAAAGTAACAAACAAAAGCACTTTTTTTTTTTTTTTAGCAGAAATGGAGGGGTGTAAGATTAGGGAGTTGGTTTACTCAGCTGTGCTAATTTACCAGACTCCCAGACCACAGCTAGAGATGGACAAATAATTCAATTCCTGGGTCTTTATCAGATACAGATATGCATACTTCCTATTCATTTCAGCATCAATCTGTAATTTCTTTTTTGAGTTTCTTCTTTAAAGAAATCTGCAAACTTCCCATTTTGCTTCTAGTTTCTCAGAGATTATTTGAAACAAAACCCTAAAGTGCCTTGGTCACAATACGGATGGTCCTCGACTTATGACTGCAATTGGGACTGAGATATCTGTTGCTAAGCAAGGCAGTTAAGGCCATTGCACCCAATTTTATGACATTTCTTGCCATGGTTGTTAAGCAAATCACTATGGGGGTTAAGTGAATTGTATGGTTAAGTGAATCTGGTTTTCTCCACTGAAGAAGTTTCTTGGATGAGAAGTGAAACATTTCCAAAGCAAACACCAAGAAAGTCTAATTGTCTTTTTGAGAAAAGCGGGGGGAAAATACAGAATAACAGATTTGAAACGGACCTTGGAGGTCTTCTAGTCCAACCCCCTGCTTAGTCAGTAAACCCTATAGCATTTCAGACAAATGGCTGTCCAGTCCCTTCTTAAAAGCCTCCAGTGTTCGAGGATTCACAACTTCTGTAGGCAAGCGGTTCCACTGGTCAATTGTTCTCACTGTGAGGAAATTTCTCCTTCGTTCTAGGTTGCTTCTCTCCTTGATTAGTTTCCACCCATTGCTTCTCGTCCTGCCTTCAGGTGCTTTGGGGAATAGCTTGACTCCCTTTTCTTTGTGGCAGCCCCTGAGATATTGGAAGACTGCTATCATGTCACCCTTGGTTCTTATCTTCACTAGGCTAGCCAGGCCCAGTTCTTGCAACTGTTCTTCATATGTTTTATCCTCCAGTCCCCTAATCATCTGTGTTGCTCTCCACTGCACTCTTTCTAGAACATGGCTGTCAAATTTCCGGTCCATGGACCAGATGCGTCATACGCTGGCCATGCCCAGTTTAGCAAAAGGGGGGGGGGAAGTCCATTTTTCTCTCCTTGCTTAGTTTCCATCCATTGCTTCATGTCCTGTCCTCAGGTGCTTTCAAGAATAGCATGACTCCCTCTTCTTTGTGGCAACCCCTGAGATATTGGCATCCTGCTATCATGTCATCCCCTAGTCCTTCTCTTCATTAAGCTAGACTAAACTAAATGACCTTGCCAAAGAATAGAGGCCTTTGAACTCTGGTGCTGGAGAAGACTCCTGCGAATCCCTCGGACTGCAAATCGATCCAACCGGTCAGTCCGAGAGGAGATCCACCCTGACTGCTCTTTAGAAGGCCAGACTCTGAAGATGAAAGTCAAAGACTTTGGCCACCTCATGAGAAGGAAGGACTCTCTGGAGAAGAAGAGGTAATGCTGGGAACGATGGAGGGCAAAAGAAGAAGAAAGGGACAGCAGAGAAGGAGGTGGCTGGATGGAGCCACTGAACCAGTCGGCGTCAGCTTAAATGGACTCCAGAGGATGGTAGAGGACAGAAAGGCCTGGAGGAATGTTGTCCATAGGGTCATGATGGGTCAGACATGATTTTGCAGCTAAATCTAAATGAATGTTTCTTCCAGGCTTGGATTAATTGACAGTTCCCAGTAGCAATAACCTCTGCTGTGACCTATTGCCTTTTCCTGGAACACAGAGATTGTCTTTATGGACTATTTACTTAGCCTCTGGCTCAGTTCTGGGAGTGCAGTCTATTTGTTTCCGGCATTCCTAGTGGCTACTAATATGTGGGCTTTGTCCCCTGGTCTCTCCACAAAGGTGCCCACTATAAATAGGCAAAAACAGGCAGCCTAGTCTTTTAGCAATTATTTTCAATCTGCGCATTCCTCCACAGACAGATAAAATGGCTGTTAGCATCCAGTAGGGGATGCTGCAGAAAGACGAGAAAGACTGCATTATTTTATAGGGGCAAAGAGGTGTTGGGGAAAAATAATAATGTATTCCAGAGACTGAAACTTAGCAAATAAATGCTTGGCTTTGAAAGTGGATACATATTTTATTTAGTACCCCCGTGCTCTTAAAGCATCTCCACCGGATGGAGCTTTTTAAAAGCTTTTGGCTTTAGAGTATATTTACTGATGGGATGTAGATCAAAATGTGGCTTTACTTTAAATAGCAACTTCTCAGAGTCCATAAGGAAGTATATCCTCTCCCCCAAGCATACGTATGCCCCCCCTCCACAACTATCTTGTAGTGCTTCTGTGAAAGACAGCACAGATAGTCCTCAACTTATAACAGGTCATTTAGTGACTGTTTGAAGTTACAATGGAACTGAAAAAAAAGTGACTGATGACCATTTTTCACACTTACAATCATTGCAGCTTCCCCATAGTCACAGCAGCAGCAGTGGGCTGCTACCAGTTTGCCCCGGTTCAGCGAACCGGTTGCTAATTTTATCATTTTTAATAGCCGGTTCAGTGAACAGGTAAATCCCAGCCCTGGCTGGCCTCACCCACCCCGCCCCTCCCAGGAGTCTCCATACGGCTCGTTTTTGGATGCCAGGTAAGTACAGGGCCTATGCAGGAGGCTCAGGGAGAGTGAAAATGAGGCTCTGGAAGGCTGGAAATGGAGCCCCACCATGGTGCAGGAGGCCGACTAGGTCACGCCCACCATGGCCACGCCCACCCAGCAACCAGGCAGAGAACTGGTTGCTAAAAAATTTTAAGCCTGTCCCTGGTCACATGATCAAAATCCACATGTTTGGCAGCTTGATTTGGGTTTACAACAGCTGCAGCGCCCTGGGGGTCAACATGATCCCCTTTTTCAACCTTCTCTCAAGCAAAGTCAATTGGGAAGTCAGATTCACTTAACAACCGTGTAACTTAAGCACCGCAGCCATTCACTTAACAACAGTGGCCAGAAAAATGGGGCAAAAACTCATTTGACCAATGTCTTGCTTAGCGACAGAAACATTGGACTCCATTGTGGTTGTATGTCAAAGACTGTCTGTATTGCTAAAAAAGAGAGAGAAGTTGCCTCTTGGAGTTAGCAATTTATGCTGGAGAATATAGAGCGCTTCTTTTTCAAACTGGGCCACGTTAAGAACGGGTGGACTTCGACTTCCAGAATTCCCCAGCCAGCAAGAAATCCACCCATCTTAAAAGCATGCGGCTTGGAGAATTCTGGGAGCTGAAGTCCACCTGTCTTACAGTGACTAAGTTTGAAAAACACTGATGTGGAAGATCTAGCCATGCATTCCATGACATAAAATTCCCTAAAACAAAGAAATAAGGATATCCATACATGCCAAGTGCAAATAACCACCAACAATTACAAATGGGAGAGTAGCAATGTGTCAGTTTTGATTGGAAGATCGTTGCTGCTCACATCTTGCCCTTTTCTCTTTGGAGTCTGCTCATAGCTTCTTTCACCCTAAAAATGTTCTACCTAAACTATAGGCAGAGAAGCAGGGAAGTGAAGAGGAGAGAGAGATACCCTCCTGCAGTAGCTTAGCAGTAACGCAGGAAATTCTACCACAGAGTATCTGTGATAAAAGTCCCCATTGTATTTTTTTTCTTTTTCATTTCTTTTATTTTGTTTATGATGCTGCCTATGTTGAAAGCAACAGGAACAGAAGAAAAGAGGAAAATCTGTTTGGAATTGTTGCCATCATTTTACATCCTTCATCAAGGAACATGGAAATGCAAATAACAGAATTTCCTTCCTTCCTTCCTTCCTTCCTTCCTTCCTTCCTTCCTTCCTTCCTTCCTTCCTTCCTTCCTTCCTTCCTTCCTTCCCTGCCTCTGTCCCTCTGTCCCTCCTCGATTACTTCCTTCTTTTCCACTCCCTCTTCCTTCCTCATTCATCCTGTCTCCTTCCTTTCATCCCCCTTCCTTTTCTTTCCCCCTCTTCCTTCCTTCCTTCTTCCTCCATTCTACTTCCTTCCTTCCCTCCCTCCCTCCTTCCCTCTCACCCTCCTCCCTCCCAGATTTCTTCCTTAATTCCTTCCCCCTCCCTGTTCCTTCCTCATTCCTCCTGTCTTCTTCCTTCCATCCCTCCCTCCCTTTCATTCGCCTCCTTCCTCCTCCCTTCTTCCTCCATTCTCCTTCTGTCCTTCCCTCCCTCCCTCCCTCACTTTCTTCCCTCTTGCCCTCCCTGCCTCCCAGATTCTTCCTTTCCCCTCCCTCTTCCTCCCTCCCTCCCTCCCCCTCTCTGTCTGTCTGTCTGTCTGTCTCTCTCTCTCTCTCACACACACACACACACAGCAAAAGACAGAGAGAGCACATTTGGCAAAATGCAGCAAAGTAGTTTTGGGGTTTATAGAGTAGGGAGTGAGTGGCTTCAAAAAAGCCGATATCAGACATTTTCTCATTATAAAACCTTCTGAGAAATGTAGGCTGACTCTGAAAGTAATTAAAGAAGGCACTCAATTAGATTATATGGGAACAGAGAGAAAACGGAGGATCTGATGGTTAGTTTATCCTAAGGCCAAAAACATGATTGGTTGAGGATTCTGATGCCGGTTATCTAGTTGGAGTAGGGATTAGTGTGATTTACAATCTTCATGTCCTACAAAAGGTATTGAAAAGGGGAAGGGAAGTGTGTGTTTTTGCCCTGCAGAGCTCTTAAAGCAGGAGTCTTCCATCTTAAGTCTTGTGGACTTCAGCACCCTGGCTGGGGAATTCTGGGAACTGTAGTCCAAAAGTCTTAAAGTTGCTAAGGCTGACAGCTCCTGAATTTAAAAGGTGGAAAAAAAATGGCCTGGAATATAGATGCCTTTATCTTTCCTTAGATCACTGGGAGTTTTGCTTGGCATTCTCCAAAAAAACATGTTCCACTTAACTTGACTTGCTACTCTGCCCTTCTTTGTTATCATCCAGGTAGTTTGAAAGAATGAGAAGTGAATGAAGCTGCCTTGATGACACATTGGTCATATGCTGTCTTCCCAACAATATATAACACTTGGCATGTCAACTGGTGAAGAGGATATTCCCTCCATGGCCTCCATCCACCCAAAGGAAGACATTTGATTATTATTATTATTATTTGTTAATTAGGAAGTGAGTAAGCCATTGTTCCCTTCCCCAATCCTTCCAAAAGAGAGATGAAAATTGTGTATGGACTATCTGGAGGCTGTTCGCTTACATTTGTTTTATCAGCAGAGCCCATGGGTTGCCACAAAGTTGATTCTAGGTCAAACATAAATTCTTCTTCTTCTTCTTCTTCTTCTTCTTCTTCTTCTTCTTCTTCTTCTTCTTCTTCTTCTTCTTCTTCTTCTTCTTCTTCTTCTTCTTCTTCTTCTTCTTCTTCTTCTTCTCCTTCTTCTTCTCCACCTCCTTCTCCTTCCTCCTCCTCCTCCTCCTTCGATTTCTCTTCTTCTTCCTCCTTCTCCTCCTCCTCCTCCTCCTCCTCCTCCTCCTCCTCCTCCTCCTCCTCCTCCTCCTCCTCCTCTTCCTTTTTTCATCAGCATATTCTGGAGGCTGTTCGCTTACATTTGTTTTATCAGCAGAGCCCATGGGTTGCCACAAAGTTGATTCTAGGTCAAACATAAATTCTTCTTATTCTTCTTCTTCTTCTTCTTCTTCTTCTTCTTCTTCTTCTTCTTCTTCTTCTTCTTCTTCTTCTTCTTCTTCTTCTTCTTCTTCTTCTTCTTCTTCTTCTTCTTCTTCTTCTTCTTCTTCTCCTCCTCCCCCTCCTCCTCCTCCTTTTCTTCTTCTTCTTTTTTTCCTCCTCCTCCTTCTCCTTCTCCTCCTTCTTCTTCTATTTCTCCTCCTCCTCCTCCTCCTCCCCCTCCTCCTCCTCCTCCTCTTCCTTTTTTCATCAGCATATTCACAGCAGCTTATGGAATATAAAACTGCCTATATTTCTACCACCACCCCATCTGTCTTCCTCCAAAATTATTGACTGGGGGATAACACCTTTGATAGTTTCCTTCCACTTAAAGCTGGAACTGATGAGGTTAGCATTTCTTCCCTGCTGAAATGCTCCACAAAGAATTCCAGAAATGGAACTTGGAAGAGAATAGATGTTCAGAGCTTATGACAAAAGATGTAGGTTGCCTAACAAGGCATCAAGGCAGCTTGATTCTTCTCTGAGGTCTAGAATAGAGTCTCTAAAGGGTGTCTGAGATTACTGGAAAAGCAAAATGTGTGTGAATCTAACCAATTCTAAACAGCAAAACATGCAGTTGCTATTTCTGTTATTTAGTTGTAGGTGCTCCAACACTGGAGCTTTTTAAGAAAAGATTGGACAATCATTTCTCTGAAATGGTGTAGGGTCTCCTGCTTGAGCAAGGGGTTGGACTGGAAGACCTGCAAGGTCCCTTCCAACTCTGATATCCTGTTATTCTGTAAGTGAAGAAGCTGGCCTGAAGACTAGTGAAATCAGG
Organism: Hydrophis major; assembly: GCA_033807585.1. NCBI lineage: Eukaryota > Metazoa > Chordata > Lepidosauria > Squamata > Elapidae > Hydrophis > Hydrophis major. Next base: position 35,190,171 of record CM066334.1, read on the forward strand.
ATAATATTAGCATCCTTTTTTTTTTTGGTGTACAGGTAGTCCTCGATTTATGACCTCCATTGAATCCAAAATTTCTATCGCTAAGCAAGACAGTTCTTAAGTGAGTGTTGTCCCATTTTGCAAACTTTCTTGCCATGGTTGCTAAATGAATCACTACAGTTGTACAGCGAATAACCTGGTTGTTAAGTGAATCTGATTTCCCCCAGCAACTTTGCTTGTCAGAAGGTTGCAAAAGGGGATTACGTGACCCCAGGACACTGCAACTGTAATAAATATGAGTCAGTTAGCAACATCCGAGTTTTGATCATGGGACTGAAGCAGAGGTGATATTTGACTGGTTTGGCCCAGTTCTGGCGAGCCAGTAGCAGCGATGAGCAGCGGAGACCAAACCGGTTCTCTCCACCACTCTGCTGTTGAGCCCACCTACCCACCTGGGCTCTCATACTCACCTTTATCCTCTGAATTTGAAGTGCAGATGCTTTGCACAGCAAAGAATAGTGCTGCACAGCAGCTGCTGAAGTGACCAGGATCATGCAGGCTTGCAAGAGGCAAATTAAAACACCTCTGCACCTGTGCAAAGTGTATGTTTGGCACGCACATGCATGCAAAGTTGTGTGCAGCACACAAAGTGCACCCACCAAGACTCACCCACCGAACCGGTGGCAAAAAATATTTGAATCCCACCACTGGACCTCGGGGATACTACAATGGTTGTAGGTGTAAAAAAACAGTCACAAGTTACTTTTTTTTCAATACCGTTATAAGATCACAAAGTCTCTAAACAAACTGACATAAGATGAAAACTACCAGTTTGGGTTTATCATGGGGTTGTTTGTTTGTTTATTCATTGGAGCGCAGAAGTGGAGATTGATGAGCAAGTGTCCAGAACAGGGAACAAATTTCTTGTTGCATAATACGTGTGCTGTCCAGCCAGTGTATAGGAATTGGATAGTTTGGTAGCAATTGTGAGCTGTCCCCTTAAGGGAATGCATCATGGTAAATGTAGTTACAGTATCCTGGGAGTCCATATCACGTGACCACATCTGTATTCCTGATTGGCCACTAAATTGACCCTCAAGGGGTTGGGAGAGGTTTCCTCACTCTTGCCTGAACACAGCCTCGTGGTAGCAGCTGCACCCTCTACCTCTACGACTATGGGATAGAAAGATTAATATCATGCAGCCGCTTCAACCATCATGGGGTTGAGGCTTTACCATCTTTTTACCTACAAGACAGATATGCAAAGGATTGGTCATTAAAGAAGAACTTCATCACAAATGTGAGTTATGAGGATACCTGATGAACCAATAAATGTACTTTGTTATGGAAGTCTTGTTGAGTTTATCTATCTGCATCAGCACAGCTTACAAATCCACTACTATGCAGAATACAGAACAATACGTGTCAGTTCCTCTCCACCCCCAAGTAAATTTCAGGAGTCACTGGAGAAGCAGGGTCCCCTTGAGAATTGGTGCTGAATTTATCTCCAGGACACAACTGGGTGGAATAGTTATTTCTGACTTAAGTGGAACCATTCATCTGTTTCATTATTTCCCCATGAAGGAACAGACTGAGAAGTTAATTGAGTAACTAATGCTGAGAGAATTATCCAAGAAGTAAAGTGAGTTTCTCCTGCAAAGCCTCTTAATCTTATTTTTTATTTTTTATTTTTTTATTTTGTAAGCTAGAGGACAAATCACACTGGAGGAAGCTTGGGGATTTACAGTACATTGTATAACTCTGAAACCACTTTTTAAAAAAAATAAAAATAAAAATAAATGATAGCTATATAATGGATAAGTTTTAAGAAAGTATAGCTTTCTATTACCGGCCTTGAGAAAGAGAAACGAAAGCCTCTCGGTTATAAATATGTCCTATAAATTAGCCTATTGTGTTCCTTGAAATAAAGATTTTAGTATAGCAAATGTGTGTTAAAAGGAACGTCATTATTTAACCAACAATTATTTAAATGTAATGGCATTGCAAAAACATACGCTTCTCATTGCAGTGTAGGAGAGAGCAAGATATAGGTGATTTGAGTCCCACTCCCCCCCCCCTTTTTTTTTTTTTGGTTCTGGTAGTGGAGACATTTAATTCCTCTGAACATAAATATTTTGGTATAAGCGTCTTGTGTGTGAGAGAAAAAATCAGTTGTGAGAAGAAGATAAAAACCAGAGGGTTCATCACCACTCTCTCTTTAAGAGACCTAGTAGGTACAGCCCTGTTTCACATTATAATATTTGTTTATTAAGTTTTTATCCCAAACATTATCACTTTATAAGTAACTCAAAGTGGCAAAAAAAATCTAATACTTCTTCCTCTTTCTATTTTCCCTGCAACAACAACCCTCTGAGGTGGGTTGGGCTGAGAGAGAGAGTGATTGGCCCAAAGTCACCCAGCTAGCTTTCATGCCTCAGGCAGGACTTGAACTCACTCTTCTGGTTTCTAGGCCAGTACCTTAACCACTAGGCCAAACTGGTATTATACTTGAAACTGTAAAAAAAATATGTCGGATGCCAGAATTTCAGTTACACTGTCAACTCTGAAGCTGGCCTAACTGAGGCCATTTTGAGGCTTCAGGGTTGCCACACTGGAGCTGAGGGTTAGGTGTGAGGGAATAGAGATAGCTGGGGTTTTGTAGCCAAAACGAAATAGTTTCCCCTGAGAACCAAGGACATTCCAGATGGCTGAAAGAGGAGGAGTGAAGTTTCCAAGCAACTGGATGGCACCTTGATTGGACCGTGTGACTGATTGTTTAGGAAAACATTTACTTTTAATTAGATGAAAATCACGAGAACCTTCAGAGTTGGTTTTTAACCAGGCTGTGCTAATTTGATATATCCAATAAACCTGCTCTTTGAGGAAGCTGTTTGCCTCAGACTTCTACTTGTTATGGGTGTATTACTTGGAATCTTGACACAGACCTTAAGGCATTGTATCTTTTGGGACATTTGTGGTAGGATAGTTTTACCTCCTGTTATTACTAGCTCAGTTACACATCTCTCTCTCTTCCTCCCCTCCCCCCCTATGTATGTATGTATGTATGTACGTATATGTATATGTATATGTGTATGTATGTATATATATATATTCTTAAGTTTTCGCGGGTACTTACATGTATGGTATTCAGCTTTGTTCGGGTATTTTCCTATGTCACTGTAGTTGTGCTTTTAAAGTTGTAGCAACGTTTCGGCAGAATCTTATCTGCCATCATCAGGCTTCTGTTCATCATCAGACGAACACTATACAGAAGCCTGATGATGGCAGATGAGATTCTGCTGAAATGTTGCTACAACTTTAAAAGCACAACTACAGTGACGTGGGAAAATACCCGAGCAAAGCTGAATACCATGCATACATACATGTATGTATGTATGTATGTATGTATGTATGTATGTCTTTGTGTAGTGATAGATGTGTAAAGATTCTCTCTGCCATTGTCATCCAATGGCAGAAAACAGCTGTCCAGAGCTAATTTATTTCCTAATGCTGCAGCAATTTTAATTCATAATTTACACTGGTAATTCGAGCTATTATTAATTTCAGATGGTGTAGGGCAAGCCTAATTAAAATATGACACCATTTGCCAGACATATGTACCAAGGACTACCATTTAAAATTAATGGGAATATTAAGTGTGACACTGGTCCCAGACATTCTTTGCTCTGTAATTACATCATTACGGCTGCAAATATTTGATAAAAGAAGATGGAGTGATCTAAAAGAAATAAATAAGAAAATGCTTACCTGCCTTCCTCTTTTTTATTCACTTCTTACAATCCTTAAAGGAATCCCACCCCCCTTCTCTCCTTCCTTTCTTCCTTTCCTTGCAAGTTTTCCTTGGTTCCATATTTGATTTATTCTCCTCTGATGTCAGAGATCAAGGTTGTTTTGAATAAGTGAATAAAGCTGTGATGCGAAAGCCTGTGATTTTCTTTTATTTTTTACAGGTACACGCAGCTTTGCTCACCAAAACAGACATACTCGTTGCGTTAACAAGCTAGAAGTGTGATTATTAAAAGATGAGCTCTATGTGGGCTTTGATATATAGCTAATCAGCAGAATGGTTGGTCTGCGGAAACCTCCGGCAATTTTCACACAGTCTGCATGAACATACTGTGTGTGAATGTGTGCATTTGGGAAGACTTTGGGGAACTGTTGCACTAGATTAAAAAAAATATTTTGAATCTGATGTGTTTTAGCATCTGCGCCAGACCTGGGCAATTTAAATTCCCTGGGCCCACATCCTACCCTTTGGCTATCCCTGTCTGGCCCAGAATGAAGTCAATCAGAAATTAGAAATCAAATGTAAATAAGTGTGCACTATGCATGCAATACAACTGCCTGCCCTTTATTTTGAAGGCACCTATTTAAATTTTTTTTGTTGTCACAAAGGAGCTTTTTAAAAGAGACAGCTGGACTTTCTTGTTTTTTTCTTTTGAAGACTTTTCACTTCTCATCCAAGAAGCTTCATCAGCTCTGACCGGATAGTGGGGAATGGAAGGATTTATATTCCTTGCAGACAGCTGGTCATTTGCATCCTTTTAGTGGGGTCTTTCAAGCACTTGGAAGTTTATCTGCATCCTCAGGGTCACCTGAGTGGTGCTCCTGGTTCCAGTAGTCTGCATTTTTTTTTCTCTGGAAATCTGTTCATACTCCCATACCATTCAAAGGGTGTTCATCCCGAATTGGATAGCTAAAAAGTCTGTAGAGATTCTCCGTCTTCCAGGTTCCCAAAGGTGCTTTTTCAGGAGACAACTGGACTTCCTTGTTTTTCTTTTTGAAGATGTTTCACATCTCATCTAAGAAGCTTCTTCAGCTCTGACCGGATAATGGGGAATGGAAGAATTTTTATTCCTTGCAGACAGCTGATCATTTGCATCCTTTTAGGGGGGGGGGGTCTTTGAAGCACTTGGAAGTTTATCTGCGTCCTCAGAGCCACCTGAGTAGTGTTTCTGGTTCCTGTAGTCTGCAATTTGCCTCCTGAAAAAGCACCTTTGGGTCAACCATGACCTGGATGATTAAGAATCTCTACATACTTTTAGACATACAATTTGGGATGAACACCCTTTGAATGATGTGGGAGTAGGAATGGATTTCCAGAGAAAAAAATTGCAGACTGCAGGAACCAGGAGCACCATTCAGGTGACTCCGAGGACACAGATAAACCTCCAAGTGGCCTCAACGACCCTCTAAAAGGATACAAACAACCAGCTATCCGCAAGGTGTATAAATCCTTCCATTCCCCACCATCCAGCCAGAGCTGAAGTAGCTTCTTGGATGAGAAGTAAAACATCTTTAAAGAAAAACAAGAAAGTCCAGTTGCTTCCTGAAAAAGCACCTTTGGGACAACCATGACTGGGATTGACTGAAAATATCTACAAACTTATATGATCCTGACCAAAAAATGTTAAGGCTTTCAGAGGTTAGAGAAAGATTGGATCTCTCACAATTCTCCAACTAGAAGTAGGCAGAGACTCATAGACTTCCTGCCTTCACATCAGAAAACGTGTTTCCTAGGTGAATACTTGGCAAAAGTCTCACAGACACAATTCACTTTCAATGGCAAACCAGAACTGAGACCAAAGAAATGATTGCTCATTTCTTTTGCTTGTGGGAATGTGCCAGCATCTCTTATGCCCATGGAGTTCCAAGTGATGCTTTATTCTTCCTGCTGGTTTGGTTCATGTATGGAATCAAGCTATAGGGTCAATGGACAATGATAACTCTATAAAATACAGTTAGGAAAAAAAAAATTAAAAACAAACCCATTAAAGCAGCAAAGCAACAAGCCAGAATTGGATTTAAAGATGCATGAATGAATTCATTATTGTCCAAGTATGATAGAAACACAAGGAATTTGTCTTGGTGCATATGCTCTCGGTGTACATAAAAAGAAAAGATTCATTTGTCAAGAATCATAAGTTACAACACTTAATAATAGTCATAGGGTACCAATAGGCAATCAAATCATAGTAGGAAAGAGTCAATAAAAGTACGGATACAATAAGGATACATGCAACAAAGTTACATTCATACAATCATCCGTGGAAGAGATGGGTGAAAGAAAGGATGGGAAGAGTAATAGTAATGCAGACTTAGTAAATAGTTGGACAGAGTTGTGGGAATTATTTGTTTAAGCAGAGGGATGGCGTTCAGGAAAAAACCACTCCTTGTGTCTAGTTGTTCTGGTGTGCAGTGCCCTGTAGTATCTTTTTGAGGGTAGGAGTTGAAACAGTTTATGTCCAGGATGTGAGGGGTTTGTAAATATTTTCACAGCCCTCTTTTTGACTGATGCAGTAAACAGATCCTCAGTAGAAGGCAGGTTGGTAGTAATTGTTTTTTCCTGTTAGTGATAGTTCTAATCCTAAGATTTCTTAGGGAATGTAGGAATTATTGGGTGGGTGAACAATTACAATGAAAGCCTATCTACTAAAAGGCAAAAGAGTTTATGTATATATGATCTTGAGATACCTTGTCATGAAGCTTTGTAACTCATTTATTCCCCCACCTCCCCACTGTGGTTGTGAATTGACCAGTTCAAAGGTGTATACCAAGAGCTTTCTGGGATGATGGTGATATATTGGATACATGTCCCACTATTTTCTGGGGGAAATCCTGGGGGAAATTTATCATTAGAGAAATATATGGGTTTCCTCTTGCTTCTACCAAGTGTAAGGGTGAACAAACTGTAAACAACGGCCTGCTTGACCTCCTATGGTGGCTTCTAGTCTTTCTCACCTAGATGATCTATCCAGGGTAAAATTACAACCCAAACAGAAAGCAGAAGCAACTTTATTTTAGAGAAGGGAGGATTTAAAGTCAGTGTAAGGCCCCCAAAGGCACACTGGAATAGAACAAGTCTTCTAATTGTCTTTGCAATAATCCCTACTCCAGAATTGTTGTTGTTGTTGTGGTTAGATTACCTTTTTCCAAAGCATGACCCAAGTGTGTTTCGGAGGGTGTCGTTAATATATGTTAAGAGATCTTAAAGATACACTCTTTGTCTCGTTTGAAATTCATAAAACCAGGATTCCCTGTGCTGCAGATGAAGGGAATAGTTCCACTCAGCATCTTCAAAGAAATCAACAGACTTAGAACATTTTGCACAAAGGTATTTGGGGGCATGTTGCCAAGCCAGGCTGCCTCTGAGCTCATTCAGATGGCCTGTGTCTGCTTTCCACATCAAGAGACTCAATAAATGAAGAGAATGTTTTGATAGTAGAATCCAGAAATACCAATAGAGTTGATGCTGCATGAAAGATGATATCTGGCGACAAGTTACTTTCTCTATTTTCTGTATTTTATCACCTTATTGTGTTGCTACATAGTCTAGCTCTGTTATCTTTCTTTCTTTCCTTTCTTCCTTTTCTTTTTTCTTTCTTGGTCTTTCCTTCACCTTCCTTCCTCTTTTTTCTTTCTTTCTTAATTTATTTATCTTCTTCCTTCCCTTCCTTCTTCCTTCCTGTCTTTTTCTTTCTCTCTCTCTTTTACTTTCTTCCCTCCTTTCTTTCTTTTTCTTCCTTTTTCTTTCTTTTTCTTAATTTCTTTCCTTCCTTCCTTTCTTATTTTCTCTCTCTCTTTTTCTTTTCTTCCCTCCTTCCTTCATCTTTTCCTTCTTTCTTTCATTTGCTTCCTTCTTCTTTTCTTTCTTTCCTTCCTTCCTTCCTTCCTTCTTTTTCCTATTTGGCCCTCTCCAGCTTCAGGATTCATGAGTGAAGATGAATACTTGGAGATCACGAGCATCACCCGGGAACAATCGGGGGAGTACGAGTGCAGTGCCTCCAATGATGTTGCAACTCCTGTTGTGCGGAGAGTAAAAGTCACCGTAAACTGTGCGTAATATTGCATTTTTCTTTACCCTGCATTTTAGATGAAGGAGGATTAACTCCTTTGGGGTGAATATTCTGTTTAATCTTCAAGGGATTAACAAAGACATTCAGATGCTTTACCTTAAATCTAATGTATTACTCAATCTAGCCAAGAATGTTAACTGGACATTTTAACTGATTTAATCTAGGACTTTATTCATTAAAAAGACGTGGTTCATCACTGAGCCAACATGCCTTCTGAATACATATTTGTCCCAGTTTAGACAACTACTAAGAGGAGGGCAAACAGATATGTTATAAACTGAAGCATGTATTCTTTTTTCCTCTGTAAATTTTATTTTTATTCAAAAAGTTAAAATGCAAACAAGGAAAATAAACTTTACAGATAACAAAACAAAATTAGATAAAATAATGGTCAAAGGGACAAAAAACAAACATATATACATATATTGTCCCACCTATCATGTTTCCCTGAAAATATGACCCACCCTGAAAGTAAGTCCTAGCTTGATTTTTACATGTGCACCCAACATAAGCCCTATCCCCCCCAAAAATAAGCCCTAATTAAGATCTCACCCACTCCAGGGTGCACGGGTAAAAGTTAAGCTAAGGTGGGGATTGGGGGGTGGATGGAGCTGCCCTACTACTTACCTTTAGAGAGTTGCAGCCAGGCCTCACACACATACCTGCCTTACTGGCTGGCAGCCAGCAAGGCTTTCCTGAAGGTCTCTGTAGCCGATAACAGACCTCTGGATCAATCCAGAGCTTGGTTATCAGGAAATTCCTTCCCGCTTTCCCTGCCACAGAAGAAGTTACTGAAGGCCTCACGCAATGAAAAGGAGACGGGGGCAAGTGAGGTGAGCCAGTGGATGACCACCACACTACCCCCAGCAATATAAGACCCGGTGCTTTTTTTGGTGGCAAATGAATTATAAGATCAGGGAAATATGGGTAGTTGAATACAAACAAATATTTTGCAACAATAACTTCTTCCCCTTGTGAGAAAGGATACCTGCCCTAAAATAATACGTTTCACAAACTGAAGCATGTATTCTAGGGAAAGTGTGCTTTCTCAAACTTGATGGTTCATCATGTGTTGGGATCGCAATTCCCAATGTGTCTTGTTTGCTGGATTGGTAGCCTTCCTTTGTATGCATGGATACAGATGTGCACCCAGGTATTCCATTCACGCAGGCAAACCTACATTCATTTAGAGGTTTACTTAACTCTTATGACCTTATATATTTGCTGTGGCATTGACTTATGTATCCTTAGAAACAATACCATCCTCGGGAGGCACCTGTAGTGAAGAATCTGAAAAGAAATGATATGCTGTCACTCTGAAGGTCCTTCAGATGTTTGTGACCAAAGAAACAACAATGTTTAGTTGTTCCATGCCTGTGAGAGTGTGGATTATACGAGGGCTATCCACAAAATAGATTACGTTTTCATCTGTAGCAAGAAGGGGCGGAGCTAGCACGGCCATCTTTGGTCTGTGTGTCCGCTGCTCAATCTGCATCTAGTCGTGCTAGTGGGAGGTTCGTATCGTTGCCCGTTATTTCAAACGTTTGCTGAAATTGAAAATCCCTCCAGTTGTGAGGTGCGATCAGTGATAAGGTTTTTGTTGGCAAAAAACCATAAACCGATTGAAATTTTTCAGCAACTGTATGAAGTGTACGGGGACAACATCATCACTGAAGGTGGAGTGCGCCAAAATGGTGCATTAAGTTTAAAAATGGCCGAACTACGGCACTCGAGAAGTGCTGAATTCTTTCAAGAGGGAGCTTTTTCCTCATCCGCCCTACAGCCCCAATCTTGCACCAAGTGACTACCACTTGTTTCCGAGGATGGCTTGGAACACAGCACTTTGATGATGACATGGAACTGCGGGCGGGCATGACTGACTGGCTCAAATCTCAGGCATCAAAGCACTTATCAAAAACCTTATCACTGATCGCATCTCACAACTGGAGGGATTTTCAATTGCAGCACACATTTCAAACATTTGCTGTGAAATAACGGGCAACAATACAAACCTCCCACTAGCACGACTAGATGCAGACTGAGTGGCGGACGCACAGACCAAAGATGGCCGTGCTAGCTTTGCCCTTTCTTGCTACAGACGAAAATGTAATCTTATTTTGTGGATAGCCCTTATATATATATATATATATTCACAACTGGAAGTTCTTTCTTTCAGATTAGCTATAAAACAATCTTATCAGGTTCTGGGCATTACTTTCATACACGAGATGTTTTCTAAGAGGATCCTGCAAATGAAACTCGAATGGTTTGTTGTGAGGCACCCATCAAGGAAGGAAAGTTTTTGAACCAATGTTAAAAAATAATAATAATCTATTCCCTAGATACTTAACTTGTTCCTTTCTCTGCAGACCCACCATATATATCAGACACTAAGAACACTGGTGTGCCTGTGGGTCAAAAGGGCATCCTTCAATGCGAGGCCTCTGCAGTTCCATCAGCGGAATTCCAGTGGTATAAAGATGACAAACGGTACATGAGTTACTCGAGAAGGAGGGTGTTGCGGGATGTGTCATCACAGTTGCTAAAACAGAAATGACCTATTCCTTAAAAATCTTGCATGTCTGCTGCTGTCAGGTGAAACCTATTGCTTCAGATCTTGTATAATGTCAGGTGAAGCTCCATTCAAAATCCAAGCAAGAAAACCTTAGACTCCATTGTTATAGAGAAAAGGACTTTTACTGAATCTGAAATGGTAGCATCAGAAGAAATACAAGATCTGAGGCAATAGGTGCGAAAATCATATATAGAATGTTATCCCATGTTGCCACCCCCAAGTGTCCAAACTGGTCATCCAATCTGATGTGGGTATAATGCCATGTGAGGCATCTTCAGGTGGCATTGCACACATCTGGTATGCCAAGATGGTTGACCTTAGCCTAGAGAGATAAGAGGCTACATCTGCACAGTAAGCAAGTAAGCATAGTTAAGAAAACATCCCATCTTTTACATTTCACCAACTTAAACCTCCAACACCCTTCCCCCCATGAAGCCCAATTATTCTTCCCTCCCCCTGTTTCTATGGCAGCCACAAAGACAAGCAGAAGAAGGATTCTTGGAGGTTGACAGCTACCATGCGAACAGAGAAAATTGGAGGAAGAGGATAGTATATGTGTTTGAATGTATGTATGTGTGTATGTGCACATGAATTGATGTCCATTATATAGAATCACAGGTGGAGCGGTGGCTCAAATCCACTGGGTTTGTCTGCTGGAAAGCCTGCAGCCCAGGTTCGAGACCCAAGTGCTGCACGATGGTTTGAGCTCCAGTCCTTGCCTCGGCTTCTGCCAGCCTAGCAATTTGAAAGAATGCGGATGTGAGTAGATAAATAGGTACAACCTCAGTAGGTAGTTAACAATGCTCTGCGATGTCCACATGACCACATAAATGTCTTCAGACAGCACTAGCTCAATGGCCTTGAAACAGAGATGAGCATCAGCCCCTATAGTTTGTAATTCAGTGTTTGTGTGTGTGTTTGTGTCTGTGTAGATAGATAGATAGATAGATAGATAGATAGATAGATAGATAGATAGATAGATAGATAGACAGATAGATACACTGATAGATAGATACTGTAGATGATAGATGGAGAGAGAGAGAGAGAGAGAGATGGAGAGAGAGAGAATGAATCACACAATTGGAAATGGATGTTCAGGCCTTTGGGTCTAACCCTAACTTATTTGGAAGACTGACAGGATTCTTGGAGGTTGACAGCTACCATGTGAACAGAGAAAATTGGAGGAAGAGGATAGTATATGTGTTTGAATGTATGTATGTGTATTAGCTTCTTCATGAAGCCAGCCAACAGCGAGGAGTCACTCACCTCCTTCAGTAAATCTCCTTCTCCTACGTATCTAATGTTTTGTGTTCTCCACTTAATGCTATTTTCATTCATCACTGATCAACCTTGTTCTACTCCATTCCACCTCCCGTATTCCCTTTGTTTAACTATCAGTTGGTTTGTTTTCCTTGCTAGCAAAATTTAAATTGTAAATACCTTGGACTTGAGATTTTTTTTTTTTTTGCCAATTATAAATTATTCTGTAAAGAAGATTGATGGCACTGGCATTTTGAAAGCGATTCTATCAAATGAGAGGTGCTCCAGTATTCATTGCAGAGATCTTTGGCACAAGAAGATGCTTTTCTTTATACATGATCTGCAAATATTTTGAATAATAGCTCTCATTGTCGGGATTCATGCCGGAGATTCTCTGACACAATTCTTCCAAGATTCAGACATAGAGACTATTTACCACAGGTTCCCATGGTATGAAAAGGCAGGATATGATCATTGTTATAATTCTCACAGTAGATTCCTGGAATTCTCACAGCTGATCTTCAGAAACCGAGTCATTCTCCCCTCTTAAGCAGACAGACTACAGAGATCCCACTCAAAAACAACTATAAAGATATTGTCCGTCTGATGAAGATATTATCCATATTGTTGGGAAGTTTCTTAATTCCAGATTGCCTCTCTCCTTGATTAGTTTCCATCCATTCTTTCTTTGGTCTTGCCTTCTGGTGCTTTGGAAAATGTTCACCCGCTCCTCTTTGTGACAGCCCCTCTAATACTGGAATACCTTCTCTCTTAGTCAAGTTCAGGAGTCTCCAAACTTGGCAACTTCAAGGATTGTGAACCTTACCTCTCAGAATTCCCCAGTCAGCTACATTATTATTATTATTATTATTATTATTATTATTATTATTATTATTATTATTATTATTATTAACAACAACAATAACAATAACAATAACAATAACAATAACAATATTTTAAGTTATCAGTCATGGGGAAACCAATTATCATGGGACAAACTCCAAACATCAAATATCCTAGGAGAAAACTACTAGGAATTGTTCCAAAGCAAGCCAGCACCATGTAACATAAAACGAGAAAACATAGAAAGGAACCAGATCAATAAAACAAAAGCAACGCATAAGAATATCAGCAAAGTGATGCACTGATGGGAATGGGATGAAGGAACTTGGATGGTGAAAAAGAGGCAGAGCAGAAGACCACATTGTAACTGCTGAACAAAATATAGTTCTCTAGTTGTATTTTGCTCCTTTCATCTCCGGATCTTTTTGGGAGGTCATATTTTATACTTTCCAGCTTGAACTAACACAACATTGGTGACTATCTTGTAGAGCAGGGGTGTCCAACCTTGGCAACTTTAAGACTTGTGGACTTCAACTCCCAGAATTCCTAGCCAAAACTGGCTGAGGAATTCTGGGAGTTGAAGTCCACAAGTCTTAAAGTTGCCAAGATTGGACACCCCTGTTGTAGAGGGTTGAATGTTAGATGGGAATGGAGCAAGTTAGAGTCCTGTGGTAACTTACAGAAAGGGCTAGATGTTTGTTTGACGTCATGTTTCCCCTATTAACACTGACTGGAACTTACCTAGAAGAAGGTGGAGGACCATTGAATCTTCTGCTCCTAACCTCTAAATTGATCCAGAGAGGTACTGTGATCTTTAAGGGTACTGCGAGATCGAGGAAGATTGGGATGGATGCATGAATTCCCACCATCTCAGGAGATCAACCAGTGTGATCAATATCATGACCATAACTAGATTTAAACCCCTGTGAAAGGGTCAGAAATTTTCTCCTGAGCTAGTTGACTCCTGCCTGGGCAACAAAATGGCAGGCCCTTTTTCTTTTGCAATAAACTCATCTCCTGGAATAAGACTAACTACCCCCCACCCCCCGATTAAACCAGTTGCAATATATATTTTAAGCGAATGCTCTTCATAAAGGGATTGTGTGAACACGGAAAATTATATCAGTTCTGTCCCCAAGCGAGGAGCTCCAATCTAGTTACAGCGCTCAAATACATTAAATTATAGGTAGCAATACAATTTACAAAGAACCGCAGCAGTCTTTTATAACTATTTTATCTCCATGGTGAACTTGTGGCCAATTCTTTCTCTTTCCCGTTACGGCTCAGCTATCGGAATCCCTGTGTTAGAAGAAACTCTTTGTAGCTCAGAATTGAACTGTGCCTTGGTGCTTTCTGAGCTTGGCTGTGCATGAGAGATCTTACCTTCAAGCAAATAACTGGGCTCAGAGAGCACCAAGGATTCCACAACTCACATATTGATGAGATTGGATTCCTGTGTTTGGCTCTAGAATGTGGAAATGCCTTTGAGATTACTATTGATTAACTTAAATTATATGTAGAGAACAAACTCAGTTATAGAACAGCTGCTTTATCACACTTCTTTTGCACCTGTTTTTAAAATATCTGCAGTGATGATCTGAAAAGAACATTTCAGATGCTAGTGTGATTGTAACGTCAAAGTTAGATGATCTTGATAATAATAGCCTCCATTTGATATTCCTATTGTCCATGCCTGATTTCAGGTTTAATCATATAGTTGGCTTTTCTTTTCAGTGATCTGTTTCCTACATAATAACTGGTCCCTTCCATTAAAGGATCAAGACCCATCTCTAGGTACTTTTGATAATACCATGCAGAAAAAAATATTCCCTTGATATTTCTACCAAAGACCCATTCAATTTTACAAGAGAGATGTGGATGAGTAGAGAATGGTGTCTTTCCAGATATTTATGGAGAATTAATGTGTGTGTGTGTGTGTGTTCCCCTCCTTCTTTGTTCCTTCTGAAGTCTACAGCTTATGTAGCTTCCCACACTTCAAAGAAATTTGGGGAAAAAAGTAATAAAGGTGCAATTCTTTCTATAGAGCTTTTTTTTTTTTTTTTTCTGATTAGGAAGTATGGTTACTTAGAAAGTTTTAGAAAGTAGAAAGCTGTAATGCTGTCCTTTGCCACCTCCAACAGATTTAAAAGTAACACTAAGAGAAATTGGAAGTATATCATGAAACTGTGTTGAGGAAAAAATAGGAAGCCAGGGAGAAAAGGAAACTTAGAAATTGCAAGGGAGACTCTGCACTGGTTTCAGCCGTTGCCTGAAATCTTAGGTCAGAGGTGTCAAACTTAAGGCCCAGGGCCCAGATTTGCCCTATGGGATGCTTAGAAATGAAAGGTCGGGGCCACCCTGGAAACAGCAAAGGACTGGCCTGTGATGACTGAGAGTATATCAGAAATATAACAAAACATAACTAAAACTCAAAACATAACTAAAAGTCCTTTAATGCCTTCAAGTTGGCTTCACTGTTTAATTGTTCACAGTAGAAGAGTAAACTATTTTCAAAATAACATTTCAAAGGACAGAAACACAGTTCAAATTCAAAGAGCCCATAACGAAGCAAAAACCAAAAACAAACCGCACTGAATAAAGTTCCAGACCAGGATAAATAATTACAAAGTTCAGGAAGATAACCAGGTACAGCCCATTGGAAGAATGCCAAGCAAGATAAACCTTCTTTAGGAATAAAACACTAATTTATCTCCAGCATCTGTTAGCATGCAGGTCCAGACTCTTATGCAGATCTCACACCTGCAACCCATGAAGAGGATCAAGGTCCTCTCCTCTACAGTAGACCATGTCTCTCCCTTATCCTCTCCTCCCTGTGTGCCCTAGAATGGAAAGGGGATGGGCCCGGGTTCTCCTCTGACTGCTCAGCCGGCCTCTGGCCTTCCCCAGCCTCCTCCATCACCTCTGGAGCCACACTTCCTGTTGGCTGTTCCTCCTCTTCCACAGAGTCAGTCTCCACCAGCATGACAGGCCCTCAGTGCTCTGTCAGTGAAAATGGAGCTTAGGATGGTCACATGTAGCCTTCCCGAGCTCTGCTTTTGCTGGCAGAGGGTTGCAGGAGGCCATCACAGTTGAAAACAGAGCTCAAAGAGTCTATTTTCATTGGCAGAGTGCTCAGGCCACCATCTGTGCCCCTGACATGAGTGACATTGAGTTGGCTATGCTCACTCCAGCCATGTGCACCCTGGCCCCCCAAATCAAACACAATGCTGATATGGCCCTCAATGAAATCAAGTTTGACACCCCTGCCTTAGGTTCTTCTTTCACCTTTCCCCAGCAACTAATCACACTCATTATTGGGTTATTAATAATTAATAGTATTATTTCATTATTCCATTATTCTATTACTACTCTCTTATACTTTTGTTACAAGCTATTTGAGTTTTTTTTTCTCAAATGAGGAATTATAAACCATTGTAGGAGAAGAGGCTTAGCTGGAAGGCAGGATTAAATATGCCATCAGTTTAGAGTCATTGTGTTGCCACAAGGGACCCAAGTCCAGCCAGTTCCATTCACCCTTATCTAGTACCAGTTTAGCTTTGACCATTAGTCAACTAGAGTCCTGTATTAGAGGTAGCAGTAATAAGTTCTTCTGTGCTTCGAACTCAGCTGATGCTCCTGGGTATTTGCGCCTGACAACGACTGTGTTAATAAATAAAATATGTGTGTCTGCATCATTGTGGTTTTGCTTATATGTGTATGTGTGTGCTTAACATGGTAATTCCTGTGTTTCAGGCTCCTTGAAGGACAGAAAGGGCTGAAAGTGGAAAATAAGGCCTTCTTCTCCCGTCTTACTTTCTTCAACGTCTCTGAGCAAGACTATGGAAATTATACTTGTGTTGCCTACAACCAACTAGGAAACACTAATGCTAGCATTATTCTCTATGGTAAGTAACAAATAAGTAGATGGCATTGGGATTCATAGAACTGTAGAATAATGTTGGAAGAGCTACTAGCTCATTGAGTCTAATTCCCTCTTTATTATAGGAATCCAAATAAAAACATTCATGACAGATAGGTCTCTAGTTGAATATACCCACAGAAAGAAAGTTCACCATCATTCTGTGTAATTGGCTCAAGTGTAAAATTTTAAGTGAAGGGAAGAATCGGTAAAACAAAGAAGGACCTGCTTACATGGAAAGCTATATAAAATCAGAACAGATCAAGACACAAATCAGTTTACTAAATTGCAGTATTTTAAGATGTGATTGGTCAACATTTAATAGCTTTTCTCTTGTCATCTTACACTTAACCTGGCTAGGATAACTACATCTTACCTCATTATTTTACAGTTTACACTTTGACATAAGATCTCAGTGACTTTCTCAATGTAGGACTTCCAGTAAATACAATTCTGAAATTCCAAATGTCTTCATCAGCATAGAGAGTTTAGGAACCAAGCAGCCTCTGAATGGGACAAAATCAGTTGATAGAGCAGTCCTTCCTTTAGCCATTTTGTCCAATATCACATGTATCATAAATAATGACTTCATAGTCCTACTTTTCTCAAATTGTCAACATTCTCCATCCTCTTTCTCACTGATTTTAGAACTTCATGGTTGTGCAGATAACTACCAAGAAGTAATAATTATATTGTTGTATTTTATTGGTATGCCATCAATGTATTTGTAGATGTTGGACAGTGTCATACATCAAGTCTTTCCTTTCAATCCTGAAATAGCCTATAGGGATTTTGTTATGGGGATATAATTAGGAGGAACTTTGGATGGAGCTGCTTTGAGCTCTCTAAGAAAAGGCAACAAAAGAACCATTTTTTCTTCATTGTTTCTGAACATCCTGCCTAAAAAAGAATCTCTCAGTTCACCTTGATTTTTCCTCCCCTCTGGAAGAAGCACACAACTTTGTTCTCCAAAGTTTCAAAGTGAAAGTTGTAGGACTTATTTTAGTAAAAAGAGTTTCACTTACCAGGATTGTTCTTCCTTTCTACTCATTTAAAAAGAAAACTATTTTCCGTCATGGCATGACTAAAGAAATCTGATTCCATGGGCTATTACATATATAAAATAACTGAAAAAAATAACCTGAACCCATGAACAATCTGCAATCAAGCCAATATTAGAAACTGTTGATTACTTCATCTTAATTTGAACCAGAAGGAAGCTGCTTCTCAGATGTCATCTAAAACAAGGGGGTCCAACCTTAGTGACTTTTAAGACCTGTAGACTTCAACTCCCAGAATTCCCCAGCTAATAATTCTGGGGGTTGAAGTCCATATGTCTTAAAGTAACTGAGGTTATCTAAAGGCTCTGAGTGTTGTTGTTTTATCTCTTCTCTGTTCTGGATTTAACTAATCTTTTCAACTTATACCAAAAGCCTTCCTCCCCAAGTTTTTCTCTGCAAAATACCAAGCATCATGAAAAAAAAGAGGATCTTTTGATCATTGGTGAAATATTGCTGTTAATGATAATGTGAACAAATCCGTTTAAAACACATCACAAAAACATAGGATGTTGTGGTGTTTGTTCATTTTTCTTCTCCCTGAAAGATTATTTCCATAACGTGAATTCCTCACTTTTTTTGAAAGTTCTACTCTGAACATCTCATTTCTACCAGGTATTTTCTACCTAGAATAAGGTTTTGCAAGATTGCCTTCTCCAAAACTTAGAGAGATACTAACAGCAAGGAATGTCGAATCTTTATATCTTCTCAAAAATAAAATAAAAATAAAAATAAAAATATTGCCAAGCCTTTTCTGGTATTGCCACCCTGAAGCGCCATCTGTTAAGTGAGGCGTTTGAGAATAAACAACCCAACCAGCTCCACAATCCCAGGCATGCTTCCAAATTGTGTTTTCTATTACTTCGACATAAAGTAATAATAAAAAAAGACTATAGCAAAGGAAGGTGGTGAGAACTCTGAAGCCTTATCCAGAAATTATTTTCTCCACACGCCAGAGCTCTGATTAAAGTGATGGATCCATCTGACACCTCTCACAGCCAGAGAAAGCTCTAATTGCTTGTCTTATTTGTTACGTTTCTTCTTCATGTTAAGAGTAAGAGCATGGCTGTTTTCTGTTGTTCATGACCGCTGGAAGCGGTGGTGAGCAGTCCTCCAGGGCCTTATTTCTTCTGGCTTTCGCATGATTTCAAAAAAGTGTTATTGTCCGGAATTCTGAGGTTTTCTATCTATCTATTGACCATTCCGAGATGGCCTTTTATGTAAGGCTTAAGGTTCTCCACAAGGAACATAAATTGTCCAAAAGCTCTGTCTGTAAAGATGACAACATAGTTTCTACAACCTGGGATGGCAAACAAGATTTCATCACTTCCTGAGGATTTCCCTTCCCCCAAAACAACCAGGTGGAGGGCCAGAGCTCAGGACTCCTGGAGTTTTGAAAAGGTAGAAGAGAGTTGGCTTAGCGTCATAGTTCTAAGTAATGTTCCCAATTAGTTCAAAACTTTGAGGATGTTGCTTTCTCAAAGATCTTATTTATTGGGTACGTCAGTGTGTTGGGTACGTATTGGGTACGTTATTGGGTACATCAACCCAACTCTGAATAGTTCCTGCACTTTGGCATAATTAAAAGGTAAATAGTGGACACCCCCCTTGTGTCCCAATGAAGCCTATGAAGCAGGTGATGAATCTGTTGGTTACCCTCCTTCTGTCATTGCTAGGACATGCTGGGTCAACTTCAGTTCTCAGGAGCCTTATCAATGTTATCTCTGGCACTCTGAAAGGAAACATTCTACATTCCACAAATCTCCCTCCCTCCTAAACATGGCAACTGAGAAACGAAACAAGAAACTTTTTATGGTTTCAGTTAGAGTCGTTTCAATAGTTTACACAAGATTCACAAGAACAAGGAATGGATAGGATACAAGATGGGACCAAAAGAACTCTCCACATCTTCCAATCTTGTACTATTTTGAGTTGTTCTATGTTCTGGCTGGTGTCAGCTACGATGGTATCTTTGGTTTCCTTTTATCGCTAACTCTTCCAAGCATAATACCTGACATGTCACTGGAAGGCAGAATTGTCCTTATATCCTGATTAAGGAATATGCAGTCACTTCTCTAACATGATCAACACCCTTATTAGTAGTGTGATAAAAAAAAAATAGCTTAAAACCTGTTTGAACATAATCATGATGCAAGATTTACCCACATCTCACATCCCTGTCTGTGTATCTTTATAGCAGCTGGTATGAACATGGAAATCTATTCTCTATTGAACTATCCAACAATAATCAGATTGACCATTTATTGTATTTTAGCACTTATTCCAGTAGCAGAAAGTGCTATAACATTTCTTCTTTCATCCAAATTCCCTGTCAAAATTCCTTCTGAATTTCTACATTAGATGTTCTTTGAATTCAGCATTATTATCTGTGTTTTGACCAGATGTGGTTATTAATCAGGACCAAATTGAAAGATGGGAATAGTGGATAGTCTAAAGTTCTCACAACAGAATATTTTTAATACATTAGCGAAAAGAAACTGACTTCATGGCAGGGAAATTTCTTCAACCTTGCCACTTTAGATGTTTGGCTGTTTAATGTTTGTTTACTCTCATTTTTCCTTCATAGTTGGAAATATAGTCATAAAGATGCTACCTTAAAAAAAGAAAAGAATTATCAGCTTTTTGGGGGATGCTACTATTTTTTTCATCAACTACATAGTAAAGTTAGTGGGAGAATTTAGTATGCTAAATCTCAAATTATTTAAAAAAAATAATGAGTGGAAAGACATTTTCATCAGCATTGTTAATATTATTGTGGCTAACATTGGATGGAAAATCAATATAAAAGCACAGGAGCTATGTTGTCTATCATCCCTCTCCTCAACCTCTCCTCATTCTTCTCTACCTTAGATAGGATTTTAAGAAAATAAGATGTATATTGTTCCTTCCATGTTCTTCGATCAAAGAATTTTATCTCAGTCCATCTCAATGTAAAAAAAAAAAAGGAGAAAGTTAAATCTACAATGCAACTGTAGCAAAGCACAAGTAATGCTAGCACATGCGAGCTGAAATTTGTCAACTGAATGAAAGTCATAAAGTTGGCTTTGGAAAGTTCTAATTGAAGGAAACTGATGGTTAAAGGAAATCAATGCAATTGCTTACAGTCAGTGATGAATAAGATTTAATATTAAATATATATTTTTGGTTGGTCTTAAATATTGTAAGAATGCAGAGGGAAAGGAAGCAATTGGAAATATCTGTAGTGGCATGAAACCCATGCAAACAATGGGATAGTGAACCCATCTGTACATTAGGAGCTAAAATGATGTATAATGCTGATTAGTTAACTCCTGATGACTTCTATCCCATCCCATCATCACAGAATTGTACCATACAGCCTTGCAAAAGTTGTGGGACCAAACATACTTCCAAGATGAGTGACATTCATTATTTATTGTTATTCCTAGTTAGGAAGTGCCAATTCTAAATTCATCAATCATTATCAATTTCAATTTAGAGTTCCCCAGTTTAAAATGGGTATTAGATTTTTTTTTCTTATAGCAGAGATAAAGTTTGAAGCAGTCTTTTGAGAGGGATCTCGGAGTCCTAGTGGAATACCATTTAAATATGATCCAGCAGTGTGCAGCAGCTGCCAAAAAAGCCAACACAGTTCTAGGCTGAATAAGCAGAGGGATAGAATCAAGGTCATGCAAAGTGTCATTACCATTTTACAATGCCTTGGTAAGGCCGCACTTGGAGTCCTGCATCCAGTTTTGGTCGCCATGATAATAAAAAAGAGGTTGAGACTCTAGAAAGAGTGCAGAGAAGAGCAACAAAGAGGATTAGGGGACTGGAGGCTAAAACAGATAAAGAATGGTTGCTGGAATTGGGTATGTCTAGTTTAATGAAAAGAAGGACTAGGGTGTGACATGATAGCAGTCTTCCAATATCTCAGGAGCTGCCACAAAGAAGAGGGAGTCAAGTTATTCTCCAAAGCACCAGGAGGTAGGACAAGAAGCAATGGGTGGAAACTAATCAAGGAGAGAAGCAACCTAGAATTAAGGAGAAATTTCCTGACAGTTAGAACAATTCACCAGTGGAACAACTTGCCTCCAGAAGTTGTGAATACTCCAACACTGGAAGTTTTTAAAAAGATGTTGGATAATGATTTGTCTGAAGTGGTGCAGGGTTTCCTGCCTAGGCAGGGGGTTGGACTAGAAGGCCTCCAAGGTCCCTTCCAACTCTGTTCTTCTATTCTGTTCTTCTATTCTTTTCATCAGCTTTCCCACTGCTTTGGGAAAAGGAGGTCACCGCTCAAGTGCAGATGGAGAAGACCTTGTAGAGAGAAGTTACAGCAGACACAGATCTATTGGATTTGGCATTCATGCCGTAAAGGATAGGTGGTGTCCAGAGTTCTTCCCATCCATCCCACAAATAACCATACTAACAGCAGCAGGCAATGACAGCTTTGGACAGAGCTTTTCACCATCATTTGGGCCAGGATAGACAGCCTTGCACTTTGGTTACAGATCTTTTTTTTTTTAAAATTTCTTTTACTTAATAAATATATGGTATCTGTTTCTGGAGCACATTCCAAACTAACATCGTCATCCTTATGTAACTACGATAGCCCCTCTTTTTTTTTTTAAAAAAAAAAAATCTATTATATAAAACTGAAGAGTTTTGTTCTGATTCTGCAAAATATCAGGGACACAACAGACATTCTGAAGCATGGAGCAGTAATTGTACCAATTGGGCAGAGATATGTTAACTGAATGCTCTATGGATGAACTATGCATTCTTGTTTAAAGACAGTGACCAGCTGTGCCAATGGCTTTGAGCAATTGTGGATCAGCCCATGACTGTAGGGAACATGTTCCACTGAGAACATGCTTTCAAATAGTCTGTAAGAGAATATGTAATACATAATTATGTATTCTCATGGTCAGCTAAAACTTATTTAGGGATCCCAAAGAGAGCAGAAGAATTGTGCATCAGCCCATGACTGTAGGGAACATGTTCTACTGAGAACATGCTTTCAAATAGTCTGTAAGAGAGTATGTAATACATAATTATGTATTCTCATGGTCAGCTAAAACTTATTTAGGGATCCCAAAGAGAGCAGAAGAATTGTGCATCAGCCCATGATTGTAAGGAACATGTTCTACTGAGAACATGCTTTCAAATAGTCTGTAAGAGAGTATGTAATACATAATTATGTATTCTCATGGTCAGCTAAAACTTATTTAGGGATCCCAAAGAGAGCAGAAGAATTGTGCATCAGCCCATGATTGTAAGGAACATGTTCTACTGAGAACATGCTTTCAAATGTAAGAGAAGAATTTATATGGGTTATCAAGTATGCCACAATAGGAGCATTTATGTACAATATGAAACCTGAAGCCATGATTTAGAACCATAGTACAGTACACCAATCATGCAAGGTCCTAAGACATCCCTCTTAGTTTAATGAGTAAACCCTTAACTGAAGGAGAAAACTTTTCAAGAGAATTCTACATCCTTCAGTGATGTAGTTTTTCTGAAGTTGGGCACCCTGGACAATGTACTTGTTTTACTGTCTGTTTCTGGATCCTAACTCTATTGTCTTCTGCTTTTATCTACTTTCACATGGACCATCTTACCAATACACAATGTATCTTACCAATTCCTTTCCTGATTATAGAATAGAGTAGAGTAGAGTAGAGTAGAGTAGAGTAGAGTAGAGTAGAGTAGAGTAGAGTAGAGTAGAGTAGAGTAGAGTAGAGTAGAGTAGAGTAAAATCCTTTATTGGCCAAGTGTGGTTGGACACACAAGGAATTTGTCTTGGTGCAAATGCTCTCAGTGTACATAAAAGAAAAGATACATTCATCAAAAGTCAAGAATCATAAGGTATAACACTTAATAATAGTTATAGGGTACAATAAGCAATCAAATCATACTAGGAAACAGTCAATATAAATCATAAGGATACAAGTGACAAAGTTACAGTCATACAGTCACAAGTGGGAGGGGATGGGTGATAAAGAGTGATGAGAAGATTAGCAGTAATAGTAGTGCAGACTTTGTAATAGTAGAATTATATCGATATTGTAGAGAGTACTGTGGCTCTCTTCCTTAAAATTGCTTAAATTACCCCCTAACTGTATCTAATAATAAAGGAACTATGATCAGTTTGTGTAATGAAGAGAATTCTATCCAGGTCTAGCACAGTGGACAAAATCTGGTAGCCTGTTCACAGTCTGACAATTAAAACCACAGCACAGTGCCCTCTATATTGTCTTGGTTTAGTCTTGATATCGAAATTGTTCTTTCTGCTTCTCTCTATCAGGTTGCACAATATCTGTTAGCTACATGTGACATGAAGATTTGCTGAAATAGAATAAAGTCTTTTATCCGTTATTTATTTTTACTGACAAGAGCAATTGTGGTCCTAAGCAATGAATAATGCATTGCTTGAGAAGTAATATAATTTATCCTGTTGAAATTATAAAAGAAGCTGAGGGGATCATGTGAGCTAGAAATGGACAAGAGTTTCCCCAAGACATGGCTACATTCAGCTATCAGCAGTACCAAGTTCTCTGGGAGTTTTAGCTCAAAAACATCTGAAGGGGCAAGAGTTCCTCACACCCGATGCCAAGCCAAGCAGACCTCAACCGAAACCCTACCTTAGTCATGAATAGGTGGTTTCACTGAAGTCATCTGAGCCAATCTTTTACAGAAACATATTATGGATTATTGAGACAACATAGCTGGAGAGGCAATCCAAAAGCAAAGCAATGAAGGCAATATCCAGGAATGCAAAAACTGCAGGAATAGTTTAGTTGTTTTGTCATGCCTCATAGACCTAGCAATGTGAACCTCTTGTTTTTAGCAAGGGACTCACCACAAAAGAGATCCAGCAAAGCCCAACTTGCAGAGCCAAGAAGACAAGTGACATCAAAATCCAGGTTTGATGCTAGAGTTTGGAATTAGACATTACATCAGAAAACTGTGGGGTGTTTGGGTGGTAGGGAGTCAAAACCTGAGTAGTGTATTAAGTAGAGCTTCCATTTTGATGCCTTCACTATATGGAGATTCTTCAGTTAATCTGTGGAGATTCTTCAGAAGCCCAGCTAAGATTCCTCAATTAATCATTTTTCTTAATGATGCTATGACTGTAATTTCTTTTTCTCCTTCTCATCTTCAGCTAAATATCAGGTGTGTGATTATAGTGTTATGATGATGATGATGGTGGTAACAATATTGGTGGACTTTGGTTCTTATTTTAACTATCTGGCTTTTTAGACTACTTTCCTAGCAACCAGGTTGCTGTTGCAAAGAGGATGGGAAATGGCATGCTGCTTCTTGTTTGAAGCTCTTTGGTTTCTAGTGCCACTTCTCATATTGGTGGAAATAAGAAATAGTGAGGAGGTAGGCTCAGAAAGCAATAAATGAAGATAGCAATGGCCACCGGACATTTTAAATGATGAATCTTCTATTAAGCTTTTCATTTCTTAAAGGGAGAAGGGGCAAAGGACTACTTTGGTCTTTGAAATGCTTCCAACTGATAGTTTTCTTCTAAAGTTAGCTTCTTCTCACAGGACTGAGAAGTTCATCAGATCTACGGTCTGTGGCCTTCTTCAAAATACCCAACAATCTCAATGGATAACATCAAGAAATCCAAGAACATTTTATGTATGGTCCTAAGGTTTAGAGTTAGAGCAACTTTTTTGCAAGGCTGACATTATGAATTACATTTCATGGAGTCACCTTTTCTCTTCCTACATTTTTTATGCTTCACTTTCCAACAGCACTGGGCATTTTTTTTTTTTTTTACTTTCCCATCCATTTCAGAGTCCGTCTCCTCTCCCAGCCCATCTACACATCCTCCTCCTTCATTCCATTTCTTCTTTACTCAATCTGTTTCGTGGAGTGCTAATTATGAAGCAATATATTTATTTTCCCTTTTATCTTCATTTTTTTCTCTTCCATTGTTTCCTTACCTGGTTTAGAAATAAGTGAGCCCACAAGCTCAACCTTGTTCCAAGGTCAGTATTGTCTTGCTGTATATCACATCTGCTCTGTCTCCTTTTATTGCAACTCTACTCCCCCACCTTTGATACACATTGCCTGATCCCCTGTTCGATTTGCATGGAGGATTGTACTACTTCCTGCTGGGGTGGGTCCAGAGAGGGTACAGTTTGGGATTGGTCTTCTTGTCTTCCATTGTGTCATGTCCGGTCATTGGTTGAGAGCTCCAATATCTAGTTTGAGATCTCCTTTTAGAAATGAAAAATCAATTTCAAGGATCAAAAGTCATCAAGATTCTGATCCTTTCCTTCTTCTCTCCCCACCAAAAAAATAAAAATAATTTTAGGAACTGCCCCACTTACCAATTTCCTTTACCAGATGTACTAAAGCTAAAAATGAATTAATTAAATGAATTAATTACCACTATTGATTAATCAATGGAACAGTTTGTTTCTCAGAGTTGTTGGTGTTCCATCTTTTGATATTTTCAAGGCAAGACTGGACAGCCATTGATCCAGGATGGTATGAGGATGCCTGTTTTGGGCAGGGGGTTGGACTCAAAGACCTCCGAAATCCCTTCCAGCCTTATGACTCTATCATTTAAAGAGACTACTGAGGACAAATTCACAGCACATAATTCTTGAAATTATTATGTTTTGAGTGTAAGTAAAGAAGTAAGCACACTACTCTAAAAAAAAAAAAAAAATCCTTTTCTTAGATGATGTGCTTTCTTTTTAAAAGAGAACAACTGAAAAAAAATCAGAACTTCTATTTTTAGCCTTTCACTATTAGTTAGGGACTACTGATTCCAAATCCTTTACAGGTTATTTGGAGAAATATGCCTATCCACCCCATTTTTTCATCCATAGATATGATGACAAATAGAACCCTGGCCTAATAATTAGGGGGGAAAATCCTCCCCCAGCAATGCCAATTCTGAAGTCTCTTTTTAATAAAATCCCATGTGAATCAAGGAAGGGGTACTAATTATTTGCACCCAATGTGATTCTTTGCCCCCTACCAAATGATATATTTCAAGTCTGGAAGCTGAAGCACACCAACTGGATTTCTTTTCTTTGTTTGGTTTGAAACATTTTGCTGGTGATGCAACTTGAATAAACAATGAATCACTTCAGACCCAAGAAGAAATGAAGTGTAGTTGCCATGACTCAACCTCCAGACAGATCTACCTGGATGATTGAATCATCATTAATATACTTTTTAAGGTCATCTCAAAGGTGCTTTTTTTTTTTTTTTTCAAAAGGCAACTGAATTGTTTTTTTTATTTGAGGAAGAAGAAGATGTTTCACTTCTCTTCTAAGGAGCTTCATCAGTTGTTTCTTGGTAAGGAGTAAAAATTCTTCTTCTTCTTTCTCAAATTACAAAAAAACCCAGTCCACTTGCCTTTTGAAAAAAGCACCTTTGAAACAACTATGACCTGGAAGATTTAGAATCTCCATAGACACACTTCAAGGTTCCTTTGAGAGAGTCAGAAGGTGAAGCCTCTAATAAAACCAGGTGAGATTGGCAGAGTAGACATGTCTAAGAATTATGCTCGTTGGAAGAATTTAATATTTACAACTTTATATTCTTCCTGTTCTTAGAAGACTTCTCTGGTCAAGGTTGAAATATGGGTGTGTTGCAGAAAGCTCTTGGACCTAGTAGCTGGATTTGATTTTTTTTTTGTTTCCCTTAAAGGAGCATGTAGAGGCCAGCATGCACAAACCTAGAATTATTCTACTTGTAATAAATGTACATGAAGCTCTACACCATTTGAAGAATGCTGTAAATATTTGTTGAGGTATCCCTATGCCAACTGGGCTGCTGAAGGGATCAGCTGTTCCTTCATCTGTGTCCTGGTAACAAAAATGAAACTGTGTCTTTGAAATATTAAAAATGGAAATAAATAGGCAACACAATTGGTTGCCTGATGAATAGAGGATCGGCTTCAGTAGAATAAATTGGGATTGGCTGGAAGGGGTCTCAGGTTGTACCACCTGTAGACAGAGATGACAGACAAGAAACAGACATGCAGAAAATCATGCCTCAAATCTAGATGTTTAAACTGGATTAAAGAAGAAGTTACCAACAAACGAGAACATCTACAGCTCAGGGCGAACTCTGGGATCCCTGATGCTCTCTGAACTTGGTATACATTTCACTATCCAACTAGGTAATGTCATCAGTGCACCAGAATCTTCTATGTTCTAAGAAGAACTGAAGATGCTACCTAGTCAGGTAAGGAAATATCTCCAATAAAACAGCCAAGCTCAGAGAAGACCAAGATATATAGAGTATATATATTATGGAAAGTGAGTAATCTTAGCCAGATCTTCATCCAATTTCTCATTCTTTTCTGAAGAGGTACTGTGCTAGTTCTTCAGACCACCACTAGACCCCATCCTTAATTTTCAGAAAAATAATGTGGTTTGTCTGTCAGTCTGCATCCCTTCACTCCTTGCAGAATCAAATACTGATATGCAGCTGCCTCATTCTGAAAAAAAAAGAAAAGAAAAAGAGCTGATTTATTAACTCGTTTTTCTTTCTTTCTGTTTCTTTCTTTTTTTTTTCTTTTTTTCCCTTCTGCATGGCTTCCTTATGTATCTCTTCATGCTCCCTACACATTCTGCCATGTAAGTATCACTGGCCTCAATACCAGATATTATGGTTTGGATGAGGAATGAATGTTGAAAGGCTTCAAGGGAAGAGGCTGGACAGAAAAGACTTGAGAAAGGGAAGAGATGGGACAAATACATTCTGATGAATCATCAGAGGCATATATTAGAATCAATTCATATAATGTGGAAGAACCAAAATCAATTACACACTTAGGTTTGGGCCTTAGGTCTTGAATTTCCACTGCATTTGCTTCTTTGTTCCTATTCTTACACACTTCCCTTCTAGTTTAATGTGAAGGTAGTGCTTACCTAACATGTCCAAGCCACTACAGGTGATACATACAGATCTTCTCCTTTGCCACTTCTCATTGCAAATTTTGAAAGCAGTGAGTAGAAATCAAACCAGCAGAATTGGGATCACATTGCCAAAACTAGTCCTTGACTTACAATTTATCCCAAAATTTATGTTGTTAAGTGAGATATTTCTTGCCACATTTCTTAACTTAGTTTTGATCACATCATCATGGGGATCCTACAAAGGTTGTAACTGTGAAAAACAGTCATAAGTCACATTTTTCAGAGCCATTGTAACTTTGAACAGTCACTAAATGAACAGTTGTAAGTGGAGGACTACCTGTACTTGTACAGTTGATTCCCATCACTCCAAAAGATTAGGTACCCACCAAAAAAAAGTATCCTTTCCAAAAAAACAGAATGTCCCCTGTGTACTTTTAGCTGCTTTAAAAAGGATAATAGGAGAGATTCTATTTACAATGTCGATAAGTCTCTTCTCACTATATCTAAATATATTTTCAACAGCCATTCAACTTTTCAAAATGTGTCTTCCTGTTCAGATTTTAATACAGTCCTGTATGAAATACAGAGAACGTAGGCAGAGGGTCAGATTTTTGTTGTCCCCAATTTTTAGATGTTTTCCCATGTGCTGGAATATTTGTGAGAAGCATGTTGTTGACTATTGAACTTGAACATATGTTGATGAAATCCCAGCATGTCTTCTTCTTCTTCTTCTTCTTCTTCTTCTTCTTCCTCCTCCTCCTCCTCCTCCTCCTCCTCCTCCTCCTCCTCCTCCTCCTCCTCCTCCTCCTCCTCCTCCTCCTCCTCCTCCTCCTCCTCCTCCTCCTCCTCCTCCTCTTCTTCTTCTTCTTCTTCTTCTTCTTCTTCTTCTTCTTCTTCTTCTTCTTCTTCTTCTTCTTCTTCTTCTTCTTCTTCTTCTTCTTCTTCTTCTTCTTCTTCTTCTTCTTCTTCTTCTTCTTCTTCTTCTTCTTCTTCTTCCCCTTCCTCCCCTCCAAATCTTAAAATAAATATGTTTGTGTAGTGACTTCATCCACAGGGAGATTTGTCCTGTTACCCATTAGAAAGCTCTAAATGTTGATAGTCCCAATGAACTTCAACATTATTTTGTCGTGTTTTTAAACAATGGCTCAATGTTTGCCGTTATTGGATTACTGTTGTATTATTGCATTTTTTGTAATAAATTATGCATCTGCTTGTGTTCCCTGGTGGATAGAAAAGCAATTTCTAAATACATCTAAATCATAATAGAGCTAAGGATGCAAACTGTGTATGCACGTTTTCTGTGATCGGTTCCATAAATCTGCAAGCTAAACCACAGTGCAAGTAGAATCAAATATAGAACAGGAGAGACCCTGGATAATTATTCTGATCCCCAGATAATGTCCTAGGGTAAGTATATTCCCAGGAGCCAAATGAGCAGAAATTGATAGGTTTAAATGCCTGCATCCAATTCCGATTTAACTTGCAATTTCTTCAACTTCCACCATTCATCCATCACATTCAATAATCAGAGTTTTGCAAAACTGAGAGACGTTTTACATATTTTTAAGTTAATCAGTGAGACTTTGATGGAGGAGAGCAGAGATAACTGTTCTTAATGGAAGCCAGAGGTCCAGGGTTTCACAGCTGTTGCTCATATTTGCACGCAAAGTTCAGCTGTGTACTTCTTTGCCTTGCAAATTCCGACTCTCTCATTCTCCCCAACATTTATTCCTGGCAGAAAATATATTTGTTTAAATGCCAGTATGGATGAAACTCAATGAATGTTAGCACAGTGTATAAAGTGATTTTTTTTTGTCACCTCCAGTGGTTGGGTGCGAAACATGGATATATTTTAAATGCAATGCAATGGATATCAGTGTTCCTTTTCCAAGGTTAATAGTGCATGCCCATTACACAGAGCTTGATAGTAATAATATGGCAAAGCTGTCTTTTTAGGAAAAAGGTCCACTGGCATTCTCACCAAAATCATTTCTTTTTAAAAATACTTCTCTGGAACAAATAAGCAGCATCTTGTTAAGGCAACTTAGTAGCAGGCTGCTGTAAGGTGTTTTGGAATACTGCTCATGTTATTGCAAGAATTCTAGAAGATAACTCCAAGAATCAAGTCCTAACCAAAACCAAAAACTGCAGGAATGAGGCAGTTGTCTGAATAGGAAACAAATCCAGATTCTATGTTAACACAGACTTGTGCAAGACTTGAAGTCTTCTACACAAAATCCTATGAGAAATAATTGATGCCTCACCTGATACAGGTGAGACTGTGACTTCCAATTGTACAACAGTCACTTAATCCACCTAAACAGTTGCAAAACTTAGTTTGGTGTTCATGACAATATCAGTTGCAGATTTACCTTATCTCCTGCTTTCTGGACTCATTTCACAACCTGTTGTGAGGTTCTACTACCATCATCATCTTTCTGGTTAAAAGGCAGACTTTTCTATTCCTTTTGGAGACCTTTCATATGTTCAGCCCCTGAACCATTTAAATGAAGGTGATGCCATTCAAGACAACAACAACGACAAATGTTTGTCTGATTGCTGCCTGCAAATCTCACAATAATCATCAAATCACCTTATTAGCAAACATAGAATCGCACTAAGCTCTTATCATCACAGAAGGATAATTAGGGCAGTGAGTAATCATCAGTGGAAAAAGCCTATCCGTGATAAGGATTAAGTGGAGTTATTTTGGGAGGCTTTCATGATAGATCTGCACTCGTATATACAATTTGTCTTGTTTGTTCAGCTTTACACAAACATATTTGTTTTAGATTATTCTTCAGGATCCCTTCTGCCAGCAGTTGGTGAGAAGAAATTCCAGAATGACTTTTTTTTCCTGCTACTCTGCAAAAGAGAGGGGTGCCGTGGCTCAGTGGTTAAGAGACTGGGTGTGATGACCCAGGGTGGGATACAAAACAAACACAGTCACAAAAATCTGATGAAGCCCTTTTTATTCCTTCACTTTGCTTCTAAGCTCCAAATATCCTTAACGGAAGACAAAAAAACTCCCATAGAAATCAGGTGAGACTCCCTTAACAACCCCCTGGGTTGTTGGTTCCAATTATTGGTCATAGGTTGAGGAGTGCCTGCACTGTAGAGGACTTTACACGAGTGTTGTTTCAGTTTGCTCTGGGCTCTTTTTTCTCATGCTTTGCACTTCTTCCTGCCTCCTTTAACTTTTGTGTGTGAATGATGTGATACATGAGGAACCTCAGAAAACTTTCTGATCTATTATTATTTAAAACGTGAAGTCTGTCATGTTCAATCTCCAGCAGCATTAAAATGTGGTTTTGGTTTGCTTCATGAAGGTCTCGGCCTCTGCAACATTTCACATAGTAATATTCTGGCAATTTAAATCACCTCCTGTTGTGCAAACCATTAGAATCACTTTGAATAATTGAAAGAGCGGAGATCAATGCAAAAAAAAAAAAAAATTCACTCAGAAAACTCGAATGCGCAAATGTAGAATTGAGGGATAGCTATCTTGGCAAACAGAAATTGAGAAGAAGATTTTGGAACAGCAGTTGATTTAAAACAGGGGTGTCAAACTCGATTTTATTGAAGGCCGCATCAGGGTTGTGTTTGACCTCTGGGGGACCAAGTGGGTGTGGCTGGCATGGGTGTGGCTGGGACGGGCGTGGCCATCTCCATGTCCTGCAGCTCTCTGCTATCAAAAACAGAGCCCAGGAGGGCCAGCAGAGGCAGCACCATGTGCTGGTCCTTCACTTTTTCCAGGGTGGCCTCATGGGCCAGATCTAAGCAACCCATGGGTCTTGAGTTAGACACCCCTGATTTAAAATAGCTATGGATCCGGAGTGTACTCTGGTTGCCCCAAAAGGGCAAAGGCAAGTTTTGTTGTTGTTGTTGTTCATTGCATTCAAACATTCATTTAGATTTAGCTGCAAAATCTTGTCTGACCCATCGCAACCCCATGGACAATGTTCCTCCAGGCCTTCCTGTCCTCTACCATCCCTCAGAGTCCATTTAAGCTCATGCCAACTGCTTCATGGACTCTATCCAGCCACCTCCTTCTCTGCCGTCCCCTCCTTCTTCTTTTGCCCTCCATCATTCCCAGCATTAGGCTGTTCTCCAGTGAGTCAAGGCAAGCTTAGATTTCATCAAATCATGGTAATTTCACTTAAAACTGAGTTGATTAGACTCAGCCTCTACCATAATTCCAGTTCTCAGCACTGCACCTTAAACTGTAACATGAGCAAAACATGGAACACATTTAAAGATCATCAAGGACCACAAACAGCCTTAGGGAGAGATTGAAGGATAGGTAGTCCTCAATTTACAGGTAATCCTCATTTAGTGACCATTCAAAGTCACTAAATGACCATTCAAAGTCACTTTTTTCAGTGACTTATGAAAAAAGTGACATGACAATTTTTTACAGATGTGACCTTAGTAGCATGCCCAGGAACATGAGATCAAAATTGAGGTGCTTGGTAACTGGTTCATACTTATGACCTAAGTATGCTATGTCCCAAGCTCATGTATTCCCCTTTTGCGACCTTCTGACAAGCAAAGTCAATGGTGAAGCCAGATTCACTTAACAACTGGATTACTAACTTATCAACTGCAGTGATTCACTTAACAACTATTGTAAGAATGGTTGTAAAATGGGGCCAAACTCGCTCAACAAATGCCTCACCTTAACAACAGGGATTTGGGGCTCAGCTGTGGTCATAATTCGAGGACAACCTGAAAATGGAAATGCTCGTCCTTTAGAAAGAGAAAGATCAGGAGATGAGAATATGGCATTCCCTCTCTTAAAAGATTTTCATGCAAGGCATTAAACAGGATCTTTTGTTGTTTCGGAGTACAGGACATAATGTAATATAGTGGGTTTAACTTACTGAAAGGGAGATACTGACACAGTGGTTAGAATGAAGTATTGAAGGCTAACTCTGCCCACAGCCAGGAGTTTGATCCTGACCGACTCAAGGTTGACTCAACCTTCCATCCTTCCGAGGTCAGTCAAACAAGGACCCGGATTGTTGGGGGCAAGAGGCTGACTCTATAAACTGCTTAGAGAGGGCTGTAAAGCACTGTGAAGCAGTATATAAGTCCAAGGGCTGTAGCTATTGCCCTTCCTTCCTTCCTTCCTTCCTTCCTTCCTTCCTTCCTTCCTTCCTTCCTTCCTTCCTTCCTTCCTTCCTTCCTTCCTTCCTTCCTTCCTTCCTTCCTTCCTTCTTTCCTTCCTGCACAGTGGTTAGAGTGTAGGGTTGCAGGCTAATTCTGCTGACTTCCAGGAGTTCAAGATTGACTCAGCCTTCCGTCCTTCTGAGGTCAGTAAAATGAGGATCCAGAATGTTGGGGGCAAAATGCTAACTCTGTAAACCACTTGGAGAGAGCTGCAAAGCACTGTGGAGCAGTATATAAGTCTATGTGCTTTTGCTATTTGTAGCTCAGGCTTCCAAGGAAAAGAAAAATTACCATGTGACACAGCCACCAGTCAGAGTCCTCTCTGTGTCCTAAACCTGGCATCTCAGCAGGGATTTCCAGCACAGGCCTTCTCACTTCATTTGATTGCTTGTTCTCCCATTCCCCAGGTAGATAATCAAGGCATAATAGAGTTTCTCCTTAGGGCTTCATTATTGTCCACTTAATGAGGACAAAGGAATTATTATTGGATGGGAGCCATCACAAAAGGCCAGGAAAGGTTGCTTAGATTTCTTTGTTCTCTCGGCTTCCACTGATGACAATTTTGGAATTAGTTCCTTATTGTCTTCCTCACAGAAGCTGTGGGCTAAAAGTACCTTCAGTGCTTGTTGCAACATTTCAAAGGATTCAGCTTAGCTGTCAAGATAATTCTAAGCTTTCAGCATTGCTGTTGAAGCTGCAATCTCTGTTAAATCAGTCAACGTTATCAGTTGTGTGTGTTTGTGTGTATTTGTGTGTATAAACAGATTGGATTTGTAAGTTATAAAGTGGGATTTATTTGTGTCTAGGAAAAAGAAAATATGTTGCAAGGAAAATCTGATAGCTACAATCTGTCACTTATTCTTCAAAAGTTTAAATCCAGCTACAGTCCCTTAATTGCAAAAGTTCATGAATTCATTGGTGATTTCAGAGAAAGTCATCTTCTTCTGCGTTGGTATCATGTGTTGTATGGGCTTCTTGTGATGCATATTGGCTTTCAAAGTTGCATGGTGTCTACTCTGACAACCAGGTCTTCCATTGGTTCCAAATTGGGGTCTATGGCTACTCATAAACCCAATGCACACATTCTTGGCCTAGTTTTATTGTGGTAACCATTATATCCAGAATCTCAATATTCTAATTCTGGACCTTTTGTGAAGCTTGATAAGTGGACCACCATGGAGAAAAATTGTGTGGGCATTAAGAGTTGAAAATGACTTGATGGCACATCATCAATTCATCAATCACAATTCGAAATGTGCCTTCTGGCAAGCATTGTTTAGGAATTCTGAGCACATTAGCTTGATCAGGCGACATTCTTTTTATGTCCAGAAGTTCTACCCGAGAACTGCTTCCAAATATAGTTCTCCAGTGAATGTGTCCATTTTTAGCTCTGCTATTATCACTTTCACTCAGAAAGAAAAGTCTAAAATCAATTTGACATCTAAAAGCTCCTTTCCCATAGTGGCATATGGAAACAATGTGTTTTCGAAAAGAATCCATTCCAAATGAGCATATTAGCCAATTTCTTTTAATTTTGTGTCTGCGCCTTTGTTTCATTTTTTTTTAACCATTCCTAAAGTCTATCTGATTGGGATGGAGGCAACAACAAAGAGTTCCAGTATCTACTTTTGGCCTGGTAGAGGAACACTTGAAGCTCACTGGCTTTTTATATTATCTTGCTATTTTCTATTTTATTTTATTCTTTCATTTTCTTATTATGTTTATAGGGTGACCCGTCTCATACACATTTAACTCCAAGTGCTAGATTGGTTCTTGTAGCATTCTTTTTAGCTTTATAAACATCCTGGAATAGATAAATGGATAGAAATTGCTTTCTCTATCTAAATGGTGATTTGCTCAAGGGAATTACATGCCTGTCCAAAAAACCCAATATAATTACCGTTTTCCCAAAAATACAACCTACCCTGAAAGTAAGTCCCACGTTAATTTTTACACATGCACCCAATATAAGCCCTATCCCCCCAAATAAGCCCTAATTAAGATCCTGCCCACTCTAGAGTGCATGGGTAAAAATTAAGCTATGGTGGGGATGTGGGGGTGGAGCTGCCCTACAACTTACCTTGTAGCCAGGCATCACACACCCTGACACCTGCATTGCCAGCCCATTTCTTTTGCAGCCAGCAAGGCTGGCAAGGCTTTCCTGAAGGCTTCTGTAGCTGATAACAAAGCTCCTGATCAATCTGGAACTCTGTTATCAGCTGCAGAGGCTTTCTGGATAGTCTTGCTGTCTGCAGAAGAAGAAGTTCCTGGGGACCTCTGACAGCGAAAAGGAGGCCGGGGACAATGCATGCAAGTGAAGTTAGTCAGTAGATGATTTACCCCCAAAATAAGACCTGGTGCCTTTTTTGATGGCAAAAAAAATATAAGACAGGATCTTATTTTCGGGAAAACACAGGTAGTTCACAAATTCAGGATCTACAAAGACTTTGTTGCATAATGTCGCACACTGGTAAGATGTACCAGCTCTTGTTTGAGGACACCAAAAGATGGTGAAGGGATTTTCCCCCTGGTAACATTGGTCTATCAGGGATGGAGCATTCTGCTTCACCTTTTGCCTTTCAGCCCCAATCCAGGAGCCTTTGCAGGCAGTTGCTTTCATGACAAACTATTTTTGGGTTGAATTTATATTTTACTGACAAAGAAATAAAGGGGGATTACATACTAGTCTCTCTTTGTTTATTTTGTCGGAAAAATATAAATTCAACCTAAAAGATGATGAGGTTTCTGAGGGGTAAAGCATGAATTGATATTAAGTTAATTCACAATTAGTTGTTTACAAATATGTATCAAACATTTATAGGATCCAATATGGGCAAGATTCTTTCTTCACACAAAATCACCCCTTCTTTAACATCTGATGGTACCTTTCAGAGCAGATATTTTAAAAACAAGACATTCAGATTGGTCTTAAAAACAATTGTTTGATAAGACTATGTATTTCTTAATTGCATTATACAGTATTATGCGTGCAATGGAAATTTAGATGGAGACGTGAAACTAGCAAGCCAATTTTAATTTTGCATTAGGTCAGAAGGTACATTTGGTGATTTGCTGGACAAAACCTATTAAAAGACTGAATTCAGCCATGGTAACATTTTTTTTTTTTTAACTTGGTAACAATGTCCTATTACCTTCACATCTTGGCTGATTTATGGTTCCACTAACTGACACTATGCAATCTGTCTTCTTTCAGGCCCTGGAGCAGTGCATGATGGGAACAGTGGTGGGTCAAGAAGAGCTGGCTGTGTTTGGCTGCTTCCGCTGCTCCTTTTACACCTCCTGCTGAAGTTTTGACCTTTTTGAAGTTGGTGATTCTAAGAGGAAGGGAGGGGGAAATAAAAAGGAAGAATACTTTTACAAAGTCAGAAAATTAATCCTAATAGTCAAGAATATATTATCACAAAATCTCGGAGAGAAAGAAAACAAATATGTGGAAAAAAAAAAACCCAAGAAGAATTCACAATGACCTAACTGAAGTTCCAACACAACGGAGCATTCTGTTTTCTTTCCATTTTTATTCCTTTTTTTTTTTTTTTGTCATGGACAAATATGCAGCTGTTGGTGATCGATCAGTGCATTTGGCTAATGAGTGATCATTTTGTCCCTTTGGACACAGTTGTTTTGTTGCTCTTCTTTCGAGATCCCAGATCTCTGATCTGGACAATTCCCAGGTCAACTGTCTGGCACCTCACATCTCATGGCTTTCTTCCATCCATTCTTGCCACTTCATGGACTTCGCTCTCCTCCGTATGATTGCCAATTCTAACCGAGAAAAAACCCAACACAATCACCTTTAAAAAAAAAAAAAAAAGATCACGCACAGCTGCAAGAAAACAAACCACCGTCACACAACAGTTAAGACATTAATTCACTGTACTATGTGGATATACTACATGGATATTACGGGATTCTGATTCATTATTAATTTTATTAATTATATTTTCTGATATGAGCCTAGAACTGTTAGTTCATTAAAAAAAAAAAGTACACACACACACAAAAAAAAACCCAACAAAAAAAATAATAAAAAGAAGCAAGGAATGAAATAAGTTGAATGCTGGGCTTCTAAACTAGGTTTACAGGCTGTGGAGCATCAGGTGTCAATGATGGTTTGCGTGATCAGTTGGGATGAGAATGGACACTTTCATAGGTGAAATTGTGAGATGGAACAAACAGGCTCCACCAGCAGTACTGAGTAACTCATTCCTTATTCTGGGTGTTCAAATGAAAAAAGTTTTCCACTGTTTTCATAATGTTCGGAAGTTCAAAGGTTGATGCTCATCATATGTTGAGTTTGATTGATATGCTTTTTCTTTTTATGCTGTGCTTGTATGTGTGTGTGTGTGTGTATGTGTGTGTGTGTGTGTATATATATATGTGTATATATATATATATATATATATATATATATATATATATATATATTCTTAAGTTTTTGCGGGTACTTACATGTATGGCATTCAGCTTTGTTCGGGTATTTTCCCACGTCATAATAGTGGTGCTTTTAAAGTTGTAGCAATGTTTCAGCAGAATCTCATCTGCCATCATCAGGCTTCTGTATAGTGTTTGTCTATGAGTCACATGATGGCAGATGAGATTCCGCTGAAACGTTGCTACAACTTTAAAAGCACCACTACTATGATGTGGGAAAATACCCGAACTAAGCTGAATGCCATACATGTAAGTACCCGTGAAAACACACACACACATATAAAACATAAAATACTTTTTGGTTAGCATTCTAGCACACTATTTCTCAGCTGGATCCTTCTTACACACATTACTGCATGCTGTAAATGGAGTTAACTGTGTATTAGACTGGAGGATAAAGTTTTATTGGTAACTGTGTATTTAACTCCTCCCTCTTTTTTTATTTTTCCTGTTTTCTTTTTTTTTTCCTCTTTCCCTCTCTCCAGCTTTCTTATTTTCCTTTGAATTGTTTACATTGTGAAGACATTTATAAAGAAAAAAAAAGAAAGAAAAAGAAAAAAAATATACAGCATATGTTTCCACATTCAAAATTATTTAAGGGTGTGAGTGTGTGTGTGTGAAATAATGACCGTTCAAAGCTAATACACTACTTTCCCCCATCCCTTCCCACCCTGCACAATTCTTGATAACTCCAGATTAAAAACATGGCAAGGACTGCAAAAGAAGAAGAAGAAGGAAAGAAAGAAAAGAAAAAGAAAAAATGCAAATAATGCTATGTCTTTTAAGAAGAAAGGGGAGGGGGGGAGATAAACTTTTCTCAAATTGCATTCATTTTGTTCTCTTGGTTTTTTGTTTTCCTTTTCCATGGACCTGGAAAAGCGCACTTTGATGTTGGAGGTTGGGAGTAACCTAAAAAGAGGCCTTTTTTTTTTGCCCTTGGTTTGTTTGGAGGTCAAAACAGGAGGTTGTCTCTGACATTACATTAAAAAGAAAAAGAATATGTAAAAGATTTGTGTGTTATTAGAAGGGGCACTTCACATACATCTAAGATGGGCATCCCTGGTTTACACATGTTGATGGTCATATGCTTGCATGCCTAGGCCAAAGACGGTGGCCAAATAGAGGTATACATCTGTGCATTAATCAGAACTGCTCAAATGCAAATATCAAATAAGAACCATGGTGGCGCAGTGATCAGAATGCAGTACTGCAGGCTACTTCTGTTGACTGCTAGCTAACTGAAATTTGGCAGTTTGAATCTCACCAGGCTCAAGGTTGACTCAGCCTTCCAACTTTGCAAAGTTGGTAAAATGAGGACCCAGGTTGTTGGCAATATACTGACACTGTAAAACACTTAGAGAGGGCTGTAAAGCACTATGGAGTGGTATATATG
The DNA here is from genome assembly GCA_033807585.1 of Hydrophis major. Classification (NCBI taxonomy): domain Eukaryota; kingdom Metazoa; phylum Chordata; class Lepidosauria; order Squamata; family Elapidae; genus Hydrophis; species Hydrophis major. The sequence continues at coordinate 35,229,585 of CM066334.1, forward strand.
TCAATTTGGGGCTTGACAATATAATTCTAAGTGCTGTTGCTATCTTTTCCCCCAACTGCTTGGTCAAGACAACATACGGACAGAGCTAAATACTCAACAAGCTTAGCATGTGATGAAAATGTATGTTTAGTGTTTAACTGGATTGGAACTCTAGTCATCAAGCCATTTTGTGATTTATGAGGTTTGTATTGTGTGAACTCCCACTGCTTGAGGTTGGAGTGCAGAGATTAGGGTTCAGAACATTGTGTACATTACTCAACAGATCATGGTTAAGCAAACTGTGGCTTCACACATGATATTAACCAAGTCAGAAGATAGCAGTCTTGCTGTAGGGATGCCACAACTCAAATGGAAGTGTGATGAATAGATTAATTTGGATTTCAACTATCCCCTTAGTAGATTTTTATCTACTTAGCATTTCTCCATCGTTTTCTTGAACCCAAAGACTGGCCTTTCCATGTTCAGGTAAGTTTGTTGTTCTGGGATTCTAACCAGTCATTTTCCTTGTATTTGTGGCAGTTATGAAACAAGAAAAAGCTTGACCAGCCCTATGACTTTTCTGACATATAGCACATATTTGAAACACTTATCTAAATATATACTTTCTGGTTTTTCCTTGAAGAACCTTTGAATGTTCTGAGGAACAAGAAGCACATTCCTATACATTTTCCTTCAAGAGTTAATTGAGCGATAGTTTGGGTGTGCGTTGGATTTCAACAGGAATGTTTATGAACAAATTAGGATTTAGTGTGTTCTCCCCCCCCTTTTCCTGTTCACTTGGAACAAGCCAAGTCTTGCTCAGAGGATCCAGCTGAAGTCACCCTGACCTTTTCAGGTGTTTGAACATGACCTGCAACTTCACTGACTGGACCATATCACTTCAGAGAGGGGAGGGAGCTGATAATATCTTTTCAGTGCTGCTCTGAAAAAAAACAGGAAAAAGGGGTTGCAGAAAGGATAAAGCAATGTGTTCCTTTTGCAGAAAATTTCAACTGAGATTGATCTCCGTATAGGTAATCCTTGACTTATAACCATTTGAATGTATAATGGCACTGAAAAAAGTGACAACCAATCCTCTTACAACCACCACAACCTCTCCATGGTCACATGCCAACAGTGTGCTGCAGCTGCCAAAAAAGCCAACACAGTCCTAGGCTGCATAAACAGAGGGACAGAATCAAGATTACATGAAGTGTTAGTAATACCACTTTATAATGCCTCGGTAAGGCCACACTTGAAATCCTGCATCCAGTTTTGGTTGCCATGATATCAAAAAAAGATGTTGAGACTCTAGAAAGTGTGCAGAGAAGAGCAACAAAGTGGATTAGGGGACTGGAGGCTAAAAGATATGACGAACAGTTGCTGGAACTGGGTCTGTCTTGTTTGAGGAAAAGAAGCAGGGGGTGACATAGTAGGGGTCCACTGTCTCAGGGGCTGCCACAAAAAAGAGGAGATCAAACTATCTATCTGAGGGCAGGACAAGAAGCAATGGATGAAAACTAATCAAGGAAAAAACAACTGAGAACTAAGAAGTAATTTCCTGAGAGTTAGAACAATTAACCAGTGGAACAACTTGCCTCCAGAAGTTGTAAATGCCCCAACTTTGAAAGTTTTTAAAAAGAGATTGGAGAACCATTTGTCTGAAATGCTATAAGGTTTCCTGCCTAATCAGGGAGTTGGACTAGAAGACCTCCAAGGTCCGTTCCAGCTTCTATTCTATTCTATTCTATTCTATTCTATTCTATTCTATTCTATTCTATTCTATTCTATTAAGCAAAGATCAGGTGCTTGGCAACCAACATGTACCTATGACGCTTTAACAGCGTCCTGGTGTCAGGCAGTCGCCTTTTGCACCCTTTCCAACAATCTTCCAACCAGTAAAGTCAATGACGGAAGCCAGATTTGCCTAACTGCCACATGAATCACTTAACAACTGAAGTAACTTGCTTAACAACCATGGCAAAAAGGTCATAAAATTGGGCAATGACTCAATTAATTATCTCTTTTCTTAGCGATGGAAATTCTGGTTCCAATTCTGGGTTGTAAGTCAAGGCTACTTTTAGGAGACAGAGTAGACAACCTGTGGTTGTCTTGATTTTCCACCAGTTGACTTGATGGAAGTTGAAATTCAAAAGAGCTGGAGAACCCCAGGTTCTCTCCCTAATATGAATCTACCACTGTCTTCCAAACTCCGCCTTCAATGGGAAGAAGCAGAGTCAATAGCATACGTTAGTGCTTCGAAACAGATTGACCAGAGGTGGTTTAAGTAGGTTCTGAACAGTTCTGGAGAACTGTCAGTGGAAATTTTGAGTAGTTCAGAGAACTGGCAATAATACCACCTCTGACTGACCCCGCCCCATCTATTCTCTATCTCCCGAGTCTCAGCTGATCGGCTGGATCTTCTTTTGTTGCCCTGCACAGGAGAACAGAGCTGGAAAACAGGTTAGTTAGTGGGGTGGGGAGGGAATAGGACTTTGCAGTAACCTTCCCCTGCCATGCCCACTAAACCACGCCCACTAAGCCACATCCACAGAACTGGTAGTAAAAAAAATTGAATCCCACCACTGATATTGACAGATAACTCCCTATCTCTTAGCTATTGTCCAAAGCCTTGTAAAAATGTACTGAATCTGTAACGAAATTTCTACAATTCTTGTGAGACTAAACAGTGGCTTTGGTAGTCAACTTATTTATTTTCTTTATTTAGTATATAAAGCAGAAAAGGCTACCAAATTACAAAAGGGATTGCTTTTTCACAGATACATAAATACATATGTGAACCTTTACATGACAATTGCAATAAAGGGTAAAGAGATTTCATTGTAATTGCCCATATATAATCTAAGTGTGTAAGTAACATGTTCATAAATCGCAAGGAGCATCAGGTTTTCAATACACTGAGTTATTTGGGCTATAAATTTAACTTTTCAGTGGTTAAGTTTCCTAGCAGTAAGAAGGACAAAGAGACTACTATTTATGTTGTCTAATTTGTAAACATTAAACTAATCAAACTAATAACATGAAATCAATTCTGTCCCGAGCACTGTAAATTCAGGGCATTGCCAAAAGATGTTATAATTCTCACTGTATCTCCAATAATGTGAATATTTTACTCATTCTATAACAACACAATGAGATCCTATAAATCCTATAATTTAAGTTCTATTGAAATTTTGGTTAAAGAGTTAAAAAGGTTTCCTCCTGTTTTGCACTTAATTTAGCAATTATTTTGCAGATGAGGGTTGTTTTATTCATATCTTGAATTGTGCATGAGTCAATCATGAAAACAGATCAACTGAATTCCTGGTCCTTGGCTCAGGAGAACATTGCTTAAGTTTTATTCTTGTTTGTGCTTTTGGATCATGATGACTGCTTGGATAAACCCCTGAAGTTCTCTTGGCAAGTTTGCAGAAATGGTTTGCCATTGCCTCTTTCCTAGGGCTAAGAGAAAAGGATTGACCCAAGGTCACTCAGCTTGTTTTGGGCCTAAGGCAGGACCATAACTCACTGTCTTCTGATGATTGCTTCAAAAGTCACCCAGCCAGCTTTCATGCCTAAGGGAGTACTAAAATTTACAGTCTCCTGGTGATTAGTCCAAAGTCGCCCAGCTGGCTTTCATGCCTGAGGGGACTAGAACTCACAATCTCCTGGTGATTGGCCCAAAATGGTTTCATCCCTCTGGTGGAACTTGCTGTTAGTCATTAAGTCATTTCTGACTCATCATGACCCCATGAACAACATTCCTCCAGGCCTTCCTGTTCTCTAGAGGCTATTTAAGCTCACACCAACTGCTTCAATGACTCCATCCAGCCACCTAATTCTCTGTCATGCCCTTCTTTTGCCCTCAATCATTCCCAGCATTAGGGTCATCCAGTGAGTCCTTCTTTCTCATGTGGTGGCCAAAGTTTTTGAGTTTCGTCTTCAGGATCTGGCCTTCTAAAGAGCAGTCAGGGTTGATCTCCTCTAGAACTGACTGGTTTGATTGCCTTGCAGTCCAAGGGACTTGCTGGAGTCTTCTCCAACATCTGGAGAATAGAATAGAATAGAATAGAATAGAATAGAATAGAATAGAATAGAATAGAATAGAATTAGGAAAGAGTAGAGTAAAGTAGGGTAGAGTAGAGTAGAGTAGAGTAGGGTAGGGTAGGGTAGGGTAGGGTAGGGTAGGGTAGGGTAGAGTAGAATAGAATAGAATAGAATAGAATAGAATAGAATAGAATAGAATAGAATAGAATAGAATAGAAGGTTGGTTTTCTAATTCTGGTGGAACTAGAATTCATCATCTGGTTTCTAGCCTAGTTGTTTAACCACTTTACCAAATGAGCTCTACTTTATATTGCTATTGCTTTTTTCTCTCTTTCTCCTCTACAAAACTAGCTCAATCCCTCCATTCCACTTCAAGGTGTCTATGGTCCATGTTAAAAATGCCTTGTACTCCCCTTCCACTTTCAACTTTCTTGAAAGCTGGGTCTTTTCTCCCTCAACCGTTTTACCTTCCTTTGCTGACATTGTTGACCAAAATTGAAATAGCTTTGCTATGATTATTTTTATTATTAGCTGTTGTGGCTTTGTTGCCTCCAGGCTATTTTGCAAAGTCTCCTTTTCATGCTGCCTTCATGGTCTCAGACAAAGAAAATTCTCCCACTCCCCATTAACCTGTTTTGAATAACCAATTTTCCAAGCTGCTCCATATCTTAGAAATATTTGCCCTCTGCTCCACCTTTCCTCATTCTTGTAATAGCAATGATACAATAAGACCATTAATGTTTAAATAGAATGCTGATTATTGTCTTCCCTTTGGGCTTTTTTTCTGGTGGTGGTTCTTATAATTGCAGGAATATAATTGCTGGTAACTTACAGTCAAAACACTTACAATTTTCTCCCCCCACCCTTCATGTTTCTTGTTTTTGAATCTTTTTATACCATTTTTATTTACATGGGATGCTTCTGCCTCAATCTACACATAATACAGCTTCCTGGTTGGCTTGAGTAAGATAAACACAGAACTTCCTATTGTCCATAAATCTTTTTAGAATATGTATTCTACAGTTATGGGTACATATAGCCCTTCATTTGAGACCATTCATGTAATCACTGTTTGAAGTTGCAATGATGAAAGGGACTTAAAAGCAGTATCAAAGGCAGTAAATATAATGGCATAGTATGTGACATTGTGGTGGCACTGTGGTAAGAATGCAGAAGTGCAGGCAAACTCTGCCCTCAAACCTGGAGTTTGATCCTGATTGGTTCAAGGTTGACTCAGCCTTCTATCCTTCCAAGCTCGGTAAAATGACAACCCAGATTGTTGGGTGCAAATATGCTGACTTTGTAAACTTAAGAGGACTGCAAAACTGAATTGGATGGTATAGTCTAAGTATTGTTGTTATTGCTAGGTGGGTATTCTGTAAACACAGCTTACTCTCACACACCCAGTACTTGGGAGAAAAAAAATTCTTTGTCTTTTTTTTTTTTTTTGCACAAGCATTTTGTTGAAATGGGTGTTGCAAAGTGTAGAATATTTGCCACTCCTCAAAATTTTCAGAATCAAGTTCACATTCACAAGCATCCAAAGAATAATCAGAAAGCATGCCATTCTGTATATCTCTGTATACAATAGCAGAGTCATGTAAAAGACAGAGATCTAAATAAAATTTCCAAACTTCATAAACCATAGCTTATGAATTTAACATTTGTGTAGTGTATATCGGAAGCAAAAGTCCTCCCTGACCAAGAGCTCATCATCACTTTCATACTTCCATGAGGAAAGGATTTGGTGATTCCAGATTCAGTGAAGGATAAGTTTGTGTCTTTGCCAACAACCCAACATACACAATATTGGTAACAGGTAGTCCTTTTTTAGAACAATATTACTAAACAGATCATCATAGGAAGGATTAGGAAGGAAGAGAAACAGCTTACAGGATTTACCACCATACCTGGAATGGATGTTCAATGAGTCTTTGCATGTAATATGCATAATTATTTCTTTTCTTTTTTTTTTAAATTCCAGGTCAGCCTTGGCTCAGATTAAGGTGTTGTTATTTACATTATTTATTTACATTATATGACCTCGATTATGTGCCTGAATGGTCAACAAATTGGCAACTCCAAATCTCAACCAAATAATGCTCTGTCCTACACATTGGTAAAAAAAAAAAAAAAGTATATCAAATACAATCTAGGCGGATATGACCTCATTGACAACCCTCACTCTGTCAAGGACCTTGGAGTACTCTTATCTAATGACCTAAGTGCAAGATCTCACTGCAACACCATTACCAAAAATGTTTCAGGAGTTGTAAATCTAATCTTAAGAAGCTTCTCCTCTGGTAATACTGAATTACTAACTAGGGCATACAAAACCTTTGCTAGACCAATACTTGAATAAAGCTCGTCTGTCTGGAATTGCACTATATATCAGACATCAATACAATTGAGCATGTCCAGAAATATTTCACAAGAAGAGTACTACATTCCTCTGTTTGCAACAGAATACCCTACACCACCAGGCTTGAGATTTTGAACTTGGACAACCTAGAATTATGCTGCCTACAGTTTGACTTAACCATAGTTTATAAAATAATATGCTTTAATGTACTATCAATCAATGACTTTTTCACCTTTAGCTGCAGCAATACAAGAGCACACAACACATATAAACTTAATGTAAACCACTCCAAACTTGATTGCAGAAAGTATGACTTCAGCAACAGAGTGGCCAATGCCTGGAACACACTACCTGACTCTGTTGTCACATCCCCAAATCCACACTCCTTTTCCCTGAAATTAACCACTATTGACCTCACTTCATTCCTAAGAGGTCTGTAAGGGTGCATGCATAACTGCACAATTGTGCCTACCGTCCCTGTCCTATTGTTCCCAATTATTCATACCTATTTCCTGTATTTATACTTATGTTTATTATCTGGTAAGCTATTGACAAATAAAATAAATAAATAAATTTAGCTGTGGCTTCAAAGATGAACCCACAGACAACAACAGTCTATACTTGATAATTGAGAATTGTAGTAAGTGGAGATGGTGGATTAAAACATTTCCACTCCTAGTATAATCAGAAAGTGAGACAAGAAAAAAAGCTACACTAAATTTGAAAAAGCTATATTTGAATAGCCACCAGAATGGACTCTTTTCCCGATCTACTGTAAATAGTAACTTTGGAAAATCCATCAAAGCAGCAGAGCCGTGGGTTCACTCTCCATCTGTCATGGTTTTGTAATCTTGATAGCTTTCTCTTTTTCCCTGTAGCTGTTATTCACATTCTTTTTATTTTTTATTTTATTCTTATTTTAAAAGAGAAAGTGTATACATAAGATGCAGAGGAACATGTTAACGCCTTGTCTAATTTGCCCCCTAAAGTTTTAACATTTTTAAAAAGAAAGTACTGTTAAAGATATTTCAAATAAAGTATTCAACCATCCTTATGATTTCTTTCTTTCTTTCTTTCTTTCTTTCTTTCTTTCTTTCTTTCTTTCTTTCTTTCTTTCTTTCTTTCTTTCTTTCTTTCTTTCTTTCTTTCCTTCCTTCCTTCCTTCCTTCCTTCCTTCCTTCTTTCTTTCTTTCTTTCTTTCTTTCTTTCTTTCTTTCTTTCTTTCTTTCTTTCTTTCTTTCTTTCTGTCTTTCCCTCTCTTCTTCCTTCTTTTTTTTCTCCCTCCTTCTCCTTCCTTCCTTCCTTCCTTCCTTCCTTCCTCCTTACCTCTGTTCTCTTTCCGGGGACTTGATTCGAAGCAATCCCTTTTAATAACCTGCAAGTAGATTCCAGAGTACAAAATGCTTGTTATAGAACAATTTGCTTTTCTCTAATGTTCTTATAATGAACAATCCCTAGAATCCCACACACAATTATGACATAGCATGAGCAATGAAAAAGACTTCAACATAGGTTTGAGAGCATAGCTGGAGCAAAGGAGAAACATAAACATTTACGTGAAGGTGTCAAGTAGACATTTAGTCAGCTCTTAGGGGAGACAGGCACATAGGAGAGAAAGGTGTTAGACTTTTAGACATGAAGCTGCTGAACCAAAACAAAGGATTAATAATGAACTGTATATTTAAATGCAATCACCCATCACGAAGTAGATTCTAAGAGACTTGACAGAACCTGCTTCTATCAACTCTCAGAGAGAAGCAAATGTCCAGCCTTTATGACTCGTGGGATAAATCTGTCTTGATATATTGAATGTGTTTAAGAGAAGGTTACAACTGATGCATTTGTCATAAGTGACTCTGGTACTGATGGCCTTCCGCCAATTGGAATTACCGTATATACTCGAGTATAAGCCGAGTTTTTCAGCACATTTTTTGTGCTGAAAAAAAACCCCTCGGCTTATACTTGAGTCAGATTCCCCTCTGAAAAAAAAATGGTGTGGAGCTCCGAAGCTGGGCAGCCGCTTCCCTGCTTCCGTGTTTCCTTTGCAACTTTTAAGTATGGAAGTAATCAGAAGCAGAAAAGTTCTTGCTTGAGGATATTTTGTTTTTTCTTTTTTTAACTGTTTTTTTTGGGGGGGAAGACCTACCGCCATGTGAGAATGCTCAGACACGAAATCTATCCAACTGAAAATAAGTGTGTGTGTGTGTGTGTGGGGGGGGATTTTAACAGAGGGAAGATATAGGGAGAAGGCAAAAGCGACAGAAGATCCTTCAGGGGAAACTGAGGGGGAGACTCACCTTTGGTCCAGATGAGCCCCCTTCCCCTTTCTCTAGGCTGAGAAAACAATGCGAGCCGAGGTTGCTTCGGCTCCACTCAGCTTCATTTTCTCAGCTCCAGCTGCTTTCAGTCCACTCGGGAGGAGGGGGAGGAGGAGGTGGTAGTGGCAGCTCGCGTTGTTTTCTGATAGTGAGATCATTTCCCAAATTAATTGATTCACTAACCCAAAAGAAGAAGATGTTGATGACAGTGGGAGGCAGGAGTCACTCTCTCCCTTGCAAGAAAAAAGCAAGAGCCGTTCTTATGATCTCTCCCTCTCTCTCTTTCTCCCCGTAATACAGTAAAGCCCTTTCCAGCACGCGCGCGCGATCCGCCCCCGCAGCTTTGCACCTTGCAAATGCAAAAACCTGGGGTTTTGCATTTGCAAGGTGCAAAGGGGCGGGGGCGGATCGCGCACGCGTGCTGGAAAGGGCTTGACTTTATTGGGGGGGGGGAGAGAGAGAGAGAGAGATATCATAAGAACGGCTCTTGGTTTTTTCTTGCAAGGGAGAGAGTGACTCCTGCCTACCACTGTCATCATCATCATCTTTTGGGTTAGTGAATCAATCAAACCTTTCATGATAGTGAGATCGTTTCCCAAATTTCCCTTAAATCAGGGAAGAAATCAGAAACAAACCTTTGGGCTGAGAATAAGCCTGTTCCTATGATGCCATTTTTGTTCACTGCAGTGTGAAAAGTGTGAAAAAACACACTTCTTTTTCTTCATCTTCTTGTTCCCTATTTACTGGTCTCTTTCAAAGAGGAAATTGTGAACATCAAACTTATTCTCAACTGTCCTAGTGAAAGTTTTTATTGGTATCTATTTTTATTTTTGAAATTTACCAGTAGCTGCTGCATTTCCCACCCTCGACTTATACTCGAGTCAATAAGTTTTCCCAGTTTTTTGTGGTTAAATTAGGTGCCTCGGCTTATATTCGGGTCGACTTATACTCGAGTATATACGGTAAATCCCATGTTGTGATTATTATGAGTTTTAGTAAAAAACAAGTTGCATTTATTCTAATACTATTTGTCAACTTGTAAAACATGCCTGTTTTCAAGTTGCCATCAATGGGGGTGGGGGGTGGGGGGGTGGAATCTGAAGGAGCAGTACAGCATATACTACAATGCATCCCAACCCCTGGAGACCATTTTTCCTTATATTTCTTCTTCTATAACAATTAAAAGATATACAATATATTCCAATTGTGCCCTTATCCCCTCCAAAACAACATATATTCTTGAGTAGGTTTATTCCCTTTGCCTCTCACCAACATTGTTTTTATTTTTTAAAAACCCATATTCTGTTTACTTTAATCATCCCTTTTTAAAATTTTATTTCTGTTGTTAATTTATCATTTGTTGCCATACTCTACATTTCATTATACCACTCATTACTTTGGAAAACCCAATTTCGTCCCCAGTATTTAGCCATCATTAATCTAGCTGCCATTACCAAATTTACAATCAATTCCATTTTTGATTCATTTATATCCCGTTTTTTCCACCATGCAATTCTTGGTGACATATCTAAATTTACATTCAAAAGTGCTCTAATCAATCAGTCTTAAAGTTCACCATCTTGCATGATGTAAGCAGAGCTAAAGCATATTCCAAGATATTTAAGCCTAGATACTTGGCTAAAGGTCGGCATAAGAACCAGATCATAAGGCAGCTGTTCTTCTTGTCATTACTTCAAAGCTTGCCCAAGCTTCTTCCAGGCATCAACCTTACAAGTTACTCCGCACTATCCCTGCTTCTTGTAGGGCCTAACTACAAGGAGGATTCAAATATAACAAGATTGTTCAATAAAGGGGTAGAATACAGTTTCAACTCACTTTCAACTGATCTTTACCATCCTAGTTATCTACCGATAGGATTAAATCAGGAGTGTTGGCTAGAGGTAGATTTATCAAATGAGAAGAATGGCACCACAACGTTGTGATGGAAGCTGCAGCCTTTTCATATTGTGACTTTGCCTACTGGTAGGTAAAACAAAAACAAAACAAATGTTGCTTTCTTCGTTTTAACAAAAGGATTGCAACTTGAGGATGCCTCTGGCTATTATATATATATATTTTTTCTGTTTTGTTTTAATTAAGCAAAATCCCCCACACTCTGGAAAATCTCCTTATCTTACTGCTAACCTCTTGTTTCTGGTTTAGTAACTCTTTTCTTTTTCTTTTTTTCTTTTCCTGTGTTTCTGTCATTTGAGATTGAAGCTTCTGCCCATCTCCCCCCTCCCCTATTGTATCTTCTGCGATAGCATGTGGTCTATTTTTTTAATACTCTTCATCAATACAATCCAATTCCAGCTTGAGATAGATGCTAGACAATTCCTCACAATTCCTCTTACAGAATCTGAATTCAAATGTTACAAATAGAGTGTCTAAGCTTTTATTACCTGCAATCAGGAAGAAAATACTGGTTTTATTCTGATATTCTGCTACTTTATCAGTTTCTTTTTCTTCCACCTTCTCCTTTCTTCCTTCTCTTCTGCTTTTCTTCTTCCTCCTCCTTCTATTCCTCTTCTTCTCCTTCCTCTCACCTTCTACCTTCTCCTCTTCCTCCTCCTCTTTTCTCCCTCTCCTTCTCTTTCTCCTCCTTCCCTTGTCCTTCTCTTCCTTCCCCTCCTGTTCCTTTTCTTCCTCTTCCCTTTCTTCCTCCTGTTCCTCATTTTCTTTTTTCTTGCCCCTCCTCCTCTTCTGTTTTTCTCCTTCCTCTCTCCTCCATTTTACTTTTTCCTCCTCCTCCTCCTCCTTCATCATCTTCTTCTTCCTTCTCCTTACCCATAAGTACCATCTCTCTTTTTTTTTGCAGCAGAACCAAGAACAGTGTATTAATTGAAGAACCCAGCATGGAATAGATGTCCTAATACACCTTCATTTCTTTAGTTAAGCATTGAAATGTGTGTGTGTGTCTTAATCTTCCACTTATTCCAACACAGAACGAACACTGTATTGTAGATACTCTGGCTGAGTTTGAAAAAAATACATTTGGCAATGGTCTTTGTGCCTGTAAATGTAGCAAATGCAGTAAAGATGCATAAAACCAACACAGTTATGAGCCTTGGATACTTGAGAAACTTTCATTAGAGTGCAGTTATCGCCAATGGTTTCCAAGTGTACATTTTCCAGCAATATTCCGAGCTGATGGTAATGGGAAATCTTACCACATTTGGTTGTATTTTGAGTGCAATTTCTTTGCAATAATGCAAGCTCCCAACAGCCTCCCTTGAGGAGCTCCTTCTATGAGAAACATTTTTTTAAAAAAATAGCTTGGGGATAAACTTGGCTTCTAACATGCAGTGAGGTTCTCCTGCATTTAGAACATAGAATAATACAGTTGGAAGGGACCCATTCTGACCTCCTGCTTGAGCAGGATAACATTTATCCTATATCATTTCATTTCATTTGTAGCCAAGTATGCCACTTGCAGAATTCTTGATTTGTGTTGTAAGTTTTTTTTTTTTTAAAAGCAAATTAAAATTGTAAAGAAGATGCAAAAGCTGTAAATGGAAATCTAATGATTTTTGGCTCATAGAATCTTAAGAACTAGAATATTCAGCTTTTGAACATCTGTGGTGTTGCAGGGGTTAGAATGCAGCACTGCGGGCTAACTCTACCCACAGCCAGGAGTTCAATCATGACTGGCTCAAGGTTGACTCAGCCGTCCAACCTTCCAAGATAGGTAAAATGAGGATCCAGATTGTTGGGGGAGGTGATATGCTGACTGGTGTGTCCAATCTCTTCTTGAAAACCTCCAGTGATGGAGCACCCACACCTTTTGATGGCAAGCCTTTCCACTGGTTAATTAACAAGGAACAAGGAAATTCTCTTGAGTTCTAAGTTGATTCGTTTCCATCCATTGCTTCTTGTCCTACCTTCAGGAGCTTTGGAAAATAGCTTGACTTTCCCCCTCTTCCTTGTGGCACACCCTTAAATATTGGAACACTGCTATCATATCACCCCTAGTCCTTCTTTTTACTAGACATACCCAATTCCTGCAACCGTTCAGTCAAACTTCACACTAGGCTTCTATATGTTCTAGTGGAATTTCCTTCTATAGCTGACTTGGTCCATTGACCAAGTAAATAAATATCACTGCACATCAATGCACGGCCCTGCATTATCAAAACACTTTCTATTTTGATACCTTTCAGGCAGCTCTCTGCAGCTTTTTAACCAGCCCACCTGTGTCTTTGTGCCTTTTTTCCATAAACACAGTTGTCAAAGTGATCATGGGCAATGGAGTTCTTCAGGCTATGCAACTTTCCCCTGGCACTTTGTGTTAAGTAGATACACTGCACCGCTTGACAATAGATGCAGCTGGTTATAACCTTCTGGCAACAGTGGATTTTTTTTCTCCCCATTGCTCTATCAAGAGCGATTTTTATTTATTTATTTATTTATTTTGTGCTAATGAGAGGTACATGAATATCTTATTATTGGTGGATGTGTTAAGATGTGTTTTTCCAATGATTTTCATGGCATGACATGTACATAAGCTAGGCTACAAGAGTAGGACAATGTAGGGGGAATATACAAGATAAACCCCATCACCTGGATCTGTATTTAGCAGAGAATGTGTGTCTTAGTGGAACCAAAAGTTCCACTGAAAGTATTTCAAAAAAGATGTTTGAAGTTCAAGGGGCCAGCAATGTATATTATAAAGTTATGGAGGCGATCAAATCCATCACAATAAAGGATGAAGTGCAAGAGAGCCCAAAAAGGAGAAATATGCAAGGGATCTACGAGTTGATTCTTTATATAAGTTGCTTTTTGACCTCCACTAATCTTTTAGGTGTAGCCTTGGTGCTATTACATTGAGTTAAAGGTTTTATTGACTGGTTCTTCTCAACTGCCTTGTGAATGCTTCACCAACCTCATTGTCTGTGTGCAGGTGGGTGAAAATGAGAGAGTTTCTGCTTTTCCCTTGGCTGCTTGGATTATATAGAAGAGAAAATAAAACTGAAATTTATGATCAATTGGGTTCAGGATAAGGCTTTGTAGATAAGCTGGGATTGATGGCTGCAGACTCTGGCTGCTTGCCACGGTGCTCTCTTCAGCAACATTAGAACAATATTGCTTCTCGGGATATTATTTTCAGAATTGTTGTCAGGTCTCTAGTGTAATTTGACATCAGCTACGAGAAAGGACTTACTTTGCTGAGGTTAAGAACAAAAGGGAGAGTTTGCTGGATCGGAAAGCAAGCCCATTTAATTCAAGGTGTTTTGTTTTTTTTCAAAATGGCATCCATGTGGCAAAGTTGACGTCTCCTTTGTAGCGTATTCCAAACATGAGCTTTGAAAGAGATATTGCCTGCTCCTGAATTGCCTGTCAGAATTCATAACTTCTGATAGACCCAGTCTCTATTAATTTCTCTAATCCATTTGCAAAGCCACCTAAAGCAATTAAGACCTATTCCCTGCTGTTCAGGAGGTAGTACTTCAGCAGACGTTTCTAATCTGCAAAGAAGCAATTCATTGTTTTGGAAGGAGGTGATAGAATTATACTTTATCAAAACAGTAGCATTCATGCAGCGGTCAAATTAGTTTCAGACATTGGGTTTTCCCCTCCCCTATTTTTGTTTTTAAAGAGTTGGTAAATTGTACTCTCCCCACTCAGCAGGTAGCAATGGATGCAAATAATCTTCTAAACTAGTGTGTGAGCAACACCTTGTGTTGGTAAGTTCTAAATAATAATTATAGGGTGTCTGAGGAAATTCTTTTGTCAATCGGTTGCTTCATTGTTAGTTTGCATCTGCCATTAGCTTGCTTTGCACTGATAATCCTGAACTGTATTGTTAAGAGTAAGGGAGGATTAGTTTTCTTCTGTGTGCAGTGTATATTGCACATTTGGGCTTTAGGAGTGCATGCACCTATTTTCCGTTTCCATAACTCTTTGTGAGGCTTTGTAAGATATAGGCACGGATCTAAGAATTCTCTTCCTGATGTCCCAGCTTTGGAAGCTCTTAAGGAAGCCAAATATGAGAACTTTAGTAATTCATTTGACTGAGACCAACATTTAATTCTATTGAAGGGTAGATTGATTGATCAAGATAGGCAGGGAATGCCTCCGATCTAGACTTATGTAAATTCTATTCTACATTGTAATGAGTACAGCAAAAATATGACTCTGTGGGGAATAAGGAAGACAAGTTTGACAGAGGTCAGCAAGACTCCTTACCTAGACAAAAGAGGTTGCAACAGTTCAGAGCAAAAACATAACACTTGGAAGAGGCTTAGATGGAGTATAAAGAGAAGTCCAGCACAATTTTGGAGTATGTTTTGATGACATATTAGAAGCCTTTGCTACCCAGGTCCTCTTCTTTTCTGAATCAACATTTCCTGTTTCTACCTAGTGCAGTGTTTCTCAACTTGAAGATGGATGGACTTTATGTCTTAGAATCCTCCAGCCAGTGAATTCTGGGCATTGAAATCTTCCAGCCACCAAGATTTCAGAAACACTGGTCTAATGGATGAGCTAATGTCAGGTGTGAAAGACCAGGTCCACACATGAAGGTTCATTAAAACTGATTTATTGCTGCTCATGGCTATACACAGGAATCTTCTCAACTAATGGTTAGCATCTGTCTGAAGTTAAACAAGGGTCAACATAATTCAGGGGGGATTGAACTTAATTTGCTTGTGTCTACATAGATTGATCCCTCTTTTTTTTTTTTTTTTGAAACAAATTTTATTAATTTTAAAAACAACCAAAACATCATTAAACATTGAACACATAAAACCTTTTTCCATTATAAATTTTTACAAGACGGATAAAACATTATTTATTTTATACAACATAATTATAATATATTCCATTTCCACTTAAATATCTTTTAGCAGATTTCTCATTATTTCTCTTTACTCTTATTCAATTACGTTTCTTTTCTATATTTATCCATTTTATACTCATCATATTCATATTTCCCTCTGTTTTGTTTATAATTATCCTCATCTAGCTTTCCTCCAAGGTTTTATTAAATCTCAAACAAACATAAATACACAAAACACAAAAACATAAAACTTCTTTTTAGAAAGTAGCTTGGCCCAGGATTACCTCTCTTTATATGGACTTCAATTAAATTTATGCTCATCTTATATACCATTTCCTATCTTATTTACCATTTTATATCTTCATTATAGCTTCTCCCCGCTTTCCACTCTTCTTAATTATATTTTATTTATTTCGTCTTAATTTACATCATTATACTTGTATCTTTTGTCCATTCTTTTCCAATTACCCATTTATCTCATTCCCTATAGTAGAAAAAAAGGATTTCTCCTGAAATCACTGATCGAAGTATGATGCCTTTCCATCGCTCCCCTAAATTAACATTTAAGGTAACACCTGTTTCCCCATCTGATTCTGCTTAGTACATTCTACCTACTAATTTTTAAAAGAAAGAGAAAATAGTAAATCTATAAAATAATTAAATACATAATTAAACATTAAATCTTATAACATTCCAATTATCTATTTGAAAGTCAAATGCTACCATAATAAATTTATACTAACATAGTCAATTAAGCTCTATACTTTAAGTATTTTAAACATTCCTTTTAATAATTTATTAAATCTTAAAATCTATCATTGTTAAACATTTAATATTTTAATCTTTACTTAATTCTTATTAAATTCTAATTTTCTATTTCTAATACAAATACTACAATACTATTTTATGTACCTTGCAGAATCCTTTTAAGAAAAATTTTACATTACCCTTTATCCCTAAAAAAAAATTTCTTTTTCCCATCTTGTTTCATACCTTTGTGGCTTTTTTCCCCCTTTTCCCTTCCTTTTTTATCCCCCCTGATCTTTTTATCCCCCCTTCTCCAAATCTCCACCTTTTTAACTTCCCCTCTCTGTTATATTTCTCTTTTCTTTTGCTTTCTAACATTGTATTGATTTTGCATCTTATTTTTCTCTTCCTTGGATGTTTTTTTTAAGTCTTAAGTCCTTTTTCCTTCTTTTCTTTCTCTTTCCTTTCTTATAATCAACTTTTTGGATTCATTAAAGATGGCTTCTCGCTTCCGGTTTCACGTGGCTTCGGGGCAGCAGGAATTCGCGACAGCTCGTGATTCCTGCTGTGCTAGCCGTCGAGGTACCCCCGATCCAGATGGGTCAGGGGGATGTGGCTGCCCTGTAGGGACAGCTGAAGAGAGAGGGGAGTCGGATAGGGGGGTGGGGGTATCGCAGACCCCCCCCTTTGCCGGAAAAACCCCTTTTTCCCAAGGCGGTGGAGCGGCGATCAGCAATGGCCGCCACGAAGAAGCCAGCAACCGGGTAAGATTGCGCTGGAGGAGAAGAGTGAAAGTGATGTCTGAGCCGGGTCAAGTAACATCCTTTAAATTGTCTGGAACTGAGCTGTTTGAATTGCCGGAGGATACATTGTATCCCTAAGAAGAGTGAAAGCGGCGGAAAAGCTGTTAAAGGGAACTTTTTTTTTTTTTTCTTCACTCTCCCACCCCATGGAAACAGCAGAAATGTTTGGATATATTGGACATTGAAAGTGAATTGTTTTGAGAGTTGAAGCTAAGGGACAAAAGGATTTTTGGACATTGAAAAATTTAAGAAATTGGAAAACCCTTGTTGGAGGTATGGACTTTTGATTATTTAAAATCGATATCGCAAGTGGGAAGGGAGAGGAGAAAAAATTGGAGCAGAAGCTGAAAAAGGAGGAGATTGCCTAGAATCCTAAAGAAAGATATATGGTAATTGGACCTCTTTGATTAAACATTAGCCCCAGAAAGAGAAAGAGAAGAAGGAAGAAAAGTATTAACTTTTGGAACTTTTTTTTGAATTGTTTTTGATTAAAAATACTTGTGGTTGTTTTGGGAAAAGTTTCTCTTTTCATAATGGCATCGCTTGTGGATGAACTAAAGGCTGAATATCAAAAACATAAAAAGGAAGATACTTTGGGCGCTTTGTTTCAATTTTTAGAAATGGCGTTATGTACTTATGAAAAGTTGATTACGCAGCAGAAGGACTGGGACAAGGAAGAAGAGGAAGAAGAAGCCATCTTTGATGAACAATGGGTCCTTTCCGGAGAGGAGGAGAAAAAGGATAAGAAAAAGGGGATTTTAAGAATTATAAAACAACCAAAGAAGAGAAAAATGAACGAAAAGGTGGAGGCAAGGTTAGAAAGCAAAGGAAAAGGAGTAAGAAAAGGGAGGAGGAAAAAGCAAAGGGGTAAAAAGGGCAAGGAGAAGAATAAGCAAGAGAGAAAGGGGGGGAGGAGAAGCCTCAATGGGGGGAAGCAAGATCTAAAGAAAAAAAGTTTATTTAGAGACAATGGGTGAATTTAATTTAGGATAAAAGAGGGATTCTGGAGGGTATATAAGATTGTGTTTTTATATGTGTGTTTAGAGTATAAAATTTATTATGTAATTTTAGAATCTTTTAAACAGAATCCCAAGAAAAATTGTTATACGAAGTACTTTTAAGTTAGGGTAATGAGTTATAGACGTTACCCCAATTGGTGTATAGGAGAAGTATAGTAAAAGAAAAAAGATGAATGGATAGTTGGAAATAGAACAGACAAAGAATGTTATTGAAAATGGTAATAAGATATGAAAAGATATATAAAGGTTTTGTTATGGTTTTTTTTTTTGGATTTTGTATATTGATAAAAGGCAATAAAATTTTAATTAACAAGAAATAATTTGGATGAAAAGGAGAAGTAGGGATAAGATATGAAGTTAAATAGATAAAGTATTGATACTATAATTTGGAATTGTTATGTTCTATTGGTTTTTTATTATTTTTTCCTAGAAAAGAATTTATAAGCTGTTATGCCTTGATTTTTTTGTGCATTGTTTTTATAAAATTGATAAAAATGGTTTATATATATATATATATAAAAATGAAAATGATAATAAGATATGGAAGGATATACAAAGTGAATATGATGTTTGAATTTGTGTCTGTGAGAAGAGTTTTAACCCGGGATCAGACAAACTTCAGAAAAGATCTTTTAGTTTTGTTTATGTTTTGTGTTTTGTGTGTTTTCTGTAAAAATTAATAAAATTTGTTTAAAAAAAAAAAAAAAAAGATGGCTTCTCCTTCTTCTTCTTCCTCTACTTCCTCTTTCAATTGTTGTATTTGCTGGTAAGTAGCAAGCGCCATTTCTAAAAAGCGAATAGTTTCTCTCCAAGTGTCCTTGCCTTCGTTCTTTATTTTTCCATATTCCTATCTTAGTTCATCAACAGATAAAGCCATTATAAACCTTTTCTTCTTTTCTCTTCTTCTTCTTAAGACAACCAAAATATTTCAAAACTTAGAACAATTCCCCAACTCCCAAAGTCATCAAACAGACCAAACAGAGCACAAGATTCTTCCTTCGCACTTTTTCTTCCTGGGGTAATATCAATTGGAAAGGGAAGAAAAAGCCCAATCTGTATTTAAAAGTCTTATTGCAATTAACTTCCAATCTCAAAGTCTTCCAGGCATCTCCTCCAACAAAATCTTAATATCAATTTCTCCTTTGTCCTCTCCATCCCCACTTGTCACAAAGAGCTTTAAATTTTTACCTTCTATAAAAAACAGGCTTTTCAATGTCCATTTGTTGATTCCATAGGGAAGGAGAGTAAGCTTTCTCTTTCATCACTTTCACTCACCGCTTATAAATCTCTTCTGGAAACAAAGTATCATTCAAAAATCAAGGTTTTCAGGATATTAAATGCATCTTATGCTCCCAGTTCAACCAAAAAACTTTCACTTCAAAACTTTCTCCTTCTTCCTCCAGCACAATCTTGTCCAGCTGCCGGCTTCTTTGTGATGGCCATTGCTGACCACCGCTCCACCGCCTTGAGAAAAGCGGGTTATGCCAGGTGGGGAGGGGGTCTGTGGAACCCCCAGACCCCTGTCTGGATCCCCCCTGTCTTCAGCTGCCTCTACGGGGCAGCCTTATCCTCCAGACCCGTCAGGATCGGAGGCACCAAGACGGCTAGCGCAACAGGGATCGCGCAGGATTGTGAAACCCCGCCGCCGCCGAAGCCTGGCAAACCGGAAGACCGATTGATCCCTCTTTTAACTCTGCTCCCAGGTTTTGCCACTCTTTCCCTACATCTCACAATTTATTATCCTTTGAGAAAGATTAGTAGGAAGAAGTAAGTATTTAAGAGGATGAGGTGATATTGCTTGTCATTCCTAGCACCGTTTTCCCCTTTATCCCCAACTCTCCCTGTTGTTGGGAGCTACCTCTATGGAGGAGCACAACTCTTAGTAGATAAATCAACAACCTACAAAATTTAATGCAATAATAAGTAATGTATTAAAGGATGAATACAGGAAAAGAATCAGTACGAGCATATAACCTCTTGTTCCTTGTTGAATACTTATTTTCACAAAGAAGAAAGCATAAAGAAACATACTATAGAGACCACAAGGTCTGACTATTAATAAGAGAAATGTAAACCCTTTTGATGATTTCTTTTTGGAGTAGTCAAGAACCACCAGTGCATTTTAAAAATCCTGCAATGTAGGAACTACAAAAGGAGAGCATTTAAGACATGTAAGAGAATTTTTATATTTTTAAGAATATAAAATTTGGAGTATTTCATGGGCCTTAATAAATTGTTGGTGAAATATGACTGTGAAACCAAACATTATTAGGGTAGAGATTCATTTTCCCAGTTTTTGGACTGGTTTCCGTACATTTCATTACCTGAACTAGGTAACATCTTCAGAGGAATTTAGGAGATGTCAGTGTTGATGTTCTTCTCCTTATAAGGGCTTAGTGTGGGCTGTAGGTTTTGTGATGTGGAGCAATGGTGGGATTCAATTTTTTTTACTACCGGCTCTGTGGGTGTGGCTTAGTGGGTGTGGCTTGGTGGGCATGTCAGGGGAAGAATACTGCAAAATCCCCATTCCCTCCCCACCCCACTACCCTGCTTTCCAGCTCCGTTCTCCTATGCAGGACAACCAAAGGAGACCCAGCCGATCAGCTGGGGCTCAATGGGAGGCAGAGAATGGATGGGGGCGAGGTGGCATTTGCTGGTTCTCCAAACGGCTCAAAATTACCGCTATCATTTCTCCAGAACTGGTTAGTACCTGCTGAATACCATCTCTGATGAGGAGGTCACATCAGGTGAAGATCTCAGACTTCAGGTGGCCTCCCCATCACAAGACCTACTGACCACATGAAGTCCTTATAAGCAGAACATCCAACAGTGACAACCCTAAATTTTGCTGAAGATGTTACCTTGTCTGGTAACAAAAGATTCAGAAACCAACCCACAAGCTTCAAGAATGAACCTCCACCTTCATCCTGCACCTGAGTTACAGATATTCACCACTATTACACACCAAACATTATCTCTGCTGAATTTAGCCTCAGGAGTTCCACCGTTTCTTTATAGCCATTTCTTTCCTGATGAGTTAATATAACTCACCTTGTCCCCACAGGATATTAAACCTACAATTGTTTGGGAGCATCTATTCCATTGATCTTGCTTCCTATCCCTTTCCAAATGCAAAATAAATAAATAAAGTATAAAAATGCCTCAGGTCAGTCCAGACTTCAATGCTTTTGACCACACCACTTAGTATGGTTGACTGAACGCAGAGCTCATTCGACAGTGATTTCATGCTAATGAAATTGCTATTGATTGGCAAAAGGAGAGTGATAGGACACAGCTGAGAAAGAACAAACTCTTGCTGAGAGGTCACTGTTTAGAATTTCTGTGTTCCCCTTTGGGCAAACTTGAGCAGGCATTGCTTGTCTTCACACCCAAGACTTCCAAAAAAGGGAATTTGGAGATAAGAGAGAAGGTGTAGCTCAGTGTTGAAATTTGGGATCCTTGGTCCCTTCTGAGCTTGGTTGCTTGGTTTCAGATGTTTCATTACCCAACTCAGTAACATCATCAGTGCTACAAAGGAGGAGGAGGAGTGGGAGGAGTGGGATTCTTGGTGCTTTCTGAGCCTGGTTCTTTTCTTGCAGATGTCTCATTACCCAACTAGATAATGTCATCAGTGCTGAAGAAGTTGCCTAGTTTGGTATTGAAACATCTGCAAAAGCGCAACCTGAGTGAGCAGCAAGGACTCCACAAAAGGGAATTTCTTTGCATGGCATCCTAAGAAATTTTTAAAAAAAAAATGTCTTCAAGAAATAATTCTTGTTCCCTTTGATAATTGATTGCTACCTTTTTTTTTTTTTTTTTTTCTTGAATCTCTTCACTTTACTTGCTGGATAAATCTATTGTCATCTAGCAAAGGATCAGCTACACATCTTTTGGAAACCTGGTGCTTCAAATGTACCCTCCTTGCTGTCCACTTACAAATATTCTTTTTCTTTTGTTCTCCCCCTGTCTTCCATTACTTTACATTAGTTGTGCCATGATTGACACCCGTGAATTCTTAGTATGCTTAGTATGCACTATTTTATAAGGGTTTTAGCATTGCTAATAAACAGTGAAATAAGTTGTTGCAGTTCTTTCTCTTAGCACTGTGTGCCCTTTATTAGAAGATTTTGTCTATAATTTAAATTTTCAACACTGTCTAATAGGAAAATAAGTCAATTTTGCTACCTTCAATCTTTCGCCCACCTTCCCAAAAGAATAAATTACCTCTGGGTCTCACCTCCTGGAGATAATTGCCATTCTTCTGCTAAACCTGGAGGAGAATTTGGCCTGACCATTAGATAAGTTTATTGGCCTGTTATTATTTAAAGTTGTTTAACCAGCTCAAGATAAGCCAAAGCTTTCAGAACCTGAACTCCTGCACAAATCACAATTAAGTTGGGACATTTATGGAGGATGGAAACCCAATAGGTTCAACAGTCTGTTTTAGTCTCTGTTACAGAGGTGGTATTCAGCCAGTTCTGACAGGTTCTGGACAGCCAGTAGCAGAAATTTTTGAGTAGAACTGGTAAATACCACCTCTGATATTTGCTGCCTCCCAAGTCCCAGCTGATCGGAGTCCCAGCTGATCGGCTGGGTCTTCTTTTGTTGCCTTGCACAGGAGAATGGAGCTGGAAAGCAGGTTAGTGGGGTGGGGAGGGAATGGGGATTTTATAATAACCTTCCTCTGAAGTGGGGAAGAAATTGAGATTTTTGCCATATCCTTCCCCTGGAGTGGGGTGGAAATGAGGATTTTACAGTATCCTTCCCCTGCCATACCCAACAAGCCACGCCATGTCCACCAAGCCACACCCACAGAACAGGTAGTAAAAAAAAATTGAATACCACTGTTGCTCTGTGTGGACTTCAGAAGAGAAGTAAATTTTTAAGACCTTTTTCTTGAACTCTCCCTGTACAGGAAAAAAAAAAATCTTGAATATGAATGGCAGGAACTCCTCATTAAAACCTCTTATTTATTCCTCTCTTTTAAGTATTGGCTTTGATAAGCAGCTGCCAAAGTGGCTCATGTTTACAGTTTGCATGCAAGAATTCAATTTTTGTTACACAACTGAAAACAAGGTCACTCCTGGCTATCTGTAACATTTCTGTTTTCTCGCCAGTGATTTCCGCTTGGCTGTTTCCCCTCTATAATGTCATCAAAGAATTCAGAAGCTGCCAATTATTTGTTCAGCTCGGCTTAGCTATTAAATCAAATGGTGTGTGTGATTTTGGTTAAAGCTACTTGTAGAGCACATCGTTCTCCAGATGTTGCTGTATAACAACTCCCAGCATCCCTTAATGCTACCTGTGCTCAAAAGTGAAAGGCAGATGATATGTCAGCAGCATATGGGTGTTTGTGTGTGTTTGTGTGTTTCTTGGGCTAAATCAAGTATCAGGGACTGTAAAAGAAGGAGAGGAAGAGCCTGGGGGTGGAGTCAAGAGAGGAATCAGCCTAGAATCCTGTTTCCACAAACAGTCTTAATTTCAACCCCTCTTGCATTTTGTTGATCTTAGCTAGTGTCAGCTTGGTGCTAACTATTACTTGACTATATGCTTATGTGTAGGCATGAGCAATAAATCAGTTTAATTAGAACTTACTGTGTGGTCCTAATTATTTGTGCCTGGTATTAACTGAGATAGATAGGGATCTATAGAGAGATCACAAGTTATTCCTAAAAATAACCTGCCCTAAATCATACTATTGCTGTAGAGAATCGGGTAGCCTAGGGTAAATGTTGTATATACGGTCATTACTGTGTGGCAATTAGCAGTATATGACTTTAAATGTCTATGGATGTAAGCAAAATGTATCTGGCATGTATAACAATAAATTGAAATATTTTAGAAAAACTGGAGCCAGCAACCATGTCAACTTGTGTAAGTGCAAATAATGACAAATAATGCCATTCTAGTGACTCACCAAATATTCTCAAGAAGTTCACCAACTTTCCAAAAAACTATCATTGAAGATTTTAAGGGAAGACTAAGGTGAAGAAGTAACTTTTCCTGAGACAATCATGGCATGCATGAAATCAGAGCTCTCTTCTGTTCTATTATTGTTCAGAAAATAAATAAATGGAAAGTCAAAATTGTTTATCTAATTCTAAATAACTGTGTGTCTCCTCTTGCTGGATCCAGGGTGTTTAATAAATAATAACAACAAAAGGAAATAAAGTCTAAAACCATACCACTTTACATAGGCCCCACAGAGCTTTCCAATGCTGACTATATGAGTTTGCAACCATTTTTATTTAAGACAGAGTTGCAAGGTACAATTGACAGATTTCTCTGCAAAAGTAACTGAAAGTGAGTGAGTGATTATACTAACAACTTCTCATTTGATAAATCAGAGATGTTACCATATGTAACCGGAAGCAACAATTTTGTACTAAACTGAAATATCTCTCATTTCCTTAAAAGAGATATTAACCCTTCTTGCTTGGTTATACCAAAAAGACATTATTTTTCCTTCCTTCCTTCCTTCCTTCCTTCCTTCCTTCCTTCCTTCCTTCCTTCCTTCCTTCCTTCCTTCCTTCCTTCCTTCCTTCCTTCCTTCCTTCCTTCCTTCCATCAACCCTGAAGCTGGATATATTATTTGGAACTCTGACACCTACCTTCCCTTTTTCCTTCCTTCCTTCCTTCCCTCCCTCCCTCCCTCCTCCCTCCCTTCCATCTTATCCATATGTTAATATTTGCAATGGAATATTGCATCATTTTCCTTAACACAACATGAAATTTTGATTAAACCAGCAAGATAGAAGTTTGGGTCTCATAAGTTCAGGGACACAATCAAGAACATTGCTAAATCAAGTAGGAAAATTTAGCATCAACAGCAGTTTTAATACTTCCACTTGTCTGGGCACGTTTGTATCAGTCGTATCAGTGCAAGCTTTCCCATAGGTGCAAAATTAGTTGTACAATTTTAGCTGAAGTTATAATGATGATATTCATTTCTATTTTACTGCGTAGTCCTCGTTCCTTAATTCTCATTGATGAGATAGGACCTAAACAACCATAGCTGTTTTTGAAACTTAAGCAGGATAGGACTTGGTTAGCAAGAAATATTAAGCTAGTGAGAAATGTCAAGATTCTAGATTAAACTGAAAAGATGTAGATCCTACACAAAGGCAAACAATTCATGATCATTAATTTGCCTTTGAAGTTACTTAAAATCAAGCTAGACTTAAGAGAAATTTGCTTTACTTTAGTTCCTGAATAAACTGGAATATCTGGTCTTTTGGAATAACAAAGTAGGAAAGGACCACGGAAGTCTTCTAGTCTAACTCCTGTTGCGGTTAGCTGGCAGCAGGTGCAGATGGCTGAGGAGAGTGATGACTCAAATGAGGGGCCAGGACCATTAGGGAGTGGACTGCTGCCTTCAGAGATTGTGGGGGCTGGCAGCAGCAATGAGGAGGTTCCCAAGGAGCCTGAGCCAAGTGCACACGTGCACAGGATTGCTTGGATGAAAGAGTAGCTGCAGCAGCACGGTAAGGCTGTAAGGTAATGGCCCCTCCTTCAGGAAGATAAAAGCCAGGTTTGAAAAAGTGTTCTTTGCAGAAAGCAAAGAAGCTCTAAGCACCCAGCATTGTGTGTAGAGACTCTGGCTTATCTGAAGAATTCTGTCAAGGCTTTTCTAGTTGGATTAATTGACTGCAAGCCATCTTTTATCTACAAAGAACTTTATTTGTAGATTAAAGCTGTGAAGGTTTGAGTCGCTGTTTGTGTTTGAGATTTTCTTGCGGGTAACAGGAATGGGTCTCCTGCTTGTGCAGGGTCAGAACAACTCCCTGCACAAGCAGGAGACCCATTCCAGACAAATGGCTGCCCAACCTTTTCTTAACCTTTTCTCCAATGATGGAGTACCTACAACTTTTGCAGGCAAGTCGTTCCACTGATTCTAATTCCCAGGAAATTTATCCATGGTTCTTGGTTGGTTCCCTCCATATATTGTTTCTTGTCCAGCCTTCTAGTGCTTTGGAAGATAGGTTGAAACCCTCACCACCACCCCAGTTCTTTGTGCCAGCCCCTCAAATATTGGAACACCATTATTTTTTCTCCTCTCCTCTCCCTCGCTGTATAATTTAAACAGAAGTGAAAGAATAAACACTGACAGTCGAGAGCAAATTATGTGCCCTGTAACTGTAGCTGTTTTGCATATCCAGATAATTCTTCTAATGGACAAATTAGATAAGGCTAGTTGCAAGGAATTAAGTACATGCTTCTCTTTGATCTTCCTTAATTCCTTCCCTCCCCAGCTACTGACTTTTCCCCCCATTCCTTTGATAGGTCTTGATAGCAAGAGCAACATCTTTAATGCTATTGTTTCTTGGGGAGTATTTCTGTTGTTTTTACAAAGGAGTTATTTAAATGAGGCAGGAAAAGAAAAAAGAAAAAAAAAAGAAACATCCAGTTTGCTGGCTTTTTCCTGGACAAGATATCCTTTCTTTATCACTTCATTTTAACTGGGGCATTGTAGACCAGCTGCATTAAGCTTTCTTGGCTGAAGGCAGAAGGAGAGATAAAACGAAAGCTTTCATTATGCAGACATGTTTTTGTAAAGTGGTATGAGCTGAGTTTTAAAGCGAGCCAGGCAGACAAATAAATAGATACACATGAATGGATTGTCCAGACAGAGATGGAAAGATATGAGGAAGGAGAAAAATGTGCTTGGTTGGAGAGATAAATAGATGAGCAAGAGAGAGGGATTAAAAAAAAAGAATGGAGTATAGGATTCCTTTTTTAAAAAAAATTCTACAGCAACTTAAATAAGTGGAAATAAATGATTTTATGTAATTGATAGAAGAGGCGACCAATAAGTATAGAAGCATTAGACCTTACTTCTTCAAGAATCAGTCAGGGAGATGATTTTTGTTAATGGGTTGGGACAAGAATTAGTTGGAAAAAAGAAGTCCTTATCATAATAGTTTATTTCATTCAAGTGTTCCTATTATCTGGTTGAGATATATTCCTTATTCTTTCTTTGAAGTTTTTGATCCATGCCCTACTTGATGTAATCTTGACAAATCATATCAAGTGCTTTGATTGACAGATAAAGGCAACAATGGTGTCAGGAGGTGGTGGTGTTTGAGGAACAAAATGATACCATGGTCAAAGAGAAGTCTATTTTCTGTAGTTTCAGGGGAATGATCTATATTTCAGTGAGCTGCTTCAAAAGCCAAGTCTAACTCCAGTTAATCCAAATCTGAGGCCCAGATTTACCAGATATCTAATTAAGCAAATAGAATAGAATAGAATAGGAGAAGGGAATGGAATGGAATGAATGGAATGGAATGGAATAGAATAGAACAGAATAAAATAGAATAGAAGCTGACTGCAGTTCAGATAAAGACCTCCATGCTATTCACCATCTGTAGTACCTTAGATTCTGTTAATTGAGATCGGTCTAAGGCAATATGGACGGTGCGGTGGCTCAGCAGTTAAGACGCTGGGCTTGTTGGATGGAAATCTGTCAGCTAGCTCAGGTTCAAGATCCGAGAACCACATGATAGGTTGAGTTCCCATCCTCACCTCAGCTCCTGCCAATATAGCTGTTCGAAAGCATGCAAATGCGAATAGATTATTAGGTACCACTTCAGTGGGAAGGTAACAATACTCCATACCATCATGCTGGCCACATGACCTTGGAAATGTCTTCAGATAGTGCTAGTGTTAGGGTTCCAAGCAACACATCCATAGCCTCCAAGATGGCCTCAGTCAGGCCAGTTTTAGAGTTGACAGCTAGCTCAATTGCCTTGAAACGGAGATGTGCACTGCCCCGTATAGCAGTGACTAATGGAGTAAAACTTGTAGGGATGCCTTTATACTTCTTTTTTTAAAAAAATAAGGCAATATATAATGGAAATCTCTAACACTAGTCTTTGAGGTGCATTGAAAAGGCAAAGTATTATAAATATTTACTTTAAAAAAAATACTTTACTACTTCACACATTTGGTTGCTGACCAAGGAGTAACTGGATTTATTTCACAGGAAGATGAGGGTTTTCTCCCGCCTCTAATCACCTATGCAGTGAGGAAATGTTACAGCTTCTAACAAGTTAAAATAGCTGCCCTGGTCATTATTCAAAAGCATGGATACCTTTGAAATATAGCTTGTATGAGCTGTTACTCAGAAGGGACTGTAGCCTTGATGATTTTAATCCCTTTTTTGTAATGCCTAAATGACTGTTCTTTTTTCTTCCTTCTTCATGCTTGTCTTCTCACACATTGTGTGTCCACTGTTTCTTCTCTTCCCAATATAACTACTTTGTTCCCTTAAACCATTATGTTTTTTTTTTAATGTTTCTACTTAAAGGAAAGCATGTGTGTTTGTGTAGTGTGTGACAGCGCTCTGTATGTAAAAGTGAACAGTTGGTAATGCATACAGAGGATTAATTAATCCTATAAATTAGGCATCTTATTTTACAAACAATTAATTTTAATTTGCGGGTTCATGTGCACATGTATAAATTGTCTGCTACTCATATATCAATTCATATTCATATATACCTCTCTCCCTCCTCCCTCCCTCCTTCTCTCTCAACCCTCCAAGATGGCCAAGATAGCCTCAGCCAGGTTCATTTCAGGATTAACAATCTCTCTGTGTTACATGCACACAAAAATGGTGTGTAGTCTGGAATACTAGGAGGGAGGGAGTGCATTCCAGATGAGCAAGAGACATTTATTTAGCGTATGTCACATGTCAGCCAGGGATCACTGAGTTGGCTGCCCGCCTCTGTGAAAGGAATTTTTTTCCCAGGTGGTGTTACCTTTACCTGAGTGATGCCTGAATGCCAGTAGGCATTTGGGGGAGGCTCCTTGTCCCTGCATGGTTTATTCGCTCACGGGAATCGAACCACCAAGCTGCCAACCTCAGTGGTGTGCAAGCCCAGTGTCTTACCATGTGAGCCCCTAGCAAGAGACAATTCAATATGTGTGACAGAAAGAGGGTGAAGATGGCTCCTTCCTAACAGCTACCACAGCATATACCTTATGGTGGTCTTAACATGCTTTAGTCTGGCAAGATTCAGTCCACAGGTGTGTGGCACCTCTGCTTGGAAAAATCACAACCTATTTCTTTGTTTTTGGGCACACACACACACACATTCACACACACACACACACACCTGAGAAATTACCAGAATTTAGTTTCAGCCAAGAAGGGAGATTGGAGATTGTACAAAATTGTTCTCTGTTTGTGTGTCATATGTTCTTTTTAGTGCATAGGA
The DNA here is from genome assembly GCA_033807585.1 of Hydrophis major. NCBI lineage: Eukaryota > Metazoa > Chordata > Lepidosauria > Squamata > Elapidae > Hydrophis > Hydrophis major. The sequence continues at coordinate 35,258,860 of CM066334.1, forward strand.
TGATCACCATCAACAAATAATCTTATATCATTTAAATCTGGAAGGAACCATGGCCATCCATAAATAAAATACAATAATAAAAATAATAACATAAAATAAATAATAAAACAATAACATAAAATAAAAATAGCAACAGCAATAGGACTTAGACTTATATATCACTTTACAGTGCTTTAACAGCCTTCTCTAAGTGGTTTACAGAGTCAGCCTATTGCCCCCAACAATCTGGGTCCTCATTTTACTGACCTCAGAAGGATGGAAGGCTGAGTCAACCTTGAGCCTGGTGAGATTTGAACTGTCAAATTGCAAGCAGCCAGCAGTAAGCAGAAGTAGCCTGCAGTACTGTACTCTGACCATCGTTCCACCATGGCTCATAAAGCTGAGAAGCATTTCTCTAAGGCATACATTTAGGGAATAAAACCAAATCTTGGATAAAATTTTCCCCAAAAGGTACAAACTTCTCCAAACTTTATTGATACACTGCACAATCACAACCATCTCTTATTCTTTCTGAATTAGAAAAGGTTACAACTACAATGTAACATGCACAAAATTTCAGCTAGTATATTCACCTTTTTTAATACGATTATTGACAGGAAAAACAAGAGACTTGACTTCATTTGCTTTAAGAAATTAAAAATAAACTTTAAAAAAGTATCTCTAGAAGGCTGACAGAATAAAAAGAAAAAAAAAAATGCTTTAAAAACTTCCATTGGATTATACCTTTCCCCCCTCCCTCCCGTCTTGTTAAAGCATTTGAACACTGAAAATTTATTTACTATTGTTTGTTTCTTTTTATAGGATAAAATGGTGTGAAAACAATATGCACAGCCCGTAGCTTTGATACAGCTTGAAGAATTGCACCATTGATAAGTCACAGAACCTATATCAGGTCTAACAAAGATAAGGATTCTGAAATGGACAGGTAACGTTTTCATACAACCAACTAGATTCCTCACAATTGCACTTATACATTGCACAATAATTGGATTTTGTTTGAGAGGGAACAAAAAATGCTTTCTGGTACGTGTAAATAACAGAAATTATTTTTCCCCTATTCTGGGATTCTTTTTTGTGCCAGTTTGTTTGCTTAATTCAAACAGTGAAGAGTTCATTTCATTCCGGTAAAGAATTCATGGTGTTTATTTCCAGCAATCCAGAATCATGACTACAAACAAGACAGAAGAATTTTGAAAGATAATCTAATGAATTCTCCCTTTTGTTGGTTTGGCCTTCAATTTAATATATTGGCATTTTTTACAAAGTCATATCAAACTAAACCAGGTGTTTTATTCTTTAGCATCCTTGGCACAAAAGAGCTTTAACGCATCCGTAGGGATTCTGTCTTTATTTCAATAGAGATAGGCAGCCGTGAGGATATTGAAATTCACAAAATGAGCACTTAGACTATGAGCAAGGAGATGCATTTCTGGAAGGAGAACTTTACACCCCTATGAATGAGCAGGGATCTCTAAATCCTTGTGAATATTTATTTATTAAATAATATAAGCAACCCTTGAAAGATTAAACATTCCTTTTTAAAAAAAATAAGATGACATGGAATGGCTAGCTCTTCAAAGGGCTCTGCATGAGCTTGTACAGAGTCACAGAAAAACCTAAATGAAGTTTTGGATTGCTATATGAACAGCAATCACATTAAAAAAAATAGAACTACAGATAGTCCTTGATACAGCTCTCTTCTAGTGGGTAGCTCTGTTTTGATTAGGCTGATGGCCCACATACTTGTTTGATATTAATCCTTTCATTTTATGAAGGAGGAGAGGTCATGCCGAATAATGCTTAAGTGTCTTAAATTCAGCTGATAGCATAACTAGGTCAGAATATGTCTTGACTTGCAATCTGCATTTTAATTCACTTTTTAAAAGCAGATTTTCCAAGAAGTAAAGGCTCGCAGTAGGCTTTAAGCAGCAAGCCATGGTTCTACAAGGAGGCAGAGGCTTCCTTGTTTAAAGATCAGCAATTGATGCAACTGAAGGTGCAATCACAATTTGTTGAAACAGGAAGCAGGGAGCACTGGAAATCACTTTTGATTAGCAACGTGGGTCAATAGATGATCAGGAATGCAGGTGTAAAATGCTCACTATTTGCTCACATGATGACTGAATGAGCACCTTGTACAAAACCATGATGACAGAAAGATTTTACATTTCAGTTCTTCCAGCCATTGGAGGAATCAGCCATGACTGTTTCCCCTTTAGTTAACCAACTTGCACTGCAAACAAACTAAGTTTGAAATACGTTCTCATTTTTAAAAAAACCAAAAAAATGTTGGAAATGTTTTGAAGTTGCCTTGTTTGACAATATATTCAAGTTCACTGGAAACAGGGAACTTGGAACAATATATGAGAGAAGGACTGGCTCACCTAAATCTTTATTCTTCTTCTGAGATAGATGGTTAGAGAGAAAGAGAAAAAGGGAGCTTGTAAGGCCAGTCATACATTTAATGTATTTTTCATTATTTGCAGTTACTCAACCACAAAAGGTAGAAAGAAATATTTCCTGTTTTATTGTCCTAAGAGTCTCAGTTTTTGAAATCCGTACAATTCTCCCTGGATAGATAACATTTCTCTTCATCAAAATAGATCAGGCTACATTAAGATAAAAAGCTAGTCTAGCACATTATGGCTGGATTGACATGTCTTTAAAAATAAGTTACTTTACAGAGTTCTCTCTTTAATCAAACCAATTTGATTCCTTCTATTTGGGGGAACCATCTAAACTACATAATAGGAAAGTGCTTAATTCATACATGTGGACCATCATTCCTACTTTGTCTTCCCCACCCATTACCCCACACAAGCCAGGGATAATTAAAGAAGTAGATGTGACTTCCTTTACACCTCCTCAGGAGAGAAACAAACCACAGTTCCGGAAATGCTGATTATATTGAACAAGCCAAAATAAGAACTTCTGTGCCTTATAAAAAAAGAGTCAAGGAGGAGCTAGCAACAAAATAGTTTCATTTTTTGTGAATACAACCTGTGTGGCTTCACATTCTTGGAAGATAATGGTGGATTTTTTTTTGGCAATAAGGTACAAAATATTTCCCTGTTAGAGGAGTTTTGGATTGACTTCAGTGGACATAATAATCCAACACAATGTGTAAACTGTACTAGCACAAGTAGTAATAGTGCAAGGAAAACATTTCATCTTACTCTAGGCCATGAAAGCAGTCTTCGACTTACAACCAGAATTTATGTTGCTAAACAAAGCAGCTGTTTTAATTTTGATCATGTGACTGATGCTACAGTAGTCATACATGCAAGGACCGCTCACTGTAACTTCAAATAGTCACTAAATGAGCAGTTGCTAGATCAAGGACTGCTTGTACTAATGACTGTGATTAGCACTGGTAAGAACAGAGGGGAGGGGATTTGGGATGAAAGTACCATAGATATTCCAACAAAATTCATCATATATTCAAGTCAAAGCAAGTGAGAGAGAACTTCAGTGATGCAACATCTGTTTTCCATGAATAAGGTCCAGAAATGGTTAGGGAAAGATCTGAAGAGTTTTCCTCAATTGGTGAAAGCAGCTTTCTATGCATAAAGTATCCAATATTCATGAAAAAAAGACCCTTAGTGAATCAGATATGAAATATCCTTGAAACGGCTTAGATTGATACAGCAAAATAAAATGTCAAAACTTTTGTTAGTCTCCACTTACATATCTTCAATTTCAATGAAGGGTTTTTTTTTTTTTGTGCCATTTTTTTTTAAAGATTCATCTCAATGTCTGCAACCTTGTGTCGATTTACTCATATGCGGGTTTATTGAAACAAAAGAACTGTAGCCCATATAATTATAGTCTACTTGAAACCAAAGGGTGTGATTTACTGATCGGCCTTTTATATGTTTATGGAAGCGTCATACAAGTCCTCGTGGAAACAGATTGAGGGCCCACCTTGGCCTTGATTCTCTCATGGTTGGTGAAGGAGATACTTGAAGTTTTTCACCTTCAGAATGTGAGGCATTTCTCATAAATCCAGAAGCATTCTCCCAGAAGCATGTGGAAAATATTTGAACACACCAGGCACTTAACTTTAATCATTCTTCAGCAAACTCAGCATGTGGTGTGCCATCGGAATGTTAGTGCACTTAATTCAGGAAGAGTAGCTTGTTTCCCCCATTGCAGAACATCTTCAAGAGAATTACTTACAGCTAGAGTGTCTTCACTTTCCTTCCACTCAGTTTAGTTCTATCCCAAGGGGCTGGTTTGATCTTCTAAGACAAGGGGAGACATGCAGAAAAATATAATGCTGGTAGAATGGAATTGCCAAGGCAGAGTTGTCTTGCAAAATAGGTGCGGATTGCAAAATAACTCTGATATATGTTAAAACCACAAATATTTTCTAGGCATGATTTTAAACATCTTAAATCCCTTTGCTCTGATGATCTTACCAGTTTCTGTGCAGCCCCCTTTGAAGCCCTTTGGATATGGGAATTATGACTATTTTATGAATAGTAAGACTACTGTTTTGATCCAATTCAGTCCTACGAGTTTGTGGTTAAGTCAAACCAAGAGTTGATTTCACTTGACTATGAGTTAGTATGAGTGCAGTGGCTCACATGATTAGGATACTGGGTGGACGATCAGCAAGCCCACATTTGAGACCCAAGTTCTCCTGCATGGCAGGGTGAGCTTCAATTATTCACTCCAGCTCCTACCAACCTAGCATTTTGAAAGTGTGTAATCACAAGTAGATAGTTGGGCATGTCTGGGCAACAACAGATAATCCTTTCAATCCAGAAGTGTCTTAGGTTCTTTCAACACAAATGTGAGCAAGTTTGTGTTTGTCTTTCTGTGTACATGCATGGACCCAATATTTCTCTAAAACTCTTTCCAAGTCAGCCAAAAATCCGCTGCTTGGAGTCAGGATCAACTAAAGTCCAAATGCATCTTTTTTTTTTCCAAATTCTCTAAGACCAAGGGAAAAGCTATCATCTTTTTGAGCATTTATAGGTATCTAGCTGCCTATTTTTAACTCTGGGGCAAAGAAGTGAGTCTTTGGCCAAATATAGCTCAGCAGTTTCTGCAGGGACAAAAATCTATTTTGCATTAAATAGACTTTTCAGGTACAGATTAAATCAGACTTCAGAAAGCTTTATGGCACCAAGGCTCTTCATGACTAAATGATCACATGAAAACAACACCGCATCTTATGACACTTTAAGGACAAATTATGGCATAAACTTTCAAAGACTATTTCAGTATACGAATAGCTTCAGAGCTGAATAGGGAAAATTGTGCTATATCACTGGCCTCCTATATGGGAAAGAAAGTATTGACTGACATGGACAAGAGAATGACATAATTGTGAAAGCCATGTTCTCCAGTTTTTTATATTTCCCTCTCTGTCCACACCTCCCCCCCCCAAAAAAAAAGAAGAAAAAACCAAGCCCGCATCTGATGACTTCGTTTCTTGAAATCTGAAGAAATGTGTCACTACGGACAGTAAAATAAGTCATGGGATGAAAATGTCTATACATTCAATAATAATGCAGCTGGGGTATCTCTGTTTTCTTTCCTCATCTAAAAACCAGGCCATGAACCTTCACATGTTTTAAACATGAATATATCACCCAAACATTTTAGTCTTGTATAAGTAAATATCAGGATCTTTGAACCGTGTTGTATGTAGCGATAAGGTCAATACTTTGAATGGCACATCTCTTTACTTATCCAGGCAGACTCATGGAGAATTTGATCAATCACCAATCACTCACAAGGTCAATTTGGTGTTGCCAAGACACAACTGAGAGCAGCTCAGTACAGTGGCTGCCATACGTCCTTACTGCTTTTCAGGGTGTGGCTGAAGAAGACAGTCTTGGAACCAGTCACCTACTGAGAACGTTCCCCAAGAGAAAAACGTAATGTCAGGAACAATGAATTATTTCCCCATCTTGGTTTCTGGCTAAGAAATAGCCTTTACCTACCATCAAAGTAAGACATTGGGGAACTTGGATTCCCTTCGTAGGTCATCTTTGTGTAGATGACTTCACTCATCCCAGTTGTCCAAATTTGATCAGGGTCTTGACTGGAAATGAGTCATGTCAGCATTCTTCTTAGCACTCTATAGATTAGAACTACCTATTGGTTGATATTTCTTTCTAACAATGGTCTGTAATGTTAGTAAGTCTTTTTTTAAAAAAATCTTGTTTATTCCAGACATCCACAAATATCCCATCACCAATACAAAGAAAAACAGCATTTGTTTTCTTTCTTTGTAGGAAGCCAAATCCTTTCCTACAATGTTTAGGTCTTTTTTTGTGTGTGTGTGTGCAGATAGAAGCAGTTTGAACCTTGGATCATCCAGAAAGAGGAGCCAGGGGAGAATTTTCATGATCCATCAGTGGTGCCTTAAAAAAACAGTGACCTGAAACAATTCCTTAGCTGCTCTGCAGGGCTAGTGAAAAAACCAAAGAGGCACACACAAAATCGAATAGATCTCCCCCCCCTTTTTTTTTTTTTTGCTTCTTCCTATCTCTGATTTGTTGTTCTTCTCCTGTTTCTTCAGTGTTAATTAAATGCTTAGAACTTAAGTTGCTGTTCAGAAACCCTTCTGCTCCAGAGAGGTTTCCAAAGAAATGTACAGCTAATGTCAGAAGGAACTAGCAAAGTAATTGGCCTCCAACAGCTTCTGAGGATGGATGTGTAAGACAACAAACACAAAAGTTGTTCTGGGGAAGCTTGACCAGGGATGGGGCAGAGAGGTGACCTCATTGCTGTGTCCAGATAATGAAAAACAATGAGTCTCTTTGACTGTCTATGTGCAGTAGAAAATTGGGGGCACTGGAAGGGATGGTAAATATTTTCCCACCAGATTCAGCACTTTTAATTTTAATTGGTTTAAGGCAATGCTTGACAATGGAAATGTTTTGCTGGGATGATATGGGCAAGAATGCAAAAGGATTAAAATCCATGGATTGGCACAATTGCTGATACCCACATGCTCCAGAATACGATTCCATTATCTTTGCCCATTCTTTGATTCTTTGATTATTATTTTTTTACTGTGCCTTTTCTTCATCTATATTATTCATTTCTGATCCTTTATGGACTATCTCCATGCCTTCCCTCTGCATCAAAGAAAACCAAAAGACTGTAGTGGAATGTTTAAAACTAATAATGGGTTGAATAATGAGGAATTAAACATTTGTCTAGCGAATGGCAGGACTCAATGAAAGGTGATCAGGCTGATAGATGTTGGAAGAATGGATGGGGAATTGAAGAGGAACAATTTGGATTTTTTTTTAAAAAAGCTCATCAGATAATTACATTGATAAATTGATTAATATGGCAAATAAATGACGGGGAAGGCAGATGGATGGATAATTGGATGGATGAATGGATGAATGGGCAGAACGATGGTTTGATGAGGCTGATAAATGTGCTTGACTTGCAATTCCATCATTCCAGGTTTTTTTAGTAGCAACGAGGAAAAAGAGCTTCCAACGCTCCCATCAGTTGACTAACCCATAGTCTGCTTCTTAAAGTGCAACATGGTGCCCCATCATCACTTCCATTCCTCATGTAAAGCACATCCTGGGGAGGCTTGCAAAAATGGCCTTCTCAGAACGGTAGCAAAGACCTTCAAAGAACCAACCAAGGGGAAGCAAGAAATCCAGAATATGAGTGGATGCTTTGAAGAATGAACAGATATGTACAGCATTATCATTATAAAAAAGGGAAGCGGGCAGTCCCATTGGTCAAGGAGACACCAAAGGAAGAGGATGCTTTGTTGACTTGCTTGATGGACAGTTGTCTCTTGGATGAAAGCATCGCTCCTTCCAAGGGCATTTGGGCAGGCAGAAGCATTTGGTCAGAGAAAGGAGAAGTTGACGTGTTTTTCACAGAGTGTTTGAGGAGGATGGAATGATCGAGGAAGGATGTGAAAACTTATTCGGCTTATCTGGAAAATATTTGTGATGAACTGACCCAAAAAAGGGTGGTTGGCTTGGAATCACAATGCCCCTCCCTCCCCTTGTCCTCCCAGCAATGGAATCAATCTGCAGGCTGGTTTCCGTTTTTTCAGGTTCCCCCAGTGGTATGGATGGTTAAAAGTCTGTGGTGCGGGAGAAACCAGGCAGCATTTTGCAAGGATCCTCGCTCTTCTTATCAAAACTTGAGCAGGAAATAAGCAAAGAGAGTGCCTGATAGCCAGATGCAGGCCATTGCTCTGGAAGCTGCATTGTTGCCATCGTGTACTGCTCCTGGGCCTGGATTGGATGACAGACACACACACACACACACACACACAAGAAGGAAAGAAAGACAGTGGTCATTAGCAAAATGAGATTCTCCTCCCCCTTGCAAATATCAAGGAGGATTCTCAGAAACATTTGCGGGCATAAGATACATTTGGGAGAGAAAATAAAAAGTTATAGAGAGATATGTGGAGAAGTTTCAGGGCAGAAGGCAGAGCAAAGGTTCAGATGGCCAAATATGGTCTTTGAAGGTCTTGGGTATAATAGTTAGATTTGCCTCACTGAATTACAGTTCAGTAAAAAGTATTAGGTATGTAATTGGAGAATATTATCCAGACTTTAATGTCAATCCTGGTGAAATAACACTGTTTATTTACTTTTTCCATTGATTTTTAAAGTATAAACCAGGGGTGTCCAACTTTGGCAACTATAACACTTGTGTCCCAAAAGTGCTTTTTTTTCAGAAGACAACTGGACTTTCTTGTTTTTGTTTTTGTTTTCTTTTGAAGACATTTCGCTTCTCATCCAAGATGTTTTGCTTCTCATCCAAGAAGGTTCTTGAGCTTTGACAGAATAGTGGGGATAGTTGTCAGAGCTGAAGAAGCTTCCTGGATGAAAAGCAAAACATCTTCAAAACAAAAAACAAAACAAAACACCAAGTCCAGTTGCCTCCTGAAAAAAGCACCTTTGGGACAACCATGACTTGGATGACTGAGAATCTCTACAACTATAAGACTTGTGGACTTCAACTCCCAGAATTCCCCAGCCAGCAATTCCCCAGCATGGATTTTAGCCTTTGGCCCAGAAATATAATGTGCATTCCACTCCTAAGGGGATCCATAACATCTTCTTTAATTACTCTGCTTCCTTGGGAGTGTTATGGCTGCTCTCATGCTTGGTCTGTGACACAATCACCAAGAAGAAGAAAATGTCCTTTGTTCAACATATATCATGGCTCACATGCTTGGAAAAAACAGGTGAATGGATAGAAATAATAAAAGAGGTTAAGGAAGTCCTTAGAGGGAGGGAGGGAGCATTCAGAAAACTATATTCCTTGAGAATGGTTCAGGGATGTTAATAACCAGAACAAAGGAATCATACAACGGTAAAAGCCAAAGCAAACACAATCCTATAAAAAGAAAATAAGATTGCATCATTTATCATTTGCAAAAGGGGACGAGGAAGGGATAAGCATGGATATTTTATTGAAGTCTTGCAATGTAAATTCCACACAACACCGTGACGTGTTTAAAGACAGAGATGTCTTAATGCAGCTTTCATTATTTTGTTGACATAATGGTTTTGAATGGATGCTGTGTGTACAGTATGAAGCCATTGTATTATTTTAAACAAAGAAGTTATTCCCTACCAGTGCAAGAAATATGTACAGTTTATACAGAGTAACCATGTAAGAGGAAAGATCCAGAGTTGTTTTATGGAATGTTGTATAGGTTGAAAAGGACTATGTCCTTTGAGCAGAAACTGGCCATATTTTCCTTGGGAAGACTCCCAAATTCAGTATCAATCATCTCCAGCCAAGCAGATAGCAGATAGGAACTGTTGGGGTTGTAGAAGGTAAAAAGATGAGAAATGGAAGAAATGGATTAATAATCCCATTTATTAATCAAATCAAAATTCTTGGCAACTCACAAGTGTCTCGTCCAAGCTTTCATTTAGTAACTTCTTTTCTTGGTCAGCTTCCTAAGAAGTAGTGCAGGCATATCTTTCCTTACAGATTTCTCTAGATTTATTTCCTTTGTGAAATATTATATTGCTCTGGTACAAATGTCTCAATTCACAGCAAGTTAATAAAGACTCAATGGTACTTTAGTTTTTCATGAAGACAAGATTTCATCTGTCGTTTGAGACTATTGTTCAACCTTCCCCAACTTGGATGCCTTCCGGATGAATTGAGCTTTTCCCCCAAATTCTCAGCAATCAATCTCCTGGCCAGAATCTCTAAGAGTTGCACACCAAAATCCAGAGTACGTTCACATTAGTCAAGTGGCACAATTCATAATGTTATGTAAATGAGCCACAGGCTGTAAGATTCTCATTTTCCCTGGACTTTCTTGTTTTTTTCTTTGAAGACATTTCGCTTCTCATCCAAGAAGCTTCTTCAGCTCTGATAGGATAATGGGGAATGGAAGGATTTATATTCCTTGCAGACAGCCGGTCATTTGCATCCTTTTAGAGGGTCCTTGAAGCAATTGGAGGCCCTCTAAAAGGATGTAAATGATCAGCTGTCTGCAAGGAGTATAAATCCTTCCATTTCCCACTATCTGTCAGAACTGAAGAAGCTTCTTGGATGATAAGTAAAATGTCTTCAAAAGAAAAGAAAAAAAACAAGAAAGTCCAGTTGCCTCCTGAAAAAGCACCTTTGGGACAACCATGACTTGGATGACTGAGAATCTCTACAAACATTCTCCTTTCCCCTTTCTTCCTCCACTCTGCTGAAAAGGAGGTAGGGAACATTTTGATTTACAATCCCCAAAGATCCTGTTCTGTAGTTTCCTGAAAACATAGAGGCACTCTCTCACACACACACAAGATGCACAACCAATTTGGTCATTGAGCACTGTGCCAGATGAATCCCCCAAAGTGGCTGGGATGAAGGAAAAGTAGTGACGCCAGTCACAACATAAGCTAATTTGATTAAATTTTAAGTTACACTTAATTAGATGCTTAAAATTATCACTGATGATATTCACAAGAGTGCACCAGTGAGCAAACTACAGGCAGGAACCACAGGTTGTGCCATCTCCTAGTTTTAGCCCAAACAATTGCAGGTAAGGGTCAAATTGGCTCAAAATCCAGCTGTGTTATCACAACCCATTTTTTAAATTAATTTAAATTCTCAGGTCTCATGTCACATGAAATCCCTATCATGCAGATGTGTTCCTTTTTTGCGCCTGTTAACTGTTGGGAGAAGATCTGCAAACGAGAGTCTCATTGCTATGCATAGATGCAATGCTAAATCCTAGGAGCCAAAGTGCAGGACATTGATTTAATTAAAAATGTAAACATGTTTATTAATATCCTGGTCCTTTCCCTCAAGCATTTGATATAAACCAGAGGGTGAATCTACTGCCTGCATTGGAAAACAACCATCCCAATTGTAACAGCTACGGCACCAATGGCCATAACAATCATAGTAACAATATATCAACGGCAACGCATTAAAGCATCCAAAACCGGTGCAAAAAATAAATCTCTGGAGACAAGGAGTGATGGATCTCCACAAAGAAGATGTGGTTTCCACCACTAGAAATATCCTGTCCTTACCTAATTTGAAATGATGGTTAAAGATACCCCTGAAACTCTGCAATTGCTCTTAAGGTTGCAACTAGTCTGTATATTTCCTTGGTTTTATGTTTTTTCAACCCTCCATTCTGAAGTCCATCAAACAGAGGCAGAACATAGAGATGAAAATAAGACTAAAAGCACATTTCTTTTCCCTATCTCTTTAAGGATGTTTTTAAAAGTTTTAGCGGAGAACTGAAGCACTCCGTGCAGGTTCTCAACCAAATTCAGCTGCAAAACCCCAAAGCGATTTTCCCTTTCTCCCCAAATCCCACTGCATCTGTTAGCAACCAAAGAGGCTGTTTGATTCATTAATCTGCAATTTTATAGCAACGCTGATTGACGAGAATCCTAGAATAGAACACATCTGTGCCACCACCTCCCATATGGAAACCTTTATGCACTAACTGCTCTTAATACTTATACTCTTGTCGTTTTTGCTCCATGGTGAGGCCAACAGCCCACTTCCCTTCAACCCCCCCCCCCACCATTCCAATATATGAAAACTGCTGCTTTCATATGTGGCTTAACAAGCTGGGTGGTACTAGCCTAGTGAAAAATTAATAAGGGCCAGGACCATTGCAGAGAGACGGGGGAGGGAGGAGGGAGGGAGGGGCAGAGAGAATTGGAAAAGGAAACCTGGGTAATTGCTCTGCTTAAGAATGGTTGATGGTGGCGGTAACATTGCCTGGAGTTGTTCTATGATCAGGGGTCTTCAATCTTGACAGCTTTCAGACTTGTGGACTTCAACTCCCAGAATTCCTCCTCCATTCCTGTTAGCTCAGGAATTCTGGGAGTTGAAGTCCACAAGTCTTAAACTTGCCAAGTTTGAAGACCCTTGTTCTATGTCCCTCCTGGAAGAAGGAATTTCCAATAGTCAAGTTATGCAGAACTAACAACTATGGCAAGAAAGGTCACAAAATGGGGGAAAACTCACTTAACAAATGTCTTACTGAGCAACAGAAATGTTGAGCTGCATTGTGGTGCTAAGTGGGAGTGATTGAGTGGCTTAGAGGTGGTGCTCTCATCTCACAATCAGGAGGCTTTGAGTTCAATCCTAGGTAGAGGCAGATATTTCTCTCTCTGGTCATAATAATAATTTATCTTCTAAATAAAACTCCACATTGGTGACAGGAAGGGCATCAGGCCAAAAAACACTCTGTTCCATTCAGTTGCCCAGACTCCACCTTGCAAGGGACTATGCGAGTTATTAAAAGGAGATGATGATTGTAGCCCTATAGTTTGTATATAGTTTCGGCCTGACTTCTCTAAAAAGATTTGACCTTTTTAGTAACAACTGATGTTTCTCGATAAATAACTTGTTGAAAAGTTAGCATGCTCCATTGTCTAGTTGTCTCTTCCTCCTCTGGAAGGCAACACCTCTCTTCTGGAAATCTACCTCCTTACTACATTCATTCACAAAAAAACATTCTTTTGTTGGATGCAAAAACCTAAAACTGCATTTGTCTTCTTTATTGCCGCATATCAAATGACCAGCTCAAAATCAGTGTGCAATCACCTACTATACCAAGAACATTGTCATGAATATTGTGTCGCCAAGCCAGGTGCCCCCATTCTACACCTGTGCATTTGATTTCTGCTTCACCCCTGTTTCCTAGGTGAATAACTTTTCATTGCTCTATTAAGTGTCTTTTTGTATTTCCATCTCATTTCTCTAAGCTATTAAAAAGAAAAAAAGAAAAGAAACAAGATAAAACTCATTGGAGGCACCCAATAGTTGATGTGGATGCTTCTATCTGGGCTATTCACAAGTGTGTCTCAAAAAGCTGGAAATGTTAGACCAGGATTGTAGCTTTTTTATGTTTTTGTTCTTTCATTGTGCATTTTATTCGTTGACACTTATTATTGTTCAACTTTTTTTTAACATTTTATGCTAAAGGTAGTTTTATACCCCATTGTGTATACCCCATTGTGTATTAGCAAGGAAGGAAAAGGTTGCAAGAATGCCAACACCGTTGTTATTTTCCACTTGCAAAACAAATGACTTTTATTTTAACTGAATATCTTGGAAATGTTATATAGTTCTTATTTTCAGATATGGGAAATTCTGGGAAACTAGAAAGAATCAAGTTGCCATGGTACAACTTGCCACAGGACAATTCAACAAATACAAAAGGTTAATTTCAACAGAACTGTGGCCAATAATAATAAGAACGTCAATCCTGTAATACAGGGGTTACAATAATTTTGATGAAAATTAATAATGAATGGAACAGAATAGAAGTAGAGTAGAATAGAATAGAATAATAGAATAGATATTGGAATAGAAAGAAAGAATAGAATAGAATAGAATAGAATAGAATAGAATAGAATAGAATAGAATAGAATGAAATTAGGAAAGAACAGAATAGAACAGAATGAAATTAGGAAAGAATAGAATAGAATAGAATAGAATAGAATAGAATAGAATAGAATAGAATAGAATAGAATAGAATAGAATAGAATAGTTTCTATCCCAGGGCAGTAGCTCTTTTGAATTCTGCTGTATAGTGCAGTGTTGGTGTGGTGTTGGGGGCTTCCAGTTCAATGTGTGGAGTGTGAAGGATGTGTGTTTGTGTTTATTTTCATGGTCATGATGTGCACTGAAGATGCTTGATTTCATTGTACGAGGTGCAATGACAATAAAGTAAACTAAATAGAATAGAATAGAATAGAATAGAATAGAATAGAATAGAATAGAAAACAAAGTTGGAGGGACATTGGAGGTCTTCTAGTCCGCTCCCCTGCTCAGGAAATCCTATACCATTTTTGTCCAATCTCTCCTTAAAACCCTCCAGTATCGGAGCATTCACAACTTCTGGAGGCAAGTTGTTCCACTGGTTAATTGTTCTCACTGTCAGGAAATTTCTCCTTAGTTCTAGGTTGCTTCTCTCCTTGATATGGTCACACAAATATGGTCCTCAATAATAAAAATAACAGAATGAAATGATTGACACAGAATTGAATTCTCCCACGGTCAGTCAGCAGTGGCAAGTCAGACATGGCGAGTTGGCCTAGACTGCCCCCTCCCCCAGGAAACTTTTCTCAATGACTGGTTTGTAGAAGAAGTTACAGCAGGCTGAGTTCACACAACCTGCCGAGCCATAAATAAGGTTGTACCAGCCACAATGCTTCAGTTCTGACAACTCACGGTTGATTATGGGCATGCATAAATGCACCAGGGTGCCTACCGTCCCTGTCCTAATGTCCCCTTTTATTCGTACCCATTTCATGTAATCATAATCATGTTCTAATTATACCTGTTATCTAATAAATGCTTGACAAATAAATAAAATTAAATTAAAATTAATACAATTTTCATTCCCTGCACGATGCTAAGGATCAGGAAAGATCCCAAGCATCAAACCTATCCTACTCACTGCTTAGTTATAGAAATGGAACCAGCAGAAACCACAGAGAAGGGCAAAGGGTATTTTCCAAGGTGAAGGGAAAGGAAGGGGGGGGGAAGAAATAAGGATCATGAATGTATAATTATACCGCGAGTGAAATCTGAGATGCTGAGCCATAATCTGAGCTAAAAAAGAAACATGTTGCAAGCTTTCTAACCTCATTAATTTTAAGACAAAGGGGTAACAACTCTTGTAATGATAAAAAAAATAATAATAATGGCAAGAGGGAATCTAATTAGTTCATGGGTTCTTTGAGCAAGCAGAGACCTACAAAACCCATTTCTACAATGAAAAACCGGCTTAGCCAAATTGTCTCATTGCAAACAGAACTTTTATTTTGCTTAATTACAACAGACTGCAGCATTGTTTTTCTAAGCATTTACCAGACAATCTTTTTGTAGAGCAATTCAAATGAGCTCTGTTGTTCGGGGAGGCCTGGGGAAGAGGTGCACACACAGGCAGAGCCCTCTATTAAAAATCAAATATTTTATTTTGTATTTGAAAATAAAGGATTGTTAATGTACGTTCAGTGCGGAAATCAGAAGCTTTTGAATTGTTTGTTCTTTTTTTTTTTTTTTTAATTAGGAAAGGAGCAAAATCAATTTGAGTCTGGATCCAAAGAAGGAAACTAGCTGTAAAAGGAAGGAGGAATTTAAAACAACAACGACAACAACAACCCTGTACATCTGCTGACATTAGCAAATGTTGAATTGGCTGTGTCAGACCTAAGAAAGCTACAACTAATAACCAGATGCCAATGATTTTCCTTTTATTCAGCACGAGGGTGTGTAGAATGCTCATGAGGAATGAAATGTGAAATTTCTGCATATCTTTTTTTCTAATGGAGTCCCTTTTTTTTTTCCCCAGATTGAAAGAAATGTAGCAGAATCCATTGGTGCTGCTGTCAGCCAAAATGAATGATAACCTGTTATTCTCTTCTCCCCCCACAACTTGACAAAACTGGAAAAGAGCAATAGCAATAGCACTGCAATAGCACTTAAATTTATATACCGCTTTGCAGTGCTTTACAGCCCTTTCTAGGGGGTTTACAGAGTTCAGCCTCTTGCCCCCAACAATCTGGGTCCTCATTTTACCGACCTCAGAAGGATGGAAGGCTGAGTCAAGCTTGAGCCAGTAAATATCGAACTGCCAAACTGCTGGCAATTGGCAGTCAGCAGAATTAGCCTGCAGTACTGCATTCTAACCACTATGCCACCATGAAGTAGAGAAACTTAGTTTAAGGAGAAATGGAAAAAGATTTTGTTATGTTTGGAGCATGGGCGAGAAAGAATGGAGACAAGCCTCTGAACGGTGAACTTCAGCTCTTTATTTACATAGTGACTTCTAACTTCTATAGCAGTTTTAACCCGCCTTATATAGGCAAACCCCGTAACTATTAACCAATAACCAATGAGGAGCGCTAGCTCTCATAACCAATAGGAACTCTCTGTTAAGGGCCAATCGGATTCCCCGGAGCGGGCCAATCCGATCCGGCCGTTTAACAACCAATCAGAAGTGCAGGGCCAGAACCCTGCACTTTACTCCAAGCTCACGCTTTATTAAAACTTTATTCATTCACAACAGATTTAGTCTTAAAAAGAGAGAGAGAGATGGAAACATGGATGAGAAGAGGGATGCTAAAATTATGGTTTATGATATTTGGGGGGGGGGGATGTGCCTGAACAAATTTAGGGAGGTTGTCCTTGCTTCCCTTATTCCCAAAGATGAACAGTCTTTGCCAAACTGCCAGTGGCACACTGGGCCATGTGTGAATCTTTTCCTTTAGTGGTTTTTGGGTTTATTTATTTATTTGAATCCCACCTTTATTATTTTTATAAATAAGACAAAGCAGCAAATGTATCCAACATACCATCTCCCTCCTATTTTCTCCACAACAACCTTGTGAGTTGGGTTGGACTGAGAGAAGTGACTAGCCCAAAGTCAACCAGTTGGCTTTCATGGTTAAGATGGGACTAGAATTCACCGTCTCCTGGTGTTTGGCCCAAAGTCACCAGTCGGCTTTCCTACCTAAGATGGGACTAGAACTCACTGTCTCCTTGTGGTTGGCTCAGTCACCTGGGGATCACACATGTTATTATAGTGACTGACCTATGGCAGCACATTGTTTTGACAACCTCTAAAATGCAAAAAAAAAAAAAAAAATGTAGTCCAGTTTCTCCAAGTTAAGGAGGTTGCATTGTTAAACATGTCTAACGTCTAACTTATTTCATATTTTAGAGTACAAAATCTGGGGGAAAAGACCCCCCCCCAAAAAAAACCCATAAAAATATGCACCCTAAGATGTCTGATTATCCTAAAGGGCTAGCTTTTATTCTCAACAAAAGGGAAATTCTAAATACAAAGTAAAAGAAACAAATGACTTTGGAGGCCTTATCAAAATCTAATTGAACTTTTTTAAAAAATAGGATGCCAATTTATTATAGGTTGAATTCTTGAGAAGTGATCTATTGACCATTCCAAGGAGGCAACACTAGCCATCTGCAGCTTTAGAGGAACTTTATGAAAATGAAAACAGATGGACATTTGCATGCAAAAGGTCCCTCACTCAGTCCTTGGCATATGCAAGTAGACATAACATTAAACTCTGTACGACAAGCTTCAAAATAAGGAATATGTTGTGCAGCCTTAATAAAATTACACAACACGTATGGCAGAATGTAAACAGTAGATTGCTAGAACAAACTATAATTCTTTTAAAAATTACATTTAAACAACCTTTCTAAGCAAGTTCTTGCTAGAAGTCATAAATAGTATTTGGATTAAGTTAGTCATAACTACATTCCTTGGAAATTAATGGGATTCCATTCAGCGTGGTGACATTTCCCATGAGTAACTTAGTCTGAGTTATAGAAATTAAATACTATCAATTTTGAAATGTAGCATTAAAAAGACAGCAACGGAACGGTATATTAATAAAACCTCAAAGAATTGATATTAATAGTATATTAAATAACATTTATTTTTTATATTTATGGGACATTTCTCTCAAGATTAAAAAAAATAATGTTCATAAATATTCTATGGTGAAATGGGCAAAAATATGTGTTGGAGGACTGGAGGGCAAAACATACAATGAATGGTTGCAGGAATTGGGTATGTCTAGTTTAATGAAGAAAAAATGATATATCAGCCTTCCAATATTTGAGGGGCTGCCATAGAGAGGAGAGGGTCAATCTATTCTTCAAAGCATCTGAAGCAGTGGTGGGATTCATTTTTTTTTTCCTACCGGTTGTGTGGGTGTGGCTTGGTGGGTGTGGCTTGGTGGGCGTGGCTTGGTGGGTATGGCAGGGGAAGGATACTGCAAAATCTCCATTCCCTCCCCACCCCACGAACCTGCTTTCCAGCTCCGTTCTCCTTGAAGGGCAACAAAAGAAGACCCAGCCAATCAGCTGGGACTTGGGAGGTGGAGAAGAGATGGGGGCGGGGCCAGTCAGAGGTGGCATTTACTGGCTCTCCAAATTACTCAAAATTTCCGCTACCGGTTCTCCAAAACTGGTCAAAACCTGCTGAATGCCACCTCTGATTTGAAGGCAGGGCAAGAGGCAATTGGTGAAAGCTCATCAGGGGGAGACCCTACCTGGAACTAAGGAGAAATTTCCTGACAGAACAATTAACCAGTGGAACAACTTGCCTCCAGAAGCTGTGAATGCTCAAACACTGGAGGTTTTTAAGAAGAGACTGGACAACAATTCATCTGGAATGGTATAAGTCTTCTGCTCAAGGTCCTTTAAAACTTTATTCTGTATACTATTTTGCTCCAGGGAAGCTAAAGAGGTTTTTAAGGTCGGTTCCAGTGGTGGGATTCAGATTTTTTTACTACCGGTTCTGTGGGCGTGGATTGGTGGGCGTGGCAGGGGAAGGATACTGTAAAATCTCCAGTCAGAGGTGGGATTTGCTGGTTCTCCAAACTACTCAAAATTTCCACTACCGGTTCTCCAGAACTGCTCAGAACCTGCTGAATACCACCTCTGGTTAGTTCATATTTCTCACAGATGAAATTTTCCTACATTTAGTGAGCAGAAAAAGACTACAGCCTCCCCAGCCTGATAATTGCCAGCAAAGCAAGTTAACTAAACTCCTAATCATATGTAGGGCTCTAATCATTTCTTCGCTTCCCCACCGAGTTTTAATTTTCCTCTTCTTTAATAAGAGTGTGAGATTCCCACTTTCTCTTTTTGGATTTCTTTTCAAAACTTCATTTCAAAACCTACCTCCCTACCTCCTTCTCTCTCTTTCTCTCTCTCTCTTTATCTCCTCCACTCCAAAGGTAAGGGAAAAACCACAATGCAATGCCTGCAGTGAAATGAACATATGCAATGCCAATGTGATGATTTATATAGGAAATTTTCTTTGAATATTCCATTTCCCATATCTCCATCCTATTCCTATATTTCCTGGTTATGTCAATATTGAGCTTGTGTTGGCTGGCGAATTGGCAGGAACACTGCATATTATGGAGGACATGTCCACTGTGGCATTTTGTGGTAATACCACTGATCATGATTAGATGCTATTGACAGAGTTGACCTCCATGAATCAGCTGATATGGTGGACTATCTGTAACACATTTAAAAAGCAATCCCCTGTTCCCTCTGAAGACCACATCAACAAGAAATTTCTACAGAACTACAGGAATTTATAAAGCATTATCTTACTTGAAATTGTTTGATCTCAAAATTCCCCATTTTAAGTTTGAAACTGTTCAGGTCCTATTGGTATTCTTCTATTCAGGAAATATCCTAAACTCAAAATGTCCCCACTTTTAAATAACAATGTCCTGTCTTTCTTTTGAAACAGAAAATCTTGACGAAATAGTAAAACACTCCGAACAAAACATGAGCAATTATTGTAAATTGGAAAAGACACATGCCAATCTCAAACTAATGGTTTCAAGATTGGAATGTCTTGGTTTAAAATATGTTGCATGCCTGCAGTGAGGTTTTCTTCTCTTTTCATAGCAAAGGGGTGCTTTGATAGGTTGTAAGCAAAGAAAGGAATGAACCATGCTCGTACCAACCTGACATTGCTGGAAGTTCAGATATTTCTAAAACAGAAGTCACAATGGAAACATGAGTAGGGGAGAGAGGGAGTGAAAGAAAGCAAAGGATAAAGATGTAGTTCATATTTGCAGACATTCAATGAACAGCTGGCTTCTTAGACAATTGGCCCAGTTTATGAATGAAAAAGTATCCAACAATGACATTATGGATGCAATAGACATGACAACATGAAACACACTGGAGTAGATGGTGGTCATCTAAAAATTGAGAGTAGCCACAGGACAATGCTACTTGTGTTAGCTTTGGAAACTTGATATTAGAAACTGTCTTCGGTGTTGAGATCTTACCTGGGACATTGAAATCTGTGCTTTGAAAATGCATAATTTGAGATAGAATATTGGCCTTGTTGTCTCAGGCGCAAGCTGCAAATCTACTTGACCTGATTTTAAAATCTCATTTTCAATTTATGCAATACACTGAACTGCCCATGTTGAAATAAAGAGGTAAAATGAGCCTTCCTTCCGCAGAAATAATTATAGGAAACATTAAACAAATAAACATATTGGGCAAATGCATCTCCTTAGTCTGCAATCCTAGTTAAGTAGGTTTTTCATGTACAGTTACATGGTTCATCAAGCCCCACATCCTATCCTGAACTATCACCAGATTAAGTGGTATTGTGACTACAGGAGCATTGTTGAAATAACATTTAATCTTGGACTCAGTGGAATTTTTACTGGACCAATTTCAACACTCTTAAAGTTTGAGAAGGTCCTGCCTTGAGCTTCCTTTTAAGTAACTACTATTCTTCATATCTTATTGATGCATTTTTTTTGTCAAAGAATCTTTGTTTCTAGATAAATTAACTCTTGAAATACCAAATGATACCAAAGCAGAATTTGCAGTTTCCCAGTCAACTCTGAAAACCTAATTTTGATCCATCCTAGTCATCTCATCATATATTGTACATATCTTCCCACACCATGCAATGTGGATACTCATCATCTTTACTGCTTCTCTACAAGGTGTTTTAATAATCAGTGTCTCAGTCAAGCTCCTGTCTTATCTGTCCCCTTTTGCTAAATTTTCTCTGGTCCACAATTTTGCTCTTCTTCCATCTTCCATTAAAGACTTTTAGGAGATCTTTATGTATTCTGTTGATCTGTATACCTACCATACAGAATTATACTGGCATTGGTGTTCCCCAGTTTGTTGATGGCCACACAGGTATAATTGCCATAGTCCTTCTCTGAGACATTAAAGAAGGTTAACGTAGACATTCGTCCTTTGTTTTCAATTTTCAAGCCATCAAGCCCATTAGCTAACCTACAAGGAAGACAAACCATGAGTTTAGATTAATAATATATCAATAATAATCCAAGAAGTGGAATTCAATTACTTTCAAACTTCTAGGCTGCAATCACTCCTCAATTTAAATCTTACTCTTGGTCCAATAAATTGGCATAGGTGGTATTTTTTTTGTAGCATCTCTTTGAGGTTGGTTGGATGGATCTTCAAGGTCCATTTTCAGGGTTAATTGGGGCCTTGAGGTTTATTCTCATCCATTTCCTATTCCAATTTTGTAGCCAGTTCAACAATGCTTCCCCACTAACTTTGTGTTTTTCACCAGCAGCCATTTATTTATTACTTTGTTTGTTTCAATTCCAAATCCTTGAAGAGCCATCAGCAGTAAGGTAGACTAGAATATGCTCTGTTGATCAAAGACTAAAAGGTAATTTCCTATGCTCATCATAAAGAAAATGTTATTAAAGACTGGAATTAACCCGAATGCATTTAAGATAAATTTAATATAATAGAACAATATTATTTAATATCGTTGATGTGCATTTGTGCCTAGGATATATAATGCTCCATTTTAAATACTGGAAAAAAAAAAAAAGACAGGCTGAATTTAATGGCCTGCCTGAAATTTGTCTTAATGCAGACTTTAACTGCGTCCTTCAGCTGTGTGAACATCATTCCCAGATGTCCTCAGCTAGAATGGCTGTTGCTGAGAATTCTGAAAACTGAAGTCCAGATTAGAGAAAATATAACAGGTCAGAGGAAATGCACATGATAGCTGTTGTGCACTGCTGACTTGACTGATAACATTCCTTTAGCTCAAGAAAGCCATTTCTTCCCAAGAACATAAATCTGCCATTCTTAAGTTACTGTAATGGCCTTAAAAGAGTGCTTAGGTACCTGGTTTCTTCTTTAAACCACTGAAATTCTGCTACTGGGACAGCTGAGGCCTCACAACGCAAGATCCCCTTCTGACCAACTGAAACACCAGTATTTTTAGGACTGGAGATGGATGGAGGATCTGGAGAGGAAAGGAAGGTTACTTCAAACTCTTTCAGATTATTTGCCAAGTCTGCCCCATGAATGAATCCTGATGGCAGACAGAATCAGTTGGAATGAAACTCAGGAATGTTGAGGGGCTAGTGATCACGCAAATATAGAAATGGAAGTAATTTAGTCTTCCCCATCCTGAGTTTGTTCAAATGTATCAGTCTACAAACTCCTGGAGGCCCAGCTGAATGAAAATGAGAAAAGTTCCCTCAAAAATAAAACTGGGCAATGTAGTTGGATTTACCACAAACAGCTTTCTGATCGCTTATGGACAAGGACTTGAACTGATTCCAGGACAAGACAGAAAGAGAAGAAGGGATCTATCCTTAACTCGATGTACTCCAGATCTTCTCTAAATATAATCTGCTACTTGATTTAGGATAACCTCAAAGTGATGTACCAAAATGCTAGCATACTAGCATTAACCTCACATAGGCCTTTCAATGAAGTCAAACTAGGAAACTTTCTTTTCTGTATTTTTTTCCCAAAGAGGGAACAGGTTTAATGGCTCTTGGATCACCTCCAAAATGCCAAAACCCTTTCAAAATAATCAGTACTATTTTAATCTGAATAGTTCCACGTCCTTTGTGCTTCACGTTGCTAATGAAGCTTTTAAAAAGTGATTGTCCAGAAGGGCAAAAGGCATGAAGCATAATTAAACCTAAGTATGTGATGTTCTTATGTCAGCTTGGCAGAAATAGACTTCCTTGTGTTTCTCCTGAAAGGTGGAGATTTCTTAATCTGTCATGCGTGCATGGTTAAGCATCAGCATAATTTCTCTCCCGCTGTGTTTTAATTTTGAATTTCTCTTCAGAAGAAAGTAAAGAAGTTAAGAGAAGACAACAATCTCTTACCAAGTATTCTCCCAGCTGCTGCAGTAGAGATGAGCTATTTTATTTTGGGGGGATAATAGATAGAAAATGTCAAGCTTATTAATTTATAAGAATTATATAGCTAGATGGCACACTTATAGCTTAGATCCTGGAAGTGTTGTTCTAATAGGATTTATGACTTTGGTGGAACAAGAATGTTATTTTACTAAATGTTCTAATATAGCTAAAAGGCAGAACATGTTTCTGCATGCGTAGCATCTTTGTTTTCATACCCTATACCTGAAAAAATTGATATGGAATTGATGAGGAATGGAGAAGGAAGTCAGAGAAAGGGTACAGAGAATCATCTGACTTGCTATGAAAGAAGCCCACATTTTAGAGTGAGATGCATATTTTTAAAAAGGCTGATCAAAGTGCAATTAAACAAGATCAGAGATAATGGTAATCCAGCCTTCAAGTCAAGAAAGATCCAGAAGTGTCTTGGAAAATATTAATATCAGTGGTAAAGCAAGCTTACATACTAATCAATAGCTTTCAAATGATGACACTGCTTTGCTTTGAAACACGTCCTCTCCAAACTTGGAAACTTTAAGACTTGTGGACTTCAACTTCCAGAATTCCTCAGCCAAACATGTTGACTAGGGAATTCTGGGAACTGGAGTCCACAAGTCTTACAGTCGCCAAGGTTGGAGATCCCTGATCTAATGAATGAATGGCAGGCTGGTTTAAATATGCTTGGGACACTCCTCGTGAAACCACTGCCAAATTAATCATATCTAATGTAAGTCACTAATAATTTATGTGTACCACTATTATTATTTTTTTGTTTTGTTTTAGCATTGTGTAGAAGCTGGAAAGAAATTTACTAGGTTCACATATATTCCACTTAGTTGTAAACCATTATTTACAGTCCACAATCATTTGGTTTTCACGGTGCTAAGCCATGTTCGAAGTTTAGCATGTCATATGGACTCAACCAGTCTCTATTTTCTTTTCTATCAGAAAATCATCTTGTTTATTGTGGGCTTGTTGATGTGAACCCAACTGCCTCTGTTTCAGGAATAAAATTTAAGCCCACCCTTCCATGTTAGTTTGGAATTCAGGAGTGGAAGGCTAATATAGGATCCAGATGATAAGAGTGGAAAAAAATCACAGTTTACCAATGTCAGCCTAATGCCACAGTTTAGATTTGGGATAAGTCTCACTGGAAACACAATGGGAACAGTGGGTCTTGCAGTCTGAGATTTTCCACAGCAGCTTTAGGCAAGCTCTGAAATCTTCCCATGGTGCAGTGGTTAGAACGCAGTACTGCAGGCTACTTCTGCTGACTGCCAGCTGACTGCAATTTGGCAGTTCACATTTCACCAGGCTCAAGGTTGCCTCAACCTTCCATCCTTCCAAGGTGGGTAAAACGAGGACCCAGATTGTTTGAGGACAATATACTGACTCTGTAAACCATTTAGAAAGGGTTGTAACACACTGTGAAGGGGTATATAAGTCTAACTGCTATTGCTATAACTTGAGTAGCATTTCTTACACCAATATTTCTCAGCCATAGTGGCTTGAAGATGTGCAGACTTGGAAGTCCACATAACTTCACATGACCAAAGTTGAGAAATGGCCTTACCCAATTATTGTAAACAACGTAAAGATATGCATGCATCATGCTGGAAAATGCTCTTTAGAAAATCCATGACTCTGTGTAAAATGACTACGCATGGAGGTTCACTTACAGTTGACAGTCACTTTCACCCTCCGAATATCGGGTGCTGCCACATCATTGACCGCGGTGCATTCATATTCGCCAGATTGTTCTCTTGTGATGCCTGTGATTTCCAAGTACTCATCATCGCTTATAAATCCCTGACCTAGAACAGAAAAGGGAAAGAAATACAGAGAAAATTAAAAAGAAAAGACTACAAAGAAAGAGGTTGAGACTTTGAAAAAAGTTCAGAGAAGAGCAATTAAGATGATCAAAGGCCTGGAGATTAAAACTTCTGAAGAATGGCTGTAGGATCTGGGTCTGGCTAGTCTCGAGGAAAGAAGAATTAGGGGTGACAGGGTACCAGTGTTCCAGTATTTGAGGGGTTGGGTCATGCCCCTGGTGGAGACTGACTGAGGGAGAGGAGGAACAGCTGACACAGAGTGGAGGTGTGGCTCCAGAGGTTGTGGAGGAGGCTGGGGAAGGGCAGAGGCTGGCTGTCCAGTCAGAGGAGGACCCAGGCCCATCCCCTCTCCATCCTAGGGCATGCAGGGACGAGAGGATAAGGGAGAGACATGGTCTACTGTAGAGGAGAGGGCCTTGATCCTCTTCATGGGTTGCAGCTATGACAACTGGATAAGAGGACGGACATGCGTACAGGCGAGTGCTGAAAACAAAGCATGAAATATTTCTAGTTTATTGTTCCTCTCTGAGTTTGGCATCCTTCCCAGTGTGTGTTCTGATATCTGTGGACATCTTCAAGCCCTCATCTTGCCTGGTTGTGTTGTTTTTTACTCTTTATAATTTAAATGGAATTTCCTCCTTCTTGTAACTGCTTGTGGGGGAGTTTTGTTTTGTTTTTTTTGTCTCCAGTCAAGGATATTTGGAGCTTGGAAGGGAAGTGAAGGAATAAAAGAGGCTTCACCTGTTTTTTGTGACTGTGGTTATTTTGCATCCCACCCTGGGTCATCACAGGCTGCCACAAAGGAAAGGGGCTCAAATTATTCTCCAAAGCACCAAAGGGCAGGACGAGAAACAGAAGATGGAAACTAATCAAGGAGAGAAGCAACCTGGAATGAAGAGGAACTCCCAAACAGTGAGGATATTGAACCAGTGGAACAGAAGTTGCCTTCAGAAATTGTGGTTGCTTCATCACGGGAGGCTTTTAAGAAAAGTCTAGACAGTCACTTGTCTGAGATGGTATAAGTTCTCCTGATGAGCAGGAGATTCTATTCTAATGTTCTAATATTTGAAAAACGATGTCTTTGACTCCGGGTCTCTTCCATTTTTGCAGTCTGAACGGTGTGATTTAAAACTCTCCACTCAACTTTTTTTGCTTTTACACTAGAGGTGGTATTCAGACGATTCTGACCAGCTCTGGAGAACCTGGAGTGGAAATTTTGAGTAGTTTGGAGAATCGGCAAATCCCGCCTCTGACTGGACATTTTACAGTCTCCTTCCCCTGCCACGCCCACCAGGCCACACCCACAGAACTGGTAGTAAAAAAAATTGAATTCTCCCACTGTTTTACATGTTAGTATATAACTAGCCATTTTTACAATGACAAATCTATGTAATTGACAGAACCAAAGTCAAAGTTTCATTTCATCACCAGCACAATATTCCAAAGTGATATCCAAATGAAAAATATGCTTAAATATATTCTTCTCTTTGAATAAAATGATCGATTTAACCATTTCTGCTTTCTCTTCTTTGCCGTGGAAATAGTACATATTTCTATTTGCACTTAACAAACTTTGTAAACTATCACCATTTATATTAACAAGATTCACTGTATTCTTTCAAATTCTTTGAATTTACAGGGAAAAATACTTTTTTTATATTGTGATAAAGAGAGTTGGAAGTCAACACTTTTTTTCATCTTTCCCCTTGTACTTTACATTTTCTTTTTCCCTCTCTTTTTCCTTCCCCTAATTTCTCATTTCTACGTTTCTTTCTTTTTCATATATAGCTAAAGCAACAATAAAAAGAGCCTATCTTAACAGAATGGTGTGTTTTTAGGTAGGGCCAACTGTCAATCATTTCTGGGTGGACTAAATGGCATTTCACCCATGTGGTTCATGGATATGATAAATTATTCAGCAGATTCTCTGGAATCGGGAGGGTTTGCTTATTTTTCCCCCTCTTCTTGACAATTTCCCCATTATTTTACATTCTCTGCTGTTAGGATGGTCATGATGTGGAAGAGAAATATGCAAACTTTGAACGTATTTGCAAAAAGAGGTCATAAAATATATTTGCTTTTATGGGGAAAAAGAACTCAGATATTTTCCAGGGAGGCAAGTTTTTGAGAAAGCTTGGTTCAAGTTTACCAAGTGCAGGATATTTAAGATTTATGGATGATTTAACAGATAATATTGGAAATGGATTTAGGGCTTCCAACCAAATTTTCAGTTGCTGTTTTTAGTTCGTCAAATATTCTACATGATTACTTTTTGGTTTTTCTTTAAAGAAATATGCATGTATACAAAAGGCTATTTAATGTGTTTGGATATTGAAAAATTCAATAAAAATAACTCCTTGTTAGAAAGAAAAGATTCATTTTCTTTTCTTTTCTTGCTATAACAGAACACTGGGATTAAAATGTCTTTTTAAAAAGTAAACATCTTTTTGTTGCAGCCAAAGGAAACTTCCCTTGCTGATTAACAACCAAATGACCCAAAGAACAGCAACCTTCATTGTGATTATTCTACTGGTTGTGATGGTTACAACTCACAACTCAAGGTGTTATTTCTGAAAATGAAACAGGTTGTTTTATCCTGAATGACAGTTGATGGAAATGATGGACCTACCAAACACTCAATTATTATTTTTTCCTCTTCTACTGCAAGGAATCAACAAAACTAGTGTTACATATGCCTGATAGCTAAACACCTAGGAAAGTAGAATATTCAGATTCACAAGCTTCATAAACTGAGCCTGCAAATCTATGTTCTCTGATTTAGCCCTAGGGCAACAGAAGGGATTAAATTGTTTTTGTAAGATTGGTGACAGTCTTGGGCAAAATACATTGTCACAGATATCTTTTTCCTGTCCCTTAGAGACCCTTGGAGGTTGCAGTTGTTGGACACGTCCCCTAAATGAGCGTACTTTTGCAATAGATAAGCCTTACCCAGAAATAAACGCACCAAGACCTAAACAATGGATGTCAAAAGTTTTTTAGCATTTGCTTTCTTTTTTTGGCTGTCCTTTGAACAACTCCTTGCAACCTGGCCTGAAATTTTCATGGGTTCTCCTGCTGTACCAACACTGGTTAACCAGTCAATTTGCAGCTCTCAGCTCCCAGGAAAATGCAGGAACACAGATGTAAAACCTTGCCCATTCTTCTCCAAAAAGGCCGACATATGAAAAAAGGTGGAGCAGTAACCCCTGCTGCTCCAAACAGAACACGGTGATTGGAGAAGCAGTTTTTACAACTATGCTTGACATCATTTCCTGCTGGTTCAGATCTGTCATCCCACAGAGCTTTTGCCAGTAACAAAAGGATGCCACACTGCAGCTCACACAAGTATTGCTCAGGTGCTACCAGTCTGAGGTTTCTTTCATTCTACTTGGTTTGGAAAAAAAAAAGAAGAACAAAAACCCTGCTTCCCTGATACAGCTTATATAGAACTTGAAGTATGGTACAAATCAGGAGAAACCATATGGTACAAATGTCTCAAAAACAGGAGCTCTGAGAGGGACTTTGGAGTCCTCATGGACGATCACTTAAACATGAGCCAGCAGTATGTGTTGGCAGCCAAAAAAAAGCTAACACAGCCCTTGGTTGTATAAACAGAAGTATAGAATCAAAATTAGCATTACTTCATCAAGCCTTGGTAATAATACCGCACCCAGTTTTGGTCACCAGATTACAAAAAAAGATGTTGACTTTGCAAAAAGTGCAGAGAAGAGCAACTAAGATGATCAAAGGCCTGGGAGACTAAAACATATGAAGAACAGCTACAGGATTTGGGTTTGGCTAGTCTAAAGAAAAGAAGAATTAGGGGTGACATGATAGCAGTATTCCAGTATTTGAGGGGCTGCCACAAAGAAGATGTAGGAGGTCAATTTATTCTCCAAGACACAGAGAGTAAGGTAAGAAACAATGGATGGAAACTAATCAAGGAAAGAAGAAGTGTAGAATTAAGGAGAAACTTCCTAACAGTGAGAACAATTAACCCGTGGAAGAGCTTGCCTTCAGAAATCATGGGCGCTCCATCACTGGAGGTTTTTAAGAAGAGACAAGACAGTTACTGGTCTGAAATGGCATAGCATCTCCTGCTAGAGCAGGGGGTTGGACTAGAAGACCTCCAAGGTCCCTTCTAGCTCTATTCCGATTCTGAAAGTTTAACCAAAAGTTAATCTAATCCTACATAGCTTTTTCTCTGGTAATATCACACTACTAACTAGAGCAAACAAAACATTTGCTAGACCAATACTTGAATACAGCACATCAGCCTGGAACCTGCATTACATATCTGATATTAGTACAGTGGAGAAAGTCCAGAAATATTTCACAAGAAGAGTTCTCCACTCCTCTACTCTTTGCAGAATATCTTATGCCACCAGACTTGAAATTTAGACCTAGAAAACCTAGAACTACGTCGCCTTCGGTCAGATCTAAGTATAGTATATAAAATCATACAATGCAATGTCCTACCTGTCAATGAATACTTCAACTTTAACCATAACAATACAGGAGCACACAATAGATACAAACTCAGGGTAAACTGCACCAAACTTGATTGCAGGAAATATGACTTCAGCAACAGAGTGGTCAATGTCTGGAATCCTCTACCTGACTCCGTGGTTTCTTCCCCAAACCCCAAAAACTATAACCTTAGACTATCTACTATTGACCTCACCCCTTTCCTAAGAGGGGGACATGCATAAGCGCACCAACGTGCCTACCGTCCCTGTCCTATTGTTTCTTTTTATTTTTCTCATATGTATCCATTTCATGTAGTCATAACTATGTTATACTTATACCTTTTATCTTACAATCGCTTGACAAAATAAATAAATAAATAAATAAAGAGGTCATACAACATATAAACTTTAATATAGAGGTCATACAACAGATAAACTTTGCAAAAAGCTGGAACTTTTTCTGCAAAACTTATCTGTTGTGGTACCAACTTGGATGAAACTAGAATGGTTCATACCACCAGAAGCCCACTCTTGCTCTGAAACAGGGAATCCATAACCTTACCTATTATTGGTTAAAAAAAAATATAAAGGCAATTAATTTTTGAGTCAAACTCATCTCCTGTGGCTTTCATCCATATTGTTTTATTGGGCAACATTATGGAAATACCTTGTCACTGGCTTTGGATTTTTTTTTCTTTTTTAATATCTCCATTTAGCCATAGCCCTGGGTTTCTGAGATGGTTTGACATCCAGATGCTAACCAAGACCGACCTTGCTTAGCTTCTGAGTTTATTTCCTTGATGTATGACCACAATGGAGCCCAATAAATTTCTGTTGCTAAGTGAGACATTTGTTAAGCGGATTTTGCCCCATTTTGTGACTTTTCTTGCCACAGTTGTTAAGTGAATCACTGCAGTTGTTAAATGAGTGGCTCGGTTGTTAAGTAAATTTAGCTTATCTGATGACTTTTCTTTGTCAAAAGGTTGCAAAAGTTGATCACGTGACCCCAGCACACTGCAACTATTATAAATATGAATCAGTTGCCAAGCAGCTGAATTTTGATCACATGACCATGGGGTAAAGACAATCTGCACTAAGTTGTTTGCATAGATTATTAAATTATTTGTTTAAAAAGATTTAAAGGCTGCTCGATTCCACCCGACTCAGGAGCCTTACATAAAAAAATGTCAGAAGAAAGACTTAACACTTGAACTGCACCCATAAACAACTAGATGAGATAACATAAACCAAATTTATAAGGCTTCACCCATCATCCTGCCTCAGGGCCAAGGGAGACCAGCCAGATTTTCATCAGACATCATTTACAAATGCGTGTAAATGTTAAAAATGAACAATGTCCTACATTATTCATTTTTATGTCTAATCTAATCTAATATTTTTTATGTCTAATCTAATAATGACCTACATGAGCCGCGGTGGCGCAGTGGTTAGAATGCAGTGCTGCAGGCTGCTTCTGCTCACTGCCGGCTGCCTGCAATTTGGCAGTTTGAATCTCAGCAGGCTGAAGGTTGACTCAGCCTTCCATCCTTTCGAGGTGGGTAAAATGAGGACCCAGATTGTTGGGGGCAAGAGGCTGACTCTGTAAACCGCTTAGTGAGGGCTGGAAAGCACTGTGAAGCAGTATATAAGTCTAAGTGCTAAGTGCTCTTTTCCTTCCCTCCCTGTGGTTAGAATGCAGTAATTCTGCCAGTCACCAGGAATTCTATCCTGACTGGCTCAAGGTTGACTCAGCCTTCCATCCTTCCAAGGTGGGTAAAATGAAGACTCAATTAGTTGCGGGCAATAGGCTGCCTCTGTAAATCGCTTAGAGAGGGCTGTAAAGCTCTGTAAAATGGTACATAAGTCCAAATGCTATTGTTATTGCTACATGCAAGATTAAAAAATGAATGAAACCAGAAGAACGAGACCCTTGCAGAGTGGGCAGTTTTTCCAATGGTGGTTGTTGCCGATATTGTTGTTGTTTGGCAGAATCCTCCCTGAGCAGAACCCAGAAATTGTTTCCACAAACAATTTCCAGAACCAAATCCCCCACCCCTGTGAAATGGAATAAATATGCACTGGGGGAAAAAAAAAAAGTGGGATAATTTGTTAGGCTGGTGGTAGCTACCCCCATGTAGAGGGGGATAACCAGCTCACACAAGCAAAATAACAGTCTCCTGGTTTTGTTGTGTGAGCCTCATAAATATTCCTCCTCATTTTAGAAATGTTAAATATTTCTAGGCAATGAAAAAGTGATTGCACGAAGTGCAGGAGATTTTTTCTGCCTTGAAGAAATAAGCAGCGGGACAGAGATGATAAAGCACCAGTGACTCAGAGCAGGAGGGGAGGAGAAGCAGTTTGAGTCTGAAACTGTGAAGATGGCAAAATAACAAGGGGTGGAAACCTACGAAGAGGGTGAATGCTGGGCCTGCTTTGCAAAGGAACCTCCTCTGTAATGAATCCAATAATCTTGAGGTCATCGTGGGTCGTCCTATCCTCCAGCTGATCTCTATAAAAGATAATTGGAAGTATAAGGAAATAGATTTGATGAGCCCGGTGACAGAAATAAGTAAATAACAGAGATGATTTCTTTTTAACATGGAAGGGGCCAAGGAAAAAACAAGAGATAAGCTCTGCTTGCTCCACTTGTGAGATAAGTATCTAGAGTGGATACAAATGGTGACTTTCAGAAGGAGGGGAGATGATGGATAGCAGGCATCAATCATTGGATACTGGAACCAGGGCAGCCTATGTATCAGTTGCTGTGGCAGGTCATGACAGTATCAGCTGATTGAAGAGGATATGTTTCAGTCGCCAACCGCATTTTTCCACTGGAGATGTCTATGGAGATTCTCAGTCATTCAGGCTATTGTTGTCTCAAAGGTGTTTTTTCAGGAGGCAACTTGACTTTCTTCTTGTTGTTTTTCTGAAGATGTTTTGCTTCTCACCCAAGAAGCTTCTTCAAACACTGACTAGATGGTGGGGAATGGAAGGAATTATATTCCTTGCAAGACATCTGGTCATTTGCCTCCTTTTAGAAGGTTGTTCATGCACTTGGAGGTTTACCTGTTTCCTCGGGGTCATCTGGGTGGTGCTCCTGGTTCCTGTAGTCTGCATTTTCTCCCCTCTGGGAATCCATTCCTATTCCCATACCATTCCAAGGGTGTTCATTTCAAATTGTATAACTAAAGGTTATACTGTAGAGATTCTCAGTCATCCAGGTCATGGTTGTCCCAAAGGTCCTTTTTCAGGTGGCAACTGGACTTTCTTTTTTCTTTTGAAGACATTTTGCTTCTCATCCAGGAAGCTTCTTCAGCTCTGACAACTATCCCCACTATTCTGTCAGAGCTGAAGAGGCTTCTTGGATGAGAAGCAAAACATCTTCAAAAGAAAAAAAAAAAAAAAGTCCAGTTGTCTCTTAAAAAAAATTACATCTTTGGGATATAAGTCGTATAGTTGCCAAGGTTGAACACCCCTGGTCTTTACTCCAAAAATCAATTGGAAAAGTAAGTAAACAGTGTTATTTCACTTCCAAGAAGCTTCTTCAACTCTGACAGGGTAGTAGGGAATGGAAGGATTTATATTTTTTGTAGACAGCATGACCTGGATGACTAAGAATCTCTACAGACTTATAACCGGACTTTGTTTTTCCTTGAGGAAGATGGTTTGCTTCTCATCGAAGAAGTTTCTTTGGTTCTGACTGAACATCAGAACATTTGAGATGTCCAGCAGAGATCTGCCTTGGAACTGCCTGGAATCCCTCTGCTTGTATCTTCAAGGAATACACTCCTTCAGGAAATCATGTTATCAGAGCTCCTCAAACAAATGCAGAATCTCTTGTTATCTTTCTTCAAATTTTCAGATAACTTCTGCTCAAGGATAAACCTGAGAAATTCACTTTGAGGATTTCAGCTTTGTAAAAATAAGCATTTGCGGAACTTTTTTTTTAAATAAAAAAAATAATCTAGTTTCACTTAGCAGGTCCTCCCACTGACTACCATCAAAAGTCTATTTATAAGAACTCTTCAAAAGTTATATATTTAAGAGCCTGTTGCTTCATTGGCTGCATTCAAAATGGATTGGTTCAGAACCATCCCAACTCTTAGTAGCGACCAAGTGCTATTATGGCCCCTTGGATGGTATTCCAGGGATGTTGAGATTCCTTGGATTGTCCCTCTGAGGTCAGAGAAGAGGATAGCAAGCAGCTGTGATGGTACAATCTGAGATGTCTCACCCGGAGCAAAATTAACATCTCACACAGGATGCACTGAAATTAAGTGTCATTTAATAGAGGCCATCTGCTCTACTGTAAAACAATGAAAGAATAACAGACAGACACAAATAAACCTGGAGGCCGTTTGTACAGCAATCATCTGTACAGCAAAGCAATATATCTTCTCCCTTATTGAGAGGTGCAGTCTAGGATACATAGTGCCAAAATAATGACAAGTGTAATAAATTTGTTGCTTTATTTTGATGTGTTATCAGGACCAACCTAAGTACGATGTACAATAGTCCAGCCAAAGTTTGGTTCATTCTTTGCTCACGCCAAATAAACAGAATATTGCAAGACTAAACCTTACCTTATTCTCACCCTAACAGACAGACTCTGGGAGAGTTTAGGAAGTGGCTATTTTTATTTTATTATTTATTTATTTATTGGGAGGGTCAAATTATTCTCCAAAGCACCAGAGGGCAGGACAAGAAACAAGGGTTGGAAACTAATCAAAGAGAAAAGCAACCTGGAATTAAGGAGAAACTTCCTAACAGCAGGGACAATTAACCAGTGGAACAGCTGGCCTCCAGAAATTGTGGTTGCTTCATCACCAGAAGCTTTTAAGAAGAGACTGGACAGCCACTTATCTGAAATGGAATAGGATCTCTTGCTTGAGCAGGGGGCTGGACTAGAAGACCTCCAAAGTCCCTTCCAGCTCTATTCTATTCTATTCTATTCTATTCTATTCTATTCTATTCTATTCTATTCTATTCTATTCTATTTTTCTACTCTACTCTACTCTACTCTACTCTACTCTACTCTACTCTACTCTACTCTACTCTACTCTACTCTACTCCTATTCCTATTCCTATTCCTATTCCTATTCCTATTCCTATTCCTATTCCATTTTCTATTCTACTCTACTTTCTCTTCTCTTCCTCTGTCTCCTATCCAGCTTTACATTGTGTTGCCTGTTGTCTCTCCTGCCTCCTTGGCATGTGCTTCCTCCTTTCTGGGAAAAGGCTGCTTCACTGTAGTCCATCACACCATTTCCCCCTTCATGGACACAATCCCTCACGTGTATTAAATGCAAAGAAACCTCCTGATTTTCCAAGAAAGCAGCTTAGGATCACAATCTTATTGGGTTACACCACAGCAGGAGACCCCTTCATTTTCTGCTTGGTCTGAATGGGGAACACTCACAGGCACAGGGAGAACTTAGTGGGGAATTCTTATTGGGCCTTTTTATTAATGTAACTTCCATACATTTGCCTTTCACAAGATATGAACTAGTTCGAGGGATGGACACCATCAATGCTGATACCAGCCAAAGCATTGAAAAACTCTTAAGAAGAACCATCTTGGTGCAGTGGTTAGAATGCAGAACTGCAGGCTATTTCTACTGACTGCCGGGCTGCCTGCAGCTCGGCAGTTCAATTCTCAATGGCTCAAAATTGACTCAGACTTCCATCCTTCCGAGGTCAGTAAAATGAGGACCCAGAATGGTTGGGGCAAGATGTTGACTCTATAAACCGCTTAGAGAGGACTGGAAAGTAGTATGAAGAGGTATATAACTCTAAGTGCTATTGCTAAGAAGTAGTGCAAGATTGGAAGATGTGGTGAGACATGGCCCATGATATCCCTGAATAATCTCCCTCCCCCTTCCTCCTCCTCCTCCCTCACCCTCCAACATGCCTATATTGTCACCTTTGGAAGAATCTGCTATATCTACTTCTCCGGGTGAGAATGAATGGGATAGAAGATCAGAGACGACGAAGGTTAATTAAACCTTTGGTTTTCAAGATGAAGGGAAGGAGAATCCAGGTGGACTAGTTCTTTCTGTTCCTCTGGCAGAGGAAGCTGTGTCCTTTGAGTAGGACAAGGATTGCGATAAAGACAACCCCACACACACACACACAAAAAAAGCATTGCGGTAAGTCCTCCACTGGTGAGTGCACCAATTCTTTCTCCCAGCAATCCTGCAGATTCTGAAAGAGAAGTTTTGACACAGCAGGAATTATTTATCTGGCTGTGCATTAGGACTAGTGATGCTGTTAAGCTAATTAACGGCATTCGTTAATATCTTTAAATTACCTGTGATGGCTCCCAGGCAAAACCAACCTCATCGCAATTGCAATGGCCTGGGCCCATCTGCCTCGGCAACTGACACGATGTTCATTTCACAGTTCATTAGAACACTCCAGAGTGATTCTCTCCCCAAACTGCCACCTCCTCTGAAAGAGCAGCCCTTGCTTTCTATTGGAGAGAGATTACCAATTCAGAAGACTCTTTCATCTGTTCTCGTTTCATTCTGCCCTTTGTATAAAGCTCTGAAGAGCCTAACCTTGGATCTTTTCTGCCCTAGACTTAGAGCAGAATGCAATCACTTTCAGGGGTCCTTGGTGCTCTCTGAGCTTGGCTGTTTTCTGGCAAATGTTTTGTGACCTGAACTAGGTAACATCACCAGTGCTATCAACATTAGCAGCAAATGAGGATGTGGCCTAGTTTGGGTCATGAAACATCTGCAAGGAAACAGCCAAGCTGAGAGAGCACCAAGGACCCCTCATTTCCACCCTAAGCTACAAAGAATCTCCTTTATTGGCACAATCCTTAACATTAACCATGGACACATCAAGAAGTCCATTTGCTACATGGCAATCGAGAGTGTCATCTTTGATCTATTGGTATCAAAAACATTGGCTTCTGGGTCTCCATTTAGGAAAAGTTAGCTGCTCTGGTAGAGCTAGAAGACAAACAATATGGTGTCCTGGGATTCCAGAGTGAGTCTTCCTCTCATGCTTACATACCCCTCTGGAATTTTATACAAGGGTCTAGGGGAAAAGAAGAAAAATATAACAACAACAACAACAACAACAACAACAACAACAACAACAACAACAACAACAACAATAATAATAATAATAATAATAATAATAATAATAATAATAATAATAATAATAATAATAAAATAAAAATAAGGAAAGGAAATAATAAAATAAAGTAAAATAAAATAAAATATAAAATGAATAGAATAGAGAATAGAAATAGAAAGGGATGGGATATGATGGAATAGAAAATAGAATAGAATAGAGTAAATAGAAATTGGAATGAAGAATGAGATGGGATGGGATGGGATAGAATAGAAAGTAGCATAGAATAGAACAGAACAGAATCGAATCGAATCTCCCCAGGTATAACTTAGAAACTTAAGTCACATTCTTTACTGAAGGAGACCATTTCAGACCTTTTCACGCATGATCATTAGAAATGGCTTTACACAGTCTTTTTCTGGGGTGGTGGGAGATTTTCTTCAAGAAGAGATTCAGCTGAAGTGCCCCAAGACACTTTTTTATGAGTAAAGAACCAAGTCTCTTAAGGGTCTGTGCTCATAAGGCTTAGATTGTGCAGTGGCTCAGAAAGGTGGAAGGTAGGTCTTTCAAGGCAGCTTGCCAATATTGTCTCTTCCTCGTCTCCCTTAACCCCTTATTATTGTGGCCTTTCTGACTTCACGCACCATTCTTGGGCTGATTTCTTTCTGCCTTTCTTTCCTGCAGTCCACCCTCCTTTAGGAGCCCTTGTCCTGCCAAATTCTATTGCGCCCATCGAGATTTGCTCACTGTTGTCAGCCTTCCTCAACTTTACTAAGCTTTCTTGACACACTAATTCCTGAGTATATTTCCTAAAGCCATTTCCTATTTGGGAATGGAGGCTTTTCTTCTCCGGCTAAGAGAAGCCGGAGCTCCAGGGATGCCACAGAGAAAAAAAAGAAAAGGGAAGTGCCTGGGAGGAATCAACCTCTTCAAGGCTGTGATGTGACATAGCATGAAGGTTTTGAGGGAAGTCATCCCTCCTAGAAGAATGAAATATCTTGAGAAATATTTAAAAAGGCAGAACAGTATATTTCCTCTTAAAGAGAAATGGAAATTTTAAGGGAGACAGAAACTCCCTGCCCCAACAGATATTTGGTGACCATTAGGAAAGATTAGGCCAGCCTATCTACAAAACAAAAGACATTCAGGATGATGGGATTATTCTTCAGGGAAAAGGCATTCAGCCACAATAGGGACTGCACAACAAGCCCTTTCATTGCATCAGCCCAAGCTTCAACCAAGCTTGACTCAGATAACCTACAAAATCAGCTATGACCCCTGCATAGCCCCATGGGAGTCTAACAGCAACCAATAGAATACATGCTCTTGCCACAGGAACAGGAAGCTCAAGGACAAGGTCCAAGAGAAGGTATAAATAACCCTCACTCTCCACTCCATGTGGTCAGATGCACCAAGATTCTGTGTTTGATGGTTCTGCTCCATTAAACCATCTTTCCCATCACCCTCCATGCGTCCGGTGTCTTTCTCTCCACTTGGAACTTAACTAAATGGATATTTCTTCCAACAGTTTCAAGAAGGAATATTAATAAGGCATTCCTAAGGTTTAATCTCACTGTTTAGCACCAAGACTTTTAACAAACCATTAACAGATTCCCCAGCATGTTAAGTGGTAAAACACAGAACATAGAATAGAAGAGGTGGAAGGGACCTTGGAGGTTATCCAGTCCAACCTTCTGCTTGAGCAGAAGACCCTCTACCATTTCAGACAAGTGCCTCTCCAGGCTCTTCTTAAAAAGTCTCCAGCAATAGAGCACCCACAACGTCTGAAGGCAAGCCATTCCACTGGTTAATTGTTCTCACCATTGAAGTAAATCAAGAATGAATAAAATTGTACAATAGATGTCATTTTCTCCAGAAAGCAGGAGAAGAATTGAAAAACCAAATTTCACCAAGGACCATATTCTACAGCCTGGAATACATGATGGTGAGGAAACTCTGTACAATGTGGTATCCATCTACCCTACTAAGAAGTCACATATGAGTCTGGGCTAAATTAGACACTCAGATATATATATTAAAAAAAA
This sequence comes from Hydrophis major, assembly GCA_033807585.1. Lineage (NCBI taxonomy): Eukaryota > Metazoa > Chordata > Lepidosauria > Squamata > Elapidae > Hydrophis > Hydrophis major. The sequence continues at coordinate 35,297,493 of CM066334.1, forward strand.
AACTATAATCACAACCTGCCTGCAGACTACTTTATTTTAGTGATCTATTATTCCTTGATGTAATATATTTCCCATGTACAAGTGCTTCTGAGGGTGATTTACCCTAATTAATATCTATCTATCTATCTATCTATCTATCTATCTATCTATCTATCTATCTATCGACACACACCACATTTTTAAAGAAACAAAATCACAGAGCTGTGGATGGAAGGCAGAAATGATTCATCCAACATTCATGAAAGAGAGGCCTCGTTAAAAGAGTCAGATGCTTACAGGATATAAGAGTAATTTCCTTACATGCTGCGTGCAGGAGAGCATTCCAGATGTAGATGCTGCCTTAGAGAAGCCAGTGTTCAAGCAAATGATCATATGGCAACTAGGGGCTGTATATAGTCTTATTGAGTGATCTTACTGATCAACCAAGTTTGCAATGCTGAAAGCAGTCCACCAGCGTAGAAAGGTAAAGATTTCCCCTGTCCAGTCATGTTTGATTCTAGGGGGCAGTGCTCATCTGTGTTTCTTAACTAAGGGAGCCAGCATTGTTCCAAGACCCTTCTGTGGTCATGTAACTAGCATGACTATACATCAAGGTGTACAGAATGCTGTTATGCTCAAAGTACCTCTCAAAGGTCTGAGCTCTAGACCTAAACCACAACCAGGATGCCACTGGTTCCAAAAGGGCTTATTCAGCCAGTACACAGTGAGTTCCATCAATTAGAAAAAAAGGAATGTAGTTAGCACTGGGAGCCTCCATCTCCCAGCGCCCTTTGAGGGCTAGAACCATATCCTTCTGCCCACTGGAGCAGCCAACCATCCAGCAGGGGCAATCAGCTGATTGTTGGGCTACCGTCAGACTCGATCAGCTGATTGTTGGCCAGCCTAACTTCAGTCAGGATCATCTGTTTGTCGGCTCTGCGTTGCTTGCCACTTGCAGCCTCTGATAGAAAGGTCTTTCCACCAACCACCTTCTGTGCTGGGGTCCCTCCCCTGGTATGGCAAACACCAGTCCAGAGTTTGACAGTTACTTTCCCACCGAAGTGGTATCTTTTTATCTACTCACATTTGCATGCTTTCAAATTGTTAAGTCAGCCAGAGATGAGGCATATTACGGAAGCTCACCCCGCCGTGTGTCTCTCAGGTCTCGAACCTTTCTGGCTGATAAGCATCTGTAACTGATCAGCATCTGTAACTGCGAAGACATTGTGCCCCTTTTATTAGGAGTGTAATGCTGGTGGGAAAGTTAGAGTTGCCATTTATTCTTTTTGGGAAGGTTTGCTATAGTATTCCAAACAGGAGGGTATAGGCATGGAATTAAAGGGAGACTAAATCAGAAGGAATGGGATTAGGTTCATCAGGATAACATCTGGACTGAGGTTCTCCCTGAAATCCTGATTTCCTCCACTTTTTTAGAAGAGTTGTGAGGGAGGACCTAGCTCTTCACTCAGGCCTTCAGCAAGGAACAGTAAGATCCCTCATTACATCTTGCTTGCCATCTTGTTATATTTATGTACTGTAACTTTTTTTATCATTGTGAACTGACCAGAGATGTTGAGAGATTTTTTTTAAAAAAACAAACAATAGTACAATTGCATATAAAGTTCATAATTGAAAAGATAGAAAATGCCCACTCTGCAAAGAAACAGTGTACACATCCTAGTTAGTTACTGGAAGAAGATTCCACAGATTGACTACAAACAACAGCAGCAATAATGTTGCACTGGAAGATCTGCAAGAAATCATATTTGCCTGTAAGCAAGAACTGGTGGGACCACAACATAAGAGAATAATAGAGCATGAAGAAGCTAAAATGCTCAGGGAACTTGAGAATACAAACAGACAAGCATGCACCAACACCCTAGACCAGGGGTTCCTAACCTGGGATGCTTGCACCCCCTGGGGGTGCGAGACGATATTCCAGGGGGTGCGAGAAAAGTCCAGGTAAATAATAGGATATTGGCTATATGTTGGCATTTTTATTTATTATGCAATGGATTAATTTTGTTTTCATTTTAGAGTTAAGTATCATTATTTAGTGGCCGTCACATACATAGCTGAAAAGATTCAATCCTACCATATATTTAATGCGTCCAGTAGTTCCTAAAGTCTAAATTTCAGGGGGTGCGAGGTTCGAGTGAAATTTCTTTAGGGGTGCGGGGTGAAAAAAAGGTTGGGAACCACTGCCCTAGACTTAATTGTTAATAAGGAAGAAAAAAAATGGTTGGTAGAAGTCAGAATACCTGGAGGTAGCAGAAGAGAGAAAAGAACTGGAGAAAACCACAAAGTAAATCTGCAAATAGAAGTAGGACAACAGAGGCTAAGGAAAGCAAAGGTAATACTAAAAATGATTGGTGCAGTGGTAGGATTCAATTTTTTTACTACTAGTTCTGTGGGCGTGGCTTGGTGGGTGTGGCAGGGGAAGAATACTGTAAAATCTCCAGTCAGTGGAGATATTTGCTGGTTCTCCGAAGTACTCAAAATTTCCATTACCAGTTCTCCAGAATTGGTCAGAACCTGCTGAATACCACCCCTGGATAGGTGCCTTGGGTGCAATCCCAAAACATTTGGAGTTCCAGTTGAACACGACTGGCATTGACAAAATTAATCAATTACAAAAGGCAGCCTTACTCTGAACAGCTTAACTCCTGCAATCACACATTTAACACCATAAAACAACAAATATCTGTCTATTTTGGGTCCTTGGGAAGGACTTGCTAGTGGCTCAAAATTCCAAATCCAGTCTCAACATGTGGCTGACTATGCAACCAAGAATAATTTCACCTGTTCAAGGAACAGACTTATGGAGAAAGTAGTACCTGGAAAGAGATGAAGATGGTGGAAACTTCTCTCTCCCTTCACCTCCATTCTGCTAAATAGTTTACGTTGCAAACCCCTGGTGTCAGATCATTCCAAATAATGTTTCCAATAACTCTATTTTCCACTGGAGATAATTTCCCATGAAAGCATAACTCAGCATTACCATTAAATCTCAAAGATTCCCCTTCCAGCTTACCTTCCCAAAGTCTGTTTCAGGCAGGGAAACATTTCTTCCCTTCTTTGCATCCCACCTTGTAGAGGCAAAGACAATTGAGAGAAAGGGACCCAGGCCAGGGCACTTCACAAATCAGAAGGCAATTCATCTCACAGAGAAAACAAGTGATGTTTACATTATTAAGTCAAAACTTCAAAGCAAATCAGAGGCAGAAAGAAAGGAGCCCATTTTCATCAATTATTACTGAGCTGAACCTAATTTTTCAGTCACTGCCGACTGGTAAGTGGCAGCTTCTTTGCAGCTAAAAATCTTTCATCGTCTTATTTACTAATCAGATATTAACTTCGTGGAATCCCAAATGACATTGTAGAAAGAAAGTTAAGAAGGAAGCAGAGACACAAGTGGGGGAGAGGAAAAGAAAGGTTCAATTGAATTAATTGCAGAAAAGGGGGAAGGAAATCCAGATATGCCAATATTCAGTAAAGTTAGTGAGAACACATCCTGTTTAATTGTTGCTTGTATAAAAGGATGAAAGACTGGTACCTTGGTCTATATAACAAAAGAATGACCCATTGAGATCCCTGTATCAAAACAACTTCCCTTATGTGTGGCCAGAATCTGAAAATAACATTTAACACAGCACAGTACTTAAGCAAAATGGTTCGGTTGAGATTGGCATATGTGGGCCAGATTGGGGCAGGATGTAGGGGTGACACCGAAATACAATTTTGTCATATTTGATTTATCTATATATTACATTATTGTATTTTATTCCAATTTCATTTTAAACTGTATTTTATTCCAATTTCATTTTAAATTGCATTTTATCCAATTCCATTTTAAAATTGTTTTTATCAGATTTTAGAAATAATTTGTGTCTGGAACTCTGCACTTTGATATGGCCCAAGGGCTAATCAATAAAGTAAACTCAAACTCAGTCAAGTTAGGGATAAGGAAAATTCCTTTCCTCTGGGCTTTTTATTCTGTTCTTGCGCTGAGCTGCTCTTAAGCTGAGATTCAGGTTTCCTAAGATGTGCAGAAACAAGATAAAAATGTATATTTTATCCTTTTTGGACAATTCAATCTTTTGAACCTTCCATCCCAAAAAATCAAGATGGCAACTTGAATTTGATGAAAACTCTGCCTATATTTTTGTGCATATCACAGAATACGTTGAATGCAAACAAGGCAGACAGTTCCTTAAAAATGCTTGCACAGATTGTACATTCATTTCTCTTATAAGAATGGTCACTTTTCTTGAATGGTAGTATATCATGGTGTGTACAAATCCTAATTTAGCCATTTTTCAAACGGCACATTTTTGCGAGAAATCACCTTAGACATTTTGGCTCAAAAAGGCATCGTGCAAATCTTCTGAATGGAGAACAACACTGCAACACATCAACAATGTGGATTTCAAAGAACCTCTTCTTTAGACATATATTGATTGAAAAATTATTTTTTTAATTAGCAAATTTTATTGCCAGCCCTGCAGCCTTACATTCTGTTAACACTATATTACAGCTATGAAGAAATATAGTTTTGCCAGGTTTGTTTAATATCTTTGTGGAATAAAAGCAAAAGATGTGAAAAGTCTAATCACAATATTGTTGTTGTTCAGTTACTAAGATTCAGCTCTTTGCAGCCCGATGGACCAAAACACACCAGGGCCCCCTGTCCTCCATTGTCTTGCTAATCACAACATATTATTTTTTAAGAGCATGAATTCACCTGCTATTCTAATCCTTGCCTCTGCCATAAATTTGAAATTAATGGAGTCATGGAGGGTATCAATGTCTGTTAAATGGTAAATATTATTTTGGGGGATGTGACAAGACATTCCTACAGAAGAAAGTCAACTTCAGTAATAACAGCAAATACATGTTTTGCATAAAACCAAACATTGTCCACATTGATTTGCCCAATATGAAATTTGTCTATTGTTGGTACAAAATTTGCTACTGCCTGAAAACTGCACAAAAGCCACATCCATAAGATTGTGTCAATTAAATCCCAAGTTTGCAAACTCCAGATCCATTAAAATCAAGGGTTTCTCATATTTCACAAATGCCTGCATGGAGTAGTAGAATGGAACAGAATTTTATATGACTAATGACCAGTGCAAAAACTAAAGCGAGAAAAGGAGTTGAGGAACTATAGTATGGTATAGTAGTGGTTACAAAAATGTGAAAAACAGGGAAAGCCCCATTCAAATAAACATCAACCTATGCATTCTAGGTGGTTCTGGGTAAATCTCTCTCAGTCTCTATCTCAATTCAGCTATCTTCTTGGGGAGATGCTATAATTGGCTCCTAGAAAGGAAACTTTAAATCTAACAAATTATAAGAAATCTTCAACCTAGCATTAGTCAAAATCTGGTTTCCTTACTTTTCCTAACTCTGAGGAGATCATGGGTTGAGAGAAGCAAAAACCTATTTAAATATTGTGGGTTTTTTTTTTTTTTTTTGCTTGCATGCTAAAGTTCTTAGTTCCAATTCCTGCTTCCTCTAGCTTTGGGAGAGGGAGTAAGGGTTTGTGTCTGAAATTCTGGAGAGTCCTACCAGTTAGTTTTGAGGTTATTCGGCTTGAGGCTCCAATGAGTTGGTGCATTTGCAGGAGACTTCCAATGTTCCCAAGTACTAATGGGAACAGAGTAATTCTTGTACCAGCTTTCTTTCCAACTCTCTGAGCATACAAGCTTAAATTTCAAATCATTAGTCACTTAGGAGTTCTCGCTCCTCACTGAGAAACAAGCAGTCTCTCTCTCTTTGTTGGAGTCTCAACCTGTCCTCATCTTTCATCACAATTCATTGAACAAATCATAATCAGCAGCCAAGGCTTTGTGCCAACCCAATGAGATGCATGAGTGATTCCATGCTGAGCCACAAAGATTGATATTCCACCAAAAACACCTGAAGTAACTCTGAAGATGGATTATTCATCAGCATCTTCAGCTACTGAAACATGCATACAGATTATGGAGATATAGGCCACCAGAAGATCTTGGTGAAGAAGAGAGGTCCCGGATGGAAAAACCCCAGAGATACAAAACAGTCACACAACAGTCAAATGAGAATTACATGGAGACCTCGCTTCCTTCCTATTATCTAAGACCCTTTAATTCACTTTCCTTCACCTAATTTGCATTTGTTTTTTCAATATTTCAACTGTGATGGAAACATTTAATCATGAGAATGGGGAAAAAAATTCACTCACATTTTTCTCCTTGCTGCTGGGTTCTTCTACCAATAGATTTGACTAGTTTTCCTTCATTGTTATAACTACCACCATAAGAGTGTTTCCATATTCTTCTTACTATTAGATGCTTATCTATAGGTAAATGAAGGTGGGCATGTGATGGGAGTGTCTGAAGAATGTAATAAAAAGACAATATGGTGGTCATATAGGCACAATCAAGGTGCTGCCATGTTTTAGGTGTATTATGTGTGGGATACATGTAGAAGATGGGCCAAGTTTCAATCAGTCCACTGCAGCCGCCAACTTGATTTTTTGACAGTACCCTGCAGATGGCCCTAGAACAAGGTTTACCACAATAGTTTATAAACAAACTAGTTTACAAACAAGCCCTACTTACTAGCACTGATGATGTTACCTAATTTGGATCATGAAGTGACTGCAAGAAAACTACCAAGCTCAGAGAGCACCAAAGACACCCCCCCCCCAGTTCAACCCTGAGCTACAAACATTGTCTTCTATCAAAAACAAAAAAAATTAATTTCAGCATTTCCCACCACTGTGTATAGTTCGATCCTGACTGGCTCAAGATTGACTCAGCCTTCCATCCTTCTGAGGTCAGTAAAATGAGGACCCAAATTATTGGGGGCAAGAGGCTGACTCTGTAAAACCACTTAGAAGGGGCTATAAAGCAGTATGAAGCAATATATAAGTCTATCGCTATAATTGCCCAATTATTGGATTCCAATGCAGTAGGGGATCTGTTTTTAGTTTTTAAACTAGAGGGAAACTGGTTCACATGGAAAAGATCTCAAACTAAATTCTTAGTCTATCTAAGATGGCAGAATACTTGACCAAAACTTGTGACAATCAATATAAGTCAATATATCTATAGAACATACATGTAAATATTTAGACTATATGTTCCTATGCAATTTCTCATATACCATTTATTCTTGTTATCATAAGATTTTTGCCATATGTTTGTTTCATGTGATTTTTTTCAGATATGCTGTAGAAAACATTTGCTTATCCAAACATTTACACATAATACATTGTTCCCCTCTTTTTTAGCTCCCAAGTAGAAAAGCACAATGGAAAAATGAACTTATCTTTCAAAAGCTCCATTCTTCCACAATTACTTAAGCAAATAAAAGTTGACTCAGAGTAGCTGTATTTAAAAAGGTCAGCCATGCTCACAAACTGTGAACTGCCATTTGTAAAGAAAGAGAATAATCAGAAACAACTGACTGTAGATCCCATTATAGAAGTAAAAAGAAAGCAGGCTAAGTGATGAAAATATCTCTACAAGCACATAGTCATTATCAGTCATTAACATTAACATCTGGGGCCTGGATTTTCTGCCTTCTTCTTTTTTTTAACCCCTCACAAGGTCTACTTTTATTAAAAGTATCAACCATACAGATCAGGTTAAAATTATTGATTTTCTTAATACGGTTTCATATTACCAAATAATCCAGAAAAGTTATACAGGATAGTCCTCAATATATCTCAATATATCTGTACAGGTTATGTATACATCATTGTTTACTGACCATCTGAAGTTACAACGGCACTGAAAAGAAGTGATTCATGACTATTTTTCACACTTAGCATCCCCGTAGTCACATGATCAAAATGGCAGCTTTGGAAGCCATATTGAGATCAGATGCTCCCACACTGCAACATCTGAGCTTGGGAAAGTGTGTGTGGGGGGGGGGGGATTTATTGGAGTATATCTAGTTAGACATAATAACATTCTTTTTCTGATTCAAAGTCAGGTTGTGTTGCACATAAGTGAGAGGAAGTCTTAACTTGGGATGGATGGTGATTGGGCCATGTGATGTGATGAGTTACTATCCAAATAAAAAGGAACCTTTGAGAAGATGTCTGTCTTGGAGTTACTGGGTGGAATGGAGGGTTGCTGGAACGCTGACACAAAATTTAGCTGCTTGGCAATTGATTCATATTTATGATGGTCGCAGTGTCCTGGGGTCACATGATCCCCTTTTGCAAACTTCTGACCAGCAAAGTCAACGGGGAAGCCAGATTCACTTAATAACTGTGCTGCCAACTCAACAACTACAGTGATTCAATTAACAAATATGGCAAGAAAGGTAATAAAATGGGGGGGGGATTCATCTAACTTTCTCACTTAGTAACAGCAATTTGGGACTCAATTATAGTCGAAATCTATTTGTATCAATCCATATGGAGTTTTTCACTGGCCAAATCAAAAGTCAAGCCACTGTTGGGTTGAATTCTACTCCCAGGAACGTGGCTACAATATGGAAGGGTTTTGCTATTCTGGGAACTCATTTCATTGTCCTTCCATCATAGGCCATCAATCAATATGCCCCCCTCCCCCCAATAAGATGGACATTCTTGATAGTATCTTGAGATGTTGAATGGCAATGAAAGAGGGAAAGGAAGAACAAAGAGATAGAAGGAAAAAAAGTCCCTAACAGTTTAGGGAATATTGAATCTGAACCTTCAGTCGATTAAATTTCTCATCCTGAAACTGCCTAATTATCATAAAACCATACCTCTATTTAGTATATTTCTATCTCTTCTGATTTACTAAATATCCCCTATAAGGAACATAAGTGTCTTTGTGAGTTAGAGTAATCAAGAGTTGGATGCCTTTTCTACACCAGCAAAATTGGTAATGTATTTCCCCTTTCAGCTGTTATATATAATCTTATATAAGTTTTATGGTTACTGTCTGTTTTATTACTGCCTGTATGGTATTATTGTCTTAGACATCTTACTTCTTGTAGGCTATTTCAAGTTATTGACCTTTGGCCATAATAAAGATTCACTCCTTCATTCCTCCCTCAAAATCTCTCTCTTTTTTAAATTCATACACTCTAGTCTGGATGGTAAGGGCTAAAAGGATTGGAGCCAAGTGGAAAATATATTTTGTTGAAGAATGACTCTAACATTTATTCCCCGTTCCATTTAAGAATAAATGGGATTTTGTACATTCTTACTAGGGAAATAATTCCAAATGAAGTCTCAATTAATTGCATTGATGACATTCAAAAGGGGCAGTAGTTGCCACTCTGCAGGGAAGCATAATACTTTTATCTTTCCTGAGATGCTGTTATTGAAAAGGAGGAAAGGAGACAACTCTTAATTTGATACTAGAAATATGATTTATCTGGATTCAGGCTTTAGATGAAATTGTTCTTAGCTAAATGTCAAACTTCTTTGCATAGTCGGACATGTTTGTCATTTTACTTTTCTCCTGCATTCAGACTTTTCAAATCCCACAACTCTGTTTTGCTTGTAAAATCTTAGAAGACCTTGATGAAAGATTATTCTCATCACCACCAACCAATATTTAAAACTAACAAACCCAGGCCAACCCTTTATCATCATCATTTAATGACTCCATAATCCCTTGTGGGGTGGAGTCCGGGCAACTGAATGGAGCTAGTAGAGTGTTTGAATGGCCGGATACCCTTCTTGTCTCCAATGCAGAGTTTTCAGCAGATATATTCTTCTTGTACCCAGAGAGAGAAATATCTGCCTCTACCTAGGATTGAACTCACAGCCTGATTGTGAGGCAACAGCTCCACTCTAGGCCATCACACATTCCAAAGCCAATCCTTTATCCCACCCAGAAAATTTAGGTGTCCTGTCTGAAATATTTCCTGATGTGTTCCATGAAATAATTTGGACAAAAATGTTGATAGAAAAGCACAAAAAGGCCATTGATCTGCATCCCTTTAAAGCAGCTGCATCTTTCTATAGAATATTGAGGATGCTACAGCATCCCAAGAAAAGACACAGCTGCTTTAAAGAGTTGCAGATAAATATTTTCACTCCCACATGCTCTGAAACATCTTTTTGGAAATAAACATTTCCTTGGAATTGGGAGCACTGTCTAATCACTCCTGTGCAAAAAAAAAAAAAAAAAAATGTCCAGTGATGTGACATAAAATGAATCGAGCAGATCAAAGAAAAATGTTCTTCTTCAATCATTTTGTTCCCTTTTCTGTATTCAGAATTAGTCATTCTTCCAGACTATCAGAGATCCAGTTTTTAAAAAGGGAACATTTAGATACATAAATTGGCCCAATCCATGCTGCATGCTTGGTTCTCTTTCTACTTCTCCTTCATGGACAGTCTTTCCAAGGAAACATAAGTGATAAATTAAAAGAATCCATCTCTGAAGCTATGCCACCAATCCCAGCAAAAGGTGACTTATGTTGAATGCTTAAGCTTATTTATTTTTCTGATTGGAAGTAAGTTCTGGAGCTTTTTATGATGCAGATTAAAAGTTAAGTAACAGAAGGGATAAACGAGGGATATTGAAGAGATGTCAGAGGGTTACAGCAAAATTTATTAAGCAGAGTAAACTCTCCCAACATGAGAAGATATATTTAAAATGGATACACAGCACTCCCACCCACTAAATATCCTTTTAATACATTTCAATTAGTAGCACAGGAACTACTTTTGAACTGAAATGATTTATTTCCACAATGTTTGATCAAAAACTATTTTGAAAGGGGGTGATAATGCGATACCCTTTTCTTCTTTTTTAAAAAATGCAAACATTCTGTCCTTACTACCCTATTCTGCTGTAGCAATCTTTAGGGATCTGCAGAAATCATCTGCTGCCAGAATGATCCCACCTTCTACCAAGTGGAGACTGGATACTCCCAGGACTCGGACTCCAAAGGGTAAATGTGCTATTTTTTGGCCGAGCGCTCCTGAATCCCTCCTGACAGGTCACATGTGCTGTGAACATGCACAGACAGTTTGAAATCATTACTGAGCATTGCATGTGCAATTGGCTTAATTGGACTTCATGTTCTCTATTCAGAATCGTCCTCTCCACCAAAGCCATAGAAATTAATGCAGAGCTGAATCACCACTGCAAACACAAATGACTTAATTGCGCCGCTGCTTGCATAATTAACGGCCTATTTTGTTTGAAGTTCTGATGAGAATCTTCTCAAACTTGCTGCTTGTTCAAGACACTTAATTGCACGGGAAAATTGTGAGCTCTCTCCCTCCCCTCCCTCCAAGAATGGATGGCCGTGGACAATTATAATATTCTGCGTGAAGAAAAGGCACAGCAGTCAAAAATTGCACAGATACTCATATGCATTTCCCTACATGAATATGTGCATATATCTTTTGTCGTGGTGACGCCTTGACTGAACAGGTGTAGAGTTTTCCCATGAAGGGAAAGCTTTTATTGGCAAACTCGGAATTGAAATGGGACTCTTGAGTTTAGAAAAGCAGGATACTATTATTGGAAATTTGTGTTCCTCTATCTAAATGAAAACTTGCGCTTGTTTACCTGCGATTTACGATAGCCCACAAATATTGGCATCGACATATAGGCTTTGTTCTTACTCATTTGGAGACATCCACATTCAAGTAAACTCAATTTGGACTAGAAATCTATATAAACACTTGGCTAACCATTGCTTTTGATGTCAATTAATGGCTTTTCTTTTGGAGAAAGAAAGAGAGAGAGAGAACAAAGGTCTTGCAGTAGGAGAAGGCGATAAGAATATTTTTTTTACCCCACAATTTTGAAACTAAATGATAATAATAATAATAATAATAATAATAATAATAATAATAATAATAATACAAAAAATTGAGTAGGCATACTTTAAAGACTTCCCGATTAGCCTATTGTTGTTACAAGGAGGAGATTATTTTCTCAGCCTGCCACAAGTTGATAACAATTTCATCCACTAGCCAGAAAGCTTATTGATAAAAAGGTAGAAATAGCTCAAGGAACCAGAATGCATATGAATCTGGTTTTCTGATGAATTCTGCAACTTGATTTTTAAGGTCCTTAGAACAACTCCAGGTAAGGAGGGAGAAGAGAAAAAAACACATCAATTTGCTGGCCAGCAATTAAGCCTTAGTATGAGTTAAGGAACATGGTTCTCCTTAGAAAACAACGTGTTCATAAACACTTTCCTTATTACCCACCAGATTTTCTGTCCCTCAGGTTGTTAATTGATTGCTTAGATTAAAAACAAAAACAAAAGAGAGGAAAAATCGTTGAGAAGTTGGTCCTCCAGAGACCTCCAGGCCAGCCTCCTGAATTCTTGTTGAGATGAAAAATGCTTCTGAATCTTCTTTAGGTCCCAACAGAATTCTTTGAAAATAAAGAGGTTAGATGAGAGAAGATGATGAGTGCTTTGTTTAAAAGGGGTCCCATCTCTCTAGAAGATATACCATGGTCCCCAAACTTGGCAACTTTAAGACTTGTGGATTTCAACTCCCAGAATTCCTCAGCCAGCATTGCCTATGGAAGTGGTAATAGTTTATCTACTTGCAGTCAGCAGCTTTTGAAATGTTGGGTCCATGGGTGCTGGAATGTGTGATGGGAGCTCACTCCATCCCGTGACAGCAACTGGGTCTTGAACACAAGCTTGCCAATCGTCAGCCCAGCATCCTAACCTCATGAGCCACTGGACTTCTTTTTGTATCCTGTGTTTGTACTAGATCAGGTATCATTTTCCATATTGCTGCTTAAGATTCCTCTTTACTGATCTTGTCGATATAATGGAATGTGTGCAGATGACTGCACACTTGGCAAGAGATCCTGCCTAGGGTATGACAAGACAAGAGAGGAAGGAACCCTCATGCTTAATAGTCAGAGGAGGACACTTAAGGACTTGTCCTAATGGATCAGGAGGTTAAAAGTGGTGATGGGAAGTCTACAGACTTGTCAAGTTTTGTCAAGGTAACCTTAAATAAATTAGTTTTAGCTCATTTAGTCATGTATTCTCTCTACATAACAGGCACATATGGAATGTTTTGTCAGCTCAACACAATTTCTTACTAAGAACAGAAGCATTTGCCTTTGGTGAACTTGTCCATCTGTCCCAGCCTTGTCTGCCTCAGTCAGCAAAGGTCTTCTTTAGCCTTTTAAGTTACAGAGAAAGAGATTCCTCAGCCTGAAATATTTTCAGCGGGAATATAAGAACCTCGTTTGATTAAATTTCACCTTATAAGCTCTTTGTCTTCCAACATATATTAACAGAAGGATGCACAAACAATAGCTCTGAAGCTTCAACTGCTGGAGCTTTCAATTTAATATCTTCAGTATTTGAAGTATTTCCACATCCAGTGAAGTCGGCTTCATGACTGCAATTACAGTAAAGGTAAAAGATAAAGGGTCCCTTCACACATATGTGCTACTCATTTCCAGCTCTAGGGGGCAGTGCTCATCTCCGTTTCAAAGCCAAAGAGCCAGTGCTGTCCAAAGACATCTCCGTGGTCATGTGGCCGGCATGACTAAATGCGGAAGGCACATGAAACACTGTTCCCTTCCCACCAAAGTGGTCTCTATTTTCCTACTTGCATTTTTACATGCTTTCGAACTGCTAGGTTGGCAGAAGCTGGGACAAGTCACAGGAGCTCACTCCATGATATGGTGCTAGGGATTCGAACCGCCGAACAACTGCCAAGTTTTCTGATCGACAAGCTCAGCGTCTTAGCCACTAGGCCAACGTGTCCCTTCTACAATTACAGTAGTATCATTCAATTGTTAGCCCAATCCCCAATATACTTTTTTTTTTTTAATTATTGGTTCTCATCCACCATCTTCTTGATCAATGCAGGCTATTAAATATATTTTCTGGAGGCAGTTGATTGTAACCAGTCTGTGCAGACTTGAAGCAATTCTGTATTCAGAAACTCCATACAAGTAACATTAAGATTTTTTAATGGATTCAAACCCAGCTGGTATTTAGCTAATCTTGAAATATTGAAAACCAAATGAATTTGCGTATAGAGGAAATAAGATACTTTTGCTGTAAAATGATTCTAGAGGTAAAATGTTTGGGGTGGGGGGGAATTCCCCTTTAAAAATTCAGACCCAACTCC